>OY856186.1:142829356-142926892 GCA_963693315.1 Diogma glabrata | reverse complement strand
CATTTCGGATATAAACGATCACAACAGTACTACAGTCCATCTTTTTCATTACAAAAACTTATTGAATTCATCAAAACGCATATAAATTCTAATATTACAAAAATAATTTATAACACTGACGGTGCACCTTCTCAATACAAAAAATAAACATAACCTAATTAACTTATGCCACCATAAAGAAGACTTTAAGGTTGATGCTGAATGGCATTTTCATGCTACCAGCCATGGAAAGGGACCTTGTGATGGAATTGGTGGTACACTGAAGCGTGCTGCACACCGTTTATAGTATGGCGAGCGAAGATAATATTATTGATACAACCAAAAAAAACTTTTCGAATGGGCTTTAAAATGGGAATCTACCATGAACTTTGGATACGCCGATAAAAATGAATATCAATTAACAAAAGAAAAATTACAAAATCGATATAAAAATGCGATTACTATAAGTGGAACTCAAAAATTTCATTCTTTTGTACCAGTAGATACTAAGGACAATAAATGCAAAAATGTTTTCCAATCCAAAAAAATCTTTTGAATGTAAAAATAAGTAAATAATTTTTAATAACTATATTTATTTTTCACATATATAATTTGTATGATATTTTAAAAAGTTTATTCAATAATAAAATATTTGTAATTTAATGTTGAAAAAACAATTCTTTTACTTTATGATTCCATAATAACATAATACGAACATAATACTTCTCCAGTCAAAAGTTACGGCTTTTTTTGTTTGCAGTCAAGACTGTCAAATTATTTTTTATAAGAGTGACAAGTGATTACTAAAAGTGATAAATAAACATTTCATTTTTTATGCCATCTAATACAAAGAAAATAATTGCAGAAAGTGCTTTCCTATTCAAAAGAAAACTTCTGTTTGTAAAATAAGTAAATCATTTTTAACAATTGTATTTATTTTATTTATTGTACTACATATATAATTTTTATAATATTTTAAAAAGTTCATCTTATAATAAAATATTTGATATTTAACATAAAAAAAAAGATCTCTTAGTTTATAACGCCATTTTTATAATTTTCCTTCAGAACAAAAAAAAACTGATTCCCGACAGTCATATGCACAAACGAATTTTTATCTTTAAAACAAAAAATATCGCTAGTCCTTAACTTTCACAAGTTGTTAGATATAAAATAAGCTTCAATTTTGTTAAAAAAAAAAAAAAAAAAAAAAAGAGGCTATGCCATCTTTTTTTCAATTACACCGTTTTTTTCTTATGTTACACTGTTAAAAATTATTTCAAAAAATTAACAGTGTACATTTTTTAAAAACTTTGTTTTAATACCTATTCAAACGACATATCATTTATGAAAAATCGATTCAGTAGTTTTTTCTTACAATCGCTCGTCAAAATGCACTCACATCACAAAATAACAAAATATTGAGGGGCATCCTGTGAAGACCCCTGGTCGAAAAAAAAAATTCTAAGAGAACTTGTATTTTTTTAGTTATGAAAGACAATCTATAAACAAAAAAATAATCAAAATTAAAAAGGGGTCAAGTCAAAACGTTGTTGAATCTTCGTGAAATTGCTCATATATTATATATATTAATATATATATATTATATAATATAATATAATTAATAATATATTATATATATAATATTTATATAAGTATATATATATATATATAATATTATAATTATATATATTATATATATTATAATATATATATATTATATATATATAATATATAATATATATAATATATATATATATAATATATTAATATAAATAATATATATTATAATATATATATATATATATATAGTATATATAATATATATATATTATAATATATATAATATTATATATATTATATATATATATAATATTATATAATTATATATATATATCTATAATATTATATAATATAGACTAGATATATATATATATATATTAATATATATATATATATATAATATATAAATTTTTTTTTTTTGTTTTTTCGTCTCCGCTTATCATATGTAGTCGTTTGGCACAAAAATTTTTCCGAAATTCCGAGATGAAGCCCATTGCAATAGGTAGATTTTATTATATGAAAATCTACCTAAAACAGCAGTTGAAATAGTATAGTATATAAGACCATAGTTTAAGCAAAAATTGTAATAATAATTTAAGAACTGAGGATGACGAAAAGTCGAAATCGATATTCAATAAAAATAAAAAAATTAAATTCAATATTGTTACTATAAGGAAGTTTATATTATTATTAATATAATAAAAAAAATTAAAAAATAAACATTTGAAAAAGCATATTTTTTAAATATTGCATTTTAAAAATAATTTATTGCGTAAGTGCTTAATTTTATAATTTAGTTTTCGAAAAAATTTGCAAATTTTCGAGAAAATAAAATTCATTAAACACTAAGCCAATACAACATTTTATCCTTTCGACAGAGTAGTTGTATTAATTTAAATTGAATTTTTTTAAAATTCATTGATAAAACAAGTAAAACGAATTAAAAAAAACTTAACTAATACTATGCGCATTAGTTTGAATTTATTCTTTTTTTTATATAAAACAGAGCAAAAATGTTTTATTGATTTTTTTTATAAAGTGCAATCAAATTATTTCTAAAATGCAATCAAATAAATTTATTTCAGAGTTCAATTCAATCCAATGAATAGTTTTTATCCTTCCGACTACTAAAAATATAGGTTTGTTTTTGTTTTTTAGAACCATAAATGTGTCCGCCATAATACACGCTGTTAATTTTATTTTGTTGCGTAAATGCTCCAGAATACAATAAAACAATTTATTTGATAGTATTTGAACTCTGAAATACATAAATCAAAATATTTAAACTCATGCGCATGTCCCTCCCTCGAATATTGAAAAAAGGCTACTACGATTAAATTGAATTAAATTTTCATTGTGAAAAAAAATTAGTTATTTTATGAGTGTTTTTGGAATTTAAAATAATTTAATTTAAATTAACACATATTATTCAGTTGGAAGGATAAAACGTTGTGTTTGGTTCGTGTTTAATGAATTTTATTCTCCCAAAAAATTTGTACACTTTTGCTTGAAAAATAAAATATATCAATAAAGATGTCTATTCTCTTCTATTTAGTTATATCAGCTTTATTTGTATGTTTTTTCGATAATAATAGTATGTATTATTGTATTGTTTTCTAGCCTATAGCCTAATGAAGTTAACCTATTGTCTAATGAAAATTTTCCTATAAAAAAATTATCATTATTCAATTGGTATGATTCCAATTGGTCGAATTGTTTTGATTTCATTAAAATCATTTTCAAATTACAATCACAATTGCTTTGATAAGTTTTGTTCAAAAAATCAAATTTTAACTTAAATTCTCTTATTTCGTTTAGTTGAACTTGGTTGATTTGAGATGGGCGTTTTTTATCAGCAGGGTTTTTTTTAATAAGAAATATGATTTATCAATTAAAACAATAAAGATTTATTGTTTTTAATTGAAGAAAATGTTTTTATTTTTTATAATACACAATTCTTTGTCAGAGAATAAAGTATTATAAGCGATTCGTGTTTAATGAATTTTATTCTCTCGCAAATTAAAATTCTCGCTCGTGCCTCGCTCAAATTTTAAACTTATGCTTGAGAATAAAACTATTTCATTATACACTCATTGATTAAACTACTATTATTTGATTCTATTATGTTATGACTAATAAACGCACAGTGTCGCACACAGTTATGGTTGTAGAAAAAAACAAAAATAAACCTATATTTGTAGTTGCCGAATGGATAATTTTTTTCAAATACTCACACATTTAATTTTTTGCTTCAAATTTGATGATATCCTACGTATTAAAAATGAAAATAGATTATTTTTTCTAAATGGTTTGTCAAATTATGATAGTTTTGTTAAAATAAATAAAAAGGATGACGAAAAAGTACTAATTTCCTGCTTCTGCATTATGCTCTTACGAGTAAGAACGATATTAAAAAATATATAGTACATTTTTTTGTTTTGTCGTGAGTGAAAATTTTGTTTACGTAAAAGTAAAACGTTTTCATCTAGCGTAGGAAGTGCTATTTTTCTCCAATAGTAAATATATAAACGATATGTATTATAAATTATTAAATTAGAAATCGACAACATAGGATTTAAAATTCATATTCTATTTTTTCATCGTTGCTTTGATTTAAAAACTTTATAAAAATTACATGAAAAATACCAAACACTAGTGGAAAAAAAACTTTTTCACAAGAAAATTAAGAGTGCGTGAAAATAGAATTTTTATATGCCTATAGTAGAAAAATAATTTAAGTTTGTGAAATAGTTTTTCCCATTTGGGGGTCGAAAAAGCGCTCGAATAAACTAATATTGTAACTGGAAATAGTTATGAAGAAATTCGTGGAACACTAAATTATTCACTTCGCCGCGGACCACCGGTTGAGAAACACCGTTCTAGAGGAACATAAAGCATGAACTAAAACCAAATTTAAATTTATTGAAGTCGTGTTCATCTTACGTATTTTTATAGTGGCTAAAGAAAGTTTTAATAATGCCAGCTTCTAAAAATGTATATTGCAAAATATATTATAAATTGTTGTAGACTCAAATTTTGTTGGTTCATGAATTTTTCCAGGTAAATTTATTTCTAGAAAAAAGGTTGGATAGCCATTATGGGTTGTGAGGATATTTATTGAACTAAATAACAATGTCACATATAATAATAGTTAAAAGTGTCGTCAAATTGTTGCCATGGTTGAAAAATCAATTGATTTGTCTACTTTGGAACATACACTTTTCGAACTTACTAAAATATATAATTGCTGCTGTGGCAAAATTTATTCAATAATAAATCAAAAATTGAGCCTTCGAAAACTACAAAAACAATTCCTTTGAATTAGAAAAAAAAGTCACCTTTCATATGACGTCAAAAATAATTTCCCTCTCCACCTCCCTCCAAAGAACATTATAATCTCCGTTCAATCGTTACAACATTTTCTGTTACCGTAAATTTCTTAAATTTTTTGGTTTAGTTTTATAATCTTCGAAGAAAGGAAATAACACACAGTTTTTGGTAATAAATAACATATAACTCAAAAACTAAACAGTCGTCAACTATAATGTTCTCTTTTTACCGTTATTAAAGTAGGGTTCCGTTAACAAAGATATATTTATTGCATATATGTTATTACTTCTTGGCTGTAAATCGGAATACACGAGTTTCTAATTAAGTATGTACATTGCAAAATAAATGTTTGTTAGCTATCAACTGAATCCTCTGGTATATCTATAAATAACTCAAGCAAACTCAATCTGCATTTTTTATTGTCTATAAATATTGGAAAATCTACCACTATTTGGTTATTAAATAACAATATTGTATTACTTGATTACTCACGTATTTTATTTTTACGTGTTATGTTGTTGTATAATGTTGCATTCGAACAATCAAATAAGTAAACTTGAAGCTGCATCGATAATAAAATTAAAGCTACAATTACCATTACGTTCATAAATGAATAACCTTTAAGATTTCTTGAGCAAAAAAAAAAATTAGCTAACAGTAAATTCATTATGAATAGTTTCAATGGTATGGTGTTTTTGTTTTATTTTATTAGAAATGGATTATTTTATTGCTAAAAAAGGATAATCATGATTTTATTCAATATAATTATTATTATGTCTTTTGTTTTGTTTTGGGAGAATGGAAAAGTTAAGATTTTTTCATGAACAGCAGCTAATGTCATCGTAATATTTAAATTCTATCCATGGACATATATAAATCATAGAAAGAAATTGTTATAATTAAAAATAAAAAACATTCACTTTTCTTTTGAGAAAAATAAACGCAATTAAATTTCAACTTCGAAAATGTTACAATCAAAAATTATCGATTATATCATCTAATAAATGTCAAAATAATTATTTGCGAAGAAAAAAGATGGAAATCTTTAAATTACTTATTTCTTATTATAAAATTGGATTAACAGTAACTAAAAAAAGATTTTATTTAAAAAATTGTTATTTCTTCTTCCACTTTTATAAGATAACATCTTAGCACATAAGAAAATCATTGGAAAAAAAGCGTATAACAATAAAAAAATAATCGTGGCGAAGAATGGAGATATAAGAACAAAATTTGCGCAAAAAAGCTTCATCATCTTAATCAGCCCCTTGTTTAAGTATTATGAGATTTTATTTTAATTTTGTTAAAATTTTACCATTTTGTTTGACCTGTTACTACAATGTTATTGCGGTGAAAATGGAAGAATAAAAAACGTTTTTTGTTAAACATTCCAATCACATACTGTGAATATTTTATGATGAAAAGGCAACGTTTTGTGATGGTTTGTTGGCTGATGAGTCAGTTAGTTGTTGTTAAAACTTTCAAAGAATTATGAATATGAGTAAGAACAAACTGTTGTCAAAGATATATTATGATTGATTACGCTCTTAAATTAACACACCAATATAAAATTTTAAGTTCTCAGTATTCAAGATTAAACAATAAAAGTTTAACTTTCTTAGTTTATCCATAATCCTTACTCTATCCATAATAAATAATCCCTACTCAGTGGTTTAAAGCGCCAGACTCGTAGCACAAAGATGTCAGTTTTGATCCACGATGAAAGCAATCTTTTCTATACACTATTGGGTATGTGTTTTTTCGAATCTAGTCGATAGTTAGTCGTTCTGAATAATTTGCAAAGAAAATGTCAACATAATAGTGATATTCAAACATATTGACTTATAAGCTAATTGAACATTAATCATCCAACATTTTATAGCATCCAACAGTCGGTATTTAATAACAAAAACAACACCAACCATTCAATATAAAAGATTGGATAGTCAATCATCAATATTAACAATATTCGCAAGATTTAAGATTGAAGACTCAAGATTCAAGATTCTAGATTCAAGAATCAAGATTCAAGATTAAAATTTAAATGACAGCGAGAATTTAAATGGACATAAAAAGATTTTTTTTGTAAAACATAACATACACATTTTTATACACACATATATTTAAAAGCATTTAAATGCAACGACTTAGAAATAAAAATAAAATGCTTTTGAGCTACATTGGTTACTCTACTAGTCTGCCGGTGTTGTTTCATCGAAGAGAATGCCGCAAAGTTCTGCAAAATCCCTTCATTTGTTAAAAATAATTTTCAAATTTAGTATCATCTCTGCATTGTTTAAGCATCGAAAAAGTAGTTTTTAATTAAAGCGCTTGTGCTAGAAATTATTATATCTTTGCTTTGTAACTGTTCAGAGAGTGAATTTGTAAACGACAGCAGATCGTACTGCGTAGAAAAAAAAAGGATGGTTTTTCAATACGATTTTTTAGCTCCCGGGCATCCCGGGATTTAAAATTTATGAGTCACATAGTCCCAGGATCCATAAAACACCACGGGATTGCAATCCCTACGTGACTCCTCTTATGTCCAATCGTTTTTTTTGTTTGTTTGTTTGTTTTCCTTTATTTGTCTCAGAGAGAAAGAGTTATGTCTACCCTAAACTGACTAGAGCCAAATCGTTAAAATGTGGGACAAAATGAAAAACATTCTTCCAAATACTAACTAATTAGAATTTCTGTTGCGAGAAAGTGGAACGGCGAAAACGTGCTAACTAGATTGTGCATAAATTTACTATTTAATGCTTTCCTTTACTATTTGTTTACTATTTAATTCTTCAAAAAATTCTTTTATTTTAATTGGACATTCAACCGTTAGGAAATGTGCTTGCAGTGGTTCGTACATTTTCTAAATTATTTCTAGTGCTGGCATTAACCGCCAGCCAGCGAGTTTCACTGCATCCAATAAGTTGGTTATGTTCGACATTACTTTTGCCGCAGAACTCCTTCAACGTCTTCAGTAAAATATCCAAATTTTTTTAACCCTGCCATTTAAATCAGCAGCATTTCTTATTGCATTATTTAGAATACGGGCTGCAAATCCAATACCCAATACACTCTGGTCCAAATTCGAGTTTAGCTTGTTTTTAAATTTTCATCCCTTGACGTGACACCACTAAAATTGGTGTTCGTGTTATCAGCGCAAATTGCAACAAAATAACAACAAAACTTGTTTAAGCTACTGGAGCTGGCGGCTTATAGCAACGCTTTTTTATGTTTATCTGTATCTATATGTCTTTTAATATCATAATGTCCACTGTTAATTTGCAAATTCACTCCGACTGGTAATACACTAAACTTTTGCGTATATTGATTTTTTTATAAAAGGATAGTCCAATTCAATATCGTATAAGAATTTACGTAAACGTTTTCTATCCTTCTTGATTTGCAGGAGAACTTTTTAAATGTAATTTTAAAAATTAGTATAAATTTACCTTTTATAGTAACTTAAAACTTTTGTTACACAATTAAAGACTGCAAAACAATTGAAACAATTTATTTTAATTTTACTAAATAATTAATATCTTTTCTGTATTCTGTAAGTATAAGAGGTATACAGTATACCTCTCGTTCTATCTTTTGCAAATCTATACCATTTATCAAGTTTTTATGCTGTTTGCTTTGTTTGTTCTTTATTGAGAAAAAAAATTATATATTAGAAAATAATAATTTTACTTTTGAGCTACATAGTTAAAGTGTGTTTTAAACAGAGTTTGAAACGCTACCTATACCACTCCTTTACTTTGTTCTTTCAGAATGCGTTGTTAAAAAAAAATGTAACACTCTCGCATACAGGAGTAAAAATAATAAAATATCATTCTTGCTACTAAATTGAAATAAATATTTTCTTTCAAATACTCAAAACATTTATTTTTGCGTCAAATTTGATGCTTTCCAACGTAAAATGCTTCGAATGATTCGTTCAATTATTCATGTATTGTTAGAAAAATGAATATAAAGGATGACGTAGAGTGACTAATTTTCTTCTTTTGCAAATCGAATGAAAGAACAGGAAAATGTAATCTGCTCCAAAGGAGTAAAATCGAAAAAACACAAATTTTACTCTTACGAGTAAGAGCGATATTCAAATTATGAAGATTTTAATTTTTGAATATTATTTCAAAGGATTGAAATGAGTGCTCGAATAATGGAAAATTGTAAACTCTGGTTTAAAAATTTAAATTTTTATGAATTTATACGCAAAACTGAGTCTTTTTAAGTAAAATATTTTGTATTTTGTTTTTCATAATATACTTTCGATCTCTCGTATATACACCGGGGAGATGTTTCTATAAACAAAGAAACCTTTTCGCTGAGGTAGATCTTTTAGACATTAAAATATATGTAAATTATTGAAGTGAAATAACTGAGTTTAGTATTTCTAAGAAAATTATAGTTAAAACACTATTTTAGTAAAAAAAATATTGCACTGGTTTGTTCTCTCAATATGGTTAAATCAACATATACATAACATTATACAAACTGCAAGAAAAAACTGTGAAGCCATTGCTTTGACTAAGATATTGCGCAAACTCTACGTAGGTAGATATAAGGTTTTTTGATTATTTCGATAATGCGGGCAAATGTGGTGGAAATATTTGTTTCGTGGGACGCTTCGTGGGACAGATTTCTCTGTGGGACAACGCAATGAAATGTGTGACATTTTCACGCAGCGTGGGACTTCTGGTCAGTTTACTACCCATAAATGTGCGTAAATTATTCATTTGATTCAAAATTGTACAATTATTGCGAGCTTCTTTTAAATCTATAAGAAAAAACCTACCACAAAAAAAATAATAGTTTCTCCCTCCCTGTGACTGTATAAAAAAAATGAACAAAGATTGACGTTTAGAATACGTTTTGGATTTTATTATAACCAACCAAACATATAATTTTTGCTATTTTATGATTTAAAAATTATAGTCCATATAGCGAAAAGAATTTGTCAGCAAGTTTTCATAACATACTTTGAAAATATTTACATAACTTAAATATTTGTTCGTGTCGTTAGAAAATATTGCTTGTCTATTATAAAACATTCACTATTATAAAATCACTGGTAATAACCCAATAAATTTAAATTACTCCCGTAATTATTTTCATTCATTTTATAAAAATTAGCACAACTATCAAGAAAACTTTTGATATGTTATAGGATTTTACATTTTAGAATTGTTTTTAATGTATTGTTTTTAAAAAAGTCTTGTAAAGTTTGTACAATATGATATAGATAAAAAACAAGGCGAAACAGTCAGGGTTCTCCAAATAAGTGGGGTATAATTAGGTTGTGTTCTCCTGCATGTACTTATTTTTAAGTTTATAAAAATTACCAATAACAATTGAAATTTGAATGTTAAATACTGCACTATGAACTCTCGAGGAACCCTATACTAATGAAATATTTTGTTTCCTCTGGCTCAGACACGAATATCTTATAAACAAAATACAATCGTTCTTCTAAAAGCGGTGATGCCGCGCACCTACGATACGATAGAATTTTGTCAAAATACGCACCCACGGCGTTTTTGGAAGAACGATCGTGTTTTGTTTATAAAACTGATTTCATCAGAAGATTAGAAGCAATACGACCGCCTTTCGTATCGGTGGCGCTCTAGTCCTTGATACAAAGAACGATTCTTATTGATAGAGATATTCCTATTATTAACCCGAAAGAAAAGGCTAATTTGCTAGGACATATTTTTTCTATAAATTCTACCTTAGTCGAACCCAATTTCTAACCTAGACCTATTCCTAAAGCATCGCTCAAAATGAAGCGAATAATTTTTCGTAAAAACATTATTCGAAAAATGCTGTTACAAATTAATACCAACAAGGCATCTGGGCCTGATAATATTCCTCCAATTATACTTAAAACGTTTGCTAGGGAGCTAGCACCTATCCTCACTAAAATATTTTATTTGTCTTATAAGAAAGGGATTTTTCCTGTAATATGGAAAATTGCTAGTGTACAGCCAGTAGCAAAAAAGGGTAGCAAAACTGACCCATCCAATTACAGACCCATTTCAATTTTGTCAGTAGTGTCTAAAGTTTTTGAAAAATATATAAATTTTAATTTAATGAGCTTCTTAGTCTTCCAAATTACTTAATGAAAGACAATACGGCTTCCGAAAAGGAAAAGCAACAGGAGATTTGCTTTCGTTTGTTACTCATCTTTGGAACAAATCCCTTGAAAACTTTGGTGAGACTTTCGGTGTTGCTCTTGATATTTCCAAAGCATTTGACAAAGTTTGGCACAAAAATCTTATATGCAAGTTGAGATGTTATGGTTTAGATGAGCCACTAATTTCCTGGATCCAAAGCTTTATATCTGAGCGAAAATTTCGAGTCAATGTTGACGGTATTTCATCGGATGTATTTTCGACTAATGCAGGAGTTCCTCAAGGTTCCCCTTTGTCCCCAACTCTTTTTCTTATCTATATTAATGACTTGTTGGTTTCAACAATTAATCCTATTCATAGTTTTGCTGATGATAGCACTCTTCATGCATCTCATGTTGCACCTAGATCGTATTCACCTTTAGCGCTTAATAACTGTAGATCAATTTTGATAGATTCATTAAACGTTGATCTTAAAACTATCTTTGATTGGGGTGTTACTAACAGTGTTGAATTCAATACGTCCAAAACACAAGTTTGCCATTTTTCAAGATTATCAACACCTAACCCTTTTCCATTGAAGTTTGATTCCAACGTTTTGATAGAGAAAGAGTCCGTGAAACTTCTAGGAGTTGAGGTTGAAAATAATATGAAATGGAATTCTCATATTTTTACCCTAGCAAAAAGCGCTGTTCAAAAATTGGGGTTTTTAGGACGATGTCGTAAGTTTTTCAGTAGCGAACAACTTCTTTTAATATACAAATCTTTTATACGTCCCTGCATGGAATATTGTTCTCACATATGGGGTGGAGCATACTTATGTAGTTTGAAGTGTCTTGATTCTGTACAGCGGAAAGCAGTTAAATTGATTGGTAATTCAAATCTTACCAATGACCTTGATTCCTTGCAGCATAGAAGAAATGTTGCTGATTTGACGATTTTCTACAAATATATCATGGATGAACGGGTTTCTGAAGAGATCAAATCGATTTTACCTAAGCCTGCAAACCTATCGCGTCATACCAGAGCATCGGTAGCGGCCCATCCTTTTACGGTTCAAATAATTAGATGTAGAACTGTAGCCTTCCAGCGCGACTTTTTCAACAGAGTCTCTCATCTCTGGAATTCATTACCTTCGTGGGTTTTCCCTGATAACTTTAACCCTCAAAAGTTCAAAGTCAACGTTCATAAATTTCTAAAAGAAACTTAATTCTCAATTGATTATAATCCCTAGTTGGCATGGTATCTTCGGATATTCAGAGACGTTAATGTATAAATAATTATATTAACACTAAACATGCCTAACTTCCAATTAAAAAAAAAAACGGTTTGAAAATTGCGGTGAACTGTACTTTAGTCGGGCCAAAATAATATGTAACGTAATAATTATATTATCAGATATATTTCAATTAATAGTATGCGATAAAATAAGCCCTACCCAATTGACGCCCCTGATCTCAATACTTAGAAGTAACAATTTAAAATGGTCGTTTGATTATTTTATACTTGTATTGTATGTACTAAACATTTAACAGTCTGAGGAAATCAGGAAGGTTGTTGCTGAACTTTGTCATTCCGTAAAAAACTTGCACCTATTTTATTATAGTTATAAATTTTAATCCTTAATATAATAGCCGTGAGTCTATCCCTCTATACGGTCGTAACGCTGATGACCCGAGCAGAAATTAGTTAGGGAAAGCGTGAATACAGTCAGGATGTGATCAGGGTCAGATAGGGCAAGCCATATTAGGGCAATCTGATGTGGGGCCTGTTCCGGTAAAATAAAACACATTAATTATTTTAATTAATTTTTTTTTTTTTTTTTTTTTTTTTTAAATTATATTCAAATAATAAATATAAGCCTACAAAATAAGAAATTAAAATTTTTGTTTTTTTATTATTGTTTTAATAAAATTTAGAGGGGGGGATTTTTTTAAAAGTTATTTATAGTTTTTGTTGTTGTTTTAATTAAATCTGTTTTTTTTTTCAATTCAATTAGTCACAATATATGTAATATGTTTTAATTTTGCTTTTGAACCTATATAGGTAAAAACATGCTATATATTATATTTGGTTTATAGTAATTAATATACTTCACAAACAAACTTAAATCGATTCAATTGTGTCGACTGTCGGCACTTGGCGAAACATTTTAATATAAATTAAAAACTAATAACACTTGTTTTTATATTTCGCAAATATGTTTTTATTTTTATTTTCTAAAAATTTTTGCTCAATGCATTTCGGCTTACGCCATTATCAAGAGCGATTCAAAAACTTTTTGAATCGCTCTTGATAATGGCGTAAGCCGAAATGCATTGAGCAAAAATTTTTAGAAAATAAAAATAAAAACATATTTGCGAAATATAAAAACAAGTGTTATTAGTTTTTAATTTATATAAACTTAAATCGTTTAAAGCAAAAACATGAGAAATTTCAGAGAGAATTTTTTAAATGATTATAGTTGTGTTTTGTATGTAAGCCAATATAAATGTTTGAAATGCTTTTCTTAACTCCCCTTTGTAGCACTATTATAGCAGGAGTCAGACTCAGAAAGTCAGAACCGCTGTTCTATAGAACAGCGAACATAACAGCATAGAAAAATATAGGTTTTTAACAATTTTTAAAAACAATGTAGGTTGCAAACATTTGATATTATTGGGACAAAAAACAGTTTGTGTTATAATAATATACATTTTTAAACATTTATAGTGTATTCTTTTCGGCTGTACCGAACAAATTACAGCACCGAATTATCGAATTTTGTATTCTTTTGGAATGAATTTCAATACAAAAAAATAATTCGGTTTTGGAACTGTACTGAAATTTGTTCGGTACAGCTGAAAAGAATACACTATTACTAATTTAAGCCGATTTAATAAAATGATGTTTAAAAAACTCAGTACAAAATTTCGTTGTCATTGTCGATGTAGAGGGTTGTGAGAAAGGGGTTCGGGGTTCAACGCGAACCCTATATTTATTTTTTATTGTTTTCGTTTATTTTTTTTATAGAACATAAAATTATTTCTTTGGGATTTTTTGTATTAAATTTCTAGATATTACGATGTATGTATTCATAGGATGAGAGAATATTTCGTCAACACTTAAGTCAACATTCTAATCAACATCCTAAGTCACGATTGTAAAGTCATTATTGATTGTTGCCAATCAATGCGAAACTTAATATCTGACGCATGGTCAATTCATTGCTATATTTTTGGTTAGGAAATGTAGACAACTCCAGGGGAATTTTTAATTTGGAAGAATTTTTTGTGAACAAATAAGCTTAAGTACATATTGGAAATCATTTGAATTTTGCAATTCGAAATAACTTTTCATTTTCTCTAAAACTCCTTTAGAAAAATATTTTGTGTTTCGTGCCATAATGACTTTACACTCGTGATTTAGGATGTTGATTAGAATGTTGACTTACGTGTTGGCGAAATATTCTCTAATCCTATGAATTCATACATCGTAATATTTAGAAATTTAATACAAAAAATCCCAAAGAAATACAATTTCCAATATGTAATCATAGATGAAAGATTCAACTTAAGTAAATATGAAAAATGATGAAGTTTCAATTTGGAAATTTTCTGAACATGAAAATTAAAATATGGTACGTCATCGCCGCTGTGGCTAAGTTGTGTAAGACACACGGGATTTGAACATACGTCTCTGATGAAAGTGAGTTCGAATCCTGGCATGAAACACAAAAAAAATTTCTAAAGGATTTTTAGAGAAAATGAAAAGTTATTTCGAATTGCAAAATTCAAGTGATTTCCAATATGTAATTAAGCTTAATTGTTCACAAAAACCCTTCCAAATAAAAATTATACCTTTTTATTCATAAAAATTCTATTTACGGCATTTAAATTTTTCGATAATGTAGTCTTTCAGCCATTTCGTTCAAATTTATTATTTATATCATTTCGATATTAATAAGAAAATTAATTATTTATATGACAGATATTTTGTTTTCCATCATTAATTTTGCATAGTTTCATTTTCTGTAAATAAACTAAAGAAAAACAAAAGCTGCTATCTCATTATTTTCTTAATACATATTATTATTTCCAGCCGTTTGTGATTGATCGTATGAAAATTTATAGTATGTACACTTCACGATGGTTTTTTTGTAGAATGATAGTTAAGCAGCAGGTGCACACAGAATAGATTAGAAGAGGTTGGATTATGATGCATAGTACTTAGTAATTGTATCAAAGCCAGATGAAAAGGCAAAGAGTGTATTGGCGTGCGGGGGAATAGGGGGGGGGGCGCAGCCCGCGGGATACCCCCTAGTATAAAATAGATGTGATGATAAAAAAATGTTATCATCAAACAGTTTTGTTTGTAACTGTAATTATGGAAACAGGGTTATTCAATGTAATAAAATTTGACATAAAGTAATTTCGAATTTTTATTTTAGCAAAGCGCCCACCACATATTACATTTGTCATAAAGTTTTACGATAAATTTTTTTTTTATTAGTGACATTAATGAAAAAATATTTTTATAGATTGAAGCTCAAATAATCATAGGTAGAGTTAAATTTTACTACCTTTCTGTTATTCTGTTAATTTTGTTTTAACATAAATAAAATACGGAAATATATGTAATTAGATTATTTAAATTCAAGCAAAATATCAAAAATAAAATTATAACTTACAAAAAACTTATTATCATTAAATCTTGCATTAAGTGTCCTCATAACAGCATCTTCTGTAAGTGGACCAGGTAAATGTATTAAATCATCCACATCAATAGATGATTGCTTTGGTGATGATATAGTTGTTGAATATTGTTCTACTCCGCCTAACACGCCATTAACCCCATTACCTATTAATGAAGATGATGTCATATTTTTTATTAAATTACCACAAACACCACTACCAATTGTCCCGGTTTGTGTTGCTGCTAATAAATTGCCCGATTTTGTTGTTGCTGTTGGTAGTTCAATAATACCACATGTCGAACGTCGTGGTAATGTTCCACCACAATGTGGTATATCTGCAAGTAAAAATTGAAAAATATTAAGCAATGTAACTCAAACATTAAAATTTTAGAAAAGGAAAATAATTTAAAGTTATTTTTGAAAAATTTACATAGCTTCCTGATACATTTGATTAAATTTAACAAACATTTTTTTCGTATCTTTCGTGTTAATGTTGTTGATTTTTTAATCTTAAGAATTTCTGCGCTCATTTAATACGAATTATAAATTTCTTTTAATTTTTTTATTTACTTTTAAAACCGGATTGTTTATGGGTTTATTGGTTTGGTGATTAATCGAAATAAAATTGGTTATGGTTGTGTCGTTGCTGCGTTTATCAGTTCAGATGTTTGTAGATCTTTTGAAATATCCGAAATCATATCCAAAATCAAATTTCTTAAAATTCTACTCATTAAACTCCTAAAGTATCACGTTTATTTTTATGATCGTTCAACATTCACCAGGTCCAATCAATATAAAGATCGATTCGTAGTCTATTATCGGCATACATTGTATATTATATAAAAAAATTGGTTGTTTTAATACTTTGTCTGCATGCAAATGCAATAACTTAAACTTGTAAGAAATAAAAACAGAAACAAAAAACAAAGACTTTTTTTTACAAATTTTTTTAACAAATAATTTAGGCATTACACATTTTTTATCGAATTAATGTCATATGCATCTGGTTTCTTTTGTTGTTATTTAAAAATGAAATTTATAATAGATTAATTCCGTTTCTCTATTAAAAAATTTTTGTGGTTAGCAGAATTTATATTGCGTTTTTGTAGTTTTTATTATCACTAATACCCGATTATTAGAAAATGCATTTTGACTTTATTCGTCACGATTTAAAATTAAATTTTTATCATAACCGCGATATTATGAAAACTCTTAAGTTCTTTCAATAACTCATATATTTTGTAATATTTTTATTGCATAAATATGTCTTGGGTGAGGTTGCAATACTACTAAGCCCTAATACTATAATTTCTAATAATAGTTAGGATCACTTAAACAATAATGAATAAAAGAAACGAACAAACTATGTTTATACAAGCAGAAAATAATCTAGGTTCAATAAAAACAAATACCACAAACCAAACATTACTAAAATTAGATCAAAGCTTAACAGATCAGCTTTAATCAATCCATCGCTCTTGCCTAAATTTGGGGCGTCACTCAAAATAATACGCAAGAGGAAATTGATGTTCATCTAATAAGAAAATAAAATAAAACTACGTTGTCCATGAGAAAAGGCAAATAAACAAATTAAAGAGAATAAATAGCGATAGTTCAAACAAATGTAGGTCATTTTTTGTTGTTTAGGGTCGGCTTGTGTTCTATAATTTTTTAGAGATATTGCTATTGTTCGTCTAGTATATATAAGAGGTCTCATTAGGGATAGTCAGTACAGTTTTAAATTGAAAGCGGTACAAAGTACAAACAGTTTTAAATTAACAGTGATATGGGTAATTCTCTTGAAAAGGTACATTTTATGTCTTTTTAACAATACGTCTGTTTGTTTAGATTTTTCTGAAATATTTTGCATTTATATTTGTCATAATAATAGGCTAATTACACCAAAATACTTTAGCATATAATTGAAAATAAATTTAGTGATTTTTTCTTTATCACAATATGTCAAACCTCACCTCCGTGACCTGTCCCTACCCCTATGTTGTCATACACTTTATTTTTTTATTCATTTATATTTAAAAAAATATTTTATATACTTTATAATCCTGAATTTTATATAATATAAATTAGTTATTTAAAATATAGTTTTCTTTAAATTTTGAAATAAACAACTAATGCATCAGCAAAAAGTTTTGTCTTCAGAACTTTTCTCACCTCCGTGAATATATAAAAAAGTTGCTACAAACTGCCACTTGATGGTAGTGATGTCATGAGCACCTGGTATCCTGAGAAGCCACTGTTAGCCATTTTGTTTCAGTGAGCAAAGCAAATTGGAAGAAGATAGCTGGTATGAGTTTTGATTAAGGTTCATTGTGAAATCCATGAATGGTAATACATAATCCTCACCTCCGTGAAACCCCAAAACAGGTAAGGATATATTCAAGTAATAATTTTAATATTATATTCACTTTTGTTGAAGTAAATATTGATTAATATTAAATTTGAAGTTTTAGAATTTTATCACATTTGGAGTAAAATGTTGTGTAAATATAATATTTTTCACCTCCGTGATCCTCACCTCCGTGAATGATTTCACAATTTATTGTTCACGAAGGTGCAGAATAATTTTTTTAAGTGTTACCATAAATGAAGCTGAATTGCCTTATGTAAGTAGAATGTAAATACATAAATAAATTAAGAAAAAACATTCATTAATTTCTGGGAATTTTACAACTTGAAAATGCACTGTTCTGTGAGAATGAACCTGATACAAGTCAGTTCGATATTAGCGGTGACAAAAGATAGTCATAATACAAGATGAATAAAATAATAGTAAGAGAATATTATAAGTGTAGAATTATTGTGAATACAAAAAGTGTTGAGATACAGTCTTGAACGAACAAAAATTATTACGTATAATAAATCCATTATTTTAATTGTTTAATCTAGCGATCGAACCGAAGGTTAGTAATTCGGCTAAAAACGCTACAATATTGAATTGTATGTTTAGTTTTTATCTTTAATTTTTATATCTTATTTTATCAAAAACACTTTGAAACTCTAAGAATCTCCATAAACTCAATTTGTAGAAACACCTCCCCTATAGAAGATCTCCCCTATAGAAAATATATTTGCAAATATAAAAGTAAAATCACAAATCAGTTTACAGGTATTTATTTGCATGATTAACCACAAATCACAAACTCATTTCCTTAAAATTATCCCCAAAATAAAATAAAATAAATACAATTAAATTAAAATTTTCGAAAAATCAAAATTAATTTAATAGAATCACTAATAATTATGACAATGCACAAAAAACACATTATTCGGAAAACTATTATGCCCAACTATGGCCAAGAAAATGCATCTTAGTCTCACAAAAAAGTGTGAAAAGTTATATGCAAGGCTAAAAACAAAACACACAGTTAAACATTTTCTACAGGTCAAGCGATTGTTAAGCAAAATTAATGAGCACATCAATGTGGAAACAGGAGCGCTTGGGACTGGAAAAAAGCGCAAAAGTAGAACAAGCAATATATCACCCAATTCGTGTTTAAGAAAGTTCTGCTAAAATTTTTGGGTGCGTCATATGCAACCGACATGAGAAATGACAACGATTAAGTAATAAGAAAACAACTAGAGGGAGTCGGGTGTGTGTTATAATCTACTGATCTAATAAGAAAACAACTATTGCTGGCATATCTTGAATAGCAGAATAATTTCTTAGTTGTATATTTAGGATTAATTAGAATAAATAAAAAATTTACGCCTTTGAATATTCGATGATTCTATGCCAACTCTTAATTACGTTTTCTTGAAGAATGTATGAACATTGATTAAAAGAAATTACGCTAAAAGGTAAGAGTTCTACTACTACCTTCTTCCCTCGAAAAAAGGACCCGTCGTTCTTCTCAAATAAGCGGACCAGTGTGCTTTTATTTAAAAAGAGGTTCCGGTCTTTCCTTTTTATTCATCCTCATCGATACCTTATTTCGTGGGAAGGCGGAAGTATTGAGAAATGTGAAACCATAACACTTAATATCGGTGATCATATGAGATCATTTTGCAACGAAAGTTGATTTTAACATAGAAAGTTATGACTATAGCAAGTACTTTGACATTTAAATTTAAAATTTTCTAAAAAGTGGAGTTAGTCGCTTTGTGCAGTGAACGGCACAAATTACAAAAACATTAAATGACAGTTCACAAACACAGCTACAAAATTAAATCAAATATTTTCGTATTGTTTTTGTGAAAAAAAAAAAATAACTAACTGCTCTGGCAAAAAGAATTCGACATAAGAAAAGGCAAAAGATGATGAAAAAAAATGAGGTTTTCTGGTTAATTTTACTATAAGTAACCGATTTTTATTCGATTTGAATTGTAACTATAAGAAGTAACTTAGGTATCCAAAGAGTAAAAATCTTTTAGTTATAGTTATAGTTAAATTAATTATCAAAGTGACAAAAGTGACACAAACCAGTGAAAATTATGGAAACCATATAAATACGTATTAAAAAATAAAGCCTAAATCGCAATTCATAAGCACTGTAACGATCGCAATAATCGCAAAACAATAATAAAACCAAATTCATCTTCGTTTTCAATTCAATAAAAATGCATTTCATTAGTTTCCGTTCATTTTTACATTAATAATAATTTTAAAATTTTCTAAAACTTAACTGCTAGTTAAATTTTGAATATACTATAAAAAGCAAACGAACGTACTAAATTTTTATTTCCAATGCTAATGAACAGACGTCGTTGTTAATCATTTGCTGAATTTCGAATATTACACGATTGATTAGAAGAGGTAAAAAGCAAAATCACATTTTTGCAAATTTTTAATTTGAAAAAATTATTCATTCCATTTTTGTGATTCAAAAGAAATTGGTCAATTGTTTGTTAGAAAGATTATTCCTATTTTTTATATTATATTTAAACGTGGATTTAATTTAATATAAGTTTGTAATAATTAAATAATATTTTTAAAATTAAAACTAAAATACACAGTTGTAGGTGTTAGCTTCATTATTACTATTAAAATAAACATACATATTTGTTTTTGTTATTGAAATATATTGTGAAATTCTTTTATCAAAATGAAGACAATGTGTGAATTTCCGAAAATTTCTCGTTCAATGAAAATACGTACTGATTTAGAAATAAGTAGAAATTTAAAAAATAATCCAGAGGAACGTACAAATATATTATTATGGCGATCGAAAGAATCAAGAAAAGGGGTTACCTGGAAAGAATTCAAAAAAACGTGTAGAAAAAGACAGTAATCCTTTATCATTGCGTTTGCTGCAAGATTTATGGACAGCTACCGGAGATGTTTTAGGAGCGGAAGAAAATTTCGAAATAGTTGATGATGCGGCACTTTTATAATAGGATTATTTCTTGACGCTAGTCAAGGGAATTGAAGAATTAGAACCGGATCATCAATCAACAAAAATAACTTAAGGTATTTATTATGTATATTAATTTTAATTTAAATATTAAATATTGGAATGTCAAGATAAATTAAACAAAATAAGAGATTCCCAATCTCAAGGGTTTGTACCGGGGGGGATAAATAGATATCCGGCGTGCTAGGAAAATTTCCAGCATAACATAGTAGTAAAGGTCCAATTGTTATACGTAGCGCCGAACAAAAAGGGACCCGTTAGCTTTTTTTTAGATATATATATAAATATTTTCCAGTTTGGGCGTTGGCAAGCCGGTTTTTTTGTTTGAAAAAAAAAACTTTTTTTTGTGGAACATTTTTATATATTTATATATTGATTGATCATTTCAATTTAGATTAATTAATATCTATATATAGTTTATTTTCGCGTCGGTTTATTTGGCTAAATTTTGTTAAAAAGCTAGAGGGAAAAATAAAGGTTTAGTTTCTAGGGTGTTCATGTGTATATTTATCATAAGTACTCTAAATTTATATTTTCAAAAATTTAAAGAATTCCGCGTTTCTCTTTGTAAGTTTTAGGATAAACCAGTTGTGGTTTTTTTTTGGTAATAGGGTGGTGGCAACCGGTTTGGGCCGTGGTTGTCAATCAGCTTTTTGTGTATCTTGAAATAAACCAGTTATTGGTTTCGTTTTGGTTTTGATTAGGAAATTATATATTTTGAATTTTGATATTTTTTTAATTTTGAAAAAAACCGTTTTGGGACAGCAATTTTTTTTGGAGATTGTTTTTTGTGCTGTCATTTGCTTTTAGTAATACTAATTGTTTTTTTATTTGGAAAAAAGAAAACCGTTTTGGGGAAGCAGTTTTTTTTGAAATTTTTTTTATGCTACCATGTACATATTGTACATATAATTGTTTATATATTGTACATATTTTTGGATGATGCAATTAATTTATATATGAAATTAATTGTATGTTTTTTTGATTATGGTTAGATTTAGTAAGTGTTTAGCTAGCTTTTTTCAATGCACTCATACGCGATCCCCATATTCGTCATTGGTTTAATGTGAGTTACAATTTCGAGGTATTGATTTATGTATTATTCACACTATAGAATGGATGTCAATAGAACATGTCTCATTACAGTTCTATAAACTTTTGAACTTGTACGGAAATGTTGAAATATTTTTATTTTTGCTAATATAATGTTCATTTTTGGCCAAAGCGACTTCTATTGCAGTACGCCTTATTAGATTTTATGATTTGTACATGAATTATTTTGTGTATCTCATATATATATACAGGATGATTTGTGTCAAACCTGAAAATCTAGGTAGGTTTCCTATTGCAACACAATTCGTTTGGCGAAAGAATTTTTTTGTGGTTAAGTCATGTTTTTATGAGTTTTAGGATGTTATTGACGTAATAAAGGTTAACATTGACCAAACAGTTTTTCAACAATTTTATATAAGTTTAAATCTTTCGTCACTACTATCAAAGTATTATTGGTCTATGTTTATGGAAGTACATTGAAAATAATTAATTCCCATTAGCTTTATAGAGTGAGCCGGATCCAGATCAACATCTTCACATTTGTCAGCATATTGATCCGCTGACGTAGGTATACATATCTCGTATGAGTCCATTTTAGTTACCATTTTTAAAATTATTTTTTATTGCGATTAATCTAAAAAATAAGATAAATATAGAAATAATTATTTTTAGCTAACATTTATTTTTGTTGTTTGTTTTGAATACAATAAGTAAAGCGGAAAAATTTGACCTAAACAAATATATTAGAGTTAATAACTTGGAAATTAGTAAGCTTGGTTTGAATTTAAAATAATCGTAATTTTTTTTATAATATAAATTACCAATCTATTATTTAGTCTGAAGATTGGATTTGATTGATTTCATGTAGAGCTTTATTAACACATATTATGTATTTCATGTTTCGATTTAGCATTTTTAAATAAGAAATTATTTAGATTATGGATAAGTTATATAGTATTTAGGTTTATTGATTTACTTTCACAGCGGTAGGCCTAAAAAGCCATCCATAGAGCTTCACTCTTTACCATTGATGTCGTTCTTAGATCGCCTATGACCATCGGGGTTATGCGATCGAAGAACATTGGTTTCTTCTCTTCATTCGGCGAGGAAGTCCTCAGGGACGAGGAGTGGTGTTGCTGTGTTTGTACTTAGGTGCAAACCAGTAGTACCATTCTTTGCTCAGAGGCTTCTTCGGTGTAATGAAGAGAAGAACCAATTATACTTTGCTTTCAGGATCAGAGGCTTCACCTCATACAAATTCAAAAACTTACCATTTTTTTCCACTTAGCTTTTACAATAGAACAATTTTTCATAGAGTTTAGGATTTGAAGTCTGGTGCTCGGGAGCGTTCTTCAACTTTCGCATTAGGTTTAGTTGTAATTTATTTGTAGGTTAAACAAGCACAACTGGGTCAGTAGAAATGGACCGAGTGTCTAATCGTGACAGTTGTGATTGTTTTATTAGGTTGGGGAGAATCTGTTCTGTAGAATCTGGTCGTTAGGGGCTTTTCCAGTAGGTTCTCACATGCATGGTTGGAGTGGGCTCGCGAGCGCGATATTTTAGATTTAAACAAAATGGATATTGTACCATACTTACTTTTTAAATTGTCTCCAGACGAATCTTGATTTTTGGAATCTCTTATTATATTAAATAAAAAAATAAAATAAATAAAACAAATTTTTTGAAAATTAATTAAATAAAATTTTTATTAAATAAATAATTTTTTTTAAATTTAAGTTAATTTTAGGTAGCTAAATAAATAAATTTTCTTAATAAGCAAGACATCAAGATATAAATAAATATTTTTATTTTTTTTAAAAATAAATCAATATTTTGAGCTAGGACGGTGCATCCAATAAATAAACATCTTTTCTGAATATTTTTTATTTTTCAATTTTTTTTAAAAATAAATAAATATATTTTAGGGGTGCTATCGTCAATAACTAATTTTAGGTATATATAATTATTTCAGTATATCTGAAATTAAATAAATAGATTATACTTTTACATATATAATGTTTTAGGAATTTTTGTGAAAGATTCAGCAAAGATTGGCTACGACGGTGGTCCGTCGGTGTTTTTACAAAAAAATCTTGTATGTTTTCGAATTGGGCGTTCGTTGTTTTTTTTTCGTTTTTGTGCTTTCATTTTTTTTACATTTACAGTGTACTGACTCCATTTTTTTTGTTGAGAATTGGTTTTACTATTGTTGGTGATTGCGAGTCATGATTTTGCGGGTTTTACCATCGAAATCTCTAGCGTCTGTTTCCTATATACCAAGCCTAAGTTTTTCAATGTATTTTTTTTTTATAAAATTAAATTTAGTGTTAGAATTATTAGTTTTCCTAAATTAAACATCTATTCTTAATCATTAGTTATTATAGTTATAAATTTAATTCTCGGTTTTTAGAATTTGAATAGGTGTTATATTTAATATTACTTAGTTATTATAATTTTTTTTATTAGTTATTAGAATTTCTATTATTAGTTTAAGTTTAATAGTGCTTTGGTGGTTTTCTGTCATGGAAGGGATGGCGACGTTTTTGGTGATTTCAAGAGTAGAAATCTTGGTTTCTACCTTGAATTCATGGTGTAACGATCGCAATAATCGCAAAACAATAATAAAACCAAATTCATCTTCGTTTTCAATTCAATAAAAATGCATTTCATTAGTTTCCGTTCATTTTTACATTAATAATAATTTTAAAATTTTCTAAAACTTAACTGCTAGTTAAATTTTGAATATACTATAAAAAGCAAACGAACGTACTAAATTTTTATTTCCAATGCTAATGAACAGACGTCGTTGTTAATCATTTGCTGAATTTCGAATATTACACGATTGATTAGAAGAGGTAAAAAGCAAAATCACATTTTTGCAAATTTTTAATTTGAAAAAATTATTCATTCCATTTTTGTGATTCAAAAGAAATTGGTCAATTGTTTGTTAGAAAGATTATTCCTATTTTTTATATTATATTTAAACGTGGATTTAATTTAATATAAGTTTGTAATAATTAAATAATATTTTTAAAATTAAAACTAAAATACACAGTTGTAGGTGTTAGCTTCATTATTACTATTAAAATAAACATACATATTTGTTTTTGTTATTGAAATATATTGTGAAATTCTTTTATCAAAATGAAGACAATGTGTGAATTTCCGAAAATTTCTCGTTCAATGAAAATACGTACTGATTTAGAAATAAGTAGAAATTTAAAAAATAATCCAGAGGAACGTACAAATATATTATTATGGCGATCGAAAGAATCAAGAAAAGGGGTTACCTGGAAAGAATTCAAAAAAACGTGTAGAAAAAGACAGTAATCCTTTATCATTGCGTTTGCTGCAAGATTTATGGACAGCTACCAGAGATGTTTTAGGAGCGGAAGAAAATTTCGAAATAGTTGATGATGCGGCACTTTTTTAATAGGATTATTTCTTGACGCTAGTCAAGGGAATTGAAGAATTAGAACCGGATCATCAATCAACAAAAATAACTTAAGGTATTTATTATGTATATTAATTTTAATTTAAATATTAAATATTGGAATGTCAAGATAAATTAAACAAAATAAGAGATTCCCAATCTCAAGGGTTTGTACCGGGGGGGATAAATAGATATCCGGCGTGCTAGGAAAATTTCCAGCATAACATAGTAGTAAAGGTCCAAAGTTTAATAGCACTTTACATTTGTGTTGAGTGGCCTAGTGGTTAGCATCCTGAACTTGCACTCTGGAGATCCGGGTGTTTTGAATAAAACATTAACAACTATATCATCACACCGGTTTTCCAATTAATCAATAGTTGATAACGAGCCGATCACCCATATAAAACTGTTCGATTAAATTAAGTCTTTATAAGTATAACTAGATCATAAAAATGCGTGATTTAAAATTAATACAAGTGAAGGGGCAATAGAATCTACGTTTCTATATGGAACATATACACAGCAAAAGAATCATACAGCAAATAGTGCTGGCGGATGAACTCTATTCAGTAAACGGTGGCACCAATTGTGGGTCAACCTCAGCTATGCAGTATTTCTTGATGATGGCACGCAATTGCTTGCTCGCAGAAACAAGTTTTCATGCATCTCTATGTGTGGGCTTTAATCATTGGGGAAGACAGTGCGTCACATAATCAAGGAATATGGCACTAGGTGGTTAGTTTTTCTCCTGTAAATTTTTAAAATAAATTTGCTTTTATCTTTTATTTTTGTTTCCTCTATCCTATCATAAAATGTTGACTCATGTTATATTTTTATATATGATTGGTTTTATTGTTTAGTTATCCCTTCTTGAAAAAAATATAGAATGTAACAAAAAAATGAAAATTTGCATACATCATCACCTCAGAACGCATGTTGTTGGAGGACTCACGTCTAAAAGATTATTGTGTGTTGTATGTAACACCTATTGCAATTCCAACAACACAGCACATTTTATTAAAACATATATAAAAAGTTACTGTAATACCAATTAAATAAAATAAGTTGCAGCTTCAAGTAGTAGCAGTTTCAAATAAATATAATTCAATGTATTTTCAATCCTATCCGACATCGTTGTCTTTGTCGTGCCGGTCTCGTGTAGAGTATTATGAAAACGCAAATAGACTAAATGGTCAAGGAACAAAGATATGTTTAATTATTATCTAGCTCTGTACAAAAGTCAATTTATGTACGATAAAACCGTTACGAAATTTTTTCAACTCTAACTGATACGTATTTTCTAATTCTAAATGTGTAGCCTTCAACAAGCCAAACTCTTTTTTCTCTTTCTCAACCATCATAAGAATAAAATAAATGAATTATTCATTAACAAAAAAAACAACAAATTTTGCTATGTAATTTGTAAAGAATTAACTTTTTTTTATTCAACATCTTGGTCACTTTCTTAAAAACTAAAAATCAAAACGAAGAGCAAAAAACTGCTCAACTGCAAAAATTAATGATCGAACAAAATAATACCAACACTTTTTATACGTACATTACAAATCCACCATCGTTCGTTGCCTTAATGTTAAAACTTAAAACGAAGAATCAAGGAATGCGCAGATTGAAAAGAAAATAATAAAAATTATTTGTATTTTTGACATGACAAATTACTTTAAGATTCAAACTGAAAAATTGTTTTTTTCTTTTTACGTGTTTTATTCTTAAGTTTAATAGTGCTTTTTTGTTATTTAATTTTTTGAGTAATTTTGATTAAGTTGTCTAATTTTGGTAAAGAGGTTGCTTCTGATTTAAACGTGAATACTGGATGGTTACATTTAAGAAACGAGTTTTTCAAAATTCTCATTTTTAATATCAATTATTTATAAATTTTGTGTCACCTATACGAAATAAAGATTCACTTAACGTAAATCCAATAAAACACATAAAATTAAAAATCTTATTGTAGGAATTATAGCTGTTAATAATAGCACTATAATGTTTTGCTACGTGTTCACCATTAGCTAGTCATTCTCACTAATAATCAGGTACTTGATTCCCTTGCCCTTTCATTCGCTGATCTGACACTCCTGCTGACATTGGCCACAATCAAAAATTAATTCTTTTATTTGTTCCTTAGAATAGTTTTCTTTCTATTTCAATTAATATTAATATTATAAACCACAATTCAACACTTCAAACTATATAAAATAAACTAAAAATTTTATGTTTATTTAAATTGGCCTTAATTCACATTTATATGTATATTTAGTTAAGTATGTTTATTTAATTAAAATTACAATATATATCTTTTAGACCGTTTTTGCGGCAGACATATAACAATTATTTTAATTTGTTTGGTTAATTAAAAAATGAATCTCAATCTTATGAAAACAAAAATCTGAATAATGAAAAAACAAAGCTTTTTTAATGAATTTTGAAATGACTACTTGATGATAAACTAATTTTATGAAAACTAGATTAAAAAATGTACCTAAAATTTTATTAATCTATTACTAAAAGTTTGAAACGAATTTAACGAACATTTTCAAATTAAACGCAAACGATTAAATAAAAAGTCACTACATAACACTCCCTCACCAGTGATTCGCCAGAAGAACGAGAGAAACTAGTAAATTAACAGTTTAAAATGTGGGGATTCAACAGTGAAAAGATTGGGTACAACAAAAAAAAATATGAGCATTACTACCAATTTAATACAGCTAGGAACAGAATTGCGACAGTGTTCGACGACAGTGAGAACACAAAAATCAAAAATATCCTACTAGACAGCACTGGAGGAAATATTTTGTTTAAAATTTTCAAAACACCGGTCAATATAATTTAATAGATTTTGAGGTGTTTTGATGATCCTTCCAGATTTAGAAACTCGTTGATTGGGAATAATAATTACATTAGGCTGATCATTAAATGTTACTTTCTTTTTAAGTTGCTTTGGTGATACTGAATTAGATTTATTCACATCAGTTGCATCTGATTGTTTCAGATTCGCAGAAAAACTAGGAAAATTAGGATTCAGAAAAGAATCAGAATGATCAGCTGAAATTAATTTGTATGAAAAATTGTTTTGGTCGCTGCTTTTAGAAAATTCAGAAAAATCGTTACGATTCAATTTAGCAGTTGAATCTGGTTGATTCAAAAAATTTGCTTTAGCGAGAGAACTGAATTATTCATCGCCTGAATTTTCATGATAACATGGTTTAATCGATCAATTGAAATTTTGGCTGCTTTGCCATTAATTTCTATATTGAAGTTTTTATTGTTGCGACTTAAAACTTTGAAAGGACCAGTGTAAGAAGCTTGTAATGATCTCCTTACAGCGTCAGTACGTAAAAATACATGTGAGCAAGTTTGCAAATCTTTGCTCACAAAGGAAGAAGATGTAACGTGTGCTGATGCTGGCTTTGGACGTATTTCATCAAAATGTTTTCTCAACTCCTTGACGAAATCAGTTTGGGGAACAAAAGAATTTGTAGAAGAATCGAGAAACTGTCCCAGAATTCTTATCGAGCTTCCATATGTTAGTTCCGCTGAAGTTGTTTGAAGTTCTTCGCTGAAGGAGGTTCTTAAACCTAAGAGGACTGAAGGTAGAATTTTTGTCCAGTCTGGACGGTCATAACACATAATTGCTGATTTAATTGTGCGATGCCATCTTTCTACCATGCCGTTGCATTTTGGATTATATGCGGTTGTTCTGAAACTGTTAAAACCTAATAGGTTGGACAGTTCAGTGAAAAGATGGGATTCAAATTGGGTTCCTTGATCAGAATTATAATTGATTCTGGAACACCAAATATTGAAATCCAATGGTTGTATACAGCGAACGCGACCGTTCAAGCAGTGATGTCTGGAACTGGTATCGCTTCGGGCCACCGCGTATAACGGTCGATAAGCGTTACACAATATCGTTGATTTTCCGATATTGGTAGAGGACCAATGATGTCGAGGTGTATTTGCTAGAATCGCTGTGAATTAGTTTTGAAAGTGCCAAGAGGTGATGTAGTATGCCTAAATACCTTGGACTTTTGACACGCTATACATTGCTGCGCCATAAGTTTAACGTCCTTTTTAATAGACGGCCAAATAACGTGCTTGGTTAGTAATTTGGTTGAAGCATTGACACCAGGATGCGAAAGTTTATGAAAAGCATCGAAAACACTTTGGCGAAATTGTGCTGAAATGTATGGCCTGCGTATAGCAGTTGTTGTGTCACAATATATCAATTTACTTTCATTAAAAGTAATTGGAAAATGTTCGAACTTCAAAGTTGTGTTACATTGAAGATTATTTTGAAATTCCTCGTCATTAGTTTGCGCGTCCGCGATTGCAGCATAATCAATTTTCTCTGGTATGAGTATTTGATCTATGCGAGAGAGCGCGTCAGCTAAGACATTGACGACGCCGGAAATATGTTGGATATCAGTGGTGAATAGCCCAATGAAATCCATATGGCGAAATTGACGGGGAGATGCTTTTTATAAATTTTGTTTAAATGCAAAAATTAGAGGTTTGTGGTGGGATTACACAAAAGGGTGGCATTACACAATTTATCTTTACAAATTGTCAAAGGCTTGAATGGACTCAGGTGTCCATGAAATTGGAATTTTACTATTCTTCTTATATCCCTTTAAGAAGTTGTTGAGTAAAATTTGATCAGCTGCAGCAGCTAGTAAAAAACGTCGATAAAAGTTAATCATGCCTAAGAAACGTTTAAGCTGTTTAACATTTGTGGGACGTTCAAAGTCTTTAATGACTTGAACACGTTCACGATCTGGTAATATACCGTGTTCAGATACCAAATGGCCTAAAAATTTAATCTCAGATTTTGCAAATATGCATTTATCTGGATTAATGATAAGACTGTTTTCAGAGAATCTCTGAAAAATCATTTGTAAATGAGTTAAGTGCTCTTCTAGATTTTTTGATGCAACCAAAACATCATCTAGATAAACGAAGTAAAATTTGAATCCGGTTAAAACGGAATAAATCAATCTTTGGAACGATTGAGCAGCATTCCTAAGACCAAAGGTCATTTTGCAAAATTCAAAAAGACCAAAAGGAGTAGAAATTGCGGTTTTAGGAATGTCCTCCGGATGTATTGGTATTTGATGGTATGCCTGAACAAGATCGAGGGACGAGAAAATTTTGCATCCCTCTAACTGATGCGAAAAATCTTGGAGGTGGGGAATGGAATATCGATCGGGAACAGTAATTCTGTTTAAAGCACGATAATCTCCACAAGGACGCCATTCTCCGCCCTTTTTTTAACCAAGTGTAATGGACTTGACCAAAAGCCACAGTCACCACAGAATAACTAGGCAAAATATTTCAATCGATTAAAACAATTTCCGAAAAATGTCAATAATGTGTTGATCGAACAGTTTGTGTTTTCGTCATTAAAAAATTCGTTTTGTAACTAAAGCATGCTACAGACCTACAATCAATTTGTCAATCAATTGAAAACGAAAATAAACGGAATAAAATTTAGGGGATTTTTACCCTAAATTTTATTTCGTTTATTTTCGTTTTCGATTGATTGACGAATTGATTGTATGGTCTGCAGCATGCTTAAGTTGCAAAATCTACGCTTTTAGTGCGTCGTTTTGGTAATTAAATGAGCTTATTTAAGTAATAATAAAATAATAAACGCCTTATTCTTGTTAAATGGAGTTTTATTTCACTAAATACGTATTTTGAAAGCTATGCTTTCATCGACAGTAGTATCTAAAAACAGTTTGTAGATACTAATGTAGATGAAAGCATAGCTTTCGAAATACGTTTTTAGTGAAATAAAACTCAATATAGCAAGAATAAGGCATTTATTATTTTATTACACTAGTTTACAAGAAAAATCTCCCGAAATAGAACCCAACTTTTCTTATAGATTTGGACCTCCTGAACACGAATATCATATTCATTTTTTTTTTGTTAGCTCTTGTTTTTGAGATATTCACGAAAAACCAATTTTTTTAGTGATCAAAAATGTTGTTTGGGTTTTTGGGTCTCATATTTTACAAAACAAACAAATTAAATATATTAATGCAACAAGTGCATAGTAAATATGCTAACAAACGTTTTGAGCTATATTTTGTAAAAATCCATTAAGGATTCTGGAAGTTACAGTTGAAAAAAAATGAAAAAATACGAAAAATTCACGTTTTTCTACAAATTTTCCATTTTCAACGCCATAAATTTTGAACAAATAAAGGCACTAATTTTTTTTAATTTCTTGGAGCCTATAGTAGTTTTAATTTTTTTTCTTTTAAACTGAAAGACACGAATATTGGTGCAGTTTGCACCAAGTTATTCAAGTTTTTCCAAAGAAAGTCAAAACTCAAAATTTGGAAAAAATAATTTTTTACTTAATTTATTGTGCCATAAATAATAATTTTAAAAGTTCAGTCGTTCTCAAACATCAGTAAAGAATTATTTTGAAATAGTAAAGTATAATTTCCATTTTTGTTTTCGAAGTTGGGAATTGGATCGATATGAGACGTATATAGAAAAATATAAACAAAAGATAATGAATTGTGAGGAGAGGCAAAACATCATAGCATCAGAACTATTTAAGTTAGTTCAAGCACCATAAAGTTAAGCCCCTATTTATGTCTATTAATACCTGTAAGGTTTGTTTCTTTACTTTTTTCTCTTTTTTTTGTTTTTTGATAATGTAAATTTTTTGCTATCACCGCCCGCCTTGTGTTACTCCTTACGTTTATGATCATTTTAAGTTTAATTTAAGAAAGCAATTACATACTTCTACTTTTTGATAGTTTTTCGGTTTTTCCAACTTTTGTTTAATTAGTTTAATGAGGATTTATTTTAAGTAGATAACTGTCGTATGATTAGATGCAAGTATAGTCTCTCTGAGGATAAATTTAATTCTAAACATTTAAGTAAAATATTAATTAAAAAAGAAAAAATATTACAAATATAAATTTTAAATAGTGTATTGTTTTTAAAAATCAATAAATCATTAGTGATAGCTGCCTTGTAAAGCAACATAAATTGTTAGTAAAGTGTAAAGTCAAGTTTATTTATCGTTTGATTTGTAGAAGTTACATAATACATACTGCTAAAAGAATCACCCCATTTATAAGAACTGCATATCTTTATTACTAACTGATATTTTCCAACTCCTAAAATAAATCCGAGGTGGGAGGAGCTAGATCATGTCAAAAATCTTCACAAAAAAAATCTCAATTTCGAGAAAAATCATATACAAAATAATACAACTTTCGTCAAAAAAAGACATTTCATAATCAACTAACTCATATTTTCCAACTCCTAAAATAAGTCCAAAATGGATGGAGCTAGTACATGTCAAAAAAACTCCACAAAAAAATCTTGATTTCGAGAAAAATCATATACAAATAAAATACAACTTTTGTCAAAAAAAGACATTTCATAATCAACTAACTGATATTTTCTAACTCCTCAAATAAGTCCGAGGTGGGAGGAGCTAGATCATGTCAAAAAACTTCACAAAAAAAATCTCAATTTCGAGAAAAATCATATACAAATAAAATACAACTTTTATCAAAAAAAGACATTTCATAATCAACTAACTGATATTTTCTAACTTCTAAAATAAGTCCGAGGTGGGGGGAGCTAGATATACCACGAAAACAACTTATATATAAATCAATTATGTTGCAGAATTTAAATTATTCTTATAGTTACATTTTTTTTTTTCTAAATTTTGAGTATTGACTTTCTTTGGTAAAACTTGAATAACTTGGTGCAAACTGCACCAATATTCGTATCTTTCAATTTAAAAGAAAGAAAATTGAAACTACTATAGGCTCCAAGAAATTAAAAAAAAATTAGTGTCTTTATTTGTTCAAAATTTATGGTGTTGAAAATGGAAAATTTTTAGAAAAACGTGAATTTTTCGTATTTTTGCAACTTTTTTCGACTGTAACTTCCAGAATCCTTAATGGATTTTTACAAAATATAGCTCAAAACGTTTGTTAGCATATTTACTATGCACTTGTTTCATTGATATATTTAATTTGTTTGTTTTGTAAAATATGAGACCCAAAAACCGATACAACATTTTTGATCACCGAAAAAATTGGTTTTTCGTGAATATCTCAAAAACAAGAGCTAACCAAAAAAAATGAATATGATATTCGTGTTCAGGAGGTTCAAATCCATAAGAAAAGTTGGGTTTTAATCAGGGAGACAAAAAAAGTTCAAAGTTTGTAAACTAGTGTTATTATTTAAATATCTTGTTACAGTTTAGAAATTTTAAATTAAAATGCTTTATTTAAGCATTAATCTAGTACATTGGTCAGATTCATTAAAGTACTAATTGTAGTTGTTTAATAGTTTATTAAAGCATTAATAATAATGGTTCAATGATTCATTAAAGTATTATTATTCTTTTTGTTTAATAATTTATTAAAGCATTAATAATAATGGTTTAATGATTCATTAAAGTATTAATAATAGTTCAAAAATTGAATGAAAACGTAATATTTTGTTCAAATTATAATTATTTGTTTGAGGTGAAGTTAATAGTACAAGAGTGGAATGTACAACCCCGTAAATTGATATTATCGTTTCCCATTGGCCATGCAGGCGAATTTTCCAAAGCACTACTTTCAGTGATCGTCACCTCTTGTGACGAAATGATTCTCTTGATTGCTTCTCTGCTCGTACTAGCATTAGCGACTGAAGTACTTGATGAACCAACCGTTGACATTATACTCGCGACTGAAGTAGGAGTATAATGGTCCAAAATTATGTGGCCTGTTTCTTTGCTTGCGTATTATCATTAGCGATCGAAACTGAAAACGTAGCCGTTTTAGTTGCGATTGAAGCAGTTGATGTTTCATCGCCCAAAATTCGTTTTGCGATTTTGCATTTGTTGGGAATGGAGCTGTCCACATAACCCTCAGCAACGTTACCAGATTTCCATCCGCCAAATCTCTTCAATAACGACAAATGCGCACCTGAATCCACCAGAAATGTGGCACCACTTCTACGGAAGCAGTATCCCGTGTACAATTCAGGACTTGACATTCCCAAAAATTCCGCAATCTTCTTCGGAATAGCTCCGAAGGTATTTATACCAACAAGTTGACTTATACACTTTCCGGTGCGGTGCGATAACCAACAAAAAATCGTAGCTGTAGTGTTTTGGAAGGACGAAGTGAAACGTATTTTCGAAATACAGCTAGCAAGCTGATGTTACCAAGAGATCCCTCAGTGATGACGTAGAACTTTTGTCTATGTTTCAATAATGTTAACAACCATAAATTTACCTGTATCATTCACATCATCTATTGATAGCTTTAGTAACTCGTCCCTACGACAACCACCAGCTACACCAAATATAAGTACAGTCTAAAAAATTGCATGAAAAAATCATAACACATAAAACACCTTTGATAACGTTTACCTTTAACAACAAGTACTCACTATCACTAGCAGTCGATAGAAATTTTTCGATTTGTTCCTTGGTAAATGGTTTTGATTTTTTCGCGACGTGACCTTTACTCTTCCTTTTCATATAAGCTATCAAATTCGTGAATGATTTCATATCCACGCTGGCGTTCAAATAAACCATAGTTCTTAGTTTAGTTTACAATGTTGAAGGTTTCATGGATCCTAGTTTTCTTACAAAATAGGCCAGCATGACCGTTTCATTGATTGTTGTAGTTTTTGATTCTTTGAACCACTCATCAAAATTTTTGTATGAAGTTTCGTACGCCAGTTTTCCCGGTACGATTGTAGAAATAGCTTCATTGGCTGCTTTTTCTATATCTGACGATACAAAATCATCATCACTTGAACTCATCTTGATATTTTTCACAATTGGCAGTATGAAAACTAAAAGAAAACTATAAGGCTACTTACTCCTGATAAGATCAAATTAGTTTTCTCAAAATGTACTAGATACAAATGCAATTTGTTTAATTGTTTTTTTGTATAAAAGTTTAATTTTGCAGCTTCGTTACAAAAAATCTTGTATGAAACACGTTGCTAAATTAGTTGTTTTAAGCACTCGATGTATTGCGAACCTCGGCTTCGCCTCGGTTGCTAATTTCACATCTCGTGCTTAAAACAACCTAATATAGCAACTTGTTTCATAAATTGCTATTTTCTACAATTATGTAATTTTCTTTTAAGTTTTTTAAGTAATTAACATTACTAAATGTATTGAACACAATAAAAAAATATAAATTTAAAAACTCACCTGGTGCATTTCCTTGTACATTATGTGGTAAGGGGTGAGGTATTGAGGTATTTCTAGGTGTCACAAATGGTATTTGACTATTTATTTGTGATTGTGAATTAATCTGTAAAGTTATAATTAGTGTTGATTAGTACAGTTTTGTGTTTTAATAATCTTTTTTAAATTTTTTGTAAACTTAAGTGTGAAAAGTCAAGTTTAAGAGTTTGCTTGTTGCCAAATATTATTGTTGATCTAGCATTAGTTACCAAACGGTTTAATAAAACTTGGTTTCAATCTGAGTTTGTTTCAACTTTAAACAAATATTAAATGATTTTGATTTAAAACAATTTATAATATAAAATTTAAAATAAAATTAAAAAAAGTTTTAAAACCAAAATTAAAAAAAATAAAAAAGCTTTCAAAAGTAATTTACTTTATTAGAATTTCCAATTGGTAAAATAGGTGTAGTTCCTGTATTATTACTTGAAATTGTGTTATGTTGATTAGAATTCGTTGATGAAAAAACATTTCCTCCACTAATTCCACCTAAATTATTATTATTAATATTATTTGTACTGTTATTATTTCCTGTTGTGTGATTTGTTTGATTACTTCCAACAGTATTACTATTATTTGTATGTGTTCCTGTTTGTCCTACATGTAAACGATTCCTTAATGTGACTAATTCTGTGCTTAAGCTTTTTAAACGTTGTTGCAGGTGAACTGCTTCATTCGATGAAGAAGCATCTGAAAATAGAAAAATATCAAATATATAATAAATTATTTAGTTTTGGAATATTATAGTTTTAAATTAAAAATTTATATAGTTAATGACAATCCACCGAATTCATATCACAAAGAGTTGATTTTGGTCACCGCACAGTTTTTTCCATTGAATTTCGTAAACAATTTTTTTTGTATAAAATCATTATCTTGTATTAAATATAGAGGAAAATACAACATAATTACATGGTTTCTGCATCAATTTTTTTATCTTACATTTCCAATGTTACATTGTCATACTATGATATTATTATCCTCTGGCATCACTTATGATTGACTTGTGTTTTATTAAAAATCAAAAAAATAATATAAATTTTCTCTCATCATCATCTTATCATTTTACAATTTTCAACCATTTGCGGAGATGAAATATTAAGAAATATTGATGCTTTGTGATTGTTATTTTTTTATTAAATTAAGGTAAATTTTCCCAGCTAGCCATTTCAAATAATTTTTCATAAAAAAATCAATCATTTTCATATTTGACAAAAACAAAACAACTAACCGAAAAGACAGTTTGACAGCGAATAATGATCTACCTAATTATAAGAAGACAACAAATTATGGGTGTATTATTAATTTTTGATTAAAAAGACAGTATAATGATGATAAGATAAAAAAAAAATTTAACTCAAAATATTTGCTCTATTTTTTGTGAAAAAGATGGGTTCGTCGTCTGATTCTGTTGATATCATTTGTATAAAAAATGTTACTCATATTTTGAAGTTTTTCTTGTTGTTAATTTATGGTTAAATGTCATGTTAAACATGTTAAACAGTGTGAAGTCTTTGATTTTAAGCGGATTAAAACCGTGTGTATCGTTGGATTTGATATCCCATTGAAATTGTAAACTTTCCCGCATGTAGCATCTTCAATCATAGTTATGGATTATTCCTTGATGATGGCACGTTGTTACTTACTCGAAAAAAAAAGTCTACATATAATTCTATATGTGATCTTTAATCATTGAGGAAGACAGTGTGTCACATGAGCAAGGAATAGGCCGTTAGCTGGATTATTGGCGATCTCGTTTTAGTTTTGTGTTTGCAAATTTTTAAAACAAATTTGCTTTTTATTTCTTGTTTTATTTTTATTTTCTCTCTTCTATCATGAAATATTGGCAAATGTCATATTTTATATGTGGTATGCTTTATTGTTTAGTTATTCCTTCTTTAATAGAATAAATTAACAAAAACAAAAAACATTGCGTTTATCAACATCTTACAACGCATGTTATTGTGGGCCCTTGGTCCTAAAAGGTTTTTATTGGTTATTGTGATACACAATGTAATGCACACTGCAATTTACTATGTCGGACAGGAAATTAATGATTTTTGTTTTAAACATAGCTAAATTATAAACTATTACAACCCCGAATCAATTTAGTTGTAATATTCTGCTTCCATTTCCTCGAACGACAATGAACTTTATTAGTGTCATATTTATTCATTGCAATATAAAAAAATTCTTTTAAAACACCAAAACATTAAAATAACAAATTAAATATACATAAATATTTTTTTTAAAAAAAAGTGCAAAATGAATCAATGGTCATTTAACATTTCATTTTTATTTCATGTATTTACATTTATAAGAAACAAGAAAAATTCCTTTCAATCGAACAAATAAACGAATAATTTTCTTTTATACTTTTCTTATGATAATTTTTCATGATTTGTTTTCTTTATTTGAATGTTATTTTTCTTACACATACAACTTTTTTATGTGTTTATTTTCATTTTTAAAGCGAGTTGAATAATAAGAAACTTCCGACACGCAATGTGTTTTGTTAAAGAAATATATTTAACTGCATGATGGATGTCAAATATTTCATTTTGGCTTACATATTTTTCACTCATTATTATTAATCTCATTTAATTTCTTTAGTGGATTATGTACGTTTTTAACAAATGATAAAACCGATACAATAAAATAATCACCGAACTCACAAAGTTATAAGCAAAATATAAAAATTTTAAATTCTTTAAAAAATTATTGAAAAATCATCATCAAAAAAGATAACGAATGAAAAACCGCGCAATTAAATTTGATTGTTATGGCTGCGAGTTAAAAATTCAAATGAATTTGTTTAATTTTTAAAATTAAAAATTATTTTAGCTTAGGAATTTCAATTAAATGTATTTAATGTCAGTTGGAGTGGAGTGAAATTATTTACATATTAAATGATAGGAGAATGTTTATGACGTCTGAAGGTTCCAAATAAGTAGGATTTAAATTAAGTTTAATATATATATGGCAGTACAACTGAAAAAAATAAGTCTGCAAGTGGTAAAGCAAATTTGCGCAATCCACCCGCCCATAAAGCGGCATGTCCACGGAATTTGCAGGGACAAAACATATATGAATCAATAAAAAATTTTAAAATACATGTTCAAAACATCTGCGGATTGAACGCTAACCATGACCACGTGCAACATCATCTTGAGCACGACAAACCGAACATTCTATTCCTTACAGAAACACAAGTTTCTGAAAATTTTCTCTTTATAGAATCGCTTAATTCCAAATATAGGCTCGAATCAGATTTCAAACTCCATCAGGGCGTATGCGCATTCATTCATGAGAGTGTTGCGTACACGCGCTTTCCAAATTTTGAACTACACGGTGACGGCTTCAATACAATGGTTTTAAAGATTTGTCTTCCAGAAATGACTTTTTTTACAATAGCTTTATACCGGTCCCCCAACAAACGTAACCCAAACTTTTTTAATATACCGACAAAAATTATGGACGAGATTAGAGCAAAGTCCCCTAATTGTGAAGTTATCGTTACCGGTGACTTCAACGTCCACAACAAATCATGGTTGGAATTGTCCAAATCGACCGACGATGTTGACAATAGTGGAAAACTGGCAGAAATTTTTGCCGCGTCTCAGGGCCTATTCCAAATTGTTAAAAGCCCGACTTTCACTCCCCGTAATGGCGGTGATAATAGTTTTCTACTAGATCTCTATCTTACCACAATGCCAGATATTACGAGTGTCGATGTTGCGAAAGGTAGTATTGGAAATTCTGATCATTATTTAATCTCATCAGTTATCAAAACTGATTTACTTAAAACTACAGCTCCCAAACCCCGTAAAATATTTCACTACTCAAAAATGGATAAGAGTGGTCTTCAAAATTTTTTCCACGGTTTCCCTTTCGACCGTCATTGTTTTTACACTGACAATGTAAATGTTTCTGCTCAAAACTTTACAGAAACCATCCAATTTGCTATCAATAAATTTGTCCCTTTCTCCATAGTAAAACCCAAACAAAAATACTTGTATTCGAAAGCTGCCAAAACGGCACTTAGAAACAAACGTAAATCATTTAATATTTGGATTCATAACAAAACTCCCACTAATCGATCCCAATATCTAAAGGCCAACAAAATATCTAATCAGATTATCTCAAACGAAAAGTCCGAAATTGACAGAGCGAAAGCCTCAAAACTTACGTCTATGTCTGTTTCTGACAAGAGTTTCTACAGTGCCATCAATTCTTTAAATTCTGGTACAAAATTTTCTGTTCCTCCTATTATTGATGGTGATTTAATCGTCAATGATCCCGCAAGAAAAGCTAACTTGTTCGCTGAACGCTTTGCTCTGAACTCCACTGTTTTGGAAACTCCTAAAGAAATACCCCAAATCCAGTCTTCAGGAGTTAATATGAATGAACTTCACTTCAAACCCAAAATAGTCGCTAAACTTTTAAAGGGGTTAAACATCAACAAAGCATCAGGAATGGACAATATTCCACCCATTATTTTAAAAACCTTTTCCAAAGAACTTGCACCAACTTTAACTAAAATAATCTACCAATCCTACAAATCTGGTATATTTCCCTCGTGCTGGAAGTTGGCAAATGTCCAGCCCGTCCCCAAAAAGGGACCAAAATCCGATATCTCAAATTATAGGCCAATAGCTTTACTATCGGTCCTATCCAAAGTCTATGAGCATTATATTAATACACATATTTCAAAATTTCTGGAAGAAAATCATTTGATATCCGACAGCCAATACGGTTTTCGAAACAAAAGATCAACTACCGATCTATTAAACTATGTAGCGCATTGTTGGAACAGCATACTTGATAAAGGTGGTGAAACATACGTTATCGCTTTAGACATCTCCAAGGCATTCGATCGACTCTGGCATGCCAACTTAATCAACAAGCTCGTTGCGTACGGTTTTCATCCCAATGTTGTGAAGCTGATTCAAAATTTTCTATCCGACCGATACATTTCGGTAACCTTAGACGGATATTCTTCTGAGTCTAAACTAATTAACGCTGGTGTACCCCAAGGCTCTGTCCCCAACCCTATTTTTGATTTATATCAACGAATTGTTGAAAATCACCAGCAACCCAATAAATAGTTTTGCAGATGATAGTACTCTGCACAAGTCGTTCGAGCCCCTTCCTTCAAAAGGTAAAATGCACGAACGAATTAATCCTGCCCGGAGAGACGCTGCCATAAACGTGAACAAAGACCTGAATAAAGTCGCCGACTGGGGTGACCAAAACCTTGTCAATTTCAACTTCACCAAAACACAGCTGTTGATTGTTTCCAGATTAAAGACCGAGTTCCCCAAAGATATTTTATTTAGTATGTGTGATGAACTAATAGGTGAATGTAAAAACATTCGTTTATTGGGTGTCACAGTTTCAAATGACCTACTCTGGAACGATCATGTAATGGCGATGGCAAAAAGCGCGTCTAAAAAACTCGGCCTCCTAAATAGATGCAAAAAATTTTTCACTCCATACCAATTGCTCCATGTTTATAAGTCCTATATTCGTCCCTGTATGGAGTACTGCTGTCAAGTTTGGGGTGCTGCCTCTGTTTCCATCTTGGCCCTCTTGGACTCTGTTCAAAAGCGAGTTATACGAATTGTAGGTGATCGAACTTTGACATCAAAACTTGATTCCCTACAACATCGTCGCACTGTTGCTGACCTCGTTGTTTTTTACAAATATCGTCATCAGCAGTGCTCAGATGAAATCAGCAGCATCATGCCTCAAACTTATTCTTACCCCCGTTCCACTCGGCAATCGACTGCCGCAACCAGTGAAACGGTAAAGATCCCGCGCTGTCATACTGGCAGATCGCAGAGAGACTTCTTTGTTCGAACTGCGTACAAATGGAATAGTTTGCCGGAACACTTAGTCTCAGGTGGCTTCAACCCACAGATGTTTAAGAAAAGCGTTAATCTACACCTCAGAACGCCAGTTGTTGTGGGACCCAGGTCTAGACCTAGGTCTTAAAAGGTATTTATGTGTTGTTGTGACACATATTCTAAACCCTTTTATTAAAAAAAATTTTATTAAAAAAAAAAAAAAAAAAAAATATATATCCAAATTTTTATTTGCGATTTTCTTACGATCATCTAATGGAGATGGTATAGAGCGCGTCAATGGAACTGGGCCTCCTCAATACAAGTATAAAATATTTCACTTCGTGTCAATTACACCTGTCGAAACTTATATTCGTCTATATAGAGTATGGGGTATTGTTGTCAAGTTTGGGGCTCTGCATTTGTTTCCATCCTGGCTCTTTTGGACTCTCTTCAAAAGCTTGCTATACGAATTGTTGGTGACCGAAGTTTAACATCAACACTTGATTAACCCTACAAGTAACCCTACAAAATCATCACACTGTTGCATCATCTTGTTGTTTTCTTATAAATATTGTTACCAGCAGCACTCGACTGAAATCAGATCCATCAAGCCTCAAATATATTTCTTTCCTCATTTTATTTGTCAGTCGGTTTGTGGAAGCACTCAAATTGTAGGAATCAGTCACTATCATAGTGACAATGCAAGGGAACTTCTACAAATGGAATGCGTGGCCTAAATTAATAGTATGGAGTGGTTTCAATTCACAAACATTACAAAAAAGGCGTCTATAAAATTACACTCCAAATTCTGCGCGATAGCAATAAAATGCATTTTTATGCGCTTAAATTCCAATTTTAACCAGTTTATAAGATCTAAAAAGAAACCACAATCTTTTTATCAGAAATCTGACAGGTTCTTACACTTAACCTTTTCCGGGTTTTAATATTTCTTGCTAAAATTAATAAAAGTATTGTTACGTTTTTTTAACCTTTCTTCGAAGTGACATTACTCTCAATTCGATAAACGCAGTTTCAAAATCTCTTCCGAGTTCGATCACTGATTAGTAAGCAAACACACCAGGTTTTATTAAGTATTCAACAACTTAATTGCTCCACATCAACAGGAAAACAATACAGTAACAATATTCCTGTCTAGAATATTCTTCAAACAGCTTCGAAACGGTTTATTGTAGAAAATTTCAGTACACAGCGTTCAAAATAATACACAAAATATATCTATTAAATAATATTTGAAACTTTATTTACAAAAATTAATTTAAAAATAACTTCTATTTACACGATTTTATATACACGGTACAACGTTTTATTTTTTTTTTTTAAATAAAAGTGTTGTGTTATAGGGTTTAGAATATGTGTCACAACAACACATAAATACCTTTTAAGACCTAGGTCCAACAACAACTTGCGTTCTAAGGTGTTGATGGACGCTTTTTTTAAACCTCTGCGGATTGCAGCCACCTGAGACTATGGATTCCGGCAAACTATTCCATTTGTATGCAGTTCGAACAAAGAAGTCTTTCTGCGATCTGCCGATATGACAGCGTGGGATATCGACCGTTTGAATGGTTGCGATAGCCGATTGCCAAGTGGAACGGGGGCAAGAATAAGTTTGAGGCATGGTGCCGCTGATTTTATCTGAGCAATGCTGATGACGATATTTGTAAAAAACAACGAGGTCAGCAACAGTGTGACGATGTTGTAGGAAATCAAGCTTTGATGTCAAAGCTCGATCACCAACAATTCATATAGCCCGCTTTTGAACAGAGCCCAAGAGGGTCAAGATGGAAACAGAAGCAGCACCTCAAACTTGACAAAAGTACTCCATACAGGGACGAATATAGGACTTATAAACATGGAGCAAGTGGTATGGATGGAGTGAAATTTGAAAAAGTAAAACCGGTACCATATTAGTGAGACTTCGGTGTACGTCCAAATTTCTACATAAACGATTATCTCACAAACTATAAGTGCTATCAAGTTTAAATTTTCTACAGTTATAAAACGCTTTTGTCCACGCCTACTGAAAACAAAAAAAGTATCTGTATTTGTATCTGTATTTTAACTCTATCACACTGTATTTTATTTGTATCTGTATCACAAAAATTTGTATCTGTTTTTTAGAGACATAGTTAGACAAAAGTTTTTGTGGAATCGAGTTTGATTTAGAAAAATCGAAAAATACTGAAATACTTCAAAAAACAAATTTAGTAAATTATCCACTGCTTAGTTTTTGAGTTATTACCAAAAACGTGAGTTTTTTTCCTGTAACTCGCAGGGGTTTTATAGGATCTTTTGAAAAAAAATTACTTTTGACATTGACGAGTGGATTGAATTGAATTTAAGGTGATTATACGAAAGGTGAATTTTTTTCAGTCCAAAACAATTTTTTTTGTAATTTTCGAAGGCACCATTTTTGATTTATTTCTAAAATTGTGGTTTTAAAAACAACTATTCTCGTAGAATATTATATATATGGAACCCTCGGAGAGCGAGAAAATTCGCACACACCGTTACAAAAAATTTTTGTTTATCTATAAAATTTTTAAGTTTTTTTGTTGTGGTAGTGACAATTTTTTTTAAAAAAATTTTCTTTAAATACTAAGCAAATCGTATATGCCCATTCTAAGCAAATCGTATATGCCCATTATCTATATATGCCCATTTTGAACATTGAAAAAATAAATGCACAAAAGTTAGCTTTAACGTAACTGATAATGATAAAACCGTGCCTTATTTTTTCCTAACTGCTTTTGCTTAATTTTCATTGCAATAGCATTATATGCTTGTACAATCATGAACAGAGGCGTAGCTAGGGGGGGGCGGGGGGTTGGTCCGCCCCGGGTGTCACCCGTTTTGGGGTGACACCCGAACGTAAAAAACTTAAACAAACCATCACAATGTTTTCAACGATAAATCACTTCGAAACCGTTTTGGGGTGACACCCGAACGTAAACAACTTAAACAAACCATCACAATGTTTTCAATGATAAATCACTTCGAAACCGTTTTGGGGTGACACCCGAACGTAAAAAACTTAAACAAACCATCACAATGTTTTTAATGATAAATCACTTCGAAACCGTTTTGGGGTGACACCCGAACGTAAAAAACTTAAACAAACCATCACAATGTTTTCAACGATATATCACTTCGAAACCGTTTTGGGGTGACACCCGAACGTAAACAACTTAAACAAACCATCACAATGTTTTCAACGATAAATCACTTCGAAACCGTTTTGGGGTGACACCCGAACGTAAAAAACTTAAACAAACCATCACATGTTTTCAACGATAAATCACTTCGAAACCGTTTTGGGGTGACACCCGAACGTAAAAAACTTAAACAAACCATCACATGTTTTCAACGATAAATCACTTAGAAACCATTTTAACCAGGTTATCCATATAATTTTAATTTATAAATTGTGATAACTTATAAATGTGTCCTATAAATGTGTTATTGGTTCAAAAAGAATCTATTCTATTTTTTAAAATTTTTGAGTTATTACGTGAAATAAAATTTTAACAATATTAATCGAATCAACATGTTGAGCATTGAATTCCATCACCACAATTACTCAATAGCTTTGAATATTTCTATAGATACCATATTGACCGCTTTTTACGATATATTATTTAGTATGCAAGCATGATTATTTAATGACCAGGTCTGAAAACACATATGCTGAATAATGTATAGGAAAAGTGGTTTACGTCGATAATGTGGCACCCTTTGTCGATAGGGTGGCACCCTTGAGTTACAATGTCTCTATTCCAAAATTATTTCTAAAATATCCGCTTAACCTTACTACCTAATATATGTTTTACATTTCAAACAAATTAATTGCAAACACCTAAGGAAACTAACAAACAATCAAATTACCGTGTTTTTAAATGATCTCAAAATAATTTTTTTTTCCTTTATCTTGAAACTCAAAGAATAGATTGAAATAGATCGTTTTTCAATGGACACAAAAATAATTACTGTGGAATAAAATGGCAGTTATGCTATTACTGCAGTTTTGCAAATTTTTGTAGGTTGATACATACTCATACTGTTTGTTTTCAGTTTTATATATTTATATATTTGAATTAAATGAAAGTTTATCATTTAAAAGTACATTTTGTTGGGTTTTAAATACCTTGGAAATTTCAAACTCATCAAGTGATTCTTTTAAAGATCCTTGGCTACATAAATGTAAAGCCTTCAATTTTTTTTTAAAAGTGGTGTAGCTATTGTTATTAACTATGTAAATGGTTTGCAAAAATAAACTTTAAATTTTGTTTATTTTTCTTCTTAGGCAGGTATTCCTTAAATCAGTCTTTAAAACATTTTCCGGTTTTCCCGATGTAAAAATTTTCACAAAAATCACATGCAATTTTGTAAATTATGGAGCATGATTCTAATTGGATATTTAATTTTGGTTTCAATTCTTTATATAAAATATCTTTTAGGATTTCATACTTATATTTTTTTAAATAGTTCCTTATAATATTAGGCTATGATTTGTATATTCCATTTTATCAAATATTATTTAATATGAGTTGTTACAATGAAATTTAAATAAATTAATTTTCTTGGTGGTGTATTTAGTCGTTAACACAGTGTACTTATTATGAACTATGTACCTATTATGTATCCTACAAATATATTTAGAATTAATGCTTTGCTGATACCTATACTATAATTAAAAATATTTTTTTAGATTTCGTTTAGCAAATATCCCAAAAAATAAATATGCCACGAGGAGTTCATAATTTTTAAAGAAAAAGTTGGTTCCAGCAGAGAAAGACCAAATCTATAAATATGTTACAAAACCCGATGATATCCAAGGTTCATCAAAAGAAACTGATTATCACGTTGATGCAACGAATGTTTCAGAGAATATTGGCTCATCTTCGGAAAGTAACAGCAACAATACAGAATTAATAATGATAACCTATGATGACGAATTAGAAAGGAATAATGAAAATGACAGTGATAATGCCGCTAATGCTTCTACTATCGAAGACAGTATTTGCATGGGTGAATCACTTCAGGACTTAAGAGATGTATCACATTGGAATATACTCGTCTTTGGTAATGTTCGCATTGAAATCATAAAAAAAGAAAGTGAACATTTTCAAAATAGAGAAGGGTCGTTTGTTACTGTATCTAGACACGGGTTAGACATAAAAGGTGATGTTCGCCATCTTTCTAAAGAATGGTTTTATAAAATGATGAATAATGGTGAAAAAATTCTACGGCCATGGATTGTTTATTCTCCTGTAAATAATAACTTGCGTCCTGTATTGCTTCTGTTGTCGTGTATTTGCTGTCACCAGTAATAATAATACAAAATCAACATTTACTACTGGATATCAGAAGCGGTGGAAACTAAATCCCAAAGTGGCCGAGCATGAAACTTCAAATGAACATCTAGAGAATTTTGAAAAGTGGAGAACTTTGGAAATGACGTTAAAAATTCATAAAACGATACGAGACACAGCCTTGTAATTAATATACAATAAAAAACAGAAGTGGAAACATCTTTTATCAAGATTGTTGGATATAACTTTGTTTTTATCTAAACAAAACCCAGCATTTCATGGACATGATGAAGGACAAAGTTCTTCAAATAAAGGCAATTTCTTAGAACTAACCAAACTATTGTCAAAGTATGATGTAGTGTTAAAAGAACACATTTTGAATTTGGAGCATGGTAAATCACCAAAAGTATCATATTTGTCACCAGATATACAAAATGAGTTCATAAATGTTTTAGCGATCCACGCAAAGTTTAAGCTTGTCAACGAAATTAAATCGGTTAAATATTTTGGAATTATGTTTGATAGCACACCTGACATTTCACATATTGATCAAATGTCAGAAGTGATTCGTTATGTGAAAATTGATGGTAGTAAAGTGGAAATCAAGGAAGTATTCCTTGGATTTTTTCCTTTACGTGGAAAAAAGCCGCTGATTTAAGCGATGAAATTCTTACACTGAAAAAAAAATTGAAGTAATGATAACCTCATCTCGAAGATGGCAGTTTATTATTCATGCAAAGAAAAGATATTTACAAACAATTTCACCGTGATTGGGACAACTACTCAGTACTCAGTAACATTTTCCTGATAACAGAATGAGGTGTAATTAAAATATAAAGTGCTATCCAATATAACAGTAGTTGAATAAAGTTAATAACTATTTCCATGAAAACATATTTCTTTGGCCTTATATCATGAATTTTTCATTTTAAAATTTAAGTATTTGAGATTAATTGAACTATATTTTATTTCCACATAAATATTTCATCTGATTGTCTCAACTGCATCGGCTTATCATTGTACGGTTGTTGAATCAATCTCGTATTTCGATTCGCCATATCTGCCCGCACGGTGAGGTTGAGACAACTGCATTTCGATTGAAAATAGGACATGTTTTTTTCAGTGTAAAAATCTTGAAAATGATGGTATAGATGTTATGAATTGTCGCTCCCAAAGGTTATGATAATGCAGCTGATATGAGTAGTATACATGGAGAAGTGCAAGCTATTATTAAAGCAAAAAATAACAAAGCAATTTTTGTGGGCTGCAAAGATCATTCAATTAATTTATACGGCCAACACTCGTCAGTGGAAGCCATTTTTACATGTTTTTCTGCTTTGACTAGCCGCTGGGAAGTACTTGCTAAACACAACAAAGCAACTGTTAAAATACTCTTAACAGCGCATTGGAGTGCTCATTATGCTGCAGTAAAAGTATTGGCCGAAAACTTTGATGGGATTGTGGCTGAAATTGAGAAGTTAAGTGATCAACAAGAAAATGTAGACACTAGAGGCGCTGCACAGAACCTTAACAATGCAGCATGTGATTTTTCGTTTCTTTGCTATCTTTTGTTTTGGAATGATATTCTAAGAGAAATAATATCTGTGCTCAGATTGGATTGCAAAGCACGGGCTTGAATTTTGATCAATTAGCTACAAAAATAGAGTCAATTCATAACGAAGTCTCATTGTAGAAGAGGCAATAGATCTTGCTGCGAAAAAATCGGAGGACTATGACATTCAAATGGAAAGCCGAATTCGTCATAAAAACGCAAAAAACGAACGGGTGGTGAGTTTGCACCTGATGTTGGACTGACACTGAGAGCTCAACTTAAAAAGGACATGTTGGAATGTCTTGACCGATTCAGTGTTGAACTCCGAACTAGACTGAAGTCAGTTCAAGATTTAGCTTCATTGTTCGAGGTTGTGCAGACAAACACTTAGCTTTTGGCGAACAGTGAAGAGTTAAAATTATCGGTATCAAAATTTACTGGTTTTTATGATGCGGTATTGGCAACAGAACTCCTCATAGAGATACAAAGGGTGAGGAGGGATTTAAAAGCGGCCAATGTTACAGTTTCTAACTGGGTGTGCCTAGACTTTTTGAAATTCATCGTAGAAGATTTTTTAGATTTTTTGGAATTTCTTCCGAATCTTACGGTCGCACTAAAGTTATTTATGACTATTTGCGTATTAGTGGCTTCGTGTGAGAGGAGTTTCAGCAAATTAAAATTAGTTAAAAATTACTTGCGGGCTTATAATAATAATGCTCATTTGTATTAATTAAAAAAAATTATAAATTACGTTTATCGGCTTTTTATTATTATTGACAGTTTTTATTTTTGGGGTGACACCACAATATCCGCCCCGGGTGCCACTCATGCTAGCTACGCCACTGCCAACATACTTGATAGTCTAATATGCGCCTATAATATAGATTATTCGACGGTAAGAAAAATTTCATAAATAAAATAACATTGTTGAAGTAAAACTTCTTTAGGCGCGTTATGAGAATTTTGCAACGGAAGTACAAAAAACGAATATAATATTCGGAAAATATACGATACAATCCGATTATGACACACATATTTTAAACATTCACTGGTTTTTGGTGCATTATATATAGAAATAGTTCATATTTTTCGATGCTTAAAAATTTAACAGAAATTTAATTAAAAAAACATAATTTTGAATTAAATTTAATGATTTTCAATTCGAATTTTTGGAGTATTTTCATTTAACTTAATATCAGTTTTCAAAATATTATATGTCTGCTCCATTTTTGTTTACAATGGATGCTTAGACTCGTAAATTAATAAAAATGGCAGGATATTTGGCTTTTTTAAAGGCAGAGAAATAAGTTGTCGCAAATCTTGGTAAATGGCATATATAATGAAATATAAGATGACAAAAAGCACCGTTTTGAAATTTGAGCAAAATCGAATAACTGGTTCAGGAATGGAAGCATGTTTGGTGGATCTTTTTGGTTTGTATGGTCAAGTCATTCATTTGTTCATTTATTATTATACATTTTATTCACTTATGCAGTCTCGTACTAAATGTTCTATGAGTTGGATGTGTCGATTGTAGATGGTGGTCATGGTGGTCATTGTGGTCATCGTGGCCATGGTGGCCATGGTGGTCATGGTGGTCATGGTAGTCATGGTTGTAATAGTGGCATGGTGGTCATAGTGGTAATGGTGATCACGGTGTTCACGGTGGTCATGGTGGTCACGGTGGTCATAGTGGTCATGGTGTTCATTGTGGTCATGGTGGTCATGGTAGTCATGGTGGTCATGGTGATCATTGTGGTCATAGTGGTTATGGTGGTCATGGTGGTCATGGGGTTCACGGTGGTCATGATGGTCATGTTGGTCATGGCGGTCATGGTGGTCATGGTGGTCAAGGTGGTCATGGTGGTCATGGTGGTCATGGTGGTCATAGTGATTATCATGATAATGGTGATAATGGTGGTCATGCTGGTCATGGTGGTCATGGCGGTCATGGTGGTCATGGTGGTCATGGTGGTCATGGGGTTTATGGTGGTCATGATGGTCATGGTGGTCATGGTGATCAAAGTGGTCATGGTAGTCATGGTGGTAATGGTGGTCACGGTGGTCATGGTGGTTATGGTGTTCACGGTGGTCATGAAGGTCATGATGGTCATGGTGGTGTCACGGTGGTCATCGTGGTCATGGTGTTTAGAGTTTGCATCCCGGGCTTTCCCGGGCGGGAAAAGATATTTGTGTTGATTAAATTTGTATTTTTAAATAGAAAAATGAGTGCGTGTAATCTTTGCACGCGGTTAAAATAAATTTCTTTGGTTACTGTGGCAGGTATTAATAAAAAGATGAAATATAAAATAAATATGTCATATTGCAATTTAGAGTTGCATTTCTTGATAATATAATTTACTGTGTAATAAAAAGCAATATTTACATAATGTATTACAAAGTCAATTCAATTATTAGCATAATTGAAATATGAAATTAGAGGTTTATGACAAATTTGCTAAATTTATTGAAAAATGCAGCAATTGTTGTACCAATTGTTAAATTAACTGGACATGAGTTCATCGTGAAATTTAATTTGTAATACGTTGTAAGACTTTGTAAAACATGTAAATATGGCTTTTTATTACACATTGTTGTAATTTATATTATCAAGAATAATAGAAAGAAACCTTAATTTCAATATGACATATCTATTTTATTTTATATTTAATATTTTTAGTAATACCTGCTGCAGTGACCAAAGAAGTTTTACTTCAACAGCGTGTAAAGATTACGCACTTCATTTTTTTAATTTCCTAGAATAATTTATTTTTTTTTTTTATGTTAGCCAACAAATTTGAATTATGAATACTGTCATTAATTTAAGGTTGTCATATTGCAATAACTGTTCCATCCAACGAACAGCAGGAAGATTTCTGTCGGAAGCAGTTGACGTCGATCAACACAAAAGCTGTCGTTGATCATAATAATAACAAAAATATTCATCAAGGATTCTGGAATTTACATTAAAAAAAAATATATTTTAATTTTCAAAACCTCCTTTTTGAGCCCACTCTTATTAAATAAAAAATAAAATTTCTTTATAATTTTTTATTTTTAAAATATTTTTGAATGTATGTCAGGTTATATGCAACCCATCTTCAGCAAACTCGTTTTCATATAAATTATTTGTAAAAAAATATAATTTATAAATATAATTAAATTAAAAAAAAGTTGAAAAACAACGAAAAATCCACGATTTTTTCAAATTTATCCATATTCAACGCCATAAATTTTAGGCAAAAAATGATTGAAAAATTTTTTAATATCTTAGAGTCTATAGTAAATTCAATTCCATCTCTTTGAAATTGAGAACATGAATATTGCTGCAGGCTGCTCTAATTTTCCCACAACAAGGCAAAACTCAAAATTTGGAACAAATTTTTGCTAAGAATAATTCCAATTCTGCAACATAATTGATTTATACATGAGTTGTTATACAGGTTTTCAAATTAAAATTGTGAACTATTTTGGGTTTTCCTTATTTCAATCAACTTTTCTATTAGATATAGGTAATTGTCGTTATGGTCCTGAAATCGAAATTTGGAACAACAAAAAGTATTTGTTAGTTCTATTTTTAACTAAAAGACCAAATCAAATGTTAAAATATATTAATTGATTACATATTGATGACATATTTGAATTTTTAAACTCAAGATTCGGCAAAAAATTTCTTCCCATTACATAATTTAGAATACACAGACAAATTAGAATTTCCGTTTGCAAAATTTTTCTGTATATTTAGAAAAAATGTGATGATGATCTGAAAACTTTAAATCGATCATTTAATGTTTGCGCTCCCACTCACAAAACCTGGTCGTAACACAACGTTAAATGAACATTTTCTCCGTTCTACCATATTGAAATTGCTAAGTTGCAGCGGAGATACTTATTTTTCGTAATCCACTATTTTTTTGATTAAATTCTATGCAGAAGTAATGAAGATAGGCAGTTCTTATAAATGGAGTGATCAATAACCTAAACAAAGCACTGTGCATAATGTTACTTCCACAAATAAAACAAAATGAATTTGGACTATTTTTAAACTTGAAACTTCTTGACGACGCCATCTAAATAAATTTGACTTTACACTTTACATTTTTGAAGTAATTCTTAACTGATGTTTGAGAACGACTGAACTTGAAAAATATTATTTACGATGCGGCACAAAAAGAGAAAAAATACATAAACGCGGTTGAAATAAGTTAAACTCAAAATAACTCGCAGTTTTAATACAAAAAGCTATATAGTTATGTTGCAGAATTTAAATTATTCTTAGTAAAAAAATTTTTTTTCCAAATTTTGAGTTTTGGGTTTTTTTTAGAAAACTTGAATAACTTGGTGCAACCTGCACCAATATTCGTGTTCTTTAACTTAAAAGAAAGGTAATTGAGCTTATAGCAAGATATTAAAAAATTTACAATTATTGTTTGATCAAAATGTATGGCATTTAATATGGAGAAGTTTGAAAAAAAAGTGAATTTTTGTTTTTTCCAAATGTTTTCGAGTGTAACTTTTAGAATCAGTGATGGATTTTTACAAATTAATAGCTCAAAATGTTTTTAGCATATTTACTTTTTTCACTTGTTTCATTAATATGTTAAATTTGTTTGTTTTGTAAAATTTGAGATCCGAAAACCGAAATAAATTTTTTTTTCACCGAAAACCGCGAATATCTCAACAACAAGAGCTAATCTTAAAAAATGAATATGATATTCCTTCTTGAAATGAATATGATTCCATTCTTTCTAAATGTTGAATATCATTATGGTGGATTGTGAATAGAACGATAAAATCGATCTCTTAAATTTTAATTAAATATACTGTAAATAAATAGGTTCTATAAGTGTGTTTTTACAATAGTTAAAGTTACGTGATTAAAACTACAGTTTTCCTGGAGTAACAATTAACTAAAAGATCTAATTAGTAAACAAAATTGCGTTTTTTATCATATATAATGTTAACAAGTTTAGATCAAATAATGTCCAACATGGAGTTAAAATTTGGTGGAATTAGAATAAAGTTATGGAAGATTATTAAAATCAAATTACTAAATCATTCAACGAATTAAAATTTTTTTTTACCAAGAACTTAAAAATATATTTGATGCTATACGAAAAGTGGAAAAACCAGCATCTGTGCTTTATGATCGTATGTTGGAACGGAATAAAGTCTCACCTCTTGTTTTTACAGGTGTGGTATTAATAATGTAGATGATTATCAAAGAGTTATGGATATTATCAAAGCCATTGGCTATTATCAAAGCCACTGGATTACAAAACGGTCCGAATCTAGTTTGCAGTGCATTTAGACCAGTTAACAAAACGAACTTCATTAGTTTTGAAGCCAGATTACATTTCTTTAAAAGCTATCTTAAACTAGAAAATCTAAATCTTTCTATTCGCCTGGAATCTACATTGAGGATTTATTGTAATGATGGATTAACTAGACATAGTAATATTATTTTGGTCACAAGAGTGACCACTAAAAAATGTCGCATATATATAACATTACCTGGAAAATCTGATTTGAAACTTATCACATTTATTGAATGTCTTCGTACTGTAATTAATAACCATCAAATACCTACGTTAATATCAATGATAATAGCAACCATGATGTGCCCATTCATCAACGGGATTTGATGACGTCATCCATACATAAAAATATTGATTCTTCTAATGTCAATGAATTACGAAAATTAAGGTCTAAATCAAAACGAACGGAAGGTAAATCATAATTATACAATTTAATGTAAATTAAAATTCAAGAGATTCTCTTTTTGTTGTCTTTTATCAAATGTTTATTTATTCAATTAAATTTTTTTTTATTTGAAATTAGTTAAAAATAGTCCACGTTTTCAAAACTTAGGAAACTTAAAATTATACCTATTGTACTTAAGAATTTTTTTTATTTTAGTTTAGGGTTTAAGTTGTTTATTTTTAAATTATTAGATGAGTTTGACTTTAAGGTAGATTTCATATAAAAATCTACCTATTGCAATGGGCTTCATCTCGGAATTTCGGAAAAATTTTTGTGCCAAACGACTATATATGATAAGCGGAGACGAAAAAACAAAAAAAAAAAAAATTTATATATATATATATATATATATATATATATATATATATATATATATATATATATATATATATATATATATATATATATATATATATATATATATATATATAAATATATATAATATATATATATATATATATATATATATATATATATATATATATATATATATATATATATATATATATATATATATATATATATATATATATATATATAAACGATATGAGATATAACGAAAACGACCAGCACTCTCACGGTCGCATTCGTTGAGGTAGATCAAAAAAATTTTCTGTACTTGTGTGTTCTATTAATATCTTGGACAAGTTCGTGAATCAGCAAAATCCAACACGTGGTTAAGAAACTAGAGGCTTTTTTCTGAAAAAAATTGATTTTTTAAAACCGTTATAACGGCCGTTTGGATACTAATATTTCAAAAAATTTAACAAATTTAGAATTTTTGGAATCTTTTTTATCAATTTGTTTTAAAAATAGACCTCTGCAGTTAGAGGTTCCTGAGTGAGTGGCTCCAACAAAAAAGTTTGCAAAAAAAATTTTTTTTTTAAACAACTGGCACTCTCACGGTCGCATTTATAAGGCCAGATCAAAAAACCTTTTCTAAAAATGTGCGTTTTATTAATATCTTGGACAAGTTCGTAAATCAGCCCAATCCAACACATGGTTAAGAAACTAGAAGCTTTGTACTAGAAAAAAACTCTGTTTTTTAGATCCGTTATAACGGCCGTTTGGATTCTAATATTTTTAAAAACTTCATAAATTTAGAATCTTTGAAACCTTTTTAATCCGTTTCTTTCAAAAAAAAGACCTCTGCAGTTGGAGGTTTCTGAGTGAGCGGCTCCAACAAAAAAGCTTGTAAAACACAAAATGCGTTTGAATCAACCGGCGGTCTCACGGTTGCATTTGTAGAGCCAGATCAAAAAACCTTTCTTAAAAATGTGTGTTTTATTAATATCTTGGACAAGTTCGTAAATCAGAAAAATCTGACACATGGTTAAGGAACTATAGGCTTTATACTAGAAAAAAAAGTGGTTTTTTAAATCCATTATAACGGCCGTTTGGATACTAATATTTTTAAAATCTTCATAAATTTAGAATTTGTGGAAACATTTTAATCCGTTTCTTATAAATATAAACCTCTGCAGTTAGAAGTTTTTGACTTGTTGGCTTCAACAAAAAAGTTTGCAACAATCCCCAACTACAATTTCCAAAAACCTTATAACAGTCAATGTCAACCTTATAACAGTCAAAAAAATAAAAGATTTGAATAAAAGAAATTAATTTATTTTCTTAGAAATAAACTATTTTGATATTTTGCAGTAATTGCACGACATATGATATAGAGTAGGTTGTGTCATAAATTGTCACACACATGTTCTGTGGTAGATTTGATATTTGTTTGTTGCAAAATTGGATAGATATAGTTTTGCTTGTAGGTAGCTAATTTTCTTCTTAAAATTTGTTCGATATCTGTTTGAAATTAGTTTGTTTTGTTTAAACTAATCTGATACATCAGATTCTACTGGCACACAAAACTGTCTGATCTCAAAATCTACCTATTTCTAGCGGATATACGTGCCGCTTGGACTTTTTTATTTACTTTCCGGTATGGAAAGTTCTTTTCTTTATTTTTTGAGTTAAATGCTTTTCAAGTCAAGTTCCTTGCGATTACTGGCTATTATGTTTGGTAAGTGAATCTTCAGTATAACCGTGGTGTCTCGCAAATTGGTAACCTTAATATAGTACTACAATCTTCTTTGAATCGGTTCACAGGTTTGAATTTTGGGTTTTTTAAATGTACGTAGATTGTTGAATAAATTAGAATAAATTGAAAGACTTATTGTGAAGGTTAAGATGGATGTTTTATGTTTTGCTGAAACACATTTGATCACTCACATTCCTGATAGCGCTCTTGAACTAAATAGCTTCAAGTTATACAGAGATGATCGTAAGGCAGGGTCAGGTGGCGTTTGCATATATGTTAAAAAATATATTAAATCGAAATTAATTTATACTTATTTTAGCAGGAATATCCAGGTTTTCTTTTTTGAGCTTATATTAAGGAGCCACACAATTCTGTTGGGTGTAGTGTAAATATCACCAAAATTTAAATTTATTTCTGAGTTTGAATTTATTCTAAGTTCTTTATCATTTAAGTATAAAGACATAATCTTAACTGGAGATTTTAATTGTAATTATTTCCAACATAATTTAGAAACTAGAAATTTTCTTAATTTAATTTATTATTTTTTGTTGTCATAGTTCAATACAATAATTCAAAATTACATAATCCATTCAAATTTTTTCTTATTTTTTGTTGTCATAGTTACACAATTTGTTTGAAAAAATAACAAAATAACAAGTTACTTTACTGCCGCCGTAAAAATATAATAAAATGGCGTTACTTTACAGCCGCTTTGATTATACGTTAAAAATTAACACTTTAACCTTCTCCTTCGCGGCAGTAAAGTTAAACTTTACAGCTGTTTACCGAAAATAGTTTTTTGTATATTTCTATGCAATACAAAAGCCCAAGTTTGAATAAAGAATTTATTATTCTTTGACAACTTGTTGTAGTAATATAGTTTAATAATAATAATATAGTTTAATATTTTTTTTTTAAATAAAAAGTGTTGTGTTATAGGGTTTAGAATATGTGTCACAACAACACATAAATACCTTTTAAGACCTAGGTCCAGACCTAAGTCCCACAACAACTTGCGTTCTAAGGTATTGATGAACGCTTTTTTTTAAACCTCTGCGAATTGAAGCCACCTGAGACTATAGATTCCAGCAAACTATTCCATTTGTATGCAGTTCGGACAAAGAAGTCTTTCTGCGATCTGCCGATATGACAGCGTTGGATCTCGACCGTTTGACTGGTTGCGGTAGCCGATTGCCGAGTGAAACGTGGGTAAGAATAAGTTTGAGGCATGATGCTGCTGATTTCATCCGAGCACTGTTGATGACAATGTCAACGCTCGATCACCCATAATTCGTATAGCCCGCTTTTGAACAGAGTCCAAGAGGGCCAAGATGGAAACAGAAGCAGCACCCCAAACTTGACAACAGTACTCCATACAGGGACGAATATAGGACTTGTAAACATGGAGCAATTGGTATGGAGTGAAAAATATAATAATAATAGTTATTATAATAGATTAAATGTTGAATATTTTCAAGTCTTATTAAATAATAAATTAAATAACGGCTGGAAAAAAAATTTAGTGTTTTACTCAGACTAAAAATGGACCCATCATTTTTGTACTAGTGAAACAAATAACTATTTCGTTGGAAAGCATCAATTTTGAAGTAAAAATTGAATGTTTGAGTATTTGAAAGAAACTATTTATTTCAATTTAGGAGCACGAACGATATTTTATTATTTTCACTCCTCTATTTGGAAGTGTTATTATGTTTTTAAGTTACTCGCACTGAAAAAACGCAGTAAAGGAGTGATATAAGGAGCGTTTTAAACTATGGTTTAAAATATGATATTTGTTAGTATAAAAACGAGAGTGCTTTATTCATCAAAATTTACAATATATATATCTTTGATTTAATAGATTTCATATCCTTAAGAAGTTCGACAAAGATATTTCAATTTAAAAAATATAATCATAAATAAAGTTATATTGAAATTGTTTAAACAAATATTTTTATATCTACTAAAACAAAGCTTAATTGTTTCAACAAAGATTAACATATATTCTTATTACAATTTTATACTTTTGAGCTAGTTAAAGTATATTTTTAATTTTAATTATTTTTGAAGTTATAATGAAAACTAAATCTTTAACACTTATACAAAGTAATAGGTATTGAGCTATTTTTGAAGTTATAATGAAAACTAAGTCTTTAAAACTTTAATATTTTAATTTTATTTTTCCAAATATATTTTTGATTTCTAAGAGATATTCTTCAAGGAAATAATTCTATAAACTTGCAACTAATAAACTTCTTAGAGATCGAAAACATATTTGGAAAAATAAAATTAAAATATTAAAGTTTTAAAGACTTAGCTTTCATTATAACTTCAAAAATAGTTCAATACCTATTACTTTGTAATATAAAGTATGATTTATGAAAAGAAACAGCGTATTCTGTCTTATCTTTGTTGATACATAAATGATTTTGAATTGATTTTGCGGTTATACTACATCGACAACCTCTTGGACTGATGAAGAAGGATATCGCATTCATTTTAACAGTCCCGAATTCAACGATCACATAGCTTAGTGGCGCATCATGAAATAATTCTTGATGTCATTCAACTTTTTTCTGGATTTTTCCATGCTATGAAATGATGTTATAATTTATATTGCCGTAATTCAAAGCTTATTTTGCATATTGGTACTATTATTCTTTGAGATTGATCAACGTTCATCTGATTATATTGATAACATTTACTCGTTGCAGGGATTGATCAACGTTTATTTGATTATATAGATAATATTTGCTCTTTGGGTTGGATCAACAGTCAGCTGTTATTAGATACCAATATTCATATGTTATTACTTATTGAATACTGCAATTATACGTTACAGCAATTTCTGTGTAAGTCTGTTTAATTCTATTGTTAATATAAGAGACTAAATTACATGTAGTATGAAGAGTTAGAGCCGGAGCAACCATGCGATGAGTGAAATATTTATATAGATATCTAAATATCATAATTGTGGTTGTATGGTGTATTGGTGTTTGTGTATTGATCTCGGTTTCTTCGGCTTTGGGGTCAACAGAGTCCCCGTTCTGTTATCATTTAGATACACCTTTTGATTTCCTTTTGCGTGCAGTTCTGTATTTGTACTGGGCTTGTAAAATAACTTCTCGAACTGGACCTCGTCAGGCACGCAGTTCCCCTATTGTTCCTGATATTGATTGCACTATCAGCTACAGTGTTTAATACAAAATGGATTTCTGAATTACGACGACATGTTTTATTTACAGCTACATGAATTGGTTTTCTGGATTACGACAATATGTCTTATTTAAAGCTACATTACTGCCAATTCTCTTTTGGTCGTGTTTCTGGGCATTTTTTTAATTTGCTTTTAACTTGTTCTTTTGTCTTTATTTCTTATATCTTACCATGAAATATTGACATATATCATAATTTATTCTTTGATAAGATTTATTCTTAATTATCCATTCTTTAAGAAAAAGCACATGCGGAAAAACTGCATGTTGTTGTAAAACCTATGCCTTTAAAGTTATCGATGTGTTGATGGAGCCCCTATTATAATTTAATATTAAAAACAATTGTGAGTTCAGAATGCTTTGTTTACTAACGAAGAGTTTGAAGCTAGTATAAAGTTTTAAATACCTTCTTCTATTTTAATGTTTAATAACTATAAGTAGCAAAGCATATGAAACTTCTAATTGAGTAAATTCACATTACCCTTATTCATCATATTAATAAGTATAGGCTTAATATAAACACAAAACTTAAAATCCAGAAAAAATTAAACATTCTAATTTAATTAATTAAATTAACATCCCAGCATTAGTTTTGTGTTAACCGACGTGAATTCCATCATCTAAATCTATCGCATTAACATAACATAAAACAACAAATAAAATTCGTCAATATTCTGCAAACAGAAATAATCAATTAACGAATAACCAGTTTGGAATTGATTTTATTAAATTCCTATTAAACCACCTGCCAGCTAATAAATCATGATAACGAAAATCTTAATCTTACAATAATTTACACCGTGACATGTTTTTAACGAAAACATGACTCCTTCACACTCACATTCAAAAGATGATCAATAAAAAAACAAAAGGTGAAATTTTAACCTTTCATCAAATACCTTTTTTTAACGATTATTAATTTTAAATCTTAAATTAGAAAATAGAAATTCTTTGATTACAATTAGAATAAATTTAAAATGAATAAATAATTTTCTTAGAAAAATTATGAGGCAAGTCAACTTTTGAAAACGGGTAATATAATACGTAAGCAGGTTGTTAACTCTAATGTTCGTTGATAATTTGGAAAATATTTAAATTTGATTGTTTTTTTTTTTTGATTTTTTAGTATTAATAAAATTAGAACTCGTTATGTTGTTGATTAGAAATAGGTAACGGATATTTTATTATTATTATTGTAATTGTTGGAACATTTCTGTAGTTTTTTTAAAAGCAGAGAAAATAATTAATTATTTGAGTTTTCATTACTCAAAACTATTTTTTAATATAAACTCGAGTGTAAGTAAGGGAGGTCAACATATTGTCTGAGGTGCTGATGAACGTCTTTTTTAATTATTAGTTTATCCATTAGTTTATATTGGTTTAACCAACCAAAATTCTATTGATGCTTGCAAATCATTTAATTTATATAAGCAGTTCAAAAAAATGTAATAATAAATTTTGTCAATATGCCAGTGTGTGATCTCGGTAGTTTGCTTTAGCCGAATGTAAACCGTAAAACGAAGTGAACACGCAGATGCAATTTTTTTTATATATGACACATCCAATTTTATTTAAGCAAAGTCAGTTATAGTGAAGAGCTTCTTCGGTGCATAGCAACAAAGTGGCATAGCAGGTCGCGCACCTGGGTGAGATTTTTTTAGCCCCAAGCTAGCTTCAGTCTATGGGGAGTCGAGAAAGGAATCCTGCTGCTCCAAAGAAACGGATAGAAAAAACAACACAAGTGAGATGAGTCGACTCTGGCGACCCCCTTATGTGAAAGAACCACGATCACCACGTCCAACCCCCACCATTCACATAACACATTCACACGCTCTCACACCTCATACACTCACATACACACACCTATACACAGACACACACACACAACGGCCGATTATTCATATAAATGCATAACTTTTCATCAACAGTCCGATTATTCTTTTCAATAATGCCATATATGTTACCAATGGGAGATTATAAACAACTAATTTGATTTGTTGAAGTGTAACCCACAAATATGAAGTAGTTTATGTAAATAGAAATGAAAATATAAGTTAAAATTTTAGTTGTAGAGTTAGCTTCGCACAGTTTAGCCCAAAACAAAAAAAAACGGTTGGCCCCGCGATGTTCATGCTAACGATGGGAACCATATCATTAAAGCTATGTCGATTTTATTTTTAAATTCATTTGTCAGCTCAAAAATCATTCTCGGATAAAGTATAACAAATCGTATATGGAACCAGAAATATTGTAAATGTAATAACAATATTATAGATTGCTCTTATATGTTTCACTTCTCGCATATCCGACAACATTGAATTCCTTTCGATGTACTGACGATCGCCCAATTTACATTCAACAACCGACTTCTTTAATTTATCCCGTTTGTTATTCTTGATTTCATTTGCACTATTAATCGCTTTATAATTCGCATCAAATAAAATTAATTTTTCTAGGTCTGTCGTTTCGGGTTTATCACATAATTTTTGACTGTTTATGTTTAATTTTGCTAATAAATTATTGACATGCTTTTGTAGAAGCTGCATTTTTTTCCGTTAAACTTCCATTATCATTATTTGCGCTATCAGGAACCTTGTAACGGAAATAACTTAATCCTGTTATCAACACAAAACACGTATTAAATCTCACTATTAGTTATCATTTCCTTTTTTGTCCTTCATATTTTCCAACAATAGATTATTGCTAATAAATGACTAAATCACATAAAATAATGCCCTAATGAAAATTTGAATAAAAAAAAACATATATAAATGTTATGTCTACCTACTCCTACCATGCCAATTTACAACCTGCAGATTTATTTACGGAAAGAAACAATAATCAAGGCTTTAATGAGTTCATTCACCCACACATACACATCCCGTGCATACACGCACTCACGCACCCATTCATACATACATACACACCCCATAGCTTATCCAGATCCCACTCCCGTAGTTCAATTTAGTCGCTCATCCTCATCCAGTTCATAGATTGGTAAGTTCAGCAATCCGGATCACGACGACGTTGTAAAAATTGTTACAATCCAAGTTGTTGATGATAGCAGTGATTTTTTTCTTTTTCTTTCTTGCCGGAAATGTATCGAAATACTCAGCAGGCATGCTGATGACAACATATAACCACACCAAAAAAAATGGCTACCAAGGAAATGTATCTAGATAGTTGGAACACGGGATGCAATCGTAGCATGCGGTAAGGTATCTGATGTTAATTACCTTCCAGACTTATTGACCTAATCCAGACCTAATGCAAAGGTTAACACAGATATATCACAAAGGTTTGGGTGTAGATATAAGTATTACTGCATTATCACATCTATTTGAGACATTATCTCAACAAGCAATTTAAGATTTTTATTCGGTAACAGTTTTTTTGGTTAAATTTTGTTTTATTTATCACATATATTGGTAACTTAAAATACCCCAGAGTTTAAATAATTTTTTGTTAAGATTACAACTATCATTTATCACAGTTCAAAAAACTACAGCTATTATCACAGCTTTTCACATTATTTTTACAAAAAAAACAACTAATATTTACCATTATTTTACAATTTATTCTATGGTGTAGTTTTTTTTTGTTATTTTATTATTATTAATTGAAATATTACACACCAAAGAATTCCACGGATTGACGTCAACCAAATCAAAAATCCAAAAAACAGCTGTCAACTAATTAGACGTAAAGTCGAATAATCTCTCTGGTTTTGTTTGTTTACAGTACTAGAGTTTCCAGAATACCGGAAAATTATAATACCGGTTTTCGGTATTCAAAAATGTTCAATGCCGGTGTATACCGGTATTCCGCGGTATTTGTATGAAACATCATAAAAGTGTGACTGAAATATTAGAAAACTCAATTTAAACATGTTACAAATCAATTTTTCGTTTTTCATTACATAATTTATTTCATTTCACAAGAGTATTCAAAAATTATAGTAGTATTCAATCCAATATTTTAATTTTCTAAAAATTAATATTTTAAAAATATTAATGCATTTAACATTTCAAAACTCATTCGGCTTCGAAGCTTAGTAGAAAAGTTACCAGCAACAGAAAACGTCCCTTCGCTGGATGTCGACGTGGGCTGAATTGTTTTGAGAGCGGCATCAATCCTATTTAAGTTCGATGTTCGAGCTCCACTTGCTTCAAATAGCTTAAACTCCTTTTGAATTTCTGAAAATGGATCAGAACTTCTATTCTTTGGTTGGAACGAAACCATCTTTGTTATGGATTGTTGCAACTGTGTCGTCAGGCTATTATTGGATTCTTCAGCACCAGCAACTTCTTCATGCGATGATTCGACATCGACACTTTCCGATCCTTCGGCAAAATTCTGTTTAATTATATTTTTGGCATATTGAATTATTGCTGATTTTGATGAATATTTGAAACCATCATCATTTTGAGATATATTTGAATTTGGATTTTGCAAATATCTCATTAACGATACTAAATCTTTGTTGCGTCGCTCATTATATCGCTTTCTGAGTGAGTCCAGCATCATTTCACTCAAATTAGACGTTTGCTCAGACAGATTTTGGAACAAAAACTGGTGAACACCTTCACTGGTTAAAATCGTTGAGTTATCCTTACTTAGCTCTTTAACAGCCAATTCAATAGGTTTTAACACTTTCAAAATATCTTCTAAAACTTTAAAATCGACTTCCTCATAAAAATTATTTGTTCCAATGTCCGAGAGTGCTTTTTGAATGCATGGTTTCAATTTTACCAACCTTTCAATCATGGGAACCAACGAGTTCCACCGAGTTTTGACGTCAAGCGTTAGCATCAATTTTTTATTTTCTTGTTCGAAAAATGGTTTTGCAATATTGGGTTACGAACGGTTGACAATTTGAAAAACTTAATCAGTTTACGCGAATTATTCAATACAGATTTGATGTTCCGTCAAAAAACTCTGTTGCCGCTTCCGTGAGCAGTTGTCTCTATGATATCATTAAAAATGTCACTGTTATTCGAAACCATAAGATCATCATTGTCATTAATATCTGATTCTGAATCATTATCATCTTCATCGGAATCGTTGGCTTCGTCACTTTCCTCAGCATATTCTTCATCTGATTCGTCGCCCGAACATGTTTGGCTGTCGCAGTTACGTGATTTTTTGTAGAGAACATCGGTTACGGCCAGATGAATATCGTGATTGTGGCACAGTTGACTCTCTACCGGTATATCCTTTCATATTTTTGCATTACTGCAGCACCATCATGAGTAGACGCGATTATGTACGTTAACTCTAACCCAAAATCTGCCAATTTTTGTTTGACTAATTCTTCTGTTGTGAAAGCGTTACAGGAACCGCCTATTTTAACCAGACCCAATCTATACGCAACTTTATTGTGAAAAGTTACATTTATATACCTGTTAATGTTGATATCTGACCATTCATCAACTGTTATACTGAACTTTTCACCACTTTTTTTCAAAACAGAAATTTTGTCAAACAGCTCTTGTTTTTTGATCTCGTAGAACGAGATTATTAGTTTTGCGACTGTGGTTTGACTTTTAGGCATTAGGAAACCACGCTTTTGAATAAACTCGCGTATTGCATCGGATTTTGTAATCATTCTTAAAGACATACCGTCCTTAGCGGCACATTTCGCCAGCAATTCTTCCAAAGTTTCGCGTTTTACGAATCCGTCTAATTTCATTTGCTTTTTCGAAACTTCTGCAGTAGTTGTTTCATTTTCTTTGGTATTTTTGATTATTATATTATGCATGCTTCTCATGTGGGTGATCAGACCAGATGTGCTCGAACCTTTGCACTTGATGAGAGAATTGCACACGGTCCATTTCGCTTCACTAGCCGAATCGTATGATTTATGGAAATACTTCCAGACAGCAGAGCTTTGTTTTGGCATGTTGTTTTTTGGTACTTGTTTGCTACGGGTTATATTTAAATAAAATAAAATTAAATAAAAATGAAATAAATCACGAATAAAATCGCATTACTTACCATTCACATATCATATGCATATATAAACGCACTTATCAAATACTTTTTACTAACTAATTAATATGAAAATTGACAAATGGTGAAACAAAATAGCTTCTATTTTTTTAACCGACTTCATTTGTTTTTCATTTACAAACTTCGAATTCGAACACATAAAGTTTTTTTCTCTTTCATTTACCATTTACAAACTTCGAACACAAAAAGAAGACTGTTGCTATTGCATTGCTTTAGGCGAAAGGTATCAGAAAACTAAATTTTTTTGTTTTAATTGCCAAAAGTTATGCAACTATCTGGTTTTTTGTTCTAAAATATGTAAGATTTGCAGATTGTCATCTTTATTAACTTCTGCATATTAAAATTTTGAAAACCGTACAAAACCGGTATTGTGATACGGTTTCGGTATTGGAAAAATTTAGTTCAATACCGGTTTTCAATACCGATATTGAAAACCGTGGAAACTCTATACAGTACAAACCAACATATATGGTTTTTTTTTTCAGAGATATGTAAGGTTGATTTTAATTTTGCTAACACGGCACAAGCAGATAAATTCTTACTAAATTTGCACTACGCGAATAACTTACTAATTTGCACTACTAATAAAAAAAATTGAACTAATTGAACTAAAATAAAATTTGAATTTAATTAAAATTTTCACTACTTAATTTTAATGAGAAAAAACGTGAATTCAAAATAGATTCCGTAGTTTTGATATTCACGAGAAAAATGATCAAAAGCATAACAGACGGAAGCCATCTGGCGCGTTCTATTTATAGTAGAAAAATGGTAGCATTAACTGGTCGCTTGTTTTAATAACTGAAAACCCACTAGGGAATCGGTACAACTAGCTTGTATCAAAAAAAAAATTGGAAAAGAATTTAAAAAAAAATTATTGATTACGAAACGATTGTAAGAATTATATATGGAAATAGTGCGATTACGAATTAATGATATTGCACAACTGTTCCATGATAACTTTAAACGGAAACTATTGTAGATGACGATTACGGATTGAGTATAAGAAACTATGTTTAAAGAAAAAAAAACGAAAATAACTAGGAAAGTTTCTGTTAATGTAAATGTAATGCGTGTGGGAAAGTGGTTCGACTTTCAATTATGAAGTTTGAATTACACTTCATTACACAGTGGTAAAATTTATTAAAAACATTAGTAATAGTGGAACGGCATTGTCGATAATCAAGTATGGGTATCAAATTTGAATAACTCATAATTTGTTTATCACCTTGTTTATTTGTTTATATACAAAGCAAAAGAAGGTGGAAGGTTGAACTTTCTAGATGATCCTTGCCATTATATGATTGTTGTTGAGTAAGTCATTGGCAATTGTGGTGTCCAAAAAATATCTAAAAATTTATGTCCACAAATCGATTGACACAAGACTTCTGACTTCTAAGTCGTTAGGTACTTCAAATTCTATACCTACAACATCAACTGTTACACAATTTAATTTCCTAATCATTAGTCAAAGTATCGCAAAAAATGATCAGTAAACGATACTATTCGCCGTTGGATAAGTATTGACATTCGGTTCAATTTAAGAAATCATTCCTTGTTTTTTCAAATACCAGTATCCACTGGGTCAGATTGTAACAACGACCAACAAAAGTCTGTTCAATAGACATTTTCTTTAAAAATCTAAAATTATTTATTATTTTTCAATTATTTTTTATTATTTTCCGTTTTGTTTATTTAAACAAATACATTTTTTTTTGTGTGTTTAAACAGACGTTGAACGTTAAGTTAAACGTTTTGTTAAACAGACGTTGAAATAAAGTATATTTATCTTGCGCAGATCTTGGCAACATTAATAAGGTATTAATGTTGTCCCTTTGTAATGTTTAAATAAAAAAATATATTTAAGTAATAAAATATATTATTATGTATTTTAATAATATGAAACCTCTATGGTATTGGAAAAGTTGTTTTCCACGATTTTGCCCGCCATTTTGGATTCTAGGGCTAAAAGCATTTTTGTTCATACGGTTTTTAAAGGAGGATGCCGGACCTCTCAGTTAAGCCATTGTAAACCCTAATCAGTTTCATAAAGCCAGTTTTATAATCGTTTTAGTCAAAAAAAAAGTTTAGGTCATGTGGTTTAGGCGGAATTACTACATCTAGAATGTGGATTCACTGCGTAAGCCACTCGGCATTAAAAACTAGAGGTCCATACCTTTCATTTGGCTACCTACAAAACTTTAATAAATCAAAACCAATTTTGGAGAAGGGGGGTCATTCGTTCACAAAGAATGCCTCATATATATATATATATATATATATATATATATATATATATATATATATATATATATATATATATATATATATCTGTAGGTGGGAGGTAAACTACACCAAGTCCAATTTTTTCAAAATACGTTTTTTTATACTGTTAGAATCAGGATTTTAATCTCTACCGAGAGGTTAAAAGCACTGAGTCCTAACTAGTGTAGTTTTCGAGATAGAAAAATTTTAAATAGTCCAAGTCCATAGTAAATAGTCCATTTTCAAACAGTTTTTTGGCTTTCCTGTGAAATTTTAAAAATGTGACTTGGTGTAGTTTACCTCCCACCTACAGATATATATTGTTACGTTTTTCTTAACCTCCTTCGAATTGGCCTAACTCACAATTCGATAAACGCAATTCCCAAATCTCTTCCAAGTTCGATCACTGATTAGTAAGCACAAACACCAGGTTTTATTAAGTATTCAACACCTCAATTGTTCCACAACAACAGGAAAACAATACAGCAAACAATACAGCAAACAATATTCCTAACTAGAATATTCTTCCAACAGCTTCAGAAACTCCAACGGTTGGTTGTAGAAATTTCCAGTGATACAACGTTTAAAATAATACACAAATTATTTCTAAACTTTATTCACAAAAACTAATTTAAATATCACTTTTATAATCTTAACTTCACTATCGCAGGTTTAAAATAACACTAATTCAAAACTACAAGAGGTAATTTTCTTATATACCTTCTGCAATACTTCTAGATAATTCGACATCACTTTGCAGAAACCTTGAGAAAATATTAGAATATTCGATTATTTTACGTTATGTTGATTTGATTCATAAAATCGTTTATGTTGACCCTATTTCTAAGAAGAAGACAACAACAACAATATTCATTTCATTAATTTGTTTGTTGTGTTTTGTTGATTTTATTTTCCTGGAAGTGACCGTAATCGTCTAGATTTTTCTGTACTCGTAACAATATATATACATATATATATATATATATATATATATATATATATATATATATATATATATATATATATATATATATATATATATATATATATATATATATATATATATATATATATATATATATATATATATATATATATATATATATATATATATATATATATATATATATATATAAATTAACATTAACAAAACCAAACCAAGCAGCTAGTATATAAAAATCATTCACTGATTTGGATATAAGATTTTTTCATCTGCTGTTATTGCGTATACTTTTTTAAACATTTGACTAAAAAGGAGAATACCCAATCTCCTTTTTAGTCAAATGTTTAAAAAATTATACACAATAACAGCAGATGAAAAAATCTGATATCCAAGTCAGTGAATGATTTTTATATACTAGCTGCTTGGTTTGGTTTTGTTAATGTTAATTTATACTTTTAAATATATAATATACTAGCGGGACCCGGCGTGCTTTGCTACGCCTATAAATAAAGTTTGTGTGTATACGTTTTGTTAACCTAGTAGCAATAATTTCAAAGAATTGTAATGAGAAATGATCTATTTTTTTTTAAAATATGAATGTAAAAGGATCAGCACTCTATTTGATCAGTAAAATATAAAAAAAATAGTATTATACATAAAACAAAGGATATATAAATACGCGATCAAATAAGTTTTCAGGTGTCTCTATATAGAACATTATACGGAACAAAAATGGATTCAGAAATTTTCACAGTGCTCATGCGGTTTAATATACGCTTTCTTTACCGGTAGGTTACTAAAAACGTTGCAAAAAATTTTGATCGTTATGTCATTTTATGGTCAGCAAGGGCAGTAAGAATAGCGACAATACATTCGATGAAAGTATAGAAGAAGTGATGCAAAAAAGGAATAGAAGAAGTGATGCCAAAAAAATCAAAATTATTTGGAAGTTTTTGTATTAGAATTCATAGGATGTCAATTCCTAGGATGAGAAATATTTCTATTTAGTCAACATCCTAAGTCATTTTAAAGTCATTATTGATTGTTGCAAATCAATGCGAAACTAATATCTTACACACGGTCAATATATTGACATATATGTTCCATATATTGACAACATTAATGGAATATTAATTTTTGGGCGATTTTGTGAGTAATTATTGCTCAAAGTAATTATTAAAAGTATTATTCCCGATAATAAGTAATTATTGTCGGGATTAAACTCACACTCACCAGAGACATCATAGTTCAAAGCCATCTTACAGACTCAGACAGTTGTGGATGAAACAACAATAAAACATATTTTAATTTTCATGTTCGGATAATTTCTAAATTGAAACTTCATTATCTCATATTTATTTAAATTGAATTCTTCATCTGTGATTATACAATTGTAAATTGTATTTGTTCCCGACACGAAACACACAAAAACTGTTTTAAAGAAGTTTTTCTGAGCGAAAATAAAAAATGCTTTAAAATTGCAAAATTCATGTGAATTAAAATAATTACTTTAAGCTTAATCACTCTAAAAATCTTTCAAAACTTTATTTATTTTACACCAAATAGTGTAAAACTTTTGTTTATTTAACATTATACCTGTCGCATATTGTCGGTATTTCATAAGAAAGGAAATTCAGGAAAACTCGTTCTGATAACAGCTGTGTCCGATTTGACTGAAGCATTTGAAACAACGAAAAATTTAATACAATTGTTGTTGTTTTTTCAGTTGTTTCAGTCAAACTAAACGTACCTAACATTCAATTTACATTGTATCATTTCTATTGCAACAATTATTTATTTTAATAAGGAAAAAATTTCAAAATGTCGTTTCAATTCTATTTCTTTGTTCGTGTGCTTGTGGGCACATATTATATTTTGCGTTTTTCCGTTTAGATGCGTACACGAATAAATCAAAAGGTATTCCGACGTTAGCTGGCCACATACAGTTGTCCAGATGTGTGAAGTACGGGTTCTCCAAATCTACCTGGTCCACATCCTTGACGCAATTTTCCTTGTGCTTTGTATATGCAAAAGCGAGTCGCACTGGAAACTAAACGTTTGAATTCAAATGCCATATCTGTTGGGATCATTGAAATGCGTAGGAACAGTACATCTTTCCCTTTGAATTTTCCATTCAAAATTGTAGCTTCAATGACATTGTTCATAATTTTTTTCACCAAAAAATTTCAACAAAATTTGTGCTATTTCAAAATATTTGACATATTTTTTAATAAAATGTGTTGAGTAGTTAGAATTACAATATGTCTCACAACAACACATAAAACCCTTTAAGACCTAGGTTCTACACCATCATGTTTTTTAAGATGATGGACGCAAATTTCTTATTTTTTGGTTTTATATTCATTTTAAAGAATGGAAAACTAAATAATAAATCCTTTCACATAATAATAAACGACATAGGGCAATATTTCATGATAAAATGGAGGAAATAAAAATAAAATACTTTTTTTCAAATTTGTAGGAACAAAGCTAAATTGGGTTACCAATTATCCTTATAGTGCTAGAAGCATATACCAAGATCATGTAAAACATGGTTTTGCTGAAGGATTAAACATGGCATATTTAATAGTTATATGGAAGCTCATTTCTTCGAGCAAACGAAAAAGTTCATTTTTTAAAAAAATATAAAAAAATTAAAAATTTGCGTCCATCAACACCTTAGAAAGCATGTTGTTGTGAACCTTATTCTGCAAAGGTTGTCATGAGTTGTAGTTGCTCACTATGTAATTCGTACTACCCAAAATAATTTTATTTAAAAAAAAATAGCGTGTCATCATCAAAGAATATTCTATAACTAAGACTAAGGGTACTATCGTTGATTGAAAAAATTTCATCGGTGAATATTGTTAAGATATCACTTTGGCTAGTGATATCTCACTGCTATTGCCAGTGGCTTACGATAAGGTAATTTATATGCAAATAGCAGGGATCTAAGTACGTGAGGTTGTCACACCCATAGATCAAAAATTTAAAATTTTACAAATCTTCCTGCGTGAGTATATATTTAATTCATAATTGAATTCTTTAATTATTACTATAAGAAACATTGATCAAAGCAAACTACGCGCATAAACCGATATTTAAACAAGAAACCAATTAAAATAATTATCACCAATCACCAATGAAAAAATAATACACGACAATTTGAAAAACAGTGTATTTGCAAAACTTCAACGTTAAAAACAACGTTTTAAATACAAATACGGCACCATCTATTGGCTAACCCGAATTTATGAGGCGTATATCACACTATCAAATATATTGGTCAATAAAAAAAATATAACATGGAATTGGAGAGTGTAAAGGTTGTAAAATAAACTTTGCTATGTAGTTTTTCATCCATTTTTGACGACAATTTTTTTTTTACCTCTAATCGTTATATTTTAATTAGAATTTCAAATAAGAGTATTTTTCAATTTGATATTGGTTTTTGTAAATTAATATTGAAGATCAATGAATAATTTAAAAAAATAATTAATAAATTTAAATTATTGTTTTCTTTAATTTGTACTCTTATTTTTATTAAAACTTTATAAAAAACAATACAATAATTTTTTTACAGGTTTCGATACTTTCTAACACTTCTATAATTAATATATAACCTCCACAAAATTATTAATAATCCTTGGTAACGTATTTGACTTAGCATAATATGCTTTTCGTTTATTATCAAATAAAACAAAACTTTCTTTACTAAAACATATTTGATAGTCTAATAATCCTTATACGAAGTTGAAGTTTACTATCAATTGAATAAATTGATTTACGCTACCATCTGAAAGTTGGCATATGAACCATCCATATTTAACATTTTATTCGCAATTAAAAAATATTTAGGCATTTAATCAAGATAATAACTATCCTATCTCTCAAGCTGGATCATCATACACACATTGTAGAAAATTTCATTAAGATTGGTTACGTTGTTGCGGAGTTCACAACGTGGACGTGCGGACAAACATCGTGACACGTGATTTATATATATATATATATATATATATATATATATATATATATATATATATATATATATATATATATATATATATATATATATGTATATATATATATATATATATATATATATATATATATATATATATATATATATATATACATATATATATATATATATATATATATATATATATATATATATATATATATATACATATATATATATATATATATATATATATATATATATATGTATATATATATATATATATATATATATATATATATATATATATATATATATATATATATATATATATATATATATATATATATATATATATATATATATATATATATATATATATATATATATATATAAATCACGTGTCACGATGTTTGTCCGCACGTCCACGTTGTGAACTCCGCAACAACGTAACCAATCTTAATGAAATTTTCTACAATGTGTGTATGATGATCCAGCTTGAGAGATAGGATAGTTATTATCTTGATTAAATGCCTAAATATTTTTTAATTGCGAATAAAATGTTAAATATGGATGGTTCATATGCCAACTTTCAGATGGTAGCGTAAATCAATTTATTCAATTGATAGTAAACTTCAACTTCGTATAAGGATTATTAGACTATCAAATATGTTTTAGTAAAGAAAGTTTTGTTTTATTTGATAATAAACGAAAAGCATATTATGCTAAGTCAAATACGTTACCAAGGATTATTAATAATTTTGTGGAGGTTATATATTAATTATAGAAGTGTTAGAAAGTATCGAAACCTGTAAAAAAATTATTGTATTGTTTTTTATAAAGTTTTAATAAAAATAAGAGTACAAATTAAAGAAAACAATAATTTAAATTTATTAATTATTTTTTTAAATTATTCATTGATCTTCAATATTAATTTACAAAAACCAATATCAAATTGAAAAATACTCTTATTTGAAATTCTAATTAAAATATAACGATTAGAGGTAAAAAAAAAATTGTCGTCAAAAATGGATGAAAAACTACATAGCAAAGTTTATTTTACAACCTTTACACTCTCCAATTCCATGTTATATTTTTTTTATTGACCAATATATTTGATAGTGTGATATACGCCTCATAAATTCGGGTTAGCCAATAGATGGTGCCGTATTTGTATTTAAAACGTTGTTTTTAACGTTGAAGTTTTGCAAATACACTGTTTTTCAAATTGTCGTGTATTATTTTTTCATTGGTGATTGGTGATAATTATTTTAATTGGTTTCTTGTTTAAATATCGGTTTATGCGCGTAGTTTGCTTTGATCAATGTTTCTTATAGTAATAATTAAAGAATTCAATTATGAATTAAATATATACTCACGCAGGAAGATTTGTAAAATTTTAAATTTTTGATCTATGGGTGTGACAACCTCACGTACTTAGATCCCTGCTATTTGCATATAAATTACCTTATCGTAAGCCACTGGCAATAGCAGTGAGATATCACTAGCCAAAGTGATATCTTAACAATATTCACCGATGAAATTTTTTCAATCAACGATAGTACCCTTAGTCTTAGTTATAGAATATTCTTTGATGATGACACGCTATTTTTTTTTAAATAAAATTATTTTGGGTAGTACGAATTACATAGTGAGCAACTACAACTCATGACAACCTTTGCAGAATAAGGTTCACAACAACATGCTTTCTAAGGTGTTGATGGACGCAAATTTTTAATTTTTTTATATTTTTTTAAAAAATGAACTTTTTCGTTTGCTCGAAGAAATGAGCTTCCATATAACTATTAAATATGCCATGTTTAATCCTTCAGCAAAACCATGTTTTACATGATCTTGGTATATGCTTCTAGCACTATAAGGATAATTGGTAACCCAATTTAGCTTTGTTCCTACAAATTTGAAAAAAAGTATTTTATTTTTATTTCCTCCATTTTATCATGAAATATTGCCCTATGTCGTTTATTATTATGTGAAAGGATTTATTATTTAGTTTTCCATTCTTTAAAATGAATATAAAAACCAAAAAATAAGAAATTTGCGTCCATCATCTTAAAAAACATGATGGTGTAGAACCTAGGTCTTAAAGGGTTTTATGTGTTGTTGTGAGACATATTGTAATTCTAACTACTCAACACATTTTATTAAAAAATATGTCAAATATTTTGAAATAGCACAAATTTTGTTGAAATTTTTTGGTGAAAAAAATTATGAACAATGTCATTGAAGCTACAATTTTGAATGGAAAATTCAAAGGGAAAGATGTACTGTTCCTACGCATTTCAATGATCCCAACAGATATGGCATTTGAATTCAAACGTTTAGTTTCCAGTGCGACTCGCTTTTGCATATACAAAGCACAAGGAAAATTGCGTCAAGGATGTGGACCAGGTAGATTTGGAGAACCCGTACTTCACACATCTGGACAACTGTATGTGGCCAGCTAACGTCGGAATACCTTTTGATTTATTCGTGTACGCATCTAAACGGAAAAACGCAAAATATAATATGTGCCCACAAGCACACGAACAAAGAAATAGGATTGAAACGACATTTTGAAATTTTTTCCTTATTAAAATAAATAATTGTTGCAATAGAAATGATACAATGTAAATTGAATGTTAGGTACGTTTAGTTTGACTGAAACAACTGAAAAAACAACAACAATTGTATTAAATTTTTCGTTGTTTCAAATGCTTCAGTCAAATTGGACACAGCTGTTATCAGAACGAGTTTTCCTGAATTTCCTTTCTTATGAAATACCGACAATATGCGACAGGTATAATGTTAAATAAACAAAAGTTTTACACTATTTGGTGTAAAATAAATAAAGTTTTGAAAGATTTTTAGAGTGATTAAGCTTAAAGTAATTATTTTAATTCACATGAATTTTGCAATTTTAAAGCATTTTTTATTTTCGCTCAGAAAAACTTCTTTAAAACAGTTTTTGTGTGTTTCGTGTCGGGAACAAATACAATTTACAATTGTATAATCACAGATGAAGAATTCAATTTAAATAAATATGAAATAATGAAGTTTCAATTTAGAAATTATCCGAACATGAAAATTAAAATATGTTTTATTGTTGTTTCATCCACAACTGTCTGAGTCTGTAAGATGGCTTTGAACTATGATGTCTCTGGTGAGTGTGAGTTTAATCCCGACAATAATTACTTATTATCGGGAATAATACTTTTAATAATTACTTTGAGCAATAATTACTCACAAAATCGCCCAAAAATTAATATTCCATTAATGTTGTCAATATATGGAACATATATGTCAATATATTGACCGTGTGTAAGATATTAGTTTCGCATTGATTTGCAACAATCAATAATGACTTTAAAATGACTTAGGATGTTGACTAAATAGAAATATTTCTCATCCTAGGAATTGACATCCTATGAATTCTAATACAAAAACTTCCAAATAATTTTGATTTTTTTGGCATCACTTCTTCTATTCCATTTTTGCATCACTTCTTCTATACTTTCATCGAATGTATTGTCGCTATTCTTACTGCCCTTGCTGACCATAAAATGACATAACGATCAAAATTTTTTGCAACGTTTTTAGTAACCTACCGGTAAAGAAAGCGTATATTAAACCGCATGAGCACAGTGAAAATTTCTGAATCCATTTTTGTTCCGTATAATGTTCTATATAGAGACACCTGAAAACTTATTTGATCGCGTATTTATATATCCTTTGTTTTATGTATAATACTATTTTTTTTATATTTTACTGATCAAATAGAGTGCTGATCCTTTTACATTCATATTTTAAAAAAAAATAGATCATTTCTCATTACAATTCTTTGAAATTATTGCTACTAGGTTAACAAAACGTATACACACAAACTTTATTTATAGGCGTAGCAAAGCACGCCGGGTCCCGCTAGTATATTATATATTTAAAAGTATAAATTAACATTAACAAAACCAAACCAAGCAGCTAGTATATAAAAATCATTCACTGACTTGGATATCAGATTTTTTCATCTGCTGTTATTGTGTATAATTTTTTAAACATTTGACTAAAAAGGAGATTGGGTATTCTCCTTTTTAGTCAAATGTTTAAAAAAGTATACACAATAACAGCAGATGAAAAAATCTTATATCCAAATCAGTGAATGATTTTTATATACTAGCTGCTTGGTTTGGTTTTGTTAATGTTAATTTATACTTTTATATATATAATATACTAGCGGGACCCGGCGTGCTTTGCTACGCCTATAAATAAAGTTTGTGTGTATACATTTTGTTGACGTAGTAGCAATAATTTCAAAGAGTTGTAATGAGAAATGATCTATTTTTGTTTAAATATGAATGTAAAAGGATCAGCACTCTCGTTGATCAGTAAAATATAAAAAAAATAGTATTATATATGAAAATAATAATAATAATAATAAAAAAGTCCAAGCGGCACGTATATCCGTTAGAAATAGGTAGATTTCGAGATCAGACAGTTTTGTGTGCCAGTAGAATCTGATGTATCAGATTAGTTTAAACAAAACAAACTAATTTTAAACAGATATCGAACAAATTTTAAAAAGAAAATTAGCTACCTACAAGCAAAATTATATCTATCCAATTTTGCAACAAACAAATATCAAATCTACCACAGAACATGTGTGTGACAATTTATGACACAAACCTACTCTATATCATATGTCGTGCAATTACTGCAAAATATCAAAATAGTTTATTTCTAAGAAAAAAAAATTAATTTCTTCTATTCAAATCTTTTATTTTTTTGACTGTTATAAGGTTGACATTGACTGTTATAAGGTTTTTGGAAATTGTAGTTGGGGATCGTTGCAAATTTTTTTGTTGAAGCCAACAAGTCAAAAACCTCTAACTGCAGAGGTTTATATTTATAAGAAACGGATTAAAATGTCTCCACAGATTCTAAATTTATGAAGATTGTAAAAATATTAGTATCCAAACGGCCGTTATAACGGATTAAAAAAACTATTTTTTTTTCTAGTATAAAGCCTATAGTTCCTTAACCATGTGTCAGATTTTTCTGATTTACGAACTTGTCCAAGATATTAATAAAACACACATTTTTAAGAAAGGTTTTTAGATCTGGCTCGACAAATGCAACCGTGAGAGCGCCGGTTGATTCAAACGCATTTTGTGTTTTACAAGCTTTGTTGTTGGAGCCGCTCACTCAGAAACCTCCAACTGCAGAGGTCTTTTTTTTGAAAGAAACTGATTAAAGAGGTTTCAAAAATTCTAAATTTATGAAGTTTTTAAAAATATTAGAATCCAAACGGCCGTTATAACGGATCTAAAAAAAGAGTTTTTTTCTAGTATAAAGCTTCTAGTTTCTTAACCATGTGTTGGATTGGGCTGATTTACGAACTTGTCCAAGATATTAATAAAACGCACATTTTTAAAAAAGGTTTTTTGATCTGGCCTTATAAATGCGACCGTGAGAGTGCCGGTATTTTAAAAAAAAAAATTTTTTTTGCAAACTTTTTTGTTGGAGCCGCCCACTCAGGAACCTCTAACTGCAGAGATCTACTTTTAAAACAAATTGATAAAAAAGATTCCAAAGATTCTAAATTTGTTAAATTTTTTGAAATATTAGTATCCAAACGGCCGTTATAACGGTTTTAAAAAATCAATTTTTTTCAGAAAAAAGCCTCTAGTTTCTTAACCACCGGATTTTGCTGATTCACGAACTTGTCCAAGATATTATTAGAACACACAAGTACAGAAAATTTTTTTGATCTAGCTCAACAAATGCGACCGTGAGAGTGCCGGTCGTTTTCGTTATATCTCATATTATTTATATATATATATATATATATATATATATATATATATATATATATATATATATATATATATATATATATATATATATATATATATATATATATATATATATATATATATATATATATATATATATATATATATATATATATATATATATATATATATATATATATATATATATATATATATTTTTTTTTTTTGTTTTTTCGTCCGCTTATCATATATAGTCGTTTGGCACAAAAATTTTTCCGAAATTCCGAGATGAAGCCCATTGCAATAGGTAGATTTTTATATGAAATCTACCTTAAAGTCCAGCGGCAGGTATATCCGCTAGAAAAAGGTAGATTTCTTGATCAGACAGATATGCATACAAGTAGAATCATACTGCATTTACAGCGACATAGCAAATTAGTAGATGTAATTTAAATCTGTGCTGTAAACACTTTTTATTTTAAAATCTTGCAACTAATTTGATATCTAGGCTTACTACAATTACAAACGATTCAAATACTTACGATTCAAATTACAATCTACGTCTTAAACTCATATTAAATATGCCAAGATGCAAATTATAATATACTATCTACTAATTTGCTATGTCGCTGTAAATGCGGTATCAATGTATCAAATTAGTTAAATTCAAAAAACTAACAAATTTCACAAAAGACATTATATACATTAACCGAAACTACTTTATGCAATTTCAGAACAGTTTTGTTTAATTTGGTTAAAATTAGTCATAACATATTAAATCCACCAAAGATCAAATAAACGTTCACCAAAGATCAAATGAACTCCGACACAACTACAATTATACCATCACATATAATTTATAATCAAACATTATCAAACAATTTTATTTCAAAATCATCTTTGTTGTTGTATTTTTTGTTCTTATTTAATCTTTTTTCAAACGGTAACTTAGTGAATAAAATACAAACAAAAGACAATTTGATCATTTTTGTATGGTATTAAATGGCTTCAGATTTGTCTGCAAGGGGTGCATTATATTGCTTATAAAAATGGAACCTTTTGGGTTAGAAAGCTGAAATTTTTCAAGGCTATAGCTTAAAAGTTTTCTTCAAAGTTAAGATAAATTTAAATAACATAAACTCAAACATATTAAAATCATTATCTTTTACGTTTGTTTTAATTTCAGAAGCCCCAGGGTCTCAACCTATAGACTTGAACTATTCTATTTTTAAATTTTGGAAAGATTTATGTTGTAGGTATGTGTGCAAAAGCTTTCAAATGTGAGTTTGGTTATTTTCATCTAGATTTAGGACAACAAATTTAGTAAATTTTTAAAACAGCTGATTTTTCAGGAACCCTAAACACCAAGGTTGTCATCTGACAAAAAATGATAAAAAAAGGTTTAAATATTCAATATTTATCAATTTTATTTAAACATTATGTTTCAAACGGAAGTTATAGCGCCCTAGATTATTCGACTTTTTAGGCTCTAGCCGCTTAATCTGTACCCGAATATGGCCAGTGTCCAAGACATTATTTGCCGCAACATAAACAAAAAGTTTTTTTGAAAAGTGTCGATGTCGCGAAAGGTAGTATTGGAAATTCTGATCATTATTTAATCTCATCAGTTATCAAAACTGATTTACTTAAAACTACAACTCCCAAACCCCGTAAAATATTTCACTACTCAAAAATGGATAAGAGTGGTCTTCAAAATTTTTTCCATGGTTTCCCTTTCGACCGTCATTGTTTTTACACTGACAATGTAAATGTTTCTGCTCAAAACTTTACAGAAACCATCCAATTTGCTATCAATAAATTCGTCCCTTTCTCCATAGTAAAACCCAAACAAAAATACTTGTATTCGAAAGCTGCCAAAACGGCACTTAGAAACAAACGTAGATCATTTAATATTTGGGTTCATAACAAAACTCCCACTAATCGATCCCAATATCTAAAGGCCAACAAAATATCTAATCAGATTATCTCAAACGAAAAGTCCAAAATTGACAGAGCGAAAGCCTCAAAACTTACGTCTATGTCTGTTTCTGACAAGAGTTTCTACAGTGCCATCAATTCTTTAAATTCTGGTACAAAATTTTCTATTCCCCCTATTATTGATGGTGATTTAATCGTCAATGATCCCGCAAGAAAAGCTAACTTGTTCGCTGAACGCTTTGCTCTGAACTCCACTGTTTTGGAAACTCCTAAAGAAATACCCCAAATCCAGTCTTCAGGAGTTAATATGAATGAACTTCACTTCAAACCCAAAATAGTCGCTAAACTTTTAAAGGGGTTAAACATCAACAAAGCATCAGGAATGGACAATATTCCACCCATTATTTTAAAAACCTTTTCCAAAGAACTTGCACCAACTTTAACTAAAATATTCTACCAATCCTACAAATCTGGTATATTTCCCTCGTGCTGGAAGTTGGCAAATGTCCAGCCCGTCCCCAAAAAGGGACCAAAATCCGATATCTCAAATTATAGGCCAATAGCTTTACTATCGGTCCTATCCAAAGTCTATGAGCATTATATTAATACACATATTTCAAAATTTCTGGAAGAAAATCATTTGATATCCGACAGCCAATACGGCTTTCGAAACAAAAGATCAACTACCGATCTATTAAACTATGTAGCGCATTGTTGGAACAGCATACTTGATAAAGGTGGTGAAACATACGTTATCGCTTTAGACATCTCCAAGGCATTCGATCAACTCTGGCATGCCAACTTAATCAACAAGCTCGTTGCGTACGGTTTTCATTCCAATGTTGTGAAGCTGATTCAAAATTTTCTGTCCAACCGATACATTTCGGTAACCTTAGACGGATTTTCTTCTGAGTCTAAACTAATTAACGCTGGTGTACCCCAAGGCTCAGTATTGTCCCCAACCCTATTTTTGATTTATATCAACGAATTGTTGAAAATCACCAGTAATCCAATAAATAGTTTTGCAGATGATAGTACTCTGCAAAGACCTGAATAAAGTCGCCGACTGGGGTGACCAAAACCTTGTCAATTTCAACTCCACCAAAACACAGCTGTTGATTGTTTCCAGATTAAAGACCGAGTTCCCCAAAGATATTTTATTTAGTATGTGTGATGAACCAATAGGTGAATGTAAAAGCATTCGTTTATTGGGTGTCACAGTTTCAAATGACCTACTCTGGAACGATCATGTAATGGCGATGGCAAAAAGCGCGTCTAAAAAACTCGGCCTCCTAAATAGATGCAAAAAATTTTTTACTCCATACCAATTGCTCCATGTTTATAAGTCCTATATTCGTCCCTGTATGGAGTACTGCTGTCAAGTTTGGGGTGCTGCCTCTGTTTCCATCTTGGCCCTCTTGGACTCTGTTCAAAAGCGAGCTATACGAATTGTGGGTGATCGAACTTTGACATCAAAACTTGATTCCCTATAACATCGTCGCACTGTTGCTGACCTCGTTGTTTTTTACAAATATCGTCATCAGCAGTGCTCAGATGAAATCAGCGGAATCATGCCTCAAACTTATTCTTACCCCCGTTCCACTCGGCAATCAGCTGCCACAACCAGTGAAACGGTAAAGATCCCGCGCTGTCATACTGGCAGATCGCAGAGAGACTTCTTTGTCCGAACTGCGTACAAATGGAATAGTTTGCCGGAACACTTAGTCTCAGGTGGCTTCAACCCACAGACGTTTAAAAAAAGCGTTAATCTACACCTTAGAACGCCAGTTGTTGTGGGACCCAGGTCTAGACCTAGGTCTTAAAAGGTATTTATGTGTTGTTGTGACACATACTCTAAACCCTATTACACAACACATTTTATTAAAAAAAAAAAAAAAAAAATATATATATATATATATATATATATATATATATATATATATATATATATATATATCTATATATACATACATATATATATAAATGTATATATATATATATATATATATATATATATATATATATATATATATATATATATATATATATATATATATATATATATATATATATATATATATATATATATAATATATATATATATATATATATATATATATATATATATATATATATATATATATATATATATATATATATATATATATATATATATATATATATATATATATATATATATATATATATATATATATATATATATATATATAATTTTTTTTGTATTTTGTTTTTTCGTCTCCGCTTATTATAATATATAGTCGTTTGGCACCAACATTTTTCCGAAATTCCGACACCAGGCACATTGCAATAGGTAGATTTTTATATGAACTCTACCTAACAGGCACATTGCAATAGGTAGATTTTTATATGAAATCTACCTAAAAAGAAATAAAAACAAACCCAAGAAAATTTAATAAATTTTTATAATTATTCTCATTTTGCCTTTTGAAAATCGTGACGATTGTTTATTTATGTTTTTTTTTATTTTGTTGATTTAAAAAAAACTTAAAAATATGTTGGTGTAAAAGGCTCTAGCGTGTTGATTATTTAACCATAGTTTGAATGAGTTATTATACAGATTAGAATACTTGTATGAAAATTCATCTAAACTATGTTCGAAGATATTATAGTCTGATTTTCAATATATGCTTTGTATTTATTATATCCACAAAATACGCATTTTTATGTTCACTTTGCTTGTACCAAATTCGACCTTGAAAGTTCTTAGTTCACGCAACGATTTCTAAAAATAACTCAGTGAAGAATAATGGGTTGTGTATTTTATACTGACTGATGAATCAAGTCACTATTTATGCAGAATATAAAGTAAGCCAAACCACATATTTAATGAAAAATCTTGCAACCCACAATTGTCCGATATTTCTTTTGATACAATGAGATAATTCGAATTCAAAAACGATTTTAATTTATCATTAGGACAAACCGATAGGACAAAGGTGCATTGGTGCTTTCGTTAAATTATGCTAGCGAATTATAAAGATAGCGACAAAATCTTAATTTATTTCAGAGCAAAAATTTGTTAAGCAAAGCCTGAGCAAAGCCTGAGGCATGATCAGAGTCAAAAAGGGAAAGCCTTATTGGGGCAATTTGCTGTAGGTCTGAATTAGAATACCCTTTTAGGGTTAACCTTATTTGAATATACCCGGCCTTGATTTGGTTTTTCATATTTGACCCCTAGTTTGGCAATCTGATCAGGGCCTGATACAAAATGCCTTACTAGGGTTTGACCTATTTAATTTTAAATAACCAACTTAATCAGGACCTGATCCGACTATCCCAATCAGGGCTTGATTAGGCAAAAGCGTTACAATTATGATCAGGGCCTAATCGAATTTGAGCAAACCTGATCAGGGCCCTATTTCACCCTTTACAAATTTTTGATCGGGTAATTTATACTGAATACAAATGTTTAGTGGTACTTTTAGTTTATTTTTAAATGAAAGAATTTAATACTAAATTTAAATGATTTTTATAGTTTCATGGAGGATCAAATTTTTTTTATTATTTAAAAAATATTCTAGTTTTAAATAGTAAACATGAACATATACTGCTTTTCCTTACTTATGTCATAACAAATATGCTCACAGAATAATTTTGCTAAATCATTTGTTTTCTTTGTTTTCAGGTGCAAACCTACCTAATATAATATAATTTTTAAATTGGATATAAATTCGATTACAAAAACTCACTATAAGGTAATTAAATCAAAATTTGTTGTTTATGCAAAATAAATTAACATCATTCATCTCACTTAATATTTGAATCAGTTTTCGTGGAAATAAAATTCAATTTATCCAAAAAATCACCCATCATATAAAATCAATTAAAAACAACTTCACTAAATTCTCCACGAAAAGAGTAGTACTACTAATAATTACATCAAATCATTAAACCGAAAAAAATTACTCTTCCTTGTTGGACGGTAAAAAAGAATAAGTTTAATTTTCTCATACATTTTCTTGTATTTCTATACTTGATTTTTCTGCTACTTTGTATGTACGAAACGAAGATAAATATTATGAAAAATATTTTGGTAAGGGAAAGATCAAATTCCGGTTTTTGTATAAATTATTGTATGGATAAACATTGATTTTATTTAATTTTAAGTTAATCTTATTAGCAAATTGAGCCGAATCACCTAAAAAAATTTTATCGAATACTTGAAGAATTGTGTATACAATGAATATGTGTATACAAATTTTAATGGTGAATGAATTTTTGAATTTTTCGGCTATTGCGGTTAAGAGGTTGAATTCTTGAACAACGCACATTAATATTTAGGTGACAACTAGTACTATTCTATTAATTAATTAATTAACGTAAAAGAAATAAGAACAAATATGTATATGCAAATTAATAACTTAACCATGTACTTATACACAAAGGACTACGAAGATAACCAATAACGGTGTACGCTCATTAAGAAACTTATCTGACTGTTAGTACAAGCAAATTTTAGAACCGTTTAATTTGCCCTTATACATATTCAAAGGCCACGGTGTTTTGGTGCTGTGATCGGGTCTAGACTTCACCAGTTATGGGAGCTGAAGGTCGCGTTCTAGTCGGCTATTATATACCATAAACTTGTTGTCATATTTAGTGGAAGCGGTAATCTTGACTTAGTCACCTGGGTTGCGGACCGATGCTACCTTACCTGCATTCCCAATTCAATAAGTAGTCGGTACGCCACGGAAAGATCTAGTGGGTTACAACTAAATTTTTGTACTAACCTCTGAACACTTGTCAGCCCAAGTTGTATATAGATTTCTTGCCAGTTAGTGGTAAAGACAAAGACGGATGAACTACATAACAAAAGATTTAAGTAATGTTTTAATTTTTTTTTAAATTTTGTTTATCTCTTTTATTTTTATTTTTTCCGTCCTATAATGAACTATTGGCATATGTCATGTTTTGTTGTGTGATAGGATTTATTCTTTAATTACCTATTTTAAAACAAAAATAGTTTGTTTAAATTATGGCTATATAAAGCATCTATATTTGGCAAAAGATTTAACATGCGAATTCAAAATATTTGTGGACAAGTTTTTTCAAGTTTTCCGTCTCGATCATCATTATTTTCACCGCACTGACGATGTTAATGTTTCTGCTCAAAATTTACTAAAACCATTTAGTATTAATAGATCCGTACCCTTTTCAATAATGAAACCACAACAAAAATATTTCTTTTCAAAACAGGCCAAATTGGCTTGGACCAAAAAAACCTAAATTATTTAATGCTAACAAAAATTTTATGTGTTTTTCGATTCCAATATCTATTTGAACAGAATATCTAACCAAATAATCGAAAACGGAAAAGCAGAAGAGAAGCTACTTTGTTCGCTTGTCTGTGGAGTATTCTAAAATGACAGATTGATGATTTTTTAAATTATTAAATTTGGCTACCTCTTTTAGCTTTCGAGTATATGTGACTGGGTTACTATACTCGGGTTACTATGTGACTGGGTTACTATATTTCTACTTGCCAAAAATTGTTTGAGAGCTGCTATGCATATAGGAAGCTTTTACAGGGAGACTTGCTGTTGTTAGTTCTATGACTGCTTCCAAATGTATGGCTTTAGTTCCCATGCATACAAATACAATATAAACCTTTAACAGCTTGCACCTTGCACCAGAAAATTTTTTTTTTGCTAATTACTTGTATGATAAATATTATAAAAACAAGATCTCAAAAGCTTGCAGTTTGAGTTTTACGTTTTGTTTTCGTAGATCACAATAGTTTTTTTGAGAAAAAATCCGTCGCTCATTTAACATTGAGCAGGAAAACATTTTTTTCATACCGCAGAAAAAAAATTGGAGGGAATGTTAAAGGGGAGACACATTATACAGTTAGAGAGAACGTTTCTTGTCTTTTCTGTTTTTCTTCTGACCTTTTAAAGATTAAAGGTGAATTATTTATGTATCAAGATGTTGCTTAACATCGCATGCAATTTATCTAAAATATCTCTCTGTTTAATTAGAAGAACTAACATAATGCTCGGCCATAAGACTTTGGTTTTAACTTATGGCAAATTTTCAGAATAGCATAAGAAGAAAATCTCAATAAACAATAAAAATCAATACAAATCTACAGAAGTTTATTCGTAGTTCATCTTGTCTTTGGATTTTTTATTGCACATATTTAGCATATTATTCTAGTATACAAGTATACATATTTAGCATATTATTTTGCAGGGAAGTATACAAGTCATGTATACAACCCTGCATGGAAACCTTATTTCATATATGGGGTGGAGTGTATTTAAACAGTCTTAAATACCTTGATTCTGTGTAACGACTACCTATCACACTTAAAGACAACTCAACTCTCACTAATGAGCTTGACTTCTTGCAACATTGAAGAAATATTGCTAATTTATCGATTTTTTAAAAAAACGTTATGGACATTATGGACATTATGGACGAATTTTTGCAGAGATCGAATTCGGGGGTTTACCTGAAATAGCAAGCCCCGACACATCAAAGTCGTAAAACGTTTCATCTTCATAAACTTCGAGTAAGACGATGTAGAACTTTCGAGAATGAGTTCCAGAGTTTTAAAATCAACGTTCATAAATTTTGCAAATGAAATATAAAGCTTAAACAGGCGTGATGTGTTTAATTGTTCAAATTCGTTATATATAACTTATTATAAATAACACTAAACATGCCTTCCTTTTCATTAAAAAAAACGACATTTTAATGCTTCTGGAATTCAAATATTTGTAAAAGTTTTTTCTGGAACAAGAAACATTTTTATTTCCTTAGATTACCCTTTGACATTTTTCTAAGTTTAGTTGCGTTGTTAAGTTATACCTCAGAAGATTGTTTAAAGTAATGAAATTACTTGAAATTACAGTAATGTTACACTCGCGTTTTGTAATCGGTTTCATTATACTGTTTCATTATACTGTGTATTGTAAATGTTACTATAAAAAAGAGTAGAGCATTGTATTGTAGAGTGGGTTAAAACATCTTTCATATTTATTTTTCGAGCAACATTCTCTAGTTTGAATTTCTATTTCTGTAAAATTATTGTGAATAATTGGTTTTGGGCTGACAATAGCTTTTTCATACCCAAAGAAGAGTTTGTTTTTCTTTCGACCACTAAGCCTATTGTTTTTTTGTAAGACTTTCTCTATAACTTGAACATTGCCATTGTGAAATGAGAAGAATAGGAAAGGGTTTATCAACATCTAACAGACATATCTGCATCATCCTCATTAGTAGCTTATTTACTAAAATAAGGAATCATATGCATACACAATTTATTTGATTTGATTTGATGTGATGACTTTTCTACAATTTGAATTGTGTTATTGGTAAACTCGTAGTGTTCATTATGAACCAAAAGTTTCTCTTAATATACGACAACAAAAATATCTCCTTGCATAATTAATCTGAACAAAAACTCAGCATATTATTTGCTGCAGTTATTGTTGTAAGATCGTAAAAACAATTTGACATTTATCACATGAACTGTCATTTCAAGTTATAAATAGTGATTAAACTATAAAATGTTCAATTAATAAAAATATTTTAATCATAGTTGATTTTGTTGTTGTCTAACTAAATACATAGATTATTCATTGAAGTATATACAAATTTGTTTTATCAAGTATAAATATCAATTCAATTACACTTTTGTTGGGATTAAATTTTCTTACATCTCTTCTTAGACAATTATAAATTGGAATGTGTATAAATTTTATTGTAGTCTTGACAATTATTCAAAACATTTTAATATTGAAGCTTGGAAAGGAACATATTCGTGATAATAGATGTCATGCGTTATTATGAATATTAACATTGACAGATCTGTAATTTTTGCTATTCTTATTTTTCAATTCTTTTTCAAAATGTTCTTGTAAATGAGTGTTTTTTATTCATACTTAAAAGAAGCTACAACTTCTTTAATAAAGTGTGTAAACCAATTTGGTTTTAGTGATGTAGAATACAACAAACGTAAACTTTAAATCTATAAAGTATATGAAACTGCTTCATACTTTTATTAATAAAACAGCAAATCAAAACTTATTTATTTTTCATATCATTATTTGCATAAATATATAAAATCTTCATATCATTCCATATGTTAATTTATAATTCAAATTTTTCCGTATCTCTTCAATTCAAATTTTAATTATAAACAGAACGAAAAACAGATCACAATAATAATATTAATTATAATTTTTTTTCATCTTAAAACAAAAAAATAAAACTACATTCGTTATTAAGCCGAAATCAAGAAATATATCAAAGCCCTTTCATTTATTTAATTCTTAGATTATAAGTATGCAATGAAGAACAAATGTATAAAAAAATTGTCCCTTAGGCTGGATTTTTTTCCACTGTGATGATTCTTTTGAATAACAAAAAGTCAATTACAATCAGGAAAAATATAAATCATTTTATTTGATTGTATTCCGTGGACCACAGTGATATGGTTTTTTTTGTAAAATTACATTTCTTTTCTTCGGTTTATCTCTTCTTATTATATTCTTTAATCGAACTTTATAAAAATCAACAATTTAATTTGAAGATAAATAAATGATTTAAATTAGTATAATGACACCGAAATTTTAAAAAACTTTGTATCTTAAACTTTTCACCATGAAATTGTTCTAAAATTAATCAAAAGACTTCAATTTTTCTAAGCGACGAACCTCAATTCGTTTCAAATTTTTTATTTTTTCTGTTATTCACTAACCTGAAGGCATTTCTACTGTATATTAAAGAAAACATTCTGTAAGCAAATAAAAACGTTAGGAAAACGAATGATAATCATATTTAAAATTAAATGAATGACTCGACTAACAAGAAATAAAGTTCTATTTTTTTTATTTTAAATAAAAGTGTTGTGTTATAGGGTTTACAATATGTGTCACAACAACACATCAATACGTTTAAAGACGTAGATCCCAGAACAACTTGCCATAGGTGCCTAAGGTGTTGATGAAGGTGTAACTTGCCTAAGGTGTTGATGAAAGCTTTTTTTAAACCTCTACGGATTGAAACCACCTGAGACTATGGATTCCGGCAAACTATTCCATTTATATGCAGTTCGGATAAAGAAGTCTTTCTGCGATCTGCCAGTATGACAGCGCGGGATCTCGACCGTTTGACTGGTTGCGGTAACCGATAGTTAAGTGGAACGTGGGTAAGAATAAGTTTGAAGCATGATGCTGCTGATTTCATCTGAGCACTGCTGATGACGATGTTTGTAAAAAAACAATGAGGTCAGCAACCGTGCGACGATGTTGTAGGGAATCAAGTTTTAATGTCAAATCTCGATCACCCACAATTCGTTTAGCCCGCTTTTGAACAGGCAAGATGGAAACAGAAGCAACACCCCAAATTCGACAACAGTATTCCATACAAGGACGAATATAGTACTTATAAACATGGAGCAATTGGTATGGAGTGAAAAATTTTTTGCATCTATTTAGGAGGCCAAGTTTTCTAGACGCGCTTTTTGCCATCGCCATTACATGATCGTTCCAGAGTTCATTAGAAACTGTGACACCCAATAACCGAATGTCTTTACATTCACCTATTGGTTTATCACACGTACTGAATAAAATATCTTTGGGGAACTCGGTCTTTGATATGGAAACAATCAACAGCTGTATTTTGGTAGAGTTGAAATTAACCAGGTTTTGCCACCCCAATCGGCGACTTTTTAAGGTTTTTATTCACGTTTGTGGCAGTATCTCTCCGAGCTTGTTGATTAAGTTGGCATGCCAGACTCGACCGAACGCCTTGGAGATATCTAAAGCGATAACGTATGTTTCACCACCTTTATCAAGTATGCTGTTTCAACAATGCGCTACATAGTTTAATAGATCGGTAGTTGATCTTTTGTTTCGAAAACCGTATTAAATGATATATTTCCAGACATTTTGAAATGTGTGTATTAATATAATGCTCGTAGACTTTGGATATGATCGATAGTAAAGCTATTGACCTATAATTTGAGATTTTGGATTTTGGTCCCTTTTTGGGAACGGGCTGGACATTTGCCGAATTCCAGCACTAGGGAAATATACCAGATTTGTAGGATTGGTAGAATATCTTAGTCAAAGTTGGTGCAAGTTCTTTAGAAAAGGTTTTTGAAATAATGGGTGGAATGTTGCCCATTCATGAGGCTTTGTTGATGTTTAACCTATTTAAAAGTTTAGCGACTATTTTGGGTTTGAAGTGAAGTTCGTTCATATTAATTCCTGAAGACTGGATTTGCGGTATTTCTTTAGAAGTATCCAAAACAGTGGAGCTCAGAGCAAAGCGTTCAGCGAACAAGTTAGCTTTTAAGCGGGATTATTGACGATTGAATCCTCATCAACAATAGGGGGAATAGAAGATTTTGTACCAGAATTTAAAGCATAAATGGCACTGTCGAAACCTTTGTCAGAAATAGACATAGACGTAAGTTTTGAAGCTTTCGCTCTGTCAATTTCAGACTTTTCGTTTGACATAATCTGGATAGATATTTTGTTGGCCTTTAGATATTGGGATCGATTAGCGGGAGTTTTGTTATGAATCCATATATTAAATGATCTACGTTTGTTTCTAAGTGCCGCTATGGCAGCTTTCGAATACAAGTATTTTTGTTTGGGTTTTACTTTGGAGAAAGAGACGAATTTATTGATAGTAAATCGGACGGTTTCTGTAAAATTTTGAGCATAAACATTTACATTGTCAAAGTAAAAACAATGACGATCGAAAGGGAAACCATGGAAAAAATTTTGAAGACCACTCCTATTCATTTTTGAGTAGTGAGATATTTTACGGGGTTTGGAAGCTGTGGTTTTAAGTAAATCAGTTTTGATAACTGATGAAAGTAAATAATGATCAGAATTTCCAATACTACCTTTTGCGACATCGACACTCGTAATATCTTGCATTGTGGTAAGATAGAGATCTAAAGGAAAACTATTATCACCGCCATTACGGGGAGTGAAAGTTGGGTTTTTAACAATTTGGGATAGGCCCTGAGACGCGGAAAAAAATTTCTGCCAATTTTCTACTATTGTTAACATCGTCGGTCGATTTGGAGAATTCCAACCATGATTTGTTGTGGACGTTGAATACACCGGTAACCATAACCCCACAATTAGGGGACTTTACTCTAATCTCGTCCACAATTTTTGTCGGGTAATTAAATAAGTTTGGGTTACGTTTGTTGGGGGACCGGTATAAAACTATTCTACAAAAAGTAATTTCAGGAAGACAAATCATTAAAACCATTGTATTGAAGCTATCACTGTGTAGTTCAAATTTGTATACGCGACACTCTCATGAATGAATGCGCATACGTCCTGATGGAGTTTGAATGCTGATTCAAGCCTATATTGGGAATTAACTTAACTTTAACTTAACTTAACATTAACTTTGTTTTAGGCGAATGGATTACGCATATTTGCTTTACCACTTGCTTGCAGACTTATATACTTTCTGTTGTACTACCATATATGTATCTAGAGTTTAAATTTTTTTTATGTTTTATTAAATAATGGATAACTAAGCAAAAAATCTTATCATACAATAAAATATGACATATGCCAATATTTCATGATAAGATGAAGAAATAATAACAAAATAATAAGTGAAAAAAACTTTGAGAAATTTGCAGAAAACGAAACAAAATTAATTGCCAATAATCCAGCTGATGCAGCGCACCCCAGACGTATCGCTCACCACTTCAAGTGAGGCATAAAACCCACACTTAATTATATGTTGGTCTGATTCCTCGGAATGGCGAATGGGCGGGACTACTACGGAGCGCTGCCTAGCTAAGACTGGGAGTGCTGCCGTTTTGTAATTAAATTTCGTCTGCCAGCACCCTAATATATCATCTTGACTAGTGATATCTCCTGCCATTGCCAGTCGTATGTGATATCTCACGCTAACTCATATGTCAATGGCAGTATTTAAATTTATAAATAAATATTGAAGCAAAAAACTTTGTTTTATTTTGAAATTCTTTAGTTTAGTTAATAAACCTTTAACCTAGCACGAGATTTCGGCAACTTTTACAAATATTATTTAAACTATATCTAGTTTAACACATGAAACACATAAAAAAGAATAGAAAATGTTGATCTAATCATTTGAACACAAAAACAAACAAAAAGTTCTTGATAATATTGAATACTTTAATCTACTCTTTTTTATATTAATATTTATGTTATGAAGAGTGTTTTTAATGACAATAATGAAATATAATACAAATGTTTTATTGTTCTTTGGTTTATAATGTTTGTTGCAATTTTATTCATTACTAAGAAAATAAAAACAATAGAATTTTTCGATAAATTTAACAGCAAGTTAACATTTTGCTAATTTGCAATCCCAGCTCGAAAAATACAAACAATCTTTAATCTCGAGTAAACTTTTTACGTACCATATAATATATATATATATATATATATATATATATATATATATATATATATATATATATATATATATATATATATATATATATATATATATATATATATATATATATATATATATATATATATATATATATATATATATATATATATATATTATATATATATATATGTATATATATATATGTATATTTATTTATATATATATATATATATATATATATATATATATATATATATATATATATATATATATATATATATACATATATATATATATATATATATATATATATATATATATATATATATATATATATATATATTATATATATATATATATATATATATATATATATATATATAAATATATATATATATATATATATATATATATATATATATATATATATATATATATATATATATATATATATATATATATATATATATATATATATATACATATATATATATATATATATATATATATATATATATATATATATATATATATATATATATATATATATATATATATATATATATATATATATATATATATATATATATATATATATATATATATATATATATAATAAATTTATTTTAATAAATGAAACACTTGTTTGTATTCCGCAAATTAATCTTGGTTTCTAACTTTATTTATTTTAAAAATAAAATTAAAATTAAAAACAGCTCGACCGGTTTCGGTTTTTACACCATTTTCAAGAGCTTCAAAATTGTTACGTATATATATTATATATATATATATATATATATATATATATATATATATATATATATATATATATATATATATATATATATATATATATATATTTATATATATATATAAATATAAATATATATATATAATATATATATATATATATATATATATATATATATATATATATATATATATATATATATATATATATACATATATATATATATATATATATATATATATATATATATATATATATATATATATATATATATATATATATATATATATATATATATATATATATATATATATATATATATATATATATATATATATATATATATATATATATATATTATATATATATATATATATATATATATATATATATATATATATATATTAGGGTGTCCCAGAAAAATTAAAATTGTTTTTTTTTAACGCATACCCTTTAATTTTTTTTCTTTTATGTCAAAACAACTGTAAAAAAAATTTCATGCAATTTAAATAACAGTAACCCGTGCCGACTTGGACCTAAACATCTCAATACTTGATTGTGTACTTTAGCGCGCATACCTGTTTTGATGTGCTTATAATTTCTAAATGTCATGTCGGTTATACGAATTTTTCTTGAAAAATAAATATGTCTGTCGAACTACGTAGTTCAAACAAAAAATATACCTAAAAAGTAACCCAAAACTTCCTTTAAATGGACAAGCTCTCGTATAGTATTGTTGTATAATATATTGTTTTTTAATATAATACATTTCATACGAAAACAAAGAACAATTGTTGTGCCAAAACTGAATAATTCTATAGACCCGTTTGGAATGTTATTTTAGATTGAAAACTCAAGACAAAGTGCAAATTCTTTGCTGTGATACTATAACTGCTTCGAAAACGTATGTGTGCGCGTTGAAAAAAATCAATATAGAAAAACTTGTTTTCGCTTGCAACCATCACATGTACGAGCTGGTGTAAAAAAGTCTTTTTGAAGTGAAAATAAAACAAGTGCCTATAATAAGCCCGGACATTCCACCTTTTTAAAAATTAGAGATCATTGGCAAAAAGTTGATCTCCATAAAATAGAATGCTATAGAGAAAAGGTAGAATGGTGCCTGTTTCCAAAATTGATAAATTGAAAGTAGATTCAATAATAATAGAAATAATAATTTAAAAGGAGATATCAATGCTTAAAGCATTTCAGCTGTATCGTTCAGATACGGCTGAAAGAGCGGTCTAATTAATGCAGGACTTTCATCATTGTTTGATTACAATTGAGGCAATATTTGTTATGTTGCGTACAAAAGCACAAGATGTTATATCCGGACTGTAAACAGCAAACGTTGACAAGAAAATATACTTAGTAATAGTTGTTGTAATGAAAAATAATATTAAAATATGGAGGGACTGAAAGAAATCTCAAGCTCCGAGATATCAAGACTTCGGTCTGGATTAAGGATTTTGATATAGTTTTCGGCAAAAAACTTTTATGAAGACATTGATTTTAGTTTTGGGCAGCGATGTATATCAAACATAAAACTCTTTGTTAAAGTATAAATATTTTTTTATTTCTGTTTAGAAATTTATTACAAAACTAACACGAAATATTAATAAGTGCCGGAAAATTATAACAGATCATAAATTAATATAACTTAGTGAAAAGATGAAACACCCAGCAAACTACTCAAAAACCTCTCCATTTAGCGTTTCAAGAAAATATTACAAAACCAAATATTCATGGTTCTTTCAAAATTCAAAAAATATTCCAAAAATTAAAATGAAAATAAAAAATTTAAACTTTTTTTTAAAGTTCTAAAAACATTCCAAAAATTATTACAAAATCAAAAATTTAAACTTTTTTCAGAAATTCAAAATTTTTTAAAATATTCCAAAAATTATAACAAAATCAAAAATTTCCATGTCCAATTTCATGTTCGATAACATTTCATGTCAAACAAATAATTAATTTCATATTGTTCCAAAAAATTAAGTAAAATGAAAATCATTCTTTTGACACACTTGACAACATTTTTTTGACAAACTTATAACGCAATAATCTAGATTTTGGTTTCACATACCAATACCGACCATCAAAATTTCTCCAAATTCAATGTTCCTATTCGTAATCACTTAAAATGAACGTTTTTAAGCAAAAAATAGGCATATTTCCTTGTTTTGACATACTTGACGATTTTTTTTGACACACTTCCCGTACATTTATCGAACACATCGTCATTTTGGCTGTTACAATTGAGTAACCCTATTTTTAGAAACAAAAATTTTTCAGATCCCTTCCAGCGGTTTTCTAGATATCGTCGGTTGTGACGGCAGACAGACATACAGTTTTTTTAGAATCTGTAAGTCCTAAAACGTCGATAAATGGGCTAAGAATTTTATTTTTGGCTCGAGAATGTAATACTTAGGACTTTCAGACCGAAGTAATATCTTTTTCTAATTCATTGGCGTTTTATTTAATGAGAGTAAAATAATTTCTCAAATAATTGCACAGTAATCGCAGTAAAAGCTCGTATGTTAAAGTTCAACTTCAAGTCGGCACGGGTTATCGTCATTCAATCGCAGTAAAACTTTAATTTAAGTTTTTAAGGTTAATTGGAAAAAATTTAGCGGGTATGCGTATAAAATTTTGCAAACAAATTTTTTGCTCTATGTCTATATATATATATATATATATATATATATATATATATATATATATATATATATATATATATATATATATATATATATATATATATATATATATATATATATATATATATATATATATATATATATATATATATATATATATATATATATATATATTATCTCAGAATTACAACAAAAAAATGTTAGTGGAATTTTCTGAATTCGTTCTCAATTTTTCAAAAGGCCTCATTGCCTCCAGTGACATTTAGGAAAAAAAAGTTCCAAACAAAATATTAATATTTTTGTTAAACTAACATTTATTTAGAACATACTTATAACTTTTATTCAAAAATAAAAAAGTTTTAGAACAAAAGATCCATTATTTTAAGTATTTCTTCAAATTTTCAGTTTAGCTTAACAGTGTATTACTAAAAATATACAAAATCTATTAAAATTAATTAAACACAATATCATATTAATAAAAAAATTATTTGCCTTTAAAAATATTTGAGAGTCACTTAGGAAAAACAACTATTAGGCCAAGTGTCAGAATATGAGCATCGATCAATGAATTCCTGACAGTGTAGTTTATCGAGAAAAAATTTTGAAAATCGGATTTCTACGGTTTTGTGTTAATTCGTTAGTATTCTTAAAATTTGGATGCAAAAACTAATTTTTTAAGAAGCAGTCCAAAAAATTTTAGTTATAAACTGTTAGAAGGTCTTGAAATTTGCATTTGCCTGTAGAGAACATTATTTAATAATTCACTAAAATGTCCGTATCTTTTGATTAACTTAACCGAATTTCGTGATTTTATACTTGTTTAAAAGGTATTGAGCTAAGTAATATCAGTAAATTATTGCACGTTTCAAATTTAGCAGCATAATAGAGTGACCTAAAAATTAAATATAATATTTTGAAATAGGCAAAACAAAATATAATGTAAGAATGTTTAGACAAAATATGAAATAGTGTTGAAATGAAAATTCAAGGTAATAAATCGACATGCTATTTAGCTTATTACTCCATACTTTGTTATAAATTGATGTGTTAAATGATAATTCAACACATTTTTTACTTAGTTATTGGTGAAGTTATAGTTGCACTTAGTTATCCAATAGTCATGCAAGATTTCTGCAACAGAATTTTTTGTTGGTTTTAAGGATTTTTTGTCGATGATTCTCTACATCTTGAAGGATGAACGGTTTCTGTTCTACATCTTGACTTAATATGTCTATTGTAGT
>OY856186.1:142662499-142829156 GCA_963693315.1 Diogma glabrata | reverse complement strand
AAATATGTAAATAAAATTTATAAATATTAATTATTGGAACATATTTCTATCATTTTTTAAAAAGCCAGACATCTGCAATAAAAGGTTCTTTAGCTATCTGCAATAAACTGTGTGAAGTACAACGGCATTTAGCGGCACTTTCACGGTCGCATTTTTTCACTTACGCTAAAAATATTTTAGCGGGTATGTTGCGGCAAACAGTCTCCCGAATATATTTGACAATTGGCCATATCGGGGTACAGGTTAAGTGCCTAGAGCCCAAAAACTGCATAAAATAATGTTTATTTTTAAAGTTAGTTTAATACTTCTGTTTTTAATTAGTATTTTAGGTAGATTTCATATAAAAATCTACCTATTGCAATGGGCTTCATCTCGGAATTTCGGAAAAATTTTGATGCCAAACGACTATATGTGATAAGCGGAGATGGAAAAATATAAAAAAAAAAAAATTATATATATATATATAAATATATATATATATATATATATATATATATATATATATATATATATATATATATATATATATATATATATATATATATATATATATATATATATATATATATATATATATATATATATATATATATATATATATATATAACGATATGAGGTATAACGGAATTTAGCGGCACTCTCACGGTCGCATTTTTTGACCTACACCAAAATGATTTTCTGTGTATTTTTCGGCAAATAATGTCTTGGACAAGTTCGTGAACTGGCCATATCCAGGTACAGGTTAAGCGGCTAGAGCCTAAAAAGTCGAATAATCTAGGGCGCTATAACTTCCGTTTGAATAATAATATTTTAATAAAATTTAAAAATATTGAATATTTGAACCTTTTTTATCATTTTTATCCAGATGACAACTTTGGCGTTTCAGGTTCCTCAAAAATCAGCTGTTTTAAAAATTTACTAAACTTTGCTGCCCTTGATCTAGCTGAAATGGCCAAGCTCATATTTGAAAACTTTTTTTCACGTATTTAAAATATAAATCTTTCCAAAATTTTCAAAAATAATAGTTTAAGTCTAACGGTTGAGACCCTAGGGCTGTTGAAATGAAAACAAACGCAAAAGGCAATGCTTTCATCATGTTTCAGTTTATGTTATTTAAATTCATCTTAACTTTTAAACATACTTTTCAACTATAGCCTCAAAAAATTTCAGCTTTCTAACCCAAAAGGTTCCATTTTTATAAGCATTATAATGCAACCCTTACAAGAAAAATATCAACCCATTTAATACCATAGAAAAATTATCAAAATCTCTTTTGTTTTTATTTTTTTTACTAAGTAACCGTTTGAAAAAAGATTAAATAAGAACAAAAAACACAACAACAAAAGATGATTTTGAAATAAAATTGTTTGATAATGTTTGATTATAAATTATGTGTGATGGTATAATTGTAGTTGTGACGTAGTTCATTTGATCTTTGGTGGATTTAATATGTTATTAAAAGTAGTTTAAACCAACTTAGATAAAACTGTTCCGAAATTGTATTGATGGAGTTAGTTCGGATAATGTATTTAATTTGGTTCGATAGTTTTTTTGAACTATTCTGTTTCTACTTATATTTTTTATTTAAACTAATCTCACTTATCTAATTTTATTTGGACACAAAACCGTCTGACCCGAAATCTACCTATTTCTAGCGGATATTCCTGCCGCTGGGATTTTTTTATAAAGTAATCTGATAAATCCGATTCTAATTGTACACATAACTGTCTGATCCCGAAATCTACCTATTTCTAGCGGATATTCCTGCCACTCGGACTTTTTTTATACTATAACAATATGTGCACTTTGATATTTGAGAATGATTAGACTTTTATATTCAACAGTGCAGACACTGGTGTCAATTGAAAATCTCAAGGAATCAATAAAATACACGTATTTTCAATACTCTCTCATCTTTCAAATATATGAATAAAGTCAATTTTTATTTTTGTTTTAAAAACCACCATTTTTCAGCTTTATTATGTCATCTTGATCAAATCAATATCTTTAATAGAAAAAGTTTTACAGCTAAAACCGCAAAACACGAAAATACGACTTTTCAAGTGCTTTATTTTGTGTGGACCGGAAGTGGAGCGTGCGAAAATTAAATCCTTGTGGATTTTGATTTTTTGAACCCTAAAGAACATTTCCACAAAGTTTGAGTAAAACAGTGCAACAACAGGTTTTCTTTTTTTTCGATGATTTCATATGGAACCAAAGTTCAACTTCAAGTCGGCACGGGCTAACTTTATTTGATTGACCTAAAATTTCTTGCAGTTCATTTTTATATGTGTACACACCGATTTAGGGGTGAGACCAAAAATATTTTAAAATTGAAAATTAAGGAACACCCTAATATATATATATTTTATATGATGTGATATTTGGCTTGTATATTATTTTTGTAAATAATAAATTTTTTGGTTAAAGCCAATAAATAAAACAATATTTTTTTAAATTGTCCTACAATTGTAAATTTATCCTACAATTGTTTCGGTTTAGAAAACCATCTTCGGGGATTATGTATAATGAAAATTTTTGTACAAAAAATAAATACAAATTGACAAATGAAATAAAAAGATTATTATGAAAAACATTGTTTTTCATAATAAGCTTTTTATTTCATTTGTCAATTTGTATTTATTTTTGTATAAGAAATTTTCATTATATATTATCCCCGAAGATAGTTTTCTAAAACCGAAACAACTGTAGGATAAACAATTTTAAAAAATATTGTTTCATTTATTGGCTTTAACCAAAAAATTTATTATTTACAAATATATACATATATATATATATATATATATATATATATATATATATATATATATATATATATATATATATATATATATATATATATATATATATATATATATATATATATAATATATATATATATATATATATATATATATATATATATACATATATATATATATATATATATATATATATATATATATATATATATATATATATATATATATATGTATATATATATATATATATATATATATATATATATATATACATATATATATATATATATATATATATATATATATATATATATATATATATATATATATATACATATATATATATATATATATATATATATATATATATATATATATATATATATATATATATATATATATATATATATATATATATATATATATATATATATATATATATATAGATATATATATATATATATATATATATATATATATATATATATATATATATATATATATATATATATATATATATATATATATATATATATATATATATATATATATATATATATATATATATATATATATATATATATATATATATATATATATATATATATATATATATATATATGAGCAATTTCACGAAGATTCAACAACGTTTTGACTTGACCTCTTTTAATTTTGATTATTTTTTGTTTATAGATAGTCTTTGATAAATAAAAAATACGAGTTCTCTTACAATTTTTTTTTTCGACCAGGGGTCTTCACAGGGTGCCCCTCAATTTTTGTTATTTTGTGATGTGAGTGCATTTTGACGAGCGATTGTAGAAAAACTACTCAATCGATTTTCATAAATGATATGTCGTTGAATAGGTATTAGAACAAAGTTTTTAAAAATGTACACTGTTAATTTTTTGAAATAATTTTTAACGGTGTAACATAAGAAAAAAACGGTGTAATTGAAAAAAAGATGGCATAGCCTTTTTTTTTTTTTTTTTTCAAACTAAATTAAAGCTTATTTTATATCTAACCACTTGTGAAAGTCTGGGACTTGCATTATTTTTTGTTTTAGAGATAAAATTCGTTGTGCATATGACTGTCGGGAATCAGTTTTTTTTGTTCTGAAGGAAAATTATAAAAATGGCGTTATAAACTAAGAGATTTTTTTTTAATGTTAAATATCAAATATTTTAATATTAGATGAACTTTTTAAAACATTATAAAAATTATATATGTAGTACAATAAATAAAATAAATACAATTGTTAAAAATGATTTACTTATTTTACAAACAGAATTTTCTTTTGAATAGGATAACAGTTCTGCAATTATTTTCTTTGTATTAGATGGCATAAAAAATTGAAATGTTTATTTGTCACTTTTAGTAATCACTTGTCACTCTTATAAAAAATATATTGACAGTCTCGAGTGCAAACAAAAAAACCGTATAAATAACAAAATCTATTTAGGAACTTTTGACTGGAGAAGTATTATGTTCGTATTATGTTATTATGGTCATAAAATAAAAGATTGAATTTTAACATTAAATTACAAATATTTTATTATTGAATAAACTTTTTAAAGTATCATACAAATTATATATGTAGGTTAAAGAAAATAAATACAGTTATTAAAAACTTTTTACTTATTTTACATTTAAAAGTTTCTTTTGAGTTGGAAAACATTTTTGCATTTATTGTCTTAGTATCTAATGGTACAAAAGAATGAAATTTTTGAGTTCCACTTATAGTAATCAATATCGATTTTGTATTTTTTTTTATGTTAATTGATATTCATTTTTATCGGCGCATCCAAAGTTCATGGTAGATTCCCATTTTAAAGCCCATTCGAAAAGTTTTTTTGGTGTATCAATAATATATTTGCTCCCTATACTATAACGGTGTGCAGCACGCTTCAGTGTACCACCAATTCCATCACAAGGTCCCTTTCCATGGCTGGTAGCATGAAAATGCCATTCTGCATCAACCTTAAAGTCTTTTTTGTGGTGGCATAAGTTAATTAGGTTATGTTTATTTTTGTATTGAGAAGGTGCACCGTCAGTGTTATAAATTATTTTCGTAATATAAGAATTTATATGCGTTTTGAAGAATTCAATAAGTTTTGTAATGAAAAGATGGACTGTAGTACTGTTGTGATCGTTTATATCCGAAATGAGTATAAAACTTCGGTGCTGTATATATTCACTTGCGGCACTTTTAAAATAAATGACAAATGGATGAATAGTAGCTTGTGAATTATTATAATAATAGCCTTGAACCGCATCCTGAATTATGAAGCCGTAGTTTTCAGAAAAATCCCCTTGAACGAAGCACATCCTGCTTCTAATTTTTTTTCCTCAATGAATGTAGATTGCTGTTTTACTATAAAGTTGTGTGGTATCAAAATTTGTAAACGGTAAATAAATTTTTTCATAAATTCTTCTACAGTTTCTATTAAAGTATCCAAATTGCATCGATCAGTGGTATTCCATTGTTGATATTTGACTTGAAGGATTCCTTTAACCGCAAAATCATTTAGTAATTTTTCTTCCAGTTGTTGAAGTTTTTTTGAACATTCATTGCACTTCAAAGTATGACAATCTTCTGTTAATTCACCACATGAAACAAAGTCAATTAATGTTTTATAATTCTGGAAAGCAAAATCAGTAATCCAAGACATCTTAGAGTGTTGAATCATTAGTTTCATATTTTGATGTATGGTACACACGCACACATTATGAACTCCTTGGGATAATTTCATACATTCTTGTGGTCGAAGGGACGTGAATTTAGTAAATGCTATTTTCACATCAGGAAACTTATTTTTAAACTCCACATAAGCTTCATTTAATGTACATAGCAATAAGCGCTTTTGTGTTTTTATGCGCTCATCTCCTTTTTTAAAAGATATTGCATCTCGTTTGCCTGGCAATAATCTACTGATTTCATCACTTTTATAGAACTGCTCCACAACATTTATATCTGTTGTGGATACACCTCTTTTATCCGTCGCAGATGAATGCTGAAAATTATTTTTATGTAGAGTTTTACTTTTTTCAACCAAAATGACGCGTAGCATTACTGTTGTTTGTTATTATTTTATTATTTTTAAAAATATAATAATTCATATTATTATATTTAAAAAAAATTCTACTTGAAGTAGTATTTTTCATTTATCAAAGGCTATCTATAAACTAAAAATAAACCAAATTAAAAAGTGTCGAGTCAAAATGTCGCTTGGATTAATTCTAATAGTAATTTTTAGATTAATAGTAATTTTTCATGTTGTTTTATTTTAAAGGAAACAATTAACACTGTTTACCGTTGGCACTTGGCGTAAGTTTTCAAATAACATAATGTCAATCTCTTGTTACTTTACGCAAATAACTTATTTAATAAGTTTAATAAAAAATTAAAGAAAACGAAGTTTTTTTAATAATTTTACTGTTACTCTATATATATTTCAGCTTGTTAGGCCATCTTCTGGAGTAATGGATTACTCTAGAAGATGGCCTAACAAGCTGAAATATATATAGAGTAACAGTAAAATTATTAAAAAAACTTTGTTTTCTTTAATTTTTTATTAAACTTATTAAATAAGTTATTTGCGTAAAGTAACAAGAGATTGACATTATGTTATTTAAAGGAAACAGTTCATAATTTCTTACCAGAACACAAAATTATAGCTCAATTAACAAAATTTTCACCATAATATCCAAAAATAAAATTGAATCAATTGGAAGATTTTTTGTTTATTTAGGTTCACGCTACGGTTTTGGTAGAAGAGTAGATCTATTGATAAAATATTATGTCGAATCTATAAACTTTATATTTTATTTATATACAATATATATAAAATAATTTTATTTTTATTGCAATACAACTTCATAATATGAAAATTTATATTTTATGTTCTTTTCGTAGAATTGCAGAGCCACAGACAATAAAAAGATCAAAAGATCAATAAAAAGATCAATTTGAAGTTTGAAGATTGTCAGCATTTGTATAGAACTCAGATTTTTTTGAATCAATCCGGAATAAGAAAAAGGGTTAAAAAATGGCAAAAATATAGTGAAAACTATAAACCTATAAATCCCACCAGAAGTATTTTTATCTTAATCTGTGATTTGAGATCAAACGCACAACATCACCAACATTTTAACGTGAAATCACACACTATAGTGTTGGTGTAAAAGACAGACGAAGGCTTAATACATTTAAAAATGTTAAATCTTAGAAAGGCGTTTCCTGACAACGTTTTTAAAAGACGACATATACTAAGTGGTCTTTAAAAAAATAAGAAGTAAAACCAAATCTTTCGTTCTTTTAATAAAGAATATTTAAACAAGTGCTAAATAAATATATTGCTCAACGAAGAGCCCACGTTCAAAAGTGTAAACGAATAAATACAAAAAAGTTTCTCTATCTATTTCCAACACAAACCAAAACAACACAATTGCATCTCTAAATATACAATGAATTTATTGCATAAAATTTTTTCGACTATGATATCTATCGAATCCTAAATCTACTCTATTGAAATAATTTTTTTTCTGTGACGGGAAAAAAGTTTAACATTTTACTTCTGCTGACAGGTGCAAAAATGCTACTTTTCATAAAATACTTTTTTCCCCGGGAAAAAAGTATGTACTTTTTTCCCGGATGGATAAAAATATATATATAAATACATATATACACATAAATGATGAATATTATGAATATTTATGAACATTTATGACTATTTTAAAGTTAATGAAAAGTTATACCGTTTTCTTCTTGATGTTAATAACTGGTTTTGACAAATAAAATGAAACTTAATTTTAAGTTTTTATTCAAGAAAAATTCGTATGGTGTGGTGAATATACATATTGTAATATTTGTTTAATATTATTTTTTCAATAATTATATTAATATTTATCCAGTCACAGAAAAAAATAGTGTATTATACACGGGAAAAATTGTAGATTTTAGCTCTCGGTTTTTTGTCTCCCTCCGCTTCGCGTCGGGAGACAACACAACCTCGAGCTAAAATCTACTACTTTTTTCCCTTGTATAATAAATAACTATTTATTTATTTAACTCAACGAAAAAATATAAAATCTGATGGAATAAATAGATTAAAAAAATACAACAAAGATCTTATGAAATCAAAATGTACTTAATATATTCAATTACAAATCGTGATCAAAAATGATTTGTCCCTCTATCAAATTAAAATATATCTAAAACCATACAATAACGAAAATTGCAATCAAAATCCATTTCAAATTGATTTATGTTAAAAGACATAACAATATATTTTAAAAATAATAACAACAAAAACAAATCTAATTACAATTTGGCTAAAAACAAAAATGTTAGTTTCATGTTTTAACCATAAAAATCATAAAACTAATTAATTACACAAATAACAATAATATAACTTAAAACTAGGGCAATGTTTTACTTGGGTAAGCTTATAAGCTCAAACTTAAATGTTTATTAATAAATATAAATACTTGTGTTTAGGCCAACGTTTTATCAACCCATTTAAATAAATTTCTTATATTATAGTAAGAAAAGTGTATAGAGTGTATAAAGAATAATGAATAAATAATCGAATAACCAATGGTTAGTGCTATTGAAGTTGTTTTTTTAATAAACCAAAGAAAATCATATATTCACGACTTTGACATGTGGGGTTACGTAAAGATTAATAAAAATATAAGAAAATGGTAATTAAATAAAAATAAAATGTAATAAGAAAAAAGGTAACTAATTGTAGATAGTTAAATCTCGATGTATTACAGACAGCGTTGCCACTTGGATACATTTGTATCTATGTGAATACATTATTTGAAAAATTTACTGGATACAAAAAAATCACAAAACTGCTAGAATGGATACATTTTTTTAAATTGCATTTTAGCTGTGTTGGTTTTCCAAAAACTTTGAAAATGTTTATGAAATTTGTTACACTTTTCGTCTATTCTCTGTTTGTGAAAGAAAAAGTATCAGAAATTGGCGATCAGTGTAACTAATTTTAAACAGTTTTTGAAAAAAGATCACATTTTAAAAGTCGATTTAAAAATCATTTTATACAATTTTATAAAATCCTTATTGGTTCTTAAATCTGAGGAATGTAAATGAGGTTTCAAAAGGTTTCAAAAACGAAGAAAACCATATATCATTGTCTGAAATAAGTATGGGGTATGCAGTACAATCATTTTTAGCATACAATAAACTGGAAAAAGAGGAATTTTTGCAGGTGACAAAAAATGTGAAAAAATGTGTATGGAATTAATTCATCAAATAAAACACATATAAAAATCATCAGAAAAAAATTTGAATTAATGTGATTTTTTGTTGTTATATTCTAAATTCGTTGTAATATTCTAAATTTGTTGTTATATTCTAAATCAGGATACTGAATTGTACTAAATAACTATCGTAATTAGTCCTTTAGCAATATCAAATAATCATGTTTCATTTTTTCAAAAAAGTGGATACATTTGGATACATTTTTTTATAAAATTGGATACATTTTAATTTTTTTGAGTGGCAACGCTGATTACAGATATAGAGTGGAATGGAAACACTTATTTACTTTTCCAAAGTAAAGTCTATATTTAAATCTAATTATTTGGGTGTTTATTAAATGAATGCAAGTGTATACATACGAGATAGTTTTTTTTAATTAGGTATAATATAATTATCATCCACTATGCCATTATTTTGATTCATATATCAACGGTAAGTTTCTAAAGATTTTATATTATGTGACGTAATTTTAATTAAGTTCTAATAACTTGATATGATATGCTATCTTTTCTTAGAATATTGATTATGATTAACAAAAACAGTAAAGTTAAAATAAAATATATAATTTAATCAATAAACAATAAATTAATTAATTAAAATAAAACTAACGTTGATTTAGTTTCGATGATTAATTTAAGAAAAATAAATCTATGACACCGTTACAAAATTATATGTATTTGTTATTAAAAAAAAATAAATAATCAAATCGAAAAACAGCAATAAACGACGAACCCGAATTTTTAACGATTATTTTGTCTAAATTATTATTTGAATATTTGTTTATGTAAAATGAAACTTTAGATAAATGGAACAACACAATTTGAAATTTGATATGTTTGTGAATGAAACTCTATTCTGCTCATAAAAGATCAATAGAATTAAACAAATTAAATAAATGAATCGTAAACCAAAATTGATTTTTATAAACCAATTTAACAATTAATCCTATTGTTTGAAATAGAAAGTATATAAAATAAAGATTGTTTAATGTTTCTTACAGCAGCATTCATAATCATAACTATTCATCTCCTTCTTAGCTTGTCATTACAATTGACTGATATTGATTGATTTATGTACTACAAAAACTTTCTTAGATTTAATTGAAAAAAAAATTTCAATCAATTTCGGGAAGTAAGCTTTCTTTTTGCAAACTGTCGTCATAACCCTTCACATTTATTTTGCAATCAATATAATAATTTATAACAAGTTGCCTCAATTTAAAGTTGTTTTTAATTTTAGGTGATACTCACGATTTATCATATATAAAATGAATCTCTGTTGATAAAATAAATTATTTAAATATTGGATTATAGAGGTAATAGCGAATAAAGATAATTGTATGTTGTATTGTTGAATGTATGCAATTTATGGCGTGTCGCTTTTATTTTGCATTCACTTTTATCAGATTTTGTTGTTTAGTTAGAAATTAGCTTACACGTTTTGGTGTTTATGAATTTGAAAAAGAAATTAATTATGGTTACTTGAATGTTATTTGATAGCCTGCTAGTAAATTTTAATTTTTGAGCTATAATTTGCAACTTATGAGGTTTAACAGTTTATTTTATAAATATGCTTTATGTAGATTACTGTTGATTGTTGCCTTATTTGCATTTTGTATGAAATAAATATGAAAAATAATAAAATAATATTTGTTAGACTGATTAATCGTTTCTAAACAAAAAAATAGAAACTGGTGCCACTAAGCATCAGTTATTCAACCTTTTTGGGAACTTGACTATAAATTGCATAGAATTGAATCTAAACAAAAGCAGCCTTAACGTTATCGCTTATGCGGCTGATGTTGCTTTTGTCATTGTTGGTAAATATCTTTGCTCCTTCATGATTGTATGTAATCATGTATGTAATATAATCATAGATGTAATCATAGATGAAAAATTCAACTTAAGTAAATATGAAAAATGATGAAGTTTCAATTTAGAAATTATCTGAACATCAAAATTAAAATATGTTTCGTCATCGCCGCTTTGGCTAAGTTGTGTAAGACACACGGAATTTGAACAATGTGTCTCTGATGAATGTAGTTCAAATTAAGACACGAAACACAACAAAATTTTTTCTAAAGGAATTTTAGAGGAAATGAAAAGTTATTTCGAATTGCAAAATTCAAGTGATTTCCAATATGTACTTAAGCTTAATTGTTCTCAAAAACCAATCTGAAATTAAAAATTCCCTAATGTTGTCTATATTTCCTAACCAAAAATATAACAACATATTGACTTTACGTCAGATATTAAGTTTCGCATTGATTGGCAACAATCAATAATGACTTTACACTCGTGACTTAGGATGTTGATTAGAATGTTGACTTAGATGTTAACGAAATATTCTCTCATCCTATGAATTCACACATCGTAATATCTAGAAATTTAATACAAAAAATACCAAATAAATACAATTTTCAATATGTAATCATAGATGAAAAATTCAACTTAAGTAAATAAGAAAAATGATGAAGTTTCAATTTAGAAATTATCTGAACATCAAAATTAAAATATGTTTCGTCATCGCCGCTTTGGCTAAGTTGTGTAAGACACACGGAATTTGAACAATGTGTCTCTGATGAATGTAGTTCAAATTCTGACACGAAACACAACAAAATTTTTTCTAAAGGAATTTTAGAGGAAATGAAAAGTTATTTCGAATTGCAAAATTCAAGTGATTTCCAATATGTACTTAAGCTTAATTGTTCTCAAAAACCAATCTGAAAATAGAAAAATAAATTAACTTACATCACAGTTAGTACATAATTAATTTTGTTCTAGTTAAAAACTTTTTTTCATTCTTATTATATGAACAACACCAAGTACATTAGTAATAAAATAAATTAGTAAACAAGTTAACAATTGTTAAAATTACAACAAAAAACATAACCTTTACAAGATTTAAATTTCAGGTACATACTAGTATCACAGTGAACAATTTTAGCTAGACTAAAGGAAAAGCTTAATTTTAAAAACAAATACACCCAATTCTGTTTTTACACGGTAGATACGTTCCAGGAAAAGACGTGTAAAAAAAAACCGTGCATAAAAAGACATGCAGCATATAGAAAAAAAGGAGATTGGTTCCATACCCTTTATTTCTGTAAAAAATAGGTAAAATAAAATGATTTGTACAAAAAAACTATTAAGAGTCTATATAAAAGCCAAATTAAATTTTTTGTGCATGTATGCACAGTTCATTTGATAAAAAAACAAAAATTAAATCAGAGATCAGCAACAGTGCGACAATGTTGTAGGAAATCAAGATTTGATGTTAAATTTAGCCTAGAGCCTAGATCGAAATAGATGCACCACACAAGACTTGACAACAATATTCCATACATGGACGAATGTAGAACTTATAAATGTGGAGTAAATTATACGGAATGAAATATTTTTACCATCTAATTAGGATGCTATTTGTTCGTCATAGATACTAATGGAAGTATCATTGGGGAACTCGGTCTATGATCTAAAAACAATCAATAGCTGTTTTTTTGGTGGAATTAGAATTGAATAAATTTTTTTACCCCAATCGGCGACTTTATTCTCGGTCCTCGGTGCTTTTCTCCTTCAAGGTCCTCGTTTACATTTATAACAACGTTTCTCTGGGCGAGATTTATTTTTTCATTCATTTTACCTTTGAAGATAGGGAAACGAATGACCTGTGCAATGTACTGTATGTCATCTGCAAAACTATTTGTCGTGTTACTGATAATTTTCAACAGATCATTGATATAAATTAAAAATAGAGTGGGGAGTAAAACTGTGCCTTGGAGAACACCAGTAATAATTAATTTAGATTCAGAAGAAAAACTATCGATGGATACCGAAATGTTTTGATCGGTGAGGCATTTTTGAATATGCTTTATGTCTACATGAAGTTGGCATGCCAGATTCGATCATATGCTTTTCAGATGTTTAAGCGATAACGTACGTTTCACAAGCTCAATCAAACATGCTGTTCCAACGACATATATATAATTTGAAATATTAGTTTTTTTGGGAAATGGCTAGTGTTGGCACAGCCAGTTCCAAAAAAGGTACGAAAACGGATACAACAAATTACAAACCCATATCAAACTAATCGATTGTAGCTAAAATATTTGAAAAAAACATTAATTTTAAAAATATGAGGTTCTTTGTTAACTGGTCAAAAATACTTAAAGACAATGTGGTTTTCGCCGAAAAACGATCGCCCTACATGGATTATTGTTGTCACATATGGAGTGTACCATACAGGTCTTGATTGAATGTATACAACAGAGGGCTGTTAAATTGATCAGCAATTCAAATCTTACTAATGAGCTTGATTCCTCGTATGTCGCTGATTTGACGGTATTTTACATTATGGATAAACGGGCTTCTATCTATATCAAATCGATTTTACCTAAGCCTGCAAACTTGACACGTTACACCAGAGTATCAATAAGAGTATAATAAGATAAAATAATTTTCTTCCTCCAAACTTTAAGATTAGCGTTAAAAAATAAAAAATCTTCAAAGAAAATTGATCAACATACATACTTCTAGGAATAGAAGTTGAAAACAATATGAAATTAAATTCTCATATTTTTAACCTAGCTAAGAACGCGGTTCAAAAATTTTGGTCTTTGGAACGATTTCGTAAGTTTTTCAATAGCGAACAGCTTCTTTTAATATATAAATCATTTATACTCCCTGCATGGAGTATTGTTCTCACATATGGGGTGTATCTGATTTTAGTAGTATGAAGTAAATTGAGTTTGTTCAGCGCAGAACTGCTAAACTATTTAGCAACTCAACTCTTATTAATGAATTAAATTCCTTGCAACATAGGAGAAATGTTGCTGATCTGAGAATTTTCTATTAATACATTGTGGATGAACAAACTTCGACTGAGATAAAATCAATTTTACCTGAACTAGCAACCTATCGCGTAACACCAGAGTAAATTTTGTAGCCATCCTTTTACACTTCATATAAAAAGAATCAGAAGTGTTGCTTTTCAGCGTGATTTTTTCAGCAGAGTCTCTCATCTATGGAATGTCTCACCAGCAAGGGTTTTCCTTGATAGCTTTATCCTCAAAATTTTAAAGATAACGTTCATAAACTTCTTAAAGAAATTTAATTTATTCAAACTTAATCCTAATCCCTAGTTGGACATGGTATCTTCAAATATTAAGAGACGTTAATTTATAATTTATTATAATTAACACTAAACATGTCTAGCTTTGTATTTAGAAAAAAAAATACGAATTTTCTTCAAAATTTAAACCGTGCTATTTCACATAAAACCGTGTAAAAACGAATTTAAATTTTTTTTCTAGACCGTGTTATTTCAAAACCGTCTAAAAAAAGACCGTGTAAAAACAGAATTGGGTGTATATCTTTAATGTGTAAAAAAACGATTCTACATAGTGTGTTGATATTATTTTTTCTGTATTCTATTAAGTGAGAGAGAAAAGCATTACGGTTTTTGTTTTATGAAGTCTATGTAACTTTTTGAGATGCCTGCTGTATCTGACATTTTGTTAATAGAATTTATATAAGATAAAATAAACAGGGATTCTTTAGTGACACGTTTCAGGTGGTTACTTTCTAGACCAAGGTTTTCCGGGTTAGTCAAATTAAATGAGTACGATGTATCAGCTGTGTGGTATGTCAGTGCTGTTGCATAATCTCTTTTAGGAGTAGCATTAGGAAGGATTGATGTTGCTAGGGTAGTAATGGTAGAGATTGGGAGACGATTATGGTTGGTTCGTGTGAGGATAGGGAATATAGGTTTTATAGTAATGCGGTTGGGGATAAAGAGGATACAGTTGATGGGGAAGTATTTCCAATATTAGGAGCAATATACGGAGATCTTAAAATTCTTATAGAATCTGCTGAGTGTTGAGACATTATTTTGTGAAGGTATTGCGAAGATTCTCCGATGTAACAAGCGGAGAAATCCTTGCAACTAACTTTGTAAATTGTATTGCATATTTTGTTTTTTTCCGTTTTATCTTTGAGCTTCGTGAAATATTTATGGTGATTTGTGATTCCAGATCGAAAGGCAATTTTGATCCCGTCTAATGGTATAAAGTTCTTGAGGACTCTTTCTATTTTGTTGGAGAGGTTGTCTACATATATTAAAGCCGTATAAAGAAGTGGGGTAATAGGAAGGGGAGTAGGTGTCATATTGGATATGAATTGGGGGTTGGGGGGTGTTTGGGATACAAGAGTAAGGTAACCCATGAGAACTTTATTAATATATTTGTTAATAAGGTGAGCGGTGTATATGTTCTTAATAAGACCTTGTCTAATAATCTCACAATTTGTATTCCAAAATTTCTTCGAACTCAACTGTAGTGTTCTGTCAATAGTTGTGACTATGACATTACGTTTTTGGGAATATGAGTGGGAGGAAAGAAAATTCAGAATTCTATACTTGCTAGGAGGTTTCGAAAACCAAATGTATCTATCGTTTTATCATTATTTAAGATCAAGGACATATCTAGATAATCCAGTCTATTGTTGTGTTGTGTGAAATCAGTCATACCACTAATATCCTAAATAGTTTCCACCATAGACTTCAATTTACCTATGAACAACACTTGTTAACTTGTTAACTTATTTACTAATTTATTTGATTACTAATGTACTTTGTGTTGTTCATATAATAAGAATGAAAAAAAGATTTTAACTACAACAAAATTAGTTATGTACTAACTGTGATAAGAAACAAACCATTTGATTTTAAAAATTTTTTAAACTGTTTTTACAAATTAAAATTTCTTTATACGTAAGTTAATTTATATTTGCGAAAAGTAAACTCACTAGTGTAAAAATATAACATATTATAGTTGCTATGGTTTTTCATATAATTTTACAAAGTATTTTAAACAACGTAACCATGAAAAAATAGAATATGAATTTTGAATGTTTTGTTGTCGATTTCTAACTTTATAATTTATAGTAAATATCGATTATATATTACTATCATAGAAAAACTTGCATTTCCTACGCGAGATAGAAACGTTTTTCGTTCGTAAACATGTCTCACTCGACGCTAGCGCGTCTCGTAAACAAATGTTTACTCACAAAAAAACAATGTTTTCATCTCTTGTAGGAAAATATACTATTTCTATGTTAATTTTAATTGCCGAATGTTTCTTTATTATTTTTAGCTCAATTTTTTAGCTTCTTGATAATGACTGTCATTGCGTTTTGTAAACAAGGTTTTTTAAACAACGGTAAATAAACCAATTACAATATAGATTATATCGATGTTTTTCATTTAAATTAAATTAACCTTAACAAAAGTCTCGTACCGCCTTCAATAACCAAATGAATTTATTTTATTTTAAAGCTCCTAAGCGGTGACCACAGAAAGTCAGTTAATAAAAAAAAATTTTGTTAATTTTAATTTATTTCTTTTAGAAAATTTACGTTCTTATAATAATTTAATCTAATATTAGGTTCTATATCAGATTCATCGCCTACAAAAAGAATTGTGTAAAAGGAACAATGTGTGTCAGAACAATAGATACAAAACCGCAACATAATTTCCAAAACATCTTCAAGTAATTTTTTGAAGTTTGCAAATAATCATCCATCAGGAAATTTTGGAGAACTTAATCAGAAACAGTTATAAGTAAGAAATAAAATTTATAGCTGAGATATTAAATAAGACTATATGAATTGAACACATAATTATATGCAAAACAAGCTTTTTTATTTATCTGATTCATATTCTACCAAAAAATGAACAAAGTAGTAACAATGAAATATTACAATAACGGTGTAAAGAAATTGAAATTAATTTGAATACTGCAACACAACAATACATAGAAACCTTTTAAAACCAAGAACCCACAACAACATGCGTTCTAAGGTATTGATAAACCCAAATTTTTGTTTTGTTGTTTTTTTATATCGGTTTAAACAATGTTCACATTATATTTAATATTATATTTAAGCAGTGGATAACCTAAAAATAATCCTATCACATAATAACACATGACATAGGCCAATATTTCATATACGATAAAAAAAAGAAAAATAAGATAAATGGGTAAAAGCAAATTTTTTAACTAATTCCCTAAAAATACAGTGATAAAGTGATAAATGATAAAATCGTTAAATTTATCCTCACACATTAAGTATCATTTTTTCATTATCATTTCGCACTAAAATACGATTCCCTAAGCCCAAAATGATAAAATGAAATTTACGCGAAATCATAAATATTTGAAAGAACTGTCGCTGACATTGTTCATAACAAAATTAATTAATAAAATATAAACGCCTTATTCTTGTTAAATTGAGTTTTATTTCATTAAATACGTATTTCGAAAGCTATGCTTTCATTGATAGTAGTATCTAAAAAAATTATAGCTTTTTCCTCAAACTTCAAATCGTTATATTGTTGTATGTATTGCTGTATGTAATTTGTCAAATAATAATTATAAATCAGGAATTATGTATTAAAATTTACTGCAAAAATAATAATATAATAATGCAAATAATAAGACAACATAAAACAATTTTGATTTGCAAGAAATAATATTTATTTAAAGTTTTCGAAATACAAATCAGCTGATCACAACTGTCTAGTTTTTTCGGGAGAAAGGTCTATTAGCAATACTTTAATTTTTTTTTAATAAAATGTGTTGTTATGTAGGCATTATAAATTACAGTTTGTGTCACAACAACACATAAAAACCCTTTAAGACCAAGGTCCCACAACAACATGCGTTCTAAGGATGTGAATGAACGCCAATTTTTTTTTTTCGTTTTTTTTAAATTTTTTGTTAAATAATGGATAACTAAATAATAAATCCTATCACATATCAAATATGACATAGGCCAATATTTCATGATAGGATACAGAAAACAAAAATAAAATTATAGATAAAAAGCCAACTTGTTTTAAAAGTTTGCAGAAACAAAACTAAAATGGGATAGCCAATAAACCAGCTAGTAGCATATTCCTTGATTATGTGACAAACTATGTTCCTCAATGATTAAAGCACAGATATAGAAATATACGAAGGCTAATTTCTTCGAGCAAGACAGCGTGCCATCATCAAGGAATATTCCACAGCTTAGATTGAGGGGGTATCACCATGGTATCACGTTGACTAAATACAGTTCATCCATCAGCACCCCTTAGATAGCACCTTGGCTAGTCATATGTCACTACTATTGCCAGTGGTATGTGATATCTCACGTTAACTCATATGCCAATAGCAGGGACTGGAGTTCGAGGGGTTGTCACACCCGTGGATCAAAAAATTAAAAACAATTTTACAATTTATTGCAATGATAATAATAATGTTACTATAGTAAAAACAAACTAAACACAACGTAAAACAATCTTGATTTGCAATAAAATATAATTATTTAGTTTTCGAATATTTTGTCAAAAAGAAAACGTTATAAGTTTAATGTCAAATTTTTTATCATTATCATTTTATCATTTGTCATACGGAATAGCAATTTGGGAAAAATATGAGTTATCATTTTATCCTTTTATCATTTTGTGCATTATTTTGTTAGGGAATTAGACCACATCTGATGCATTGACTTCCTTTAAGGTTAAAGCTCATATGTAGAGTCAAACGAAGGCTCGCTTTTCGAGCAAGCAATGGTGTACCATCATCAAGGAATATTCCATAACTAAGATGGAGGGTGCTACCGTTGACTGAATACATTTCAATTGCCAGCACCTTTAAGGTAGCAAATTGGCTAGTGATATCTCACTGCTATTGCTACTGGTTTGGGTATCTAACGTTAACTCATATGCTGATAGCAGGGACTAGAGTACGCGGTTCTGACACCGTTTGCCGGCTTGTAAGCTTATGACACAGTTTATAATTTTTTTGAAGCCCGAAACTGACAAGTGAGTTTTTTACAGCTCCCTTTGGGGAATTCTTTGGAGTAACGTTAAACAATTTCTGTTTACAAATTTTTGCACTTAATTTGTTTCGAAACGTAACCAACCATCAGTCATCTGTTTCTCTGTACTGCCGTGCTAAGCTCAAAGGTGGTAACTTTCTTTTTTGTCAAAAATGAGTTATGAATCTAAGATGATATAATAACAGTCGATGGACATTTTTATCATATAATTAAACCATTTAATTAATTTTTTCAATCAAAAATTACTCTATTAAATATGCCGTATCTTCTTCAAAAGTATCAAATTTACTATTAAATTATTCAATAATTAATATTTTATTAACATTAACAAATAATATAACCTTCTATCTCTCTGATTCAAACCAAACTCCAAATTTTTTTGACCATAAATATAGTTTTGATTAGTTTGACTGTGAAAATTGAGGGGATATTACTTTTACTTAGGCGCCAAGAATTTTTTTTTATTTGATAGAGAATCACTCACTGAAGCGAATAAAACCAAAACGAGTTGTATCGGAGCCAAGATACAGACCTTTGAAAAAAGCAAAATACATACAAAATTGCACTGGTTTTGACAAAAAATTTTTTTTTTTTACTTATTTTTGCTTTATTTCCTATGTGCTTATAAGATAAACGATCAAAACTGTCCCTTTTACTAAATTTCCTTATTTACGATAAAAATAATAAAAAAAAATCCACTCGCGCCTAAAATAAAGTAATCCTGCCAAAATTGAAAATTGTTAATATCTCGAAATGTCAAAAATACAAGTTACCACTTCTGTGCTTAGCACGGCAGTGTAGCTGTGCAGGTTTTAAAATTATTAAATATTATAAAAGCATTGTCTCAGTTGTCATATTTACAAGCGCATGAGATAATTAAGTTCTATATTCGACAATGTTAGTTCAGCATATAATCTGTACTGTAGGTGCCCCAAAGACCTACCACGTGGAAAGTGGTGATTCCATAATCCATATTTTTTTATAGCAACTGTTTGAGTTTTCGGTCAGTACCTTAAAATCCCGATTACAAAAAAAAAGCAATATGAAAACACCTTTAATCTTAAAACCCCACGTTTAATGCAATTACATAAAACGATCGACAAAAATTCAAAACGTTAAAAATTGTTAAGAATTTTTTGATATAAATTAAAGTTTTTTTTTATTAACGAACTTAACCAAAATACCACCAAAAACTAAGAAGAAAAATAATATTAAAAAAAGCTGAAATGATGATGTACATACAGAAAGGAGAGAAGAAACTTTTTAAGAAAAATATAAAAATTGAAATCTTAAAATAAAACAAGAATATTATTTTTTAAGGTATATTTTGGACGACCATGACCTGATCGATAAAATGGATGTTTGCTTATAGTTCGTTATTATAAATGTGGTAGTTTTTTATGTTAGATAAAATGCTTACCCTGTAATTTCTTCTCCGTTTCCCAGAACTTTTGTAGTTCTGTAAAATATTTGTCCAGTATGAACACTTTTGATAGGCCGAGCGTGGCCATGGCTTTAATTCAAACCAATTCTATAACACTGTTTTGGTTATTTGTGATGGTTCCCAAAACCAAAATGGTTTTTATATGTAACTTTACTAATCAAAATCAATTTATTCACAAAATAATTGCACAAATTTTTATGTTATAACTTGAACACTTAGTTTTCGGTTTACACTTTTTAAACGTAAAAGCTTTTAATTTTAACAAAATTATAATAAAATATTTTACTTTTTCAAGTTTTAGTTTACTACAAATTCATTTAATACATCCGCTTTAATTATTTTTCTTGTTGTTGGTTTGTAAAACATTTTTAATTTTCTCATAATCATCAAATAGATTTTTAGTTATTTCTACTACACTTGAGAAATACACTAAATAATAAAAACAACAACTAAACACTCAATTCTTTACTTTTATTTTTTACCAAGAATTACCCTAAAAACCTTTTTATTATTTAAATTAAACACAAAAGCACAATAAGAACAAACAACAAAAACATATTCTGTAGACACTCTTGAGAACCGATTCTTCCATCGACCTGTTCTCATCAAATTTAACTCATAAACTGAAGCGAACAATACAAACAAAATACATGAAAAAACTCATGAATGCCAGCCAGGTACTATTGTTTGTCTCATTCATTCATTATTTCTTAAGAAAAACCTTCAGTGAAAATACTTAAACTTTTAAGTTGTTATTTTTTATATAATATTCTCTTTTCGTCTTTTTATACAACGAATATATTTCATTCAAATAACATCTTATGTATTGACTTTAGAAGGAGAAGAACTAAATAAAAACAAATGTAATATATTCTCAATTATATTATGAGTATATATTGAGAACGGACAAACTACTCAATAGTTGGATGGTGGCCTATGTCAGAAAAATAAGGTGAGGTTTTGTATTCATATGTAACGCCATCTCATCCACTAATTTTAATTGTTGTTATTGTTTTTTTTTATTTGGGGAGATGAAGAGGAATGAAAGTTATTGGTTAAGGTTAAGTTAGTGTATTTATGGTAAGCAAACTAATTATACAGAAACAAAGTTTTAGGGGAGTTTCTCGTTTGCGTGTTCCCGCATATTTTTGGTACGTTTGTAGAATGAAGTTAGTTAATTGCAAACGTTTTAATTAGTCTTAAAGTAAACAACAAAGAAAGATTATCTATGCGCCCAGAAAGCTTCAGCAAAACTTCTACGTAAAACGAAATGCGAACAGATGAAGAGTGCTTTTCCAATACACGGAATCTGTTTTTATTTTTTTTTATTTTTTTTTGTTTGTTTGTTTAGTTACCAAGCTAATCAGCATTGAATATTCACCACGGTCATTCGAAACAGCGACAGAATTACATAATTACAATGGCAGCCAATTTTTTAACGTCGTTTATTACTTCCATCTCCCATTTGAGTCGTAGTCTACCTCGCGGTCGTTTACTCCCTGGTGTACTAACGTACATTTTCTAATCTTTCCAAACTGTGAATCGGCTCGTAGAACATGGCCAAACTAAGCAATTCTATTTAGAAAGTCTCTGATCATAAAGTTCTCTCACGTTCTGTACTCTCCATCGTCTGTCTTAAGTTATTGGTCATTTTAGGTCCATTTAAGTTTTATCGCGTTCTATACTCTCCATCGTCTGTCTTAAGTGGACCAAAAATGTAGAGTAGAATCTTACGCTCAAATACAGATAAATGCGATTGTCATTTTATGTAAGGGTCCACGTTTGTGACCCATACATCACAACCAGTCTAATCAATGTCTTGCATAACTTGAGTTTGGAGTTAGTTGATACATACGGTGATCCAAGGAGAGGTTTAATTGAGTAGAAAGTTCGATTACCTGCAGCGATTCGAGCTTTAATATCTGTAAGTATGCTGTTGTTTGAGTCAAGCATTGATCCAAAATTAAAAGGTTCAAAAGATTGGTTCATCGCCGCACATCAAATCTTTCTTCTCAGCATCCCTTGAAACATTCATTGGTTTTATCGTAGCTAATTTGCAGATCAAGTTTTTTAGCACCACTCTCAAGCGACTTGAAAGTCTCACTCATAACAGCTTCACTTCGGTCGGGGATAACTATCACCAGCGTAAGCCATTATCTATACTAAATTTATTGACAAAATATTGTTGTTATAGTCGGTAGTTCTTTTGACGACACATATTCCAAGGCTAGATTAATATGTGTAGGAGAGATAGCATCACCTTGTCACCGGAGTTGACTTTAAAAAACTTTTATATTTCGATCTCTATACTCGTACCATAGCATTGAGAGTTCTGTATATTGTCATTTTGTTTAGTGATACCAGTTTACCAGGGATTCCCATTGACACCAGAATAGCCCATAGTTCGAGAGAGTCGTAGGTCTGACTGAAATCAAAGAATAGTTGCTACACCGATACGTTGAACTTTCGACACTTTTCCAAAACCATCCTTATTGAAAAAAGTACATCGGTAGTACCTCTGCCTTTCCAGAAACCACACTGATATTATATATTTTGTTTTTATTACTGATATTCTCCAAACAGTTGTTCATCAAAAGGATTTATTTTGGCTAGTATAATGCAGGAAAAGATCTTATTTGCTGTGCAGAGGAGAGCGAGTCCTCTGTAGTTTGCATATTGTAGGCGATTACCATTGTTATAGATTGGTATCAGCCTAAGTTCCCGTTAAGCTGCCCGTTAAGCGCGCGCACATCTCATTACATAAGCGCGCAGGGAAAAAAATTATGCGCGCAGGAAAAAACATATGCAAATAATTTTAATTGTGATCATACATAATGTTAAAATTAACATAATAACATAATTTTGAACATAATGTTAAAATTAAAAATATTTTGAAAACATAACATGAAAACCTAAAACTTTTAAAACCTAAATATTTGTTTCATGCAAACTTGGAGCCTAAAGAATAACGTTATGTATTTAAAAATTCTAGTATATAAGTATAAAGTATTTACTAGAATTAGCTGTCGATATATAATTTTGTACATACTTTTTTAAAGGAGACTAAATGATACGACATTACTTATACTAATTCAATGCAAACTGTATTTTCCTTTATTAACAATTATAATGAAATTTAGTAGTTGTAAGATTAAGTGACTCTAGTGTTTTTTCTACGATAGCATATAAAAGTCTATTTTCAGGCAGGCTTAATCACATATAAAAATTTTTTTTCCACCAATGTAAAATCACTTTCGCTTAATAACAAATTGTAGTTGTTTAAAACGTTGTAAAACATGTAATTTTACAATGTTTTTAAGCGAAGGAACCATGACAAAATAGAATGTGAATTTTAAATGTTGTGTTGTCGTGTCCTAAATGAAGTAAGATGGCTATCTCGACAGCTTGCTATAGCTGCTATTGTAAGAAATTGGTTATGTGGTTCTGATTCAATTTTTTGAAGACGAAGTAAAGTAAGACCAAGAAAATAATAATCCAATCTCAAAATATTGTTTAAGTGCTTTGAAAAACAAAACCAATCATTTTGCATTAATAGTTTCGAATGATGTTTTGTACGTACTAGGGTAGCTCTTTAAGTTTCTACAAAAAAGTAAACTATCGCCCATGGAGTCAATGAAGAAGTTAAGTCCACAAGTCCATTCTGGAGTCAAGGATCAGAAAATGTTTTATCAAAATCATTAGAAAAAAAACAAAGCGTTAACACTTTTTATGTTATTACATTTATTAACGAACTCTGTCATTCTAACTATGTCATCAAACAAAGCGGTATCCATCAGAAGAGATGAAAGATTGGTATGCCTTTGATTACAATGCAATCGCAACCAACGTACCAGAATTTAGTTTTGGACAAAAATATTCTAAAATTTATCCTCTGAATGATGAAGTAAGAGAAGAAGCGTTAAAAGAATACAGAATTAAGAATTAAGTTTTCAATTGCCGAAAAACTACAAGAAACAAGAACTACAACTACAAGAAAAAACTGCTAAAAATTTCAGTAGTATACTATCCGTCGGGCTTAATGGTGATGAGTTTAGTAAAATTAGGTTTCTTGTGGAAATATGTGGGACTTTTCAAGCTAACAGTGCTGATTGTGAAAGAGACTGTTTAATGAGGATTAAAATACAACTTAGTGCCGAAACCGAAATTGATTTAGATGTCGTTTATGAATTATGGAAAAACAATAAAGGTCGGCGGGAAGAAAATTAAATTTTGTATAACTATTTGAATAATAAATTTTTTGAATTATTTTGCTTTTATTAATAAATGCCTTTAATTTTTTGCTGTCTTAGAATCGTTATGACCACGTTATGAAACGTCGAGAAATGTCAAAAAGTGGGCAATTTTCACATTTGTCTCGAGATTGTAATACTTGGGTCTTTCATACCGCATAGTAATATATATATTAATTGTGAAAAATATTCCTCATTTATAAACATGTTGTAGTTAGAAGTATTTATAAATTTTATTAACACATACCAAAGAAAATCAAATTGATAAAAAACAACAAAACATTTATATATATATTGATTTTATATATGTTTGATTTATCCGCGCATTTATTTATTTTTGAGAAAAAAGTAGCGCACCAATTTGTTTTTGCGCGCATCGGTAAAATTCTTTAGAGGGCACATTGTCAGCATAGCTAAATTCCAGTCCTGTGGCATGGTTTCAGTCCTCCAGAATCCAGATTGGTTTAAAAAGTTCAAACAACCTTGAAGATAGAGTTTCACCCCCATGTAAAATCATTTCGGATGTTATATCGTCGATACCAGGTGCTTTATTGCATTTAAATTTTGACAGCGTCGCTTCGAATTCCTCTTTGGTGGGTTCGTCCTTCCACCATTCTCTCTTCGTTCATCTACGTAGCTTTGTAATGGCTTGATTTGCCAGTTTACAGTTCTCCTTCGTGGACCTGATGTTACGTTCTTGTAGAAATTTCAGATAGCAATTTCTTTTGTATTGAATATGCTTCATCCATTCATGGTTTCTGGTAGAGATTTTCTGGTCAGTAGCTATGGTCAGTAGCTAATGTGCTTTTGTCAGTAAAGACTAATACTTATCGACGTTTTGATTGATGTTTTCTGATTTATCCGATGTTTTGGCCATATGGTTTTGATATCTCTCTTCAATTTCAGCATTCTTTAATGATTTGATGTTAAAACATATCTATTCATTTAATTTTGGAATGCCTGAATTCGGAAAATAGAACCTTATCTTAGCACATACACATCACTTCCAATGCATGCATGCACCTCTAAAGGATCGCACATCCAGAACGCTCGAAAAGAAACTAGCACGTGATCAATTTGATTTCGAGTGTTTTCACCCGGTGTAACCCAAGTCTGCTTATGAATCGATCGATGCGAAAAGAAAGTACTGGCAATTCTCAAATTATTTGATAATGCATACTCAGTTATTCTCTCACCATTACCATTCGAATTCATGCAGTTGGTGCCCATCACATTTCCATAAGAGATATTTCTTTCATTCTTTCAACTGCAAAGTCACCAAGACCCATAATGAAGTCGTGTGTTGGTGTTTGTTTCATAACATTTTTCAGTGCTATGTAGAAAGTATCATCCTCGTCGACGGTCTTAGTTTCAGTATAGCTGCTTGCACGGGAATAAGAGAAATATTGTTGTATGGTGTACCCCATAAGAAAAATGTAAGAACGTAAGAAAAAATGTAATATAAACCTAATAAAAAAAATATTGCGACGCTGATGCATAGGCTGACTTCACCACAGCTCTGGAAACGTAGTGTTCTGGATATATAATGAGCTAATATCCATAAAATACTTTAATTAAAAGCTAACCAATATTATGGACTTCGTAGTTCTAATAATAAAAATATTAAAGCAGGCAGTAGTATCCCAACAAACATAAATTCTGTTGTACGAGAAAAAGTAAAAAAATTTTATCGGAAATGACAAAGCGGAAGTTAGGATGCAGAACTGTTGTAAACCGTACTAAATGTGTATGTACCAAATTTCATCCAACTCGATTATCAGGTACAGAAGTTATTGATCTTCCAAAATAACAGGTGCTTGGAGGACCCCTACCACTTTGTTCACTATCGCTAAAAAAAACTAATCAGTTCCTTGCCATACCTATTTGCATCTTTTTGCAAAGTGTAATCAAAATTACTTAACGAACGAATGTTGTATGCTTCCAACAAACATTGAAACAATAAACAGGTGTTCGGGAGGACCCCACCACTTATCCCAATATTGTCCAAAAACTAGTCAATTCTTTGTGAATAAAGCCTTTATCTTTTTTCAAAGTGCCGTTAAAATTGATTAATGAATGAAATCTGTATGCTCCCAACAAACTTTAAAAACCAAGTGTGAAAAGTCAGCAGTTGTATGGTAGATCCCCCGCCACTTTGATCAATGTGTCCCAAAAGATGATAATTATCTTCTTACACTAATTGAAACCTTTCCATAAGTTTTATCATAATCACTTCATTATTGTAGGCTGTAGTGTGCATAAAGATACTGAAAAAACTGCCAACAATTAAAAAAAAAATTTTTTTACCGGAAGTAAAAAACCGGAAGTTGGGATGCAGAATTTTTGTAAATCATACTAAATGCTTATGTACAAAGTTTCATCCAATTCGATTATCAGGTACAGATGTTATTGAGCTTTAAAAAAAACAGGTGTATGGGACACCCCCACCACTTTGTTCACTATCGCTCAAAAACTAATCAGTTCTTTGCCATACATGTTTGCATCTTTTTCCAAAGTGTCATCAAAATTGGTTCACGAACGAATGCTGTGTGCTCCCAACAAACATTGAAAAAATGCTGACACAGTAAACAGGTGTTCGGGAGACCCTGTACCACTTATCCCAATATTGTCCAAAAACTAATCAGTTCCTTGTCATTTAAGTTTCCATCTTTTTCCAAAGTGTCATTAGAATTGATTAATGAATGAAGTCTGTATGCTCCCAACAAACTTTAAAAACAAAGTGTGAAAAGTCAGCAGTTGTATGGTAGACCCCCCCACCACTTTGATCAATGTGTCCTAAAACATGATAATTATCTTTTCACACTAATTGGAACCCTATTCCATAAGTTTCATCATAATCACTTCATTATTGTAGGCTGTAGTGTGCAAAAAGACACTGAAAAAACTTCAAAAAAGTACAAAAAAAATTTTTTTACCGGAAGTGAAAAACCGGAAGTTGGGATGCAGAACTATTTTAAACCGTACTACATACTCATGTACTAAGTTTCATCCAATTCGCTTATCAGGTACAGAAGCTATAGATCTTTCAAAAAAACAGGTGCTCCAGGGACCCCCAACCACTTTGTTCACTATCGCTCAAAAACTAATCAGTTCTTTGCCATACATGTTTGCATCTTTTTCCAAAGTGTCATCAAAATTCGTTCACGAACGAATGCTGTGTGCTCCCAACAAACATTGAAAAAAGTGTGACACATTAAACAGGTGTTCGGGAGGACCCCCACCACTTATTGCAATATTATCCAAAAACTAATCAGTTCTTTGTTACTTAAGTTTCCATCTTTTTCCAAAGTGTCATTAAAATAAATTAATGAACGAAGTCTGTATGCTCCCAACAAACTTAAAAAACAAAGTGTGAAAAGTCAACATTTGTATGGTAGACCCCCACCACTTTGATCAATGTGTCCTAAAACATGATAATTATCTTTTCACACTAATTGGAACCCTATTCCATAAGTTTCATCATAATCACTTCATTATTGTAGGCTGTAGTGTGCATAAAGACACTGACAAAACTTCAAAAGAGTACAAAACAAATTTTTTTTACCGGAAGTGAAAAACCGGAAGTTGGGATGTAGAATTTTTGTAAATCATACTAAATGCTTATGTACAAAGTTTCATCCAATTCGATTATCAGGTACAGATGTTATTGAGCTTTAAAAAAAACAGGTGTATGGGACACCCCCCACCACTTTGTTCACTATCGCTCAAAAACTAATCAGTTCTTTGCCATACATGTTTGCATCGTTTTCCAAAGTGTCATCAAAATTCGCTCACGAACGAACGCTGTGTGCTCCCAACAAACATTGAAAAAAGTGTGACACATTAAACAGGTGTTCGAGAGGACCCCCACCACTTATTCCTATATTATCCAAAAACTAATCAGTTCTTTGTTACTTAAGTCACCATCTTTTTCTAAAGTGTCATTAAAATAAATTAATGAATGAAGTCTGTATGCTCCCAACAAACTTAAAAAACAAAGTGTGAAAAGTCAGCATTTGTATGGTAGACCCCCCACCACTTTGATCAATGTGTCCCAAAACATGATAATTATCTTTTCACACTAATTGGAACCCTATTCCATAAGTTTCATCATAATCACTTCATTATTGTAGGCTGTAGTGTGCATAAAGACACTGAAAAAACTTCAAAAAAGTACAAAACAAATTTTTTTACCGGAAGTGAAAAACCGGAAGTTGGGATGCAGAACTATTGTGAACCGTACTACATACTCATGTACCAAGTTTCATCCAATTCGCTTATCAGGTACAGAAGTTATAGAGCTTTCAAAAAAACAGGTGCTCCAGGGACCCCCCACCACTTTGTTCACTATCGCTCAAAAACTAATCAGTTCTTTGTCATACATGTTTGCGTCTTTTTCCAAAGTGTCATCAAAATTCATTTACGAATGAATGTTTTATGCTCCCAACAAACATAAAAACTTTGTGGAAAAAACCACCTGTTGTATGGTGGACCCCCCAATCCTTTATCCAATGTGCTCCAAAAGCTGATAAAATCTTTCTCATGTTATTTAAAAGCTTTTCGCAACGTTTCATGAAAATCGATCGGTAATTATAGGCTACAGTAGGGATAAACACCTGAAAAAAAAACTTTTTAACCGGAAGTGACAAACCGGAAGTTGGTATGCAGAAATATTGGAAACAGTACTAAAACCTTATATACTAAGTTTCAATAAGATCATATCCCGGGATCAGAAGTTATTCAAGATTTAAACTTAGAGGTGTTCGGGAGACCCCCCGCCATTTTGTCCAAATTTGAAATGAATCCAGATCTTCCATTTTCAAGTGAACCTGTATCATTTGCCAAAGTTTCATCAAGATCCTATGCAGAAAACTCACCCACCCACCCACCCACCCACCCACGCACACACAGACGTACACCAAAATTTTTTTTGGCTATTTAGATAGAGGATGGTCCAAAACAAAAGATAAAATAAAATTTGGGGTATGTAAGATTTTTTTTTTTCACGATAGATTGCATTACTTCACACAATTTAAAATTGTGGTGAAGTAAAAATTAGCTGTAGGTATGTAAAGAGATTATACTAAAAAATAAATTTAAAATAAATTTATTGGTTGTTAAAATTAAACAAAAAAAAAACTCTGAAAATATAAAAGTTACCATTTTGATTTTAATTTCTGTTGTACATTTGTATTAAACTTTTTCAATGGATTAAAATAAAATAAAATAGATTTTTTTCTGTGACGGGAAAAAAGTTTAACATTTTGCTTCTGCTGACAGGTGCAAAAATGTTACTTTTCATAAAATACTTTTTTCCCGGGAAAAAAGTATGTACTTTTTTCCCGGATAGATAAAAATATATATATAAATACATATATACACATAAATGATGAATATTATGAATATTTATGAACATTTATGACTATTTTAATGTTAATGAAAAGTTATACCGTTTTCTTCTTGATGTTAATAACTGGTTTTGACAAATAAAATGAAACTTATTTTTAAGTTTTTATTCAAGAAAAATTCGTATGGTGTGGTGCATATACATATTGTAATATTTGTTTAATATTATTTTTTCAATAATTATATTAATATTTGTCCAGTCACAGAAAAAAATAGTGTATTATACACGGGAAAAATTGTAGATTTTAGCTCTCGGTTTTTTGTCTCCCTCCGCTTCGCGTCGGGAGACAACACAACCTCGAGCTAAAATCTACTACTTTTTTCCCTTGTATAATAAATAACTATTTTTCTGTGACGTGAAAAAAGTTCAACATTTTACTTCTGCTGACAGGTGCAAAAATGTTACTTTTCATAAAATACTTTTTTCCCGGGAAAAAAGTATGTACTTTTTTCCCGGATAGATAAAAATATATATATAAATACATATATACACATAAATGATGAATATTATGAATATTTATGAACATTTATGACTATTTTAATGTTATGAAAAGTTATACCGTTTTCTTCTTGATGTTAATAACTGGTTTTGACAAATAAAATGAAACTTAATTTTAAGTTTTTATTCAAGAAAAATTCGTATGGTGTGGTGAATATACACATTGTAATATTTGTTTAATATTATTTTTTCAATAATTATATTAATATTTGTCCAGTCACAGAAAAAAATAGTGTATTATACACGGGAAAAATTGTAGATTTTAGCTCTCGGTTTTTTGTTTTTTTGACAACACAACCTCGAGCTAAAATCTACTACTTTTTTCCCTTGTATAATAAATAACTATTTTTTTGCGATTGTGTGGAAAAATAAAATAAAGTTAAATTTTTCAAAACTTGCGTGTAGTTAATTTAACATACTAAATGGTTGGCGTTAAATAAGATCCAAAGGAATTAGACAGGAATGATTTGACAAAAGTTAATTTTAAAAAAATATTCATTGAAAGTGCTTCAAGGATTTGTTATTGTTGATTTACTTATGAAAGGTTACAATGATATTTATTTTATTGGACCCAACCATTCATTGAGGTGCAACGATTTGTTCGTCTAAAATGCTAATCAACGATTCATTTATAATAATTGTCAACAATCACCGGATTTGTCGGTGTAATAATAAATGCATCTCAATTCTAATACACGTTTCATCAACCTAAAGGTTATTTTCGAGTTATTGGTATAATATATTGCACTATTCTTGGCTAATGGATTAACAGTGAGTGGTGACTTATGGAAATCATGGAATGAGTGAAATTTTTTATCTATTAATTATATTTGATGTGGTGATGATCATGGATCCTCTAGCATTTGGGTTTGTCAGAGCCCTTTTCTTTGCACTTTGGATTCAGTCCTGTTTTAGTATTTATCGCGTGTATTTCAGCATTTGCAATGGGCTGAGGAGCTAGATCCGAAGTCATGGGCTGAAGCTAGTTGGAATTTTCTCTAGGCACGCGACTTTTCGAAAGTTCCAGATTGTTGTTCAATGACCAGGAACTCATTGCTGCTCATCACACTGCTTGCGTCAGCCAACAATAAAATGACTAGAATCTGGAAAAATACAATTAGGCAGATAGAAACTGTGAATTTAATTGATCAGTTTGATTCAATTCAACACAGAAGATATGTGACTAATTCGTTAGCTTACTATATAGTTATCTTTAATCTTTGACTTCTATTTTTGAAAGAATTGTAGAGCCCTGTTATATAAGTGTGTCTTTTCTGAATGAATATTTGAATAAAGATGCCAACTTATGACATCCAAGCTTTTGCACATATCCTAACAACTACTTCTCTGGCTCCAAAAACAAGGCAACGAATAAAATGTTATTGTTAATGTTCCAGTTTATCACAAGTCAAACTTAATTAGTCGCAAACTTGCTTAGTCAGTACTGAGCTTACATTGTGAGAAACCCAAGCAGGTTTTAAAGTAAAAGTAAAAGTAATAAATTAATTGTATACAATTACGGTTAAAAAAAATGGTGCGTAATGACAAATTTTGTCATTCAAAATGGCGGACATACAAAGAAACAAAAACAATAAATAAATCCATATTATTGTCTGACAATATACCTTGCCGAGGGATTAAGTAAATTTAATTTTACTTGGTTGGTTCTTGCAATTACTTGCTATTTTATATATGTACCATTTTTATATAGAATTTTAATCTTTTGTATTTGTGTTTCTCTCTTTCAGCTAGTTTCTTCTTATATGTCTAATATTTATAGTTTGGACCTTAATCTTTCTCTTTATATACAAGAGTTTTAACTTTTAGTTGTTTTTTATTGCTGTATTCTTTTATTTCTAACCTATAGTAGATAGATAGTTTTTAAGAATTTTGTTTTTGTTTTTATTTTGCTTTATTTCTTAATAATATTTTTCTTTTTATATTTTTGAAATGTATAAGAATTAAAGAATTGAGCTAAATGGTAATTCAACCACAACAAACATTTATATAGGAATATGGATATAAATGGATTATAATTTTTTGGTTTCTTTCTAGTTCTCATAATACAAAAAAGAATGAAGTAATTATATTTTCATCAAAACAAAAATTGATCTTAAGAGATTTATGGTATTTCCGTTTAATTTGGATATATTATTGTTCAATAGCCTTCAACAATTTTATTCACACACATTTTTTTGATTTTTTAAATGGAGCGAATTAAATAAAAATGATAGAATCATCATTCTTGAGAATGGGGTTTTGTGAGTATGTTTGATTTCATATCTAATTGTCAGTTAGGTGAAAAAGAACAAAATGTATAACCCAGTTAAGATCTAAATTTAAACACAACATACGCTGTGTAAATAGAGTGATGTTTTGAAATCAACAGTCTGGTGAAATTTTAGCCTAGAAATTTTACGAGATTGTTGATTTCAGAACATCGCTCTATTTTGCAGTTTACATATTCAACTTACTAATGGGAAGCTGTGGGGTCCACTAAGCGATTGCTTCATATTTGCGTATTTGTTCGTAGCACAAATTATTTAAAATATGGTTGAAATTCAAATTTTTTATGTAGCGATACAACTGCAGTGTTTTACTGGAATTAAATTGGGATGAATGGAAAATCGAAAACTTTTTAGAAAATGTGCAGTACAGTTTACTTTAAATGGCCCAGCAATGAGAGCATTTGTATATATTATTAGTTTGAAATTTTTTGTTCTTTGTGGCATTCACTTAAAGCAAGTTTTCCGATTCTATTGAACTTTTTTTTTGTTTAGAAGGTATAAATAAGGCTTAATAAAAATTTACACTAAAAAACATTTAGCTTATTTTACATGAAATTTTACAGTTTTAATTTTTCAAAAAATAGAATTTTCAAGGATATTTTAATTCAAAAGTATCTTTCTTTTCCTTTTTTAGTTTTCTATAGATTTAGTTTTTTACCCAAAACATAATAAAATAACAGACAAGCGCTTTATTTTGTTGACGATAAAACCCTTTTGAATTTTTATACTAACAAAAAATAGGCCAATGGAAATTTTCCTGATATTCGGTCTATAGATGGTGAATTTTCTTTTATTTTGAATTTCAATAGAAAGTTCATATAATTAATCTTCATATATTGTAAATTGTAATAAATAGGTAGTTCTACACACGAAGTAAGAAAATGGAGCTAATTACGGCACGACATGTTTTTTGCGTATAAGTTCTGGCAAGTAGTTTTAGTTAAAATTGATGACGTTCTATCAACTTTCTAAATGTGGTCAGTAAAAAAAAACATGAGTAAAATCAAAAAATATCCTTCTTACTCCTTAATTAACCCAAAATTATCTCAATATTATCTCAAAATTCGAAATAAACATTTATCTAAGTCAAATCCCGCTTTTAAAACTTCCAGGGGACTGATAATTTATTAGTGTTTCTCTTAAAAATGACAAAATTACGTCTAATGAAAAAAATAAACGAATTCTATACCAAGGAGCTACATATTCACGACGTATAAAACTATAAAATTACCTGTTATTAAAATACTTTTTACGAAAATATTTTCCAGGGTACTGATAATGTGACTGGACAAAACACGATCTTGCTAGCAATGATGACTGTTTTGATTGATAAAACCTCGGACTAAGTAGAACACTTGCAATACTATATTTATTGTACTTTGGAATTAATCTGCGACGAGCGATAACTTGATCGAAATATGAATTCCCAATATTTTCAATGTGTTTTGGTTTGGCAGGAGAATGATGTGTAAATTTGTCTCTACACACTTTGAATCATTGATTATTTAGTTTACCAGCTTTGACTTTCAAAAAAAGACACACCAAAGGACTGGTAATTTTACGTTTTGAATCATATTTTTTGTAAGAGATATATTTCGAAACGGGTTTATTTTGGGGGTCATGCTAGACATAGTTAAGGTTTACAAATTTCATTTGAAAAACATTTTTTTTTATATTAACGAAATATACGAAATAAGCCATGCCGTCCAAAATTCCCATGTTTGTAGAACTACCCAAGCATTAAATATTTAAAGCAATTTAAAAAAAAATACAAAGTTTATAAAAATTTTGAAATAATGATTTTCGCATTATATTATGATCATTTCAAGTAAGAGCACCACTATAGTGAAGACAGAAAATATCCAAGAACAACTCAACTTTAAATTTTTAAACTATAAACATTGAGAAAATTAAGACCTTTAATATTTTTTGTCAGTGAATACTCAAATGGGTTTTTCTTGTCAGCGAATCAAAACGCCTGTCTGTTATTTAAGTATGTTTTGATTCAAAAACTAAATATTTGGAAAACCAAAAACAAAAGAAAAGAAAAAAGTTATTATTGAATTTCGGCATCTTTGAAAATTCTATTTTTTAAAAATTAAAATTGAAAAATGTCACTTAAATACGCCAAAAATGTTCATATATAGTATCACGAGTCGTCAAATAATAGTCGATTATTTTTCATAATCATTATTACGCATGTCATTTGAGATCCAAGGGAAATTTTTAACCTCAAATGGCATGGCAGTGGTAATGTTGAAAAATAATCGACTAATAATTTGGTGACGAGTTGTATTTAGCAGACAATTTAACGAACAGAAATAGTAACATTATTTTATACAACATAATCATACATAATAAAATATTATTTCATCTTAGTAGGCGCATAAATGTTATAAATTTGTAATTTATTTTTGACAAATAAACATAAACATGCAATCATTTATGAATGAAAACGGACATTTTTACTATTTGCAAATTGCATTTTCACATAATTTTTTATGTGAATTTTTGTTTTAAATTAATATATTAAGTAGGCCGAAAATATTCGAAAATATTCGCTGTTCCTTCCCACCAGAGAAAAATAATCGAAACAATTCGTTTTGATTTGTTAAAAAATGGTAAATGAAGCGTTTTTATTGGACCTTATCGAAACTTTATTTAGTGAGTTGAATTGTCAGTGTAATTTTTTTTTTCTCGAAAGTAAAAATAATTAAAAGTCTGTAATTTTAGTATGTTTTGAGTAAATAATAAATCAATAAAATAAAAAAAAATAAAATAAAAATGAGCAATTTGAAATCGCCATGTTTAAAGAATTAAAACTAAAAAAAATCATCTATAAATATAATTTTTTTTGTCAGTGTAAAATTTTTATAAAGCTTTACTAAGTACCTTTAAAAAATAATTTGCTCAAATCGAATAATACGCTCAAGCACAATTTAGCTTTATTTGATATAGTCACTAAATTTCTTAAGAAATTTCGAGCCTGTGTCAAAACGACCCGTGTTAAAACTATAATGGACTGGTTCACATCATCGTCGTCTTGATTTGATTTTCCCCATTCCTATTCTATAAATTTTTCAAACATTATATACTCAAAACTATCAGATCTTGTTCCTTCGGGTTGTGCATTAATTTCCCCATTAGGTTTTTCATTTTCATTTAATGAAGTTGCTAATACCAAATGAAATTTATTCCCGAACTCCATTTGATATATAGCCACGAATATATATCCAGTATTAAATTCATTTTAAAGGATTCAGATTCACAACATAATCGACTAACATGATTAAACTTTTATCTTCTGGATCCGTATCTGTTATATTAAACATATCTTTAAACAATCCTTCTGCCATTTTTGTTTATGGAGGTGGTAAAAATTATATCATATACATGTACATATATGGAGTTTAAGTTACATTGAAATTAAAATATTAATTTAAATTAATTTCACCAAAATTTCTAGAAAATTATATTAAATTATCTTAAATTCATTTTGAAAAATCACAAAAGTAAAAATACATTATATCACAGAGTTCATGTTCATTTGTTTTTGATTTAAATTTATATAACCCGTCTGATCACACAATTTGATAAAATTTATAGCTAAATTGTCTATCTTTTGATCTTTTTAATCATACTTTTGTCACGCATAAATCATTTAATTTACAATTTCTCCATATCATCTCCATATAAAATGCTAGTCAAACCATTTCCATATATCATATTAATTAACAATTCTAGTAAAAAGAGAAAATAACTACAACTACAAAAACAGCACAACCATTTTCCTCTTAATAAATTTGAACAACCGTAATATATCTACATATAATATGACAAAAGCTTTAAATAACCAAATTTTTATTATTTATGTAGATAGAAACATTACTGCTTGTGTGATGCAATAAGGCAATTAACTGAGAAAATGATCAACTGACTTGTAGCACCCAAGTATTAACATTATTGTTGAGGTTGGTTAATGAATAAAAGAATAAATTGACTTTAATATAGAGTATGAATTATACTAAGACCGGAACCGAAATAAAATAGTAAATCATTGAGAGAATTTCTTTAGACTCAAAATAGACTTTGCGTTACAAAGTTTTAGTAATGGATTAATGGCACAGGCACTGTAAAAATGCCATCTACAATTGAGCTCCGCTTGTATGATTTACAGTTTTTCGTCTGGTTGTTTTTGTTTATCGTTTACAATTATCTGGTTTCAAATTTTAATTTTGAATCTTTAATAAAATATAAAATACAAACTAAGTGAACTAAGAAAAGATAATAAACTATTAATAACAAATTGGAAAGTACGAGAATAGTTTTAAGAGAAAACTGAAAACATTTACTAGGAGGATCACATTTGAAAAGTTTTATAATTAATAACTTATCATAAATTATAATTTTTTACTTTTTAGCTAGTTAAAGTGTGTTTTAAATTGAATTATTTTTGAATTTGTAATGAAACTAAGTCTTTATCACTTTAATATTTTGATTTTATTTTTCCAAATATATTTTCGATCTCTAAGAGATCTTCATCAAGAAAGATGTTTCTATAAACATTAAGTTTATAGAAACATTAAGCTAAGTTTATAGCAACTTCTTCAATATCTCTTAGAGATCGAAAATATATTTGGAAAAATAAAATCAAAATATTAAAGTGATAAAGACTTAATTTCATTGCAAATTCAAAACTAATTCAACTTATCATAAATAAATCATATCATATCACATTTTGAAAAATGATATATGTCTATTTCTTATAATAAGATAAAGATAAACAGTACAAGAAAAAAAAATTAGTTTTTGGAACACAAACCAGAATGGAGTTGTCAATAATTAAATAATTAAAATCGACAAATAAAGGTGAATGATGGCTCATTTCTTCGACCAAGCAAATGAGATTGCACAAGTGTTATGCAATTTAATGTAAGTTCATGACTGTAGTGCGTGAAGTTTGTCACACCAAACGACGAAAAATTAGTTAAACAAATTTTCGTTACTGCGTAAAAGTATTTGAAAGGATTCATTAATTATTTTCATAGTCTAATTTAATGATAGTTGATTTTTTAATTAAACCACAATTTTAATTAATTTTTTTGTTGCTATACAATGAATAACCGCAAACCACGCTATTCAAAAGTTTTTATAAGATCAATGAAAAAAATAAACCACAATCTTTTATAAACAATTATTAGCAATAATATTTATAATAAAAGGTAAGTTGAAGTAATACAGCAAAGTTTTAATTTAACCTAAACTAAATCTCGTAATTGCTTCTAATAATCATTGGTAACCTGATTATAAGGTCTCACTATTAAATTTTATTCTTATTTTATTTTAAACTGACTTGTTTAATTATTTAATAAGACTATACTGATCAAGTTAAGAAGCGAAGTAATTATTATCTTTCAGTGAGGAATTAAAGGAGGAACGTAACATCTCCTTGGCTTACTTATTACGGTTAAGAACTGCACAATAAGCTGCTCCTTCCAACGATATCTTTAAACCAAAAGTTTCTGTGAATAACAGGGCTGTAATGTAGTAATCGAACAAATTCATCCATCGAATATTTTGGTTTTGCGTCATCTGGCATTACATGCTATCAAAAAGTCAAAATAAGGCTATTAGGAGTGGTGTAAAGTCAATTAACAAAAACAACGAGAAACTCCACCAAATATCGTCAAATTTTTAAAACATAGAGACATCTAATGAGAAGCTATTAAATATGCTAGTGAAACCAACAAAAACTGCGGACATTAACAAGACTATATGTTAAGTTAAAGGCAATATAAGTTTTTTTATAAGTAAATGTGTTGTGTATTAGGAATTACAATATGCTACACCAACACATGAAAACCCTAAGGTTCTAAGGTGTTGTTGGATTTTTTAAATGTTTTTTAGAATGAATAACTAAACAACAAACCCTTTCACATAATAAAATATTTTATTTCATATATTAATACAAGGAAAGTTTTTAGAAAAATTATCAACTATAATTGGGTTGTCAATAATCCAGTAGGTGGCATTTTTCTTGATCATGTAAGGCACTGTCTTTCTTTATGGTTAAAGCCTGGATATAAAATTAGATGAAGGTTCATTTTTTCGAGCAAGCGATAGCGTGTCATCTTTAAGAATTATTCCATAACTAAAATTAAGGATGATACCGTTAATCGAATAAAGTGCATTTGTCAGCACTCCTAAGATATCATCTTGGCTAATAACATCTCACCGATATTGCCACTGGTATGCGATATATCACTTTAACTCATATGCCATCGTTATCCGATCAATAACAAAAAACAAAATTTACAATGGAAAGACATTTAGCAAAGAAGGTTTATGATCTCTCTAATCTCTCTTAGAAGTTGAAATATAAATTCCATATAGAGACAGTCTCAGTTCTCTGATCACCATCAAAACGCTTCGAAAAATACCTTATTTTTCAAATTATGATAAGTAGTTTAGACACTATGATTAACATTACATATATACAAACCGGTCAAAACCCTCCGTTTTGCTTTGCCGTAGTTGGGTAAAAAAAGGTTAGTAGTAGAAAATAAATATTTATGTAGAATTTATTGTTAGGAAGACGAAATAACCCTTTTTGTAGTTCCAAGGATAGTGTGTGGTCACTATCAACGGAGAAAAGATTTCTATAAAGTTATACCATTCACAGTCACTGACCTTTGACCTTGCATGGTCATGGTATGGTACATGTTAGTATGAACAAAAAAAAGTTTTCATATACTTACATACTTTTAACTTTTTTAATTTAAATATTCGTTGATCGATGCTTACAAACGAAATGTTATAAGAGTTTATTTATGAGTTGTAGGAATTTATAATATTTTCTAATAATGAATCAAACCAGTTTAGAAGTTATTTGGCAGATATTACAGTAAAAATCCTTCAAAGTTATTAATAACAGAAAAAATTATTAGTTTTCGGTCGAATTTTTTATATAATTTTATTTTTTTTTTCATTGTATGTTATGTTATTCTTTTGTATTCACGTTTATGTTTTTAAAACGAATAAAATGATCTTTTTCTGTTAAAAACAATATTAAAGAATAATGCAGAAAGCAAAGTTAAACAAAATAATAGATAAGAACCTGTTTTTGTTGGATAAATTCAATATTTTGGTGTTGATACTTGTTGTATTGTTTTTTTTATTGTGTTAAAGAAAGTTAAAATTTTATCAGAGTCTTAATGTAAAAGAAATTTGAAAACCGAGATCATATCAAAGAATTATAGTGTCACAAAATTCTAACATTCCAGCATAAGTTCAACAAAACTTCAACAAAAATTTTAAATTTAATTTAATATAATACTTAAACTCAGGCATACAAATTGGAGTTATATATTCTTAAATTTCAAAACAACCTAATTTTTCGGTTTTGATTTTTTTAGTTGTTTTTGTTGAATTTGGTTCTGTATATTTTTTCTTCTTTTCTTTTATTTTGTTTTTGGTAACGAAATTCCCTGTTTATTAGTTTCTTGTTTCTAAGTTTATTTTAATGTATTTTCTTATAACTTTACCTCGGTGCAAATGTTTTTCTTATAAAATTTATGTTGTTAGTATTTTGTATATTATCAAGTTTTTAAATGAAAACAAATATAAAATTTTTTGTATATTCAATTGAATAATGGAAGTTTAATATTTATTTGTTTAATTTCTTACTTGATTTATAACAGTTAGAACATTAAATAGAAATGCAAATAAATCGAACGAAAAACTCCAATAAACCCATATAACATACAGTATTCTTTGATGATGTTGCACCATGCATACATATTTACTTCAGATTAGATTTGATAAATTGGTTTCCATATGATTGAAAATAGTAAAAAAAGTCTGGTTCGTCGCTTGCTGAAGTCTTTTGATTTAACTATATGTAGTTTATATTAAGTGGAGTTGAGTATGTGAAGAAAACATAGTAGCTTAGTTGCATAGTCAAAACTGTTTTTAAAAATAAAATATATTACATTTTGTTTCAGGCTCGTCAACAGCTCAGGTTTTTGATTGTTATATATTTCCAATAGGGTTTGGTTATTAATTTTATCTCATACACGAAAGAATGACGAATGTTTTTGTAAAACATTTAATTTGATATTAAAATTAAAAACGAAAAATCTAATAAAGTAACGAAATGTGCAAAATATCTTGTCTCTTTTTACTTTTGCTTTTCTCTTAACCAGTGATGAGAAATTTTTTATTTTAATTATATTTACATTCTATATGTTTGCGTTTAAGCAAAACAGGGAAAAACATTGCGACGCTGATGCATAGACTAGCTTCGCCACACTTCTGGAAACAAAATGTAACAATAAAACACCAACTCCGCACAAACACCACTTATCCCAATACGTATGGTGAATGGTAGACCCCGTCTCTTTGATAAATGTGTCCCAAAAGTTGATCATTATTTCTCACACTAGCTATAACCTCTTTCACGTTGTATGGCAAGCCTCAAACCTTTGTCCAAAGTAACCCAACAGCTAATCAATCTTCAACATATTGATTGATTAATTTTTGAGATTAATTAAGATTAATTTTAATTAATTAGATTAATTTTAAGTTTTTTAGATTAATTTTTATTGATTAATTTTTTAGATTTAAATTTTAATTAACTTTATTCAAATTTCGTTTTTTTCTTAACTTAGTAACAAAATGTTTTTGAACATATTTCCGTTTATCTTTTTCTTTTCCTTTGTATTATTATTACTTCAGTCTGAACACAAAGACCTACATTCATGAGCTCAAAGTGAAATTCTTACACCCACTTTTTTGGCATTTCTCGACGTTTTAGGACCTACTGATTCTAAAAAAGCAAAAAAAAAAATGTCTGTCTGTCTGTCGGCCGTCCGTCACAACCTACGAAATCTAGAAAACCGCTGGACGGATTTGAAAAAAATAGGAAATTTTTTTTCTAAAAATAGGTTTACTCAATGGAAAGAGCCGAAAGGACGATGTGTTCGATAACTGTACCGGAATGTACCGGAAGTGTGTCAAAAAATCATTATGTGTGTCAAAAATAGCAAAGTTTCATATTTTTGGCTTAAAAAACGTTCATTTTAAGTGATTACGAGTAGGAACATTGAATTTGGAGAAATCTTGATGGTCGGGATTGGTATGTGAGACCAAAATCTAGGTTATTGCATTATAAGTTTGTCAAAAAAATGTTGTCAAGTGTCAAAAGAAAGATTTTTTATTTATTTTTTTACCCAATTTTTTGGAAAAAATTAAAATTAATAATTTGTATGACATGAAAATTTATTATTATTATAGAGAATTATGGCATTATAAGTTTGTCAAAAAAAAAATGTCAAGCTTGTCAAAAAATGATTTCATTTATTTTGTTAGCCAATTTTTTGGAAAAAAAATGTAGCTGTTTTTATGACGTAAATGTAATTGAAAATGAAATTGGACATGGACATATTTTTGAATTGAAAAGCAAGTTTTCTTCTGTTGCTCAATGTAAATACATTATCGTCAAAATATTTTCGAAAAGCAAACGCTTATCTTCTTCAGTGACGCTGAAAAGAATGTAAACAATCAAAATCACTATTGATATCACAGAATTATGTTACGTTATAGGTTGAATATCTTACTAATTGTTAGGAATGAATTACATTCTGTGTTTATCGTTATTTTAGGGACTTGAAAAACAAATATAAATAGACTTTTTTGTATAAATAAATTAAAACAAGTTAAAATAAAGCAAATAATTAAAAACTGTTATCACTGAGCAGCCGGCTCAAAATGTCAAAATCGTCAAATGTCAAATACCGAGAATGTTATTATACATAGTCGATAAGTAGATGCTGTCGGTTTGGTAGTTAAGAACGTTGGCTGTTTTCTTAATATGTATCATCTCATAAACATTTAATTTCGAATTTAAATCGAACGTATTGTTAACTTTCTCTAATAAATTGATGTCGTCCAAATTCCATTTAGGTACATGATTGTTGTTGATAGCGTGCTTACATAAAGCGCTGTGGGCATCATCTCTTTCTGTGTGATGTTTATGTTGATATATTCTCTTCTCTAGGTGTTGCTGAGTTTGGCCTATATATTTATACCACATTCACCAGTAATTTCGTAAATTAAATTGCTCAGTTTTTCTTTTGCCGTTTTATCTTTTGTGTTTGTGAAGAAGGAATCGCCAATTGTGTTGAACCGCTTGGCAATCGAGGTGATATCAAACTTGGCTAAACATCTTGCGAGTTGGTTGTAGATGGATTTTATAAATGGAATTGCACATAATTTACTGAAATCAATCGGTTCTCGTTCGATTCTGGTCTGCTGCTTTTCAATAGATTCTTGGATGATTTTCTGGACGAGTGTGATCGGATAATTGTTCATGACTAAAGTATCTGTCAGTAGCTTAAAATTTTCTTCTTGAAACTGAGTATCGGCCAACTCAATGATTTTTTGTGCCAATATTGATATTGTGTTTCTTTCATATTTCAAGGGGAGACAAGAATCAAAATGAAGGTATCTACCAGACCATGTTTCTTTATGGTACCAATTGAAGCTCAATTTCTTATTGCTACTTCTGATAATCATTAGATCCAGGAACGGCAATTTTCCATTTTTTTCAAGTTCGCACGTGAACTGTAGTTTCTTATGGTATCCATTGAACATATCCGTGATACTATCAATTTTGTTGTTGGGTACTGCCAATATTATGTCGTCCACATACCTGAAGAAAAAAGGTATGTCGAACAAGACTTTGCTCAATACCGCTTCTTCCAAAATTTCCATGATGATATCGGCACAGACTGGTGACATTGGTGAGCCCATTGGGGATCCATCGATTTGCCAATAGAAATCTCCATTGAACATGAAATAATTATTTTCTAAAACCAGTTTGATGCCTTCAAGAAATTCAGTTAGTGGAATTTTTGTGTGCTTTTTAATGTCTCTCCAATTTTTCCTGACGGCTGCATACACTAGCTCATTAGGAATGTTCGTGAATAGAGATTTAACGTCAAGGGACATTAAAACATAATTTTTGGGTAGTTTGATGTTCTCCAGTCGACTTTTCAACTCTGACGAATTCTTAACGCTCCTACAAGTTTGTCCTGTGATTTTCCTTAAAATGTTGCTGAACATTTTAGACAAATTGTATGTTGGTGTGCCAATACTTGCTACTATCGGTCATAAAGGATTGCCATTCTTGTGGATTTTGACTAACCCATACATTTTAGCAGGAACAGAATTGTGTTTTCTTAAAAACTTCGCGTATCCCGTTGTTATCCACTCTTTCTTTTCCAAAGACGTAATGAATTTGTTACAATGAGCTTGTAATTTATTTGTGTTACAATTCTCTCCAATGAATGTATACGAGCTTTCGTCTGCCAAAAGCTCATACATCTTCTCGTGGTATTGCATCTTGCTCATTAGGACTGTAACTTCTCCTTTATCAGCTTTTAAAATAAGGACATCTGGGTTGTCTTTCTTAAATCTTTCAGTCTTCTTTTTTCTATCCAACAAAATTCGTTCAATCGTCGTGAAATTATTCGGTTTCTTGGTGATATTGTTCAAAATATTGCATATGGGAGTACGGATACGATTTCGTTCTGCACTAGGAACGCTTGTCAACGTATGCTCCACGCTGGCTACAATTTCTTTGCATGGAATATCAACATTGCTCGTTGGTAAACAAAATTTAGGTCCCAATTGTAATAATTGACAAACTTCCATCGGTGGTGACGTTTCAGTCAAATTGATAAACCATTTTTGGTTTAATTTATACTTTTGTAGTACCTCTTGTGAAATTTTGTTGACTTTTTCATTGTGTTTCAGTTGCTTAGTTGTGAGAAGACAATCCTGGTCTTTGAGAATCGAGGTCCTAAAGTCATCTTTAATCGTTCTTGGCAAATTTGATTTGTTGAACTCTTTCCATAAACATTTTACAGCTAATTTGTTGGTTGAAAAAGCCCGGAAACAATCCTTAATTGCTTCGTTGAGTATCGATGCTGAGAAACTGGCTTCCAGTTTTTCTTTTGTCAGTTTTGGGATGAATTCAAAATTACGTAAATTCATTCTCAGGCTTTTAGGTGTAACTTTCAAGTGCCGACAACGTATCAGAAAACGTTTCCTTGCTAGCAAACTAGTCGATTTCTTCTTTGTTTTCTCAATCTTTTTCAGGAGTTTCATTGTGCCGGAACCGTATTTATTTTTGATATTGCTGTAGAATCGGAAGGTTTCTTCCAATTGTGTACATTCTTGTTGTCGTTGTGAAGTCGAAACCATTTCGTAATATGATATATTTTGAAGTCAAAAAAACTGACATGGACATTTTTTAATTTGTTATAGTTTTTGAAATATTTTTGGAATTTTGAAAAATGTTTGTATTTTTGATTTTGTAATAATTTTTTTGCAATATTTTTAGAATTTTGGAAAAAGTTTTAATTTTTGATTTTGTAAGAATTTTTGGAACATTTTTGGAATTTTGAAAATTTTTAAATTTTTGATTTTATTATAACTTTTGGAATTTTGAAAAAAGTTTCAATTTTTGATTTTGTAAGATTTTTGAAATATTTTTAGAATTTTAAAAAATTTTAAATTTTTGGTTTTATTATAATTTTTATAATTTTGGAAAAAGTTTCAATTTTTGATTTTGTTAAAATTTTTGCAATATTTTTAGTTTTGGAAAAAGTTTGAATTTTCAATAATTTTTGGAATATTATTAGAATTTAGAAAAAGTTTAAATATTTGATTTTAATCTAATTTTTGGAATATTTTTAGAATTTTGAAAAAAAATTTTTTAATTTTATATATATTTTTAGAATTTTGAAAAAATTTTCAATTTTTGAATTTTTAAGAATTTTTGGAATATTATTAGAATATAGAAAAAGTTTAAATTTTTGATTTTATTCTAATTTTTGGAATATTTTTAGAATTTTGAATAAAAATAGAATTTTTGAATTTTATATATACATATTCTTAGAATTTTGAAAAAAGTTTCAATTTTTGATTTTGTAAGAATTTTTGGAATTTTGAAAAATTTTAAATATTTAATTTTATTATAATTTTGGAAACAGTTACAATATTTGATTTTGTTATAATTTTTGCAATATTTTTAGAATTTTTGAGAAAAATTTAATCTGTGATTTTTAATAAATTTTGAAATATTTTTAGAATTTTGTTTGAAAAAAGTTTGAATTTTTTATTTTACAATATTTTTGGAATTTTGAAAGAAATATGAATTTGTGATTTTGAAACATTTTCTCGAAACGCTAAACGGAGAAGGTTTTGAGTAGTTTGCTGATTGTATAATCTTTTCAGTAAATTATGTTATAATTTTCAAACAACGTATTGATGTTTCGTGTTAGTTTTGTAATACATATCTAAACAAAGATAAAAAAAACATGTACTTGAACAAAAAGTTATGTTTGATATATATCGCTGCCCAAAACTGATAAATAATTAAATAATTTTTATAAATATAGATGGCAAAAGATTAAGGTTAGAAAAAAGTTAAAATTTTATTCCAAAGATTTAATTCAACTAATTTAATGTGTCACGAACAATTAGGTGAGCGTAAATATATTTGTTTATTGGATGTCCCAATTGTCAATTACTTACTCCGAGTCCGAAACCACCGTACTCGTCATACAAAATAGGTACACTGGTTCATTGCTACTGGTTTAGCGTCCTATTTCATGTAGACTTATAATCATTTATCAATCCAGAAATTTTGCTGTTCTGCAGAGGGTCGTATTGCAATTTGCAAATATATTTTATCGATTGTCTGCAATACTCTACTACATTGATGCATACATCGTTTAAAGAATACTACCATTTTTAGTGAATATTTTCGTTTAATGGGTTTTATCGCTTTATGGACATCGCCTTATTTCGACATTCCTTCCTACAATTTAAAACAAAAATTGGAAAAAATAATAATAAGACTAAATTCATTTGTAAGTTCAGACTTATATAGTTGTATATATAAATCACAATATTTTTTAACATATTTGCATTTATTTTATATACCCCTTGCAATAACAATAATAGTTTTGAAAGTATTTAGAAGCATATTTCACTCAATAATTAAAACACTTTAAACCTGTAGCTTTGATATTTTTCATAATCTTTTTCTTCGTTCATAAGGTTCCAATGCAAAACCTTGGTTCATCAATGTTTCTAAGAAGAGGAAAAGAATCGTCAATTTCCAATTTTTGGAACATGTGATGGCAGTTCTGCTAATGCAAGCAGGTTTGTTTAATCATATATATAAGCAATACTTATATGTATGTACTTATATGTATAATTGCAAGCCATAAGAACATATTTGTTGTAAATTAGACAATGCACATAATTTTCATATAAATGTACATATTTGTTTGTCACATTATACATTAACTATTCATTTTAATGATAATTCCAAAAAGTGAAAAAAAAATTGATCAAAGATAACTAAGCGAATAATTTGAATTAAAATCCAAGTATAAAATATAATCAACATTTAGGCAAACCCTTAACCTTCACGTGAACAGTATCTTTTTTTTTTTTCCTTTATCTCCATTCTAGGAGCACAGGGCGTCTACTAGCCTCTAACACACAGCTTTGCCTTACTCCCCGGTTGTTAAAGTACTTATCACTTTGCTGTCCTTTGTATTGAATTTTGTTCCCAGCATTCTGATACATTTCCTTGATTAGATCAATTATCTGATTTGGGATGCCCATTTCACAAAGTGATTTCCAGATAGCAGTTCTGTTGATTGTGTCAAACGCCCGGTCGAAGTCCACGAAGAGTAGATACAGTGGCGAATTCCATTCGTTAGATTGTTCGACGATGATACGGATTGTGTTGATATGATCTGTACAGCTTCTGCCTGGTCTAAGGCCAGCTTGTTCGTTTCTTAATTTCTTGTTAATTGATGGAGATATTCTTTCCAGAATGATCATCGCTAATACTTTCATTGTGGTGTTGAGCAGGGATATACCTCGCCAATTTTTACATTCTCTTAGATCACCTTTTTTGGGAATTGTTATGGTTAAACCCGCTTTCCATTTGTCCGGTATTTTTCCAGAACTCCATATGTCAGCTAATAGTGGTGTTAGGATTTCAGCTGTGGTAGCTGCATCTGTTTTGAATACTTCCGCTGGTATGCTGTCTGTGCCAGCTGCTTTGTTGTTCTTCGGTTTCTGTATGGCACTTCTAACTTGCCGCTCCGTCGGTGGATGGGTGTTGATAGTTTCGTTATTAGTGCCATCTGCAGGCTGGAAACTTTCCTCGTTATTTTGGTTGTTGTCTTCGAAGTATTCTTTCCATCTATTAAGCTGCTGTTCGGTTGTTGTTAGGGTTTCACCAGATTCATTCCTTATTGGTGGGGTACACGTGTACTTGTTTGTGACCTTTCTTACGCATTGATGTAGCGTGCGCATATTTCTATTTGCGGCTGCTGTTTCAGCAGACTTGAGAATGTCTTCTGTGTATTTTCTGCGATCACTCCTTGCCATCTTTTTCACTTGCTTAGCTGTACTTTCATATTTGCTCTGCGCTTCCGTTGTGTTTTGGTGACATAGTTGCACCTTGAGCTGTCGACGTTCTTCAATTTTCTTCCAAGTATCATCGCTAATGCATGGTTTGCGGGACTTGTCTTGGTATCCGAGCACATATGTAGCAGTGTTGATGTAGGCTGCTTCAACTTGTTCCCATTTATGATCAATATTGCTGGCTTCATGTCCTGATAGATTGAGCTGGAGCGATTGTTTAAAGATGTCGCGTATGTTGTTGTCTCTCAATCTATTGGTGTTGAATTTTCTCCGATTAGACTTTTTTTGTTTCACAGCGGCTGGTTTTATTTTGAATGTTGCTATTACCAGTTGGTGGTCGCTGTGTATGTCTGCTCCCCGCATTGTTCTGACATCCTGAAGAGAGGACAGAAATTTTTTGTTAACCAGTACGTGATCGATTTGATTCTTGGTTCTTCCGTCGGGTGATGTCCAAGTGTATTTGTGTATGTTCTTATGCGGGAATTTACTGCCTCCTATGAATAGCTGGTTTGTGACACAACAATCGATGAGCCTATCACCATTGTTGTTTAGTGCTGATTCTAGCGCACATCTGCCCATGATTGATGCCATGCCAGTGTTATCGGCTCCAATTTTAGCATTGAAATCTCCTTGGATAATTTTTATATCATTTCGGTGTGCACTAGAAATTGTGGCTTGTAGTTGTTGTTTGTAGAATTCATCTTTTGTTCTTCGGTAGGTACATAGCACTCAATTATGGTTGTATTTCTGATTTTCGACTGAAATTGAGCTGTTATTATTCTGCTCCTTATCGGTTTCTATTCTAGTAGTGCTTGCTTTGCTTTGGCTGTTGTTAATATTCCTACACCATTGTTCGTGTGTGTCGGCTTTACCAGAGAATATGAAGTGGTTTCCTGCGCTTGTTGTCAATTCCCCACTGTTTTTCCATCTTACTTCACTGAGTCCTAGTATTTCGATCTTATATTCATTCAATACCTTCTCAACTAGTGCTATCCTCAATGTTTCTGTCAGAGTTGTGACGTTCCAGTTCCCAATTGGTGTCCGGGTGCGATAGCCAAGGGTCGATATTTGATTGTTTTTCCGGTTTGTTGTTTTTCTTTTTTCTTCCTAGTGTGCGTTTCTTTAATCATTTTGAATTTCGGATTCACCTTTCGGGGGTTGTTTCCAGGGCTGCTGGATAAGGTAGACTGGCATACCGTGGGCGAGATATTCCTGCCTTAATGTGATTCAATCATATTTCCATATTTTTTCTGATGAAGTTCCTAAGCGGTCACCCGTTTAAGTTGGCATCCTTCCCAGTGTTGCTTAACTTCTTTGTAAGTGATGTTGTTGATGAACAGTATCTACCCGGGTAGAAATCACGGTTTTTGTAATTCAATAACTTTATGAGTTTTTAACCAATCATCATGCCTGTTCAGCATTGGCGTAACTAAGAAATTGTTCTAGGGTGGGCCTGGCCCCGTTGTATTAATGAGTAAAATAATAAAAATTTCCCGTTTTTCTTTCTTTTTTTATAAATAATGGGGATTTGGGGATAATTTATATTTTTTTACTAGAGTGCAATTGCAATGTGTTATTTAAGTTATTTAGACATATATTTGGGTAAATAATAAACTTTTAAATTATAAAATAAGAAAAGAAAAAAGGTCTTTTTTATAATAGTTATGTTTCACAAATTAAAATTGGATTAAATTATAAAAAAATATAAAGTTTTTTTATCAGTACAACGTTTTGATAAAGTGTTACTTAGTACCTTTCAAATAAAAAAACATATTAGAAGCGGTTAACCCGTTCGAGCACAATTTAATTTTAAACTTTCCTTGTGTTTAAAATTTTTTACAAATTTCGTGCCACCCGGTGCTAAAACAAAGAAAAAATAAAATCACGTATTGCGTCAACTGATTTATTGTCAAGCCTTTTACTTAATTTGGATACATTATTTCCGGAGGCTGAAATAGCCCGTTCCGATTCCACACTTGTTGGTGGAATGATCAAACAATTATTATGCATTCGTTGCAAATAAGGTTCTCAATGTCCTATGACCACTTTTCTGAAATATTTTCATTTCGCTTCCATTTGCGGTGACTAGTTTAATATTTTATGTACTTGTATTCTGACCAAAACGGTTTTAATAAAGGCATTACGCTTGAATTAATGCGGCGTTGCATTTTATTTTTACAAATTGTTTTCCTCCAATATCGACCGGAACCACATCCTCAAATGCACTGTCGTTGTAATCTGTGCTCGATTATCCAGCAGTGTGAGAAGCTCAATCATCCGTTTAACATCCCTTGTCTGCTACTCCATGTAATGTTAAATATAATCGTTAAAACAAGCTTTAATACAGTTTCGACTTAGGATGGTAAATTTGTTTGAAATACCATCGAAAAAAGAAACTTTCCCAATCTAGAAATATTTTAATATTTTAGATGTTTCACTTTTCAGTTTCATTGAGGCATTAGTCAATCTACAAGCAATGGGTTGCTTTGATTTTCTAGTTTACTTAGTACAGACTAAAGAGTCGCAAATATTTTTATTAAAAAATTTACAGCACGAAAACTAAATTTGAGTTAATATTCCAAATGCTAGTCTTTTTCAAGGATTAAAGCCCGCATATATAGAAATATATGAACGTTTATTACTTCGAGAAAGCAATAACGTGACATCATCAAGACAAATTTCATAACTAAGATTTAGGACGCTTCCGTTGACTGTATAGAGTTCAACCGCCCTAACGACTCATCTTCGCTAGTGAAAACTCACAGCTATTGCCAGCAATATAGAAAACCTCACGTTAACTCATAATGCCAATAACAGCGGCGACAGCTACTGACTGTGAAGTGGTGAAGTGATAAGTTTTTAATGAAAAGTAATAAAGAAATTTTTAACGCTCCACCGCTTCTCAAACAAAAATTTACAAATCAACAAAAACTGATCTATCCATGCAAACCTAATATAACTTACTTTTTAACAAGATATCGTGTTTTCATCGATTAAACCCGGCCAATATTTTTGACTCAAAATGTAATGGAAACTAAGATAATAGGCGCTTTCCAATCGAGTGGATTACTGAATGATTCACTCAAACTGAATTGGTCTAATATTTAGTAAATCATCAAAAATACAACCAAAACAACAAAAAACAGCAATTTTTTGACATTTCAAAAATACATAACCGAAATCGAAAATTTAGACACAAACAAATATGTCCCGATTTATTTTTTTATTATTTTTATCGTTTGACCACAAACCGTAAATAAAAAAATATGAATATGTTGAACTTTTTTTTTTTTTTTTTTATTCTAACATAGAGTGTTAACCAATATAGATCAACGTCTCTGAATATCCGAAGATACCATGCTAACTAAGGAACTAGGGCTTGAAAGTATTATTCAATTTTCTTTGAGGAATTTATTAATGTTGATCTTAAAGTTTTGACGATTAAAATTATCAGGAAAGACCCACGCCGGTAAGGCATTCCAGAGATGAGAAACTCTGTTAAAAAAATCGCGTTGAAAAGCGACAGTTCTACACCTAGTCACTCGAACCGTAAAAGGATGGGCTGATATTGATGCTCTAGTGAAACGCGCGAAGTTTGCTGGTTCAGGCAAAATCGATTTGATCTCCGCAGACGTCCGTTCGTCCATAATATACTTGTAAAATACCGTCAAATCAGCGACGTCTCTTCTATGTTGCAAGGAATCAAGCTCGTTAGTAACAGTCGAGTTGCCGATCAATTTAACAGCTCTCCGCTGTACAGAATCAAGACATTTCAAACTATTTATGTAAGCTCCTCCCCATATGTGAGAACAATACTCCATGCAGTGACGAATAAATGATTTATATATTAAAAGAAGCTGCTTGCTATTAAAAACCTTACGACAACGACCCAAAAATCCTAATTTTTGAACAGCGTTCTTTGCTAGGCTAAAAATATGAGAATTCCATTTCATACTATTTTCAATCTCAACTCCTAGAATTCTAATAGATTCTTTCTCTTCAAGATTATTTGAATCAAACTTTAATAAAAATGGATTAGGTGTTGATAACCTAGAAAAATGGCAAACTTGAGTTTTACTTGTGTTGAATTCAACACTGTTAGCAACTCCCCAATGTAAGATGGTTTTTAAATCAATATTTAATGAGTCTATCAAGTTTGATCTAGCGATATTAAGATTTGATGGTGCATACAAATTTGGCATTTCATGTGACGCATGAAGTGTGCTATCATCAGCAAAACTATGGATGGTTAACTGTTAACTGTTAACTGTTGAACCTAGCAAGTCATTAATATAGAGAAGAAAAAGAGTAGGTGATAAAGCGGAACCTTGAGGAACACCAGCGTTAGTTGAAAAGATATTCGATGAAACACCATCAACATTGACCTGAAATTTGCGCTCGGAAATAAAGCTTTGTAACCAAGAAATAAGTTGCTCATCTAAGCCGTAGCATCTCAATTTGCAAATAAGATTGTTGTGCCATACTTTGTCAAACGCTTTGGCAATATCAAGTAGAAAATTTTAGTTAGGATTGGTGCTAACTCTTTAGCAAAAGTTTTAAGGATAATTGGAGGAATACTATCAGGTCCAGATGCCTTATTAGTATTGATTTGTAAGAGCATTTTCCGAATGACATTTTTACGAAAAATAATCCGCCCCATTTTGTTAGAAGCTCTAGGAATTGGTATAGGTAGAAAATTGGGTTCTACTAATGTAGAATTTAACGAAAAACAGTTACCTAATAAATTAACCTTTTCTTTGGGGTCAATAATAGGTATATCTCTATCAATAAGAGGAGGTATAGAAGACTTACAAAAATTTCCTTGAACAGCCTTGGCGGTTTTATAAAAATTTCGTGAACCAGTAGGGTGCTCAGCAAATTTATTAGCTTTTTTCCTAATAAATAGATGTTTCTCTGCATCTATTAATTTTCTACATAAATTTCTTTCTATTCGGTATAATCTAAGGTTTTCATCAGACTTGTTTTGAATAAACTTTTGAAAAGCTTTTTTTTTAATTTTTATTGCTTTTTTGCATTTACTTGAAAACCATCGATCAACCTTCGGAACAATCAAACTATTTGGAACAAAACTACTCATACCCATTAGTATTATTTTTGAAAAATTAGAAGCAACAATGTTCGGATCTTGGCTGGAAAGACAATTGCGTTTCCAGGGAAACCATTTAAAGAAATCTCTAAGTCCCTGCCAATTTGCAGCTTTATAATCCCAAACAAGACGAGGATTAGCTTTAAACTGTTTAGGTACTTGTATATTTAAATGTGTGGAGATCAAATTATGATCTGATCCACCCAAAGGCTCTGATACTTTAAATTGAACCAACGTAGGGTCATTTATCAAAAACAAATCGAGCAAGTTACTTTTTTGGCCAAGAATGTCAGGAACTCTGGTAGGCTGATCTATTATCTGAGTGAAATTATGATAAACTCAAACTGAATTGGTCTAATATTCAGTAAATCATCAAAAATACAGCCAAAACAACAAAAAACAGCAATTTTTTGACATTTCAAAAATACATAACCAAAGGCTCTGATACTTTAAATTGAACCAACGTAGGGTCATTTATCAAAAACAAATCGAGCAAGTTACTTTTTTGGCCAAGAATGTCAGGAACTCTGGTAGGCTGATCTATTATCTGAGTGAAATTATGATAAAGAGCAAAAAGTTCAGCTTCTTTACCTAATTCATCAGTTTTAGAGCTGTGTGTAAGCCATTCTTTATTATGAACATTGAAATCACCAAGAACTATAATTTTAGCGTTAGGATATACAGTCAACCTATTTATCTTTTCAGATAGGTCATGAAATAAATTTATGTTCTCCGGTGAGTTGGGCGAGCGATACAATCCAAAGACAAATAGAGTTTGATTAGAGCATGTAATCTTAAGGGAAACCATATTGTGAAATTTTGAATTTAATTCAAAATTATTTATTCTCACATAAGGTACAGAATTTCTAATAAACGCACAAACACCATGCTTAAAGTAGAAAGAAGATTCAAGCTCATAGTTAGGACAAACATATTTAGTTTTGTCCAACGATACAGCTCTCGCGCTGATAATCGTTTCCGTTAAAAAAAGAATATCAGGCTTAAGATTCTCAAGATAAAGGTGAACTGCATTAAGATTGACGTTCAACCCTCTTATATTAGCAAAATTGATAGACAATTTCGACATTTTAAATTATAGTTAAATTTAAAAATAAATCTGAAAACAATCCTCAAAATAAATTCCAACAAAAACCAAACAAAAGATTAAAAATGATATCTAAATTGACAATTCTACCAGCTGGACAACTTGAAACTATGTCTAAGTTTAACTGTCGAAATTGCCAATTCAAACAATGGATAATTAATTAATGGTTGAACGACATAAGAGATTGAAGCAAACAGATTAAACCAAACCAAAAACAACGAAAAAGGATTAAAAGGAGACCGTGAAAATTCTTATCTCTTAAAAGTAGTACAGTAAGTATAACTGTGAAATTGCAATTGAAATTTTAAGAGAAGTACATCAAAATGTGATGTACCGCAAATAATAAAAACTTTAATAAATGGAAGGAAACACTAACAACACTAAAATATTATAACATTAATACTTTTATCACAATTAGAATTAATGTCAACAAACTAAATTAACCAAAATAAAACCAAAATCTTATTAAGGAAAAATATAATAAAACTTAAAAACTGATCTTTGAACTTCTTTATTTTCCTTTAAATCCTAAAGAACCTATTTTTTCCTTCACTTTTTTCAATCCAATTCAGTTCTGTATTAGCTCAGTTTACGTTCAGTGTAAACTGAATATTACCATTGGAACATACAAATTCCGGAATACAATTCAGTTTAAGTGAATCATTCAGTAATTCACTCGATTGGAAAGCGCGTAATGAATAATTAAAATGTTGACTCTATTCAAATCGAAAACATTGAATACGAAGCGGTTGAAGACTACGTATATTTGGGCCAAGTGCAATCTTTTAAAAACAGACAAGAAAAACAAATCGATGACCGAATATCAAAAGCATGGCGTTAGTTTTGGAGTTTAAAGAAGTTTTTCAAATAAGATCATATGACTCTTCCCGTATCCTTCCCGTGTTCACTTATGGCTCTCAAACATGGGCTTTAACTGAAGATGATAAGAACAAACTACCTGTTGCTCAGAGGAATATGGAGAGATTTATGCTGAAGATAAGAATATCAGACAAAATAAGCAATCAGAAGATCCGAAGGAAAACCAAAGAGAAAGACGTTGTATCTACCACGAATGAATTGAAATGGAACTGGGCTGGCCATGTTGCAAGGTATCCTCCAGACCGAATACCATTAATTATAAACAAGCAAGAAAAGTAGAGGTCAACCTAAAAGAAGATGGAAGGACAGCATTGTTCAACATGCGAGCTGTTTTTGGCGACGAAAAGCGAAAAATCGAGTAAATTGGAAATCTTTGAGAACTTCATCTTTGGGATATTCAGTATTGAATTGTTAATGGAGTAATAAATAAATAAATAAATATGGCAATCCCGTAATCCCATAGTATATTTTCCTACAAGAGATGAAAACATTGTTTTTTTCGTGAGTAAACACTTGTTCACGAGACGCGCTAGCGTCGATTGAGACATGCTTATGAACAAAAAACGTTTTTATCTTGCGTAGGAAATTCAATTTTTTCTATGATAGTATATACATAATCGATATTTACTATACATTATAAAGCTAGAAATCGACAAAAAAACATACAAAATTCATGTTCTATTTTTTCATGGTTGCTTTGTTTAAAATACTATGTAAAATTATATGAAAAACCATAGCAACTACAATTTGTTATTCTTTTTACACTAGTGGAATAGACTTTTCATTTGTTTTCATAGAAAAAAGTGATTTACTTGATTAAAAAATACAATTTCATTTTCTCTAACAGACATATATATGTTTCATTAATTTCATTTTCTAGGGGGGGCCAAAATTCGTCTAGGGGGGGCCGGGCCCTCTGGGCCCCTACCTAGTTACGCCTATGCTGTTCAGCTATGTGACTAATTTTTAAATTGATTTCGTAAAATCTGAGAAAAAAATATTTTGGACTTTCTTTTAACACTTATTTTGGATTTTTATGGTTTTTTTACGCAAGAAAACAATATCTACCCGGGTAGATATTTTTTCCTTGAGTTTTATATGAACATTTTTACTGGTCAATGTGAAAAACAAGTAACTTTATTTTTAAATATATGCTTTTATTGTATACAAAAGTAAAATAAATACACAATTAAGTTTGTTGATATTATGATATATGTAACATCTACCGGGGTAGATATTGTTCATATCTGTCGCTAAAAATATCCGTTCACGCGAAGGTTAAGAAAATTAAAATTATTAATTAAAAAAAATAAATTATATCTTAAAATTTCGGCACTGAGGTGCATTAGTACCTGTCAATTGCCTTCTCCTGACAAAATTTCATCCTCCTATGTGCTCCTGATTTCTCTGGAGAACGCACGCAGACACACAAACACTTTGTTTTATTATTATAGATTATTGCATTATAAGTTTGTCAAAAAAATGTTGTCAAGTGTGTCAAAAGAAAGATTTTTATTTATTTTTTTACCCAATTTCTTGGAAAATAATAAAATTAATAATTTGTATGACATGAAATTTTATTATTATTATAGAGAATTATGGCATTATAAGTTTGTCAAAAAAGTAATGTCAAGTGTGTCAAATATTGATTTCATTTATTTTTTTAGCCAATTTTTAGGAAAAAAATGTAGCTAGCTGTTTTTATGACGTAAATGTAATTGAAAATGAAATTGGACATGGACATTTTTGATTTTGTTATAGTTTTTGAAATATTTTTGGAATTTTGAAAAAAGTTTGTATTATTGATTTTGTAACAGTTTTTGCAATATTTTTAGAATTTTGGATAAAGTTTTAATTTTTGATTTTGTAAGAATTTTTGGAATATTTTTAGAATTTTGAAAAATATTAAATTTTTGATTTTATTATAATTTTTGGAATTTTGAAAAAAATTTCAATTTTTGATATTGTAATGATTTGAATTTTTAAGAATTTTCGGAATATTATTGGAATTTAGAAAAAGTTTAAATATTTGATTTTATTCTTAATTTCTTAATTTCGAAAAAAGTTTGATTTTATTTAATTTTTACAATATTTTTGGAATTTTGAAAGAAATATGAATTTGTGATTTTGTAATATTTTCTCGAAACTCTAAATGGAGAGGTTTTTGAGTAGTTTGCTGAGTGTATCATCTTTTCAGTATATTATGTTAATTTATGATCTGTGATCGTGTTAGTTTTGTAATAAATTTCTAAACAGAGATAAAAAAATACTTGTACTTTAACAAAGAGTTATGTTTGATATACATCGCTGCCCAAAACTAAAAACCATGTCCTCATAAAAGTTTTTGCCGAAAACTGTATCAAAATCCTTAACCAGACCGAAGTCTTGATATCTCAGAGCTGTGAGATTTCAACCCCTCCATATTTTTTGATTGTTTTTATGTAAGTTTTAATAATTTTTTGTAAAATGTTGTTCTTTGCTTTTTTAATACTTTTTGATATGTTTTTAAGATTTTTTCATTTTATTCATTTTTGTTATAGTTTTTTTACCGTTTTCTGAAGATGATATAAATATATATCGAAATGTCACAATAAATTTATAAATAAAATAATTAGGCTTCAACCAACGAATTTGTTATTAATTTTGAAAAATATTGATTGAAACCTTTTACCAACGTTTCATGAAAATCGATATAGTATTTAAGTAACATTATTGAAGGAAACTAAAACGAATACATACTTGCATTTAAACATGGTAATGTATTTTTAAATTGAACTGAAGCTAAGTATGAATTAATGATATGATTTGTGATATTGATACAAAAGACTGCTTTTTGGCAACCAAAGATGACCAATAAAATATTTCTGCTTAAAAGAGAAAATCATAGGAAATTGTGACTTTTAATAAACGAATTCACATTCATCTATGTGTTAGGACATATACTATTTAGAATACTGTAAGGGAGCTCTCTTTTCAATTTCACACAGTCATAAGCTGTGTTTTAGAGTAACTAAAATTGTTCAAATTCGGCTACTTCAATTATTTACTTTATTGAAATCCTTGATTTACTAGGGACTAGGGAAACGATTATCGAGTGGGTTATTGTATATAAAACAATTATTCTTTCTTCTAAACTAAACTGAAAATATAAAATACTCAAATTTTAAAAACCCCAAGCTTCTGCAGGTGGTCTTGGGTTCCACAAAAGAATGCTATAACGACCATTGCATCTTAAACACCGGTTTTTACGTTTACCAACAAAAGAAAACCAAACAACTTCATTTTGCTTTCCATTGGTAACAGCAATTAAATATTTCAAAATATTGTGTAGCATTTTGGTTATTTTGTGGCAGCTTTAATTGTTGAGACTAAGGCAATCAACTAGAGTTCTGCGATAGTAAAAACGAATTTTTGGCTGCTTACATGGTCTAACGGTAGTGAAGCATATTGCTATATAAAGGTTTTGAGACTTATTGTCAGCCATGAGTTCAACGCATTGCTTTGAGGAATTTTTTGAAAAATAAACTGGATAACTGTGGAACTGGAAACTGAATAAAGTTGAAAAGCTTGATTGCTTATACATCGAAAGTATTTGCTGGATCACTACGGTTCAAACCTATCAGAAGATTGAATTCCTAAGATCTAGTTAGACGGAATCTAGACGGAAATTTGAGTTTTTCTAGGCAGATGATAAAATAATTTTAACTTACTTCCATGAAGAGTACAGATTTATTTTAATCTAAAAGAAAAAGGATTTGCTTGATGCAATCTGAAAACTATGCAATAAGTCCAACATATTCGGCTTTTATATTGAAGAATCAATCACTGAGAATCGTGAACGAGTTGTGATCTATGCACTTGAAAAATGAGATTCGTGTGCTACAATGTTCATTTAGCTATACTGCACAGTCTTTGAGAATGAAATATTTGGTTGAGATGCAATTCATTGAAAGGAATGACAAAAAGCAAAAGTTGTCACAATATTTTTAGTGCATTGTTGCTCTTTAACCTCATAACATTTACACTAACACTATCATCGACACTTACACTATATCACTTAACACTATCATCGACACTTAACACTAATTCCAAAGTAGTCCAAGCATGGTCTAATTTCTTGCATTATCTCGAGCTTGAGAATACGTTTTCGATCTACAATTTATCTCCAAAATATTTAACGTAAAAGTGAGCTGTAAAACCATTAGATTTCCGTTTAGTCTGAGACGAACTGACTGTATAAGTGTATACTAACTGTTCATTAGATGTCAAAATGAGAATCATTTAAAATTTGCTTTCGCATTTATTGCATCACTTTAATAACTTTAAATATTTTGACCTGCAGTGCGCATATCATGAATGCTGGTCGGATGGTTATCGTTAACCATAGTAAATGACTATTAAATATAAAACAATAAATAAGTACAAACCAACATTTATGAAGTTTTTTAAAATATTATTAAACATCTACCGTTAAATCAATAACTACCGAATGATTTTAGACATAAAATTAAAGTTTAAAGAATAAAGATATTAGATTTTAGTACAACCGCATGATATTTGACAAAAACTTATCATTATCAGTTGTCAGGATACCGCCACTATACGAAACTTGTAACGATGTTGCTTCTAACTCAAACGAGCCAAAAAGTTTGCTATTTCAATTTTTAAAAGCATGCAATGGGTATAAAAAATTGTAATATTTTGAATTAAATTATTGAGGTTGCATAAAATAATACGTGCGTTCCATTTACTACATTTTCCTGTACTTTTGTACTAAATTTCGTTTCGCAAAACCTCCGATATTCTTCAAGCCCAATTCATTGACGCCATATTAAAAAAAACAATGAACATAGCCATAAGCAAAAAATTGAATTAGTGTTTTTGATTAAATTTTTAAATTTTTTTTATATGGAGTTTTATTTCTAGATGGCGTTTTTGGCGTTACGGCAATTTTTTGGAATATTTTTAAATTGAGTTTTAATTTCAAAATGGCGCTACAAGCTCATGATTTTTTCCGTGCTAAAAAATGAATCAGGGTTGTATATCAGGGGTTTTGAGTGATGGTAAAGTTACATAGCAACGCCTCCATTCACCAAACTAATGCGGACAAGGATCAAAACAGTGTAAAATGTAATTAAATTAATAAATAAATAAAATAAAAACAAAAAAATAAATAAATAAAAAAAGGTTATATATTTGCTAGCCCAACAGCTGCAGCTTTTCTCTATTCACAAAACTCTCTCCACTATGTTCGCTGACTGGATCAGTTAAGTTGAAAAACGATTACATAAAAATTCCCACGAATTATGTCTAGTGGTAGTAGATTATATTTTCTATATTTTTCTATATTAATTATTCTTTTTGTCTAGGATATGATAAATTCATAAAAAGACCCTCGTTATTCGTTAAACTTAACGACAAACCAACTTTATATATCAGTTCCATTCCACCCTATATGAGAAGTAAAAACACGATCACCTATTGACGATTGCACCATCTTATATTGGATAGGTGTACTAAATAAAAATGACCGTCGATAAAACAGAATATAAAAAACAAAATATTATCTGCCTAAATGATTTCATTTTTAAAGCTTAAATTTCTAATGATCACCAAGCAAATACATATGTTGTTTCTTTCAAATCAAACCTATTTTATCCATTTTCTTTATATCTCTACTAATCAACGGTCAAAATTGTTAAAAACATATTTTTTCTTTTGTTTTTTTTAAGGTATGATATCACTTTCTAGGAAAAACAAAATAAAATTTATTATAATAAAATTCAAAAGAAATTTTTTCTATACAGATTTTATGTAACTTTAAAAAGTGTATGTATATATAAAACAACTTTGCAAATCAACTTTTGTTGTTCATTTTTTTTGTGTTTTAAAAAGTTTGCAACAAAAAAATAAAATTTAATATAAAAACTTACTTGAAAATATTTTGACAGAACACATTATAATATATGGAAATAAAAAACAGATCAAGTCAAATATAAAATCGAAACAGTTAACTTTGTCTAGCTAGGATAATAACTTTTGATTATATTATTATTATTTTTATGTTGTTGCACATGTAATACTACAGATCACATGATTATAAACCAACTGATTTAATTTGTTATAAAATTGTATGTAAAGAGAAAAAATAATGATAATATAAACAATTGAATTTTTTTGGTGTTAGTACTTTGTAATGGGGGAAAATTTAGTTGAACTTGTTCAAAAAGAGGAGAAAACACAATAATCAGAACGAGTATTGAAAAAAAACATAACTATATTTCATATAAGATGCAGTTTTGGAAAAAAAGGAGGACGCACCGGTGCATAAACGAACGTGTTGCCTAAATTATTAGTAAACGTAAAATTTTGCACACCACTGGAAATAGCAGTACGATATCAGTAGCCAAGGTGATATCTTGGGTCATGGCGGATGAAATCTATTCAGTCAACGGTAATATCCCAAAACCTAGTGGTCGTGCATTCATTGATGAAACAACTCTATTACTTCTTGTGGGGAATAAGCCCCCATATAAAACTTTATGAGGACTATTAGTATTGAGGAGGACTACCTCATATGATCAAGAAATATGCCAGGATTATTAGCAACGCAATGGTAACTATGTTCTCGCAATTTTTTTTTTAAATTTGCTTTTTGCTTCTTATTTCCTCCATCTTATTATGAAAATATGAAGGGGCTGAAATTTCACAGCTCTGAGATATCAAGACTTCAGTCTATGTTAAGGATTTTGATATAGTTTTCGGCGAAAAACTTTTATGAGGATATGGTTTTTAGTTTTGGGCAGCGATGTACTTTTTGTTAAAGTTCATCTATTTTTTATCTCTATTTACATATGTATTACAAAACTAACACGAAACATCAATACGTTGTTGGAAAATTATAACAGATCATAGATTAACATAATTTAGTGAAAAGATTATACGACCAGCAAACTACTCAAAACCTCTCCATATAGCGTTTCGAGAAAATATTTCAAAATCACAAATTCATATTTCTTTAAGAATTCCAAAAAAATTGTAAAAATTAAATAAAATCAAAAATTCAAACTTTTTTCAAACAAAATTCTAAAAGTATTTCAAAAATTATTACAAAATCAAAGGTTAAAACTTTTTCAAAAACTCTAAAAATATTGTATAAATTATAACAAAATCAAAATTTGAAACTTTTTCCAAAGTTATAAAAATTATAATATAATCAAAAATTTAAAATTTTTTCAAAATTCTAAAAATATTCCAAAAATTCTTACAAAATAAAAAATTGAAACTTATTTTAAAATTCTAAAAATATATATAAAATTCAAAAATTCTACTTTTTTTTTTCAAAATTCTAAAAATATTCCAACAATTAGAATAAAATCAAAAATTTAAACTTTTTCTAAACTTTAATAATATTCCAGAAATTCTTAAAAATTTAAACTTTTTCTAAAATTCTAAAAATATTGCAAAAATTATAACGATATCAAAAATTGAAACTTTTTCCAAAATTCTTACAAAAGCAAAAATTGAAACTCTTCAAAATTCTAAAAATATATATAAAATTAATACTACAGATCACATGATTATAAACCAACTGATTTAATTTGTTATAAAATTGTATGTAAAGAGAAAAAATAATGATAATATAAACAATTGAATTTTTTTGGTGTTAGTACTTTGTAATGGGGGAAAATTTAGTTGAACTTGTTCAAAAAGAGGAGAAAACACAATAATCAGAACGAGTATTGAAAAAAAACATAACTATATTTCATATAAGATGCAGTTTTGGAAAAAAAGGAGGACGCACCGGTGCATAAACGAACGTGTTGCCTAAATTATTAGTAAACGTAAAATTTTGCACACCACTGGAAATAGCAGTACGATATCAGTAGCCAAGGTGATATCTTGGGTCATGGCGGATGAAATCTATTCAGTCAACGGTAATATCCCAAAACCTAGTGGTCGTGCATTCATTGATGAAACAACTCTATTACTTCTTGTGGGGAATAAGCCCCCATATAAAACTTTATGAGGACTATTAGTATTGAGGAGGACTACCTCATATGATCAAGAAATATGCCAGGATTATTAGCAACGCAATGGTAACTATGTTCCAGCAATTTTTTTTTTAAATTTGCTTTTTGCTTCTTATTTCCTCCATCTTATTATGAAAATATGAAGGGGCTGAAATTTCACAGCTCTGAGATATCAAGACTTCAGTCTATGTTAAGGATTTTGATATAGTTTTCGGCGAAAAACTTTTATGAGGATATGGTTTTTAGTTTTGGGCAGCGATGTACTTTTTGTTAAAGTTCATCTATTTTTTATCTCTATTTACATATGTATTACAAAACTAACACGAAACATCAATACGTTGTTGGAAAATTATAACAGATCATAGATTAACATAATTTAGTGAAAAGATTATACGACCAGCAAACTACTCAAAACCTCTCCATATAGCGTTTCGAGAAAATATTTCAAAATCACAAATTCATATTTCTTTAAGAATTCCAAAAAAAATTGTAAAAATTAAATAAAATCAAAAATTCAAACTTTTTTCAAACAAAATTCTAAAAGTATTTCAAAAATTATTACAAAATCAAAGGTTAAAACTTTTTCAAAAACTCTAAAAATATTGTATAAATTATACACTCAAAAAAAAAACCAAGTGAAACTAATAAAATTCTACATACATTTTACAATTTTTTTATAAATATACAACACACAAAAATTTTTGTAAAATTTACATTTTTACAATATATATTGTCATTGTGAAAAAAAATATTTATAAGCACTACAAATTCTTTTATTCACATATAACAAAGGATTGTAAGGTTTATAAATTAAATTATGAAAATGGCAGAAACATTTTTTGGCTTAATAAATATTTTGTCAAATCATCAAACTAAATATTTTCGTTTATCAGAGCTATTGTGAAATTTATGCAATTTATTAAATTGTTTTCACAAAAGTTTTAGAAAAAGAACAAACCCTTTTATAGTATCAACAAAAAGCATTTATGGATTTAATAACATTTTTTTGTAATATATATACATATATGTATATATATATATATGTATATATATATATATATATATATATATATATATATATATATATATATATATATATATATATATATATATATATAAATATATAAATATATATATATATATATATATATAAATATATATATATATATATATATATATATATATATATATATATATATATATATATATATATATATATATATATATATATATATATATATATATATATATATATATATATATATATATATATACATATATATATATGTATATATATATAAATATATATATATATATATATATATATATATATATATATATATATATATATATATATATATATATATATATATATATATATATATATATATATATATATATATATATATATATATGTATATATATATATATATATATATATATATATATATATATATATATATATATATATATATATATATATATATATATATATATATATATAAACATACACATATATCATATGGGAACCCCGTTAATAAATAAAACTCTTTTTTGCATACATTTGTTATATTTTGTAAACAATTTATAATTAAAATTTTTTACAATATTTTAGAATTCGGTATGTTGAATGGATTTTTGTTTACTAAATTATAATCGCAGTTTCTTCTCTAATTTATCAGGAGTTACTCAAAGAACAAGGAACCGTTTCTGGGTATCCGGCACACTAAAGCATAAAAATACATGTCTGTTTCCATTTTTTTCGTCACTTCATGTGATATTAATGTAACTTGTATTAAATGAAATAAAATGGCAGATTATCCTTTTTGCAGTAATATTGAGAAAATTACTACGTCACTCAATGGTTTTACATTTTCTTGGAGCATTGGCTTCGAGGAAGTTTCTTAGTTTTCATCTTACTTTGCCAATTTAAATCTTTTTCGGTCTGTAAAAAAATTTAAAAAATAAATATTTATCAACTTTTTCACCAAACTTACATGCTGCTTGTTTATATTTACCAATTTGTAACCTTATGGTTTCCTCTACTGTTGTAAATTAAGAAATATAGCTCCCGTTGAGGCGTTGAATTTAAATAATTTGAGTCTTGAAACACAAGCATTTCTCCTTTGGTTTAGTTCTGCCCATGAACATTTATTTTTTTGTCATGAACAGTTCTTCCTTTTATAACTACGGTTACTTTTTAAAAACCATGAGTTCTATAAATGTTTAATTTAATAAGCTACTGTACAGATTTTAAATTTTTTTGTTGTGTTTAAAGGTTAAAGAAAGATTTTGATAATAATATTTTAAGTTATAATTTTTTAACAATTAACTACGCAAAACCTCATTGATCGTTTTTTATCTAAAATAAGATCGTAAAAGACTTTAGGTCTTTTATCCAAAATCTAAATCTTTGGTATTATGTAGAAAAGTAATGAAATTATGAGGCAAAAAATAAAATTCAACGGAGATTAATTAATTAATTAATTTTTTAATTCTTTTTATTATAACAACTAATCAAAAATTGTAATTGTATTTATTTTAACTAAAAAAAGACTTTTATTAGCAAAGCAAAAAAAAATTAAAAGGCGTTAAGTAGTTCGTGAAATACATCAAATTGAACATAATATCAAACTCGTGGTTTTTTAAAATTAGCCCTAGCTTATGGGGAGAACCACTAGCGATTACAAAAAATTCTCTTCTATATGAAATGTTGTGTTTTTTTGTCTCCCACTGTAAAAAAAGTTAAAACAAATAAAAAATTTGTGTTAAAAAAACCGAATTTCTGGTTTTAAATTCGTGATTTTGACCTATATGTTTGGAATGATACACGTCAAAGGGATCAAGACTCTGCTCAAAATCTATTAGTTGTTGAAAGTTTGTTTATGGCTCAAATTGAAGCTATGATTTGAGAGTTTCATAAACTGTGTTCCATTGTCCTTAATGGCGGATCAATATGGTGGCTGCAAATCTGCAAATCAAACGCCTCAACGTCAAAGAATAGTTTTGTTGATGTTATTTTTAAAAGTGTTGTGTTTAGGAATTACAATATGTGTCATAACAACACATAGATACCTTTTAAAATAAATAGGTTCCACAACAACATGCGTTCCGAGGTGTTGATGAACGTTGTTTTTTAACCATTGTGGTCACGTCTCTCTGATTTGTTAAATCAATAGATCATTTAATTAAAACCTTTTTCTGATGTATCTTTGCTTGCTGAACACGAACATAACCTTACTTTTTGATATAATCAGTTCAAAAAAATGCAAATTTCGCGAAAACTTTGGTGATTTTGGAACTCAAAATACAGTTTTTAATAGTTTTCTAGGGTCCAAGATCGAAAAGTGGACTTTTTAGTATACTATTGGTTAGGTTCGTACTCAGAAAACCAAACTACATCGAAATAAGGTTTTTTTTAAACACTCCAACGATAAATGGGGTGTCAGTTATAAAAAGCAAATACTTTTTGGTAGTTTTTGTATAGGATAGGGACTAGGGACGACATGTGAAAATTTTAATTTAGGGATAGGTTGTATGTGATCTGTTATACGTTTTTAGAAAATAAAATTAACCGCTGTGCGTTTGTTATTACAAAACACAGTTTTTTGGAAAGTTATTGGATATTACGGACAAAAAAGTAGCTTCTAACTAAGGAAAAGATTATATTCGTATTTAGCAAACAAATATACATCAAAAAATGGTTTCTATCAAAAGATGCGATGAATTTTACAAGTATAACAGTTAAACAGTTTAAGAATCTCTATAATCTTAGCTTATATTTGCGCCATAAACAAATTTTTTACGACTGATTGAATTTTGAACACAGCCTTGATGCGTTTGAGGTAAAACGTCCCATATATATAAAGATAGATATGTAGACTCTAAGTTACAATATCTTACCATACAGTCAGTAAGGAACTGATTTATTATACAATTCGCCAGTTGTCCTGCTATGCCAGTCGTCATATTTTTTAATTTTTATTATTCTCCACCAAAACTGAACGAAGTTCATAATTCACACTATATTAATTATTATGATATTAATTATTAATAATAATAAATAATATTAATTTATGATGCAAATTAATATTAATTATTAATACTGTTTAAACGAGGGACTGTATCACGACCACTATTTATTATATGTATATAGATAGACCACTAAATTATCACAACCTTAAAAAATTTACTTTTCTACTTAAACAACCAGATTGAAACTGAAAATGTTTAATACCAATTTTCGTTATGATTCCAATTTATAAAAGTGTTTGTAAATAGAAATTTTTTTTTGTAAAATAGTTGTTGGTTTTTTAAATTGCATAAGTCCCTTTGTAAAGTTTAAAAAAAAATCTTCAATATTCGTATTAAGTTTTACAACAAAAATTGTAGAATGTTATTTTTCTGTTCACAAAATTTTCCAAAATTTTGTACAATTGATTTTTATTTTGTTATGGATACACGATTTATGACTTAAAATTTAAAAAAATCAACATAATCTTAACAATATTTTTATTAAAACTATAAAAAAAAGTTGTAATAAGAAATATTTATGATTTTGTACTTTTTTAATCCAAATCACAAAAACAATTGGTAGGTTTACAAATATTTTTCAAATTTAAAAAAGTATACAAAATTTTCTATAAAGTTTAGGATTTTTTGGTAAATTCACAAAAATTTTTTGTTAGCACTTTTACAAAACGATTTTGTAAATCTTACCGGCAATATTTTTTTGAGTGTAACAAAATCAAAATTTGAAACTTTTTCCAAAGTTATAAAAATTATAATATAATCAAAAATTTAAAATTTTTTCAAAATTCTAAAAATATTCCAAAAATTCTTACAAAATAAAAAATTGAAACTTATTTTAAAATTCTAAAAATATATATAAAATTCAAAAATTCTACTTTTTTTTTTCAAAATTCTAAAAATATTCCAACAATTAGAATAAAATCAAAAATTTAAACTTTTTCTAAACTTTAATAATATTCCAGAAATTCTTAAAAATTCAAAAATTTAAACTTTTTCTAAAATTCTAAAAATATTGCAAAAATTATAACGATATCAAAAATTGAAACTTTTTCCAAAATTCTTACAAAAGCAAAAATTGAAACTCTTCAAAATTCTAAAAATATATATAAAATTCAAAAATTTTTTTTTCATAATTCTAAAAATATTCCAAAAATTATAACAAAAACAAAATTTAAAACTTTTTCCGAAATTCTAAAAATATTGCAAAAATTATTACAAAATCAATAATACAAACTTTTTTCAAAATTCCAAAAATATTTCAAAGACTATAACGATTTCAAAAATGTCCATGTCCAAATTCATGTTCAATTACATTTACGTCATAAAAACAGCTACATTTTTTTCCAAAAAAATGGCTAAAAAACTTGACATTATGTTTTTTGACAAACTTATAATGCCATAATTCTCTATAATAATAATAAAATTTCATGTCATACAAATAATTAATTTTATTTTGTTCCAAAAAATTGGGTAAAAAAATAAATAAAAATCTTTATTTTGACACACTTGACAACATTTTTTTGACAAACTTATAATGCCATAATTTTCTATAATACTAATAAAATTTCATGTCATACAAATTATTAATTTTATTTTTTTCCAAAAGATTGGGTAAAAAAATAAATAAAAGTCTTTCTTTTGACACACTTGACAACATTTTTTTGACAAACTAATAATTACATAATTCTCAATAATAATAATAAAATTTCATTTCAAACAAATAATTAATTTTATTTTTTTCCAAAAAATTGGGTAACAAAATAAATAAAAATCTTTCTTTTGACACACTTGACAACCTTTTTTTTCACAAACTTAAAATGCCATAATTCTCAATAATAATAATGAAATTTCATTCAAACAAATAATTAATTTTATTTTTTTCCAAAAAATTGGGTAAAAAATAAATAAAAATCTTTCTTTTGACACACTTGACAACATTTTTTTGACAAACTTATAATGCAATAATCTAGTTTTTGATTTCACATACCAATCCCTACCATCAAAATTTCTCCAAATTCAATGTTTCTACTCGTAATCAATTAAAATGAACGTTTTTTACGCCAAAAATATGAAAATGTGCTGCTTTGACACACTTATTGATTTTTTGACACACTTCCGGTACAGTTATCGAACACAGCGTCCTTTCGGACCTGTCCCTTGAGTATACCTATTTTTAGAAAATCCCTCCAGCGGTTTTCCCTGCAGCGTAGGTAATGATGGCCGGACGGCAGACAGACATACATTTATTTTTGTTTTTTAGAATCAGCAGGTCCTAAAACGTCGAGAAATGCCCAAAAAAGTGCGGTAAGAATTTCACTTTTGCCTCATGAATGTAATACTTAGGTCTTTCAGACCGAAGTAATATGGAGGGGCTGAAATCTCACAGCTCTGAGATGTCAAGACTTCGGTCTGGGTTAAGGATTTTGATTTAGTTTTCGGCAAAAAACATTTATGAGGACATGGTTTTTAAGTTTGGGCAGCGATGTATATCAAACATAGCTTTTTGTTAAAGCACTTGTATTTTTTATATCTGTTTAGATATGTATTACAAAATTAACACGAAACATCAATACTTTGTCGGAAAATTATAACAGATCATAGATTAACATAATTTAGTGAAAAGGTTATACGACCAGCAAACTACTCAAAACCTCTCCATATAACGTTTCGAGAAAATATTTCAAAATCACAAATTCATATTTCTTTAAAAATTCCAAAAATATTGTAAAAATTAAATAAAATCAAAAATTCAAACTTTTTTCAAACAAAATTCTAAAAATAGTTCAAAAATTATTACAAAATCAAAGGTTAAAACTTTTTCAAAAACTCTAAACATATTGCATAAATTATAACAAAATCAAAATTTGTAACTTTTTCCAAAATTATAAAACTTATAATAAATCCAAAAATTTAAAATTTTTTCAAAATTCTAATAATATTCCAAAAATTCTTACAAAATCAAAAATTGAAACTTTTTTCAAAATTCTAAAAATATATATAAAATTCAAAAATTCTATTTTTTTTCAAAATTCTAAAAATATTCAAAAAAATATTGCAAAAAAATTATTACAAAATCAAAAATACAAACTTTTTTCAAAATTTCAAAAATATTTCAAAAACTATTACAAATTTCCATGTCCAATTTCATTTCCAATTACATATACGTCATAAGAACAGCTACATTATTTTTCCAAAAATTTGGCTAATTTTTTGACACACTTGACATTATTTTTTTGACAAACTTATAATGCCATAACTCTCAATAATGATAATAAAATTTCATTTCAAACAAATAATTAGTTTTATTTTTTTCCAAAAAATTGGGTAAAAAAATATATAAAAATTTTTCTTGTGACACACTTGACAACATTTTTTTGACAAACTTAAAATGCCATAATTCTCAATAATAATAATAAAAATATGGAAGGGCTGAAATCTCACAGCTCTGAGATATCAAGACTTCGGTCTGGGTTAAGGATTTTGATATGGTTTTCGGTAAACAACTTTTATGAGGACATGGTTTTTAGTTTTGGGGCAAGGATGTATATCAAACATAACTCTTTGTTAAAGTACAAGTACTATTTTATCTCTGTTTAGAAATTTATTACAAAACTAACACGAAACATCAATACGTTGTCGGAAAATCATAACAGATCATAAATTAACATAATTTAGTGAAAAGATGATACACTCAGAAAACTACTCAAAAACCTCTTCATTTAGCGTTTCGAGAAAATATTACAAAATCACAAATTCATATTTCTTTCAAAATTCCAAAAATATTGTAAAAATTAAATAAAATCAAACTTTTTTCAAAATTCCAAAAATTAGAGTAAAATCAAATATTTAAACTTTTTTCTAAATTCCAATAATATTCCGAAAATTCTTAAAAATTCAAACCTTTCAAAATGATGAAAATATTGCAAAAATTATTACAAAATCCAAAATTCAATCTTTTTTCAAAATTCCAAAAATTGTAATATAATCAAAAATTTAAAACTTTTCAAAATTCTAAAATTATTCCAAAAATTCTTACAAAATCAAAAATTGAAACTTTTTTCAAAATTTTAAATATATATATAAAATTCAAAAACGCTATTTTTTTCAAACTTCTAAAAATATTGCAAAAATTATAACAAAATCATAAATTGAAACTTTTTCAAAATTCCAAAAATATTCCAAAAATTAGAATAAAATCAAATATTTAAACATTTTCTAAATTCCAATAATATTCCAAAAATTCTTTAAAATCCAAACTTTTTCCAAAATTCTAAAAATATTGCAAAAATTATTACAAAATCGAAAATTGAAATTGTTTTCAAAATTCCAAAAGTTATAATAAAATCAAAAATTTAATATTTTTCAAAATTCTAAAAATATTCCAAAAATTCTTACAAAATCAAAAATTAAAACTTTTTCCATAAATCTAAAAATATTGCAAAAATTATTACAAAATCAAAAATACAAACTTTTTTCAAAATTCCAAAAATGTTTAAAAAACTATAACAAATATAAAAATTTCCATGTCCAATTTCATTTTCAATTACATTTACGTCAGTAAAAACAGCTACATTTTTTTCCCAAAAAATTGGGTAAAACAATAAATGAAAACATTTTTTGACACACCTGACATTACTTTTTTGAAAAACTTATAATGCCATAATTCTCTATAATAATAATAAAATTTAATTTCAAACAAATAATTAATTTTATTTTTCACAAAAAAATTGGGTAAAAAAATAAATAAAAATCTTTCTTTTGACACACTTGATAACATTTTTTTGACAAACTTATAATGCAATAAACTAGTTTTTGATCTCACATACCAATCCCTACCATCAAGATTTCTCCAAATTCAATGTTCCTACTCGTAATCACTTAAAATGAACGTTTTTTAAGCAAAAAATATGAAAATTTGATGTTTTTCACACACTTAATGATTTTTTTGACACACTTCCGGTACAGTTATCGAACACAACGTCCTTTCGGATCTGTCCCTTGAGTATACCTATTTTTAGAAAAAAAATTTTGAAATCTCTCCAGTGGTTTTCCCTGCAGCGTAGGTAATGACGGCCGGCCGGACGGACGGCCGACAGACAGACATACTTTTTTTTTGCTTTTTTAGAATCAGTAGGTTCTAAAACGTCGAGATATGCCAAAAAAAGTGGGGGAAAGAATTTCACTTTTGGCACATGAATGATCGAAGTAATATTGGCCTATGTCATATTTTATTAAATTATAGGACTCAAGAAAGCATGTTGCTGTAGAATACAGGTCTTAAAAAGTTTAAATATGTTGTTATGGCATATTTTATTGTAACTCCTTTTTAATAAAAATAAAACGAAAATCTTGAATTTTTCATATCAGTTTCGATTGTGTTTGCCCGATTGAATACCCGCTTATGTAGTTGCTTTAGATAGATTAAAGTAAAATTTTTCTACCAGTCTTTGGTACTGTCATTATTAATGATTGAGTGAAATTTGCAAACATAATGAGAATATCAAATAAGTTTTCATTTATATTTTGCCACGAATATTAAACGGCGTCTTATATACCTAAAAGAAATTATTCTTTCCTAGAGGCAAGAGTAAATTTCAATTAAATTTAATTCAATCGTAATCGGTATTCAATTTTTGAACTCTTTTATAATTCAATTATCAAAACAAATTTTTATTAGAAAATTGAATTAACATCAGTTTTTAATAAAAATAATTATAACGGTTATTTTTTAATTTAATACATATACAAAAATAACTGTGATCACTCCGATAGTGAAATTTCCCAAGAAACAAACCGTAATCATTAGTTAATTCTAATTTCCTAAATAAAAAAGTGTGTATTTTAAAATGTATTAAATAAACTATAATTATCCCTCAAACATTTTTATTTCAAAGCCGCAATAATTGTCGTTATTATATACAAAAAAAATCTTTCAAATGACAGATCAATTTCAAATATTTTTATAAACGACAAGCTAAAAAATAAAATATTATGGTTTAATTTCTATTCAGCGGAATTAAATTATTTCGCCACCTTCTAATCATCGAAATAAAATAGTTCATTCCAGAATTGAAAAACATGTCATTCTTACTTTTAAATATTCCAAAATAAATACTACTTTTATAGTTGTATTTGTGTTATGTTCACGGTTCACTAACTTATAGTAAGCATTATAGAGTACGATGTAAGAAAATACAAAGTTTTGAAAAATAGTTCTCGGCGAAAATATTTTCAATAAAACAATATAAAACACCTGAATAAATATTTAAAGATAACAAATACATAATAACACGCAACAGAAAATTGAGTAGCGTTATCTAATCTATAATCTATCTATACTAATAAAATAAAGTGTTTGTCTATCTGCGTGCGCTTTCCAGCGAAATCTGTAGCAGGAGTCTGAAGTTTTGCCAGGAGAAGGCCATTAACAGGTACTAATGCACCTCGGAGCCGAAATTTTAAAATTTAATTTAGTTTTTTTATAATTAATAATTTTAATTTTTCTAATGGTTTGCCTAAATGTATATTATATTTTATACTTGGCTTGTTATTCAATTTTCACTCAGTTATCTTTGATCAATTTTTTTCCGCAAAACAGAATTACCATTCAAATGGAAAATTAAAGTATAATGTGACAAACAAATTGACTTAAATGAAAATTATATACATTTATATATTTATTATATACATACATGATACAATTATATGCATCCAACACATTACGTTGCAACAAATATTTCTAATTTACAACAAACATGTTCTTGGTTTGGTGTATATACATGTGCAATACATATTTTATTTGGTTTATATATATGGGGGGATTCTACAAAAATCGGGTAACTTTTAGGGTTATTTTGCTTACTATAGTTTTCACGTTTAATTTCTACAAATTCGGGTATTTAAGATAGATAATCTCATGAACATATTATTTCAAATCGGTCCAGTCATTTTCTAAAGTAGATTTAGAGATATTTAAATTTTTCTAAATTTGACTGCTATCGGACTGACCAGAGTAACAGAGTAACATTCGAAATTGACTAAAACCTTGAAAAATCTCGCAGAATCTTGTAATGGCACATATCTTTGTGGTATTAAATCCCTTAAATAACTTTTGAGATTAACTGTTACCGTGTAATACGGTGAGAACCATCTCAATTTTCAAAACAGACTTTTAATTTTTTAATTACGTTACGGTACTTAAACTAAATCATTTTGAGGTAGTTTTACTTAACAGTATATATATTCTGAGAAACTAACAAACAATTGAAACAAAAATATGACAATTTTTGCCTATAAAACCTGAAAACGCTAAAATACTACCAGGGGACTGACGCCAGGGGATTGATGAAAAGACATAAATTTCAGGTTACAATTACAACTAATGTTTCTTTCGGTTTTTTCGAATATCACCAAGCTTCATTTTAACAAATCAAAAGTCTTCAAAACAAAATAAAATTCAGGTTGACAAGGAAATAACGACTCTCCAGGGTACTGATATTTTGACTGGATCGGAAGGTGTATCGTTAACAACGACTCTAGCACTGGCATAGTAATAGCGGCCGTCAAATGTCGCGATCTGTCGCTAACTTTACTACCAACGCTAAAATTTAACTGAGATTTGAACTTGAGTCGGTGATATTTACCGAGAATTTCAAATTTGAAAGACACACAAGGGACTGACGACAAAAACTGATGACAAAGTTTGTTATTATTTTTCTGATAACCTTGAGATTGCATTATGAAAGTTGTGATATACATTACTAAGTACATTACAGATTGGAGTAAAGTATGTAGTAAGTTTCTTTAAATTAATAGTAATATATAACAAACAGCCAATTTATTGCGCGTTATCATGGTTGTGACATGCCAGGGGACTGACAATTTGAGGTTATATTGTGCTGTTTACCACACTTGTGTATAAAATAATTAACTGAAATTGGGTGACCAAACAAAAGACATTTAATTCTTTTAAAATAAAATGAAATATGAACAAATTATTATAAAACTTGGTATCTATTGACTTATGACATGGAGTTACCCGATTTTTGTAGAATCACCCATAATTTATACATGTTCAAAAATCAAAATATAGAAAATGGGCGTTTCTTTTCCTCTTTTTAGAAACATTGATGCAGCAAGTATTTGCAATGGAATTGGAACCCTTGTATTGAAGAAAAGGATTATGAACAATAATATCAAAGCTACAGGTTGAAAGCGTTTTACTTATTAAGAAAAATATGCCTCGATTAATTTAAAAAACAAACAAATAATGTAGGTTATTTGAAGAAATCGGTAAAATATATGCAAATATGTCAACAAATGAAGTGATTTGACTGGGTTTAGATTAGTACATATAAAAGTCTGGATTTATAAATGATATTATTCTTATTATTATTTTTATATTATACTACAAATTAGTCTTATTATTATGTTTGCCAAAATTTTTTTTTTAAAACTCTGGCAGAAATGTCGAAATAAGACGATGGCCATAAATCGACAAAACCCAAAAAACGAAAGCCTTCACTAAAAATGCTGTCATTCTTAGACCGGTTTTTCAATTAGTATCAAGCATCAGCGCTATGCATATTTTGTCTGCTCTTCAAAGTTTTCTTTCAGTGACATGCTCTATTACTAATAAAAACACACAGAGCGCATGTAGAGCATTGGAAATAATTGGTAAAATATATTTGAAAATCCAAATTGACTTTATTTAAGATCAGCAAATAATTTGGATAGATTGATAAATGAAATTAGTCAACATGAAATGGTACGATAAAACAGTAAATTTTAGTGCGATGTGCCTATTTTGTATCGCAAGTATAACGGTTCCAGAGTAAGTCATTGACAACTGTAACACCCAATAGACGAATGTTTTGACGTTCACCTAATTTTTCGCGACACATATTAAGACGATTAACGCGAAAAATTGGAAGTGTTTAATTTAAACTCTCCGAAACTCTTTACCAATCACTTTCAAATGTTGACCTTCCTTTCAATTTTCAAACTATCTAGATTGATCAGCTAGAATGCTAATGATCTCTGTTATTCATATTTCTTAAATGGAAAAATTAAAATAGGCTCCTTCTATTTTCATTACGACTCTTTGAAATTATTCTTACTAATTCAACAAAATGTACGCACACAATCTTTTTTATAGGCGTAGCAACGTACGCCAGGTCCTGCTAGTAGGAAAATAAAACAAAGCTATGCAGTGAATTATAGAGCAAATAAATGGGATGAAGAAAATAGACGAATAAATAAATTAAAAGAATAGATGTTTTCAGGATCGTGTTATTATGTATTTTGTTTAAGGTCGTTTTTTATTCTGGAGCATTGTTATTGCTTTTGATTCATCTAGTATACTAGAGGTCACCACGGTAAAATAAAAGGAGAAACATTTGGAAATGTGAATTTTTTTTAGTTTTTTTTTCTTAAAGTAAATTCTATATTTCAAACCTCTACGGCTTAGATATTTTAAAAATTTGCATTTTTTAAGTTAGCATTTCTGTTTTTTGACATTTTAACGAATTCGAATTTCTTTTTAAATTTCTATAACCATTATATATTTATACCATGTACGAATAGCGCAAAATACCACTATACTGACAGTTTGAATTTTTATTTCTGAAAAAATTCAAAAAATCTGAACATTTTCTAACAGTTAATTGGTAAACCAAATAATTTTTAAGAAAATCAATTGCTATCAACTAGCTTTTTCTATCAGTTTTTATATATCGACTTTTTGTCTCATACACAATATTTATCATCAACTTTTCAGATGAAATGTTGATTATGACAACTGAATTTAATTTGTATGTAATATCACCATAGCATTGCCTTTTAAAATGCTGTTGTTCCGATGCATATGATAACAGTTTTTCATTAAACAAAATAAAGGTACTAATATTTGTCACATTAACATTTCCAAACTAGTAAAAGAAAATACATAAAATTATAATAACGCATTTTTTTTGTTTATAATTCTTTTTACAATAAAACGACATGAAATAGTATCACTTCCAACACTACCATCATCTTCCTTATCACATTCTCCGATCCATCATCATCATCAAGAAATGTTGACATTTTTTATTCGTCTTTGTGTAATTTTATCTTTCTTTTTTTTTGAAAAAAAAAAGTGTTTTGATTCTGTTGTCTGAAGTGGTTTGTGTTGACTTCTCGATCTTCGCCTAAAAATTAAATGACAGTTGATGTTGTTAAACGAAAAAGAAAACGCACTAAAATAATTCTTCTTCTTATAACTAAAATGATTGTCTCGAATTTAAGACAATTGTGTGATTGGTATGATGATTGGTATAACAAAACAATTTCAAAGAATAACATTTCTTTTTGTTCTCGTTTGTTTTTCATGTACATATGTTAAGGAAAATACAACTTCTGGAACCAACTGTTTTTTGATTACACATAAATCGGGAAATACTGGTTAAGAATAATTTAGTGATTTATTCCATCAAAACATAAAATTTTGACTTATGTTCAGATACGATATTTTTAAAATTACAATTCAATTGTGCAGTTTAACTTAAATTTTAAATAACATATTGACATTATCTTGTTAATTATATATATTTCAGCTTGTTAGGCCATCTTCTGGAATAAGGAGTTGAAATTTTAAATTTCAACATTAAAACTATTTCCCACAAAAAAAACTCAAGATTAAAACTAATCTTCTAGATAATAAAACAGAAAATTAACTATAAACGAATAAAATAAAACAAGAATAAAAAGTTACATAAGATTCATAATTATATGTTCATTACATTTTTAATCATTAAAATTATTATTTTTTCGTTAAATGTTTGGAGAAAATTTACCTTTACGAATACGCTATAAGCAAACGAATTACTGTTAATTTGTGTCAAAAGTCGACTGATTTATTAATAGTTAGAATCACCTATAATGAAAGATTTTCATGATGGGAAAAACGAAATACAACTGCCATCCGGTGGAAAGAATACATACTTTATTTCAAGCAGAAGTACACAATGCCAAATAACGTTATTTATAAAGGCAAATCTTTTTAGAAAAAGGGGAAAACTGGAAAATAAGATCTTCACTAGATTTGCTTATTGTGATTTAGTCAAAACGGATGTAATAAACGGTTATCCGTTTATATCCGGGATTAAATAACCAAAAATCTACATGTGCCCTCTAGCCAAGGAAAATCTCTAGTTCAAAATATTTTAGTTGGTCATATTAAAATGAAAATTTACCCAATAGGTATTTGTAAATAATAATCTATAAAAATGCAATTAAAAAAAAAGGATTTAATTTAATTATTTTGATGTTGGTTGATTGTTGGTTCAAAAATTGAAACTTTTTCAAAATTCTAAAATTATTGCAAAATTTCTTAATTCAAAAACTCAAAAATTCAAACTTTTACCAAAATTCTAAAAATATTGCAAAAATTATAATAAAATCAAAAATTGAAACTTTTTCAAAATTCTAAAAATTATAATAAAATCAAAAATTCCTTTTTTTTTTCAAAATTTTAAAAATATTGCAAAAATTCATAATTCCAAAATTCAAACTTTTTTAAACTTTCTTAAAATATTCCAAAAGTCAAAACAAAATCAAATGTACAAACTTTTTTCAAAATTTCAAAAATTATAATAAAATCAAACATTTTAACTTTTTCAAAATTCTAAAAATATTCCGATAATTCTTACAATATCAAAAATTGACTCTTTTTTCAAAATTCTAAAATTTTTGCAAAATTTTTTATTTCAAAAAATTAATAAATTAAAACTTTTTCCAAAATTCTAAAAATATTGCAAAAATTATAATAAAATTGAAAATTGAAACTTTTTAAAAATTCTTAAAATTTTCCAAAATTATAACAAAATCAAAAATACAAACATTTTTTAAAACCCCAAAAAATTTCAAAAATTATAACAAAATCAAAAATCCAAATGTTTTTCAACCATACTGTAATTAATATTACAATATGGTGTGAACTATATTGTAATATTAATTACAATATGGTTCCCACCAACAAAACGATAGCCTTTAAGACCTGTAGTTAAAACAACAATATGTGTTCTGGGTAGTAGATGGACACGTTTTTAAACCTTTGTATATTAAAGTTACTCGATCATTTCATATTTGTTTCATATTTTTATACCGAAGGGGGCCGAATAGTTTACCTCCTCAAATAGAGTACTCAAATAGAGTGGTTTAATATTATTTCATATGTGCTATATTATATGTCATGGCATATAATTTGGATCCGATATCGTAGAAAGTTTATTAAAAAAATTTAATAATTGGGTGATAAAAGTACCAAATTTTACTAGCACAGTAAACCAAAAATCTGTTAATATTTCACAAAGGGTAATTTTTAATATGGATGAAACACCATGTTATTTTAACATGACTGACTAACGCTCTATTTCCAAGGTGAAAAAACCATACAGACGGTCTAGAGGGAGGACTCTTCTTAGAGAAGACTCTAAGAACCAATGAACGGTTGTTTTGTAATTTCAGCAGTGGTATAATAGCTCGAAAACAAGTTATATTTAAATACGTAAAACAATCGAAAAGTAAGAATTCGAAAAATCAATCAAAAATCAATGACAACGGAACAGTGGATTCCAAACTGTTTCAAGGAGCAATGTGATAGTTTTAAGCGAGAAAGCTCATTGCTTAATATGGACTCATATGGATTTTACTTAAAAGAGGAGTTTGTTGCGAATTTGAATTCTGAGGCAAATGTTATTTCACCAAAAACCAGTGCATTCCTACAGCCATTAGATGATTCAAAAAATAATCCATTTAAAAATGGAATGGTAAAAATATTTCCATAATATGCAGTCTAATGACAGTGGAAAAATTCAACTTAAGTAAAATAAATAAGTGATGAAGAAGTTTCAACTTCGAAATTGTAATCGATAGCGTGTCTGCCTAAGGATTCGAGCCAGGCACTGACGAGGAAGGTTCGAATTTATCCGAAACACGAAAAATGTGAAGTGCAGTTTTTTTCTGGGAAACTTCAAACCATACCTTTGAATCGAAAAAATTCCAATTACCTCTTTACTTACTTGAGTTTAATTGATCTCAAAAATCCCGAATAAATTTAAATTCCCTTAATGTAGTCTAATATAAATACATATAGGCAAAACCCCCGGTATAGAAGCCATCTACATTTTTTAGCCCAATAAAAATCGTGAACTTGTAGCGCCATTTTGAAATTAAAACTCAATATAAAAAAAATTCAAAAAATCGCCATAACGCTCATAACGCCATCTGGAAAAATAAAACTCCATATAAAAAAAATTCAAAAATATTTAATCGAAAACGCTAATCCAATTTTTTGCATATGGCAATGTTCATTGTTTCTTGCAAATGGCGTGAATGGGTATGGCTCTGATATATCGGGGGTTTTGATATAGGACTACAAATTGACCAAGTGTCAGCCATTGATTTCACATTGATTAGAAACAAACAATAATGACTATACAATTATGACTTAGGATGTTAATAAGAATAGAAATGTGAAACCAGAAAAATGTGTAGTGGAGTTTTTTTCTGAGAAACTTCAAACCGTACCTTTGAATCTTTTTTTTTTTTTTAATAAGAAGTGTTGTGTAGTAGGAATTACAAAATGTGTCACAACAACACATAGATACCTTTTAAGACACAGGTCCCACAACAACATGCGTCTTGAGGTATAGGTGGACGCTTTTTTTTAAATCTTTGTGGATTGGAGGCACTCGAGACTATTGATTCGGGCAAAGCATTCCATTTGTACGATGTACGTACAAAGAAATCCCTTTGCATTCTATTACTATGACAGTGAGTAATCTCGACAGTCCGACCACCTGCACAAACCGATTGACGAGTCAAACGGGGAAAAACATATGTCTGAGGCATTATAGACCTGATTTCATCCGAGCACTGCTGGTGACGATATTTATAAAAAACAACGAGATCAGCAACAGTGCGACGATGTTTTAGGGAATCAAGATCTAATGTTAAATCTCGATCACCAACAATTCGTTTAGCATGCTTTTGAACAGAGTCCAAAAGAGCTAGGATAGTAACAGATGCAGCGCCCCAAACTTGACAACAATACTCCATACAGGGACGAATATATGACTTATAAATGTGGAGTAATTGATGCGAAGTAAAATATTTTTTACATCTATTGAGGAGGCCGAGTTTTGAAATTTCCAAAAATTTCCGAAAAAGGAATTTCCAATGCTACAAATGCTATCGAAAAAAAACAAGTTATCAAAGTTTATCTATGTTATCGTTAAAACAAATCTCCCCACAGATTGTAGGGCGTACATTTGAATGTTGTAGTATTAGGGCAAAAGGTTACATTATGCAAACTAAATAAAAGATTGCAAGCACTTCTTTTTGTTGACAAACGAGCAAAAGATAAATTAATAATCATTATAATTTCAAAGATCTGTTAATGGAATTTGGATAACAAATTTGAACTGGTTCTTTAGGAAGAATCGACAATGGTTAGCTGTAATCATTTTGTTATCATCGGCAACCTTACTGGAAGTGGTTCATGTGAAACAAATGAGGAGTACTATCCTATCAGTATTTTCTAAATTTGTATTTTTGTACGTTGGTATACTTTTATAGATCGGTGCCTATGAAACGACTAGTCTGATCTAATAAATAATCAATATTTATTTTTTTTATTTATGTGAACTATTAATTCAGCATTTAAATAAAAAGGCTTTTATTTAAATTTTGCCTTTATATACTTTATTGTTTATTTCAAAGTGGACCAAAAATTCAGTGTCGGATTTGACGCTCAAATACAGATAAATATGATTCGCCATTTTTTGTAAAGGCCCACGTTTGTAACCCATGCATCACCGAGGTCAAGAGTTCAAAATTGTCAACGATTCAATTGTAAAAAGAAATTATCTTTAAATATTGTAGTGCTATACGCAATGAATTTTCAACTTTGATTATAAAAGTTTTAATTTATGGGAGGAACTTGGAAGATCTCTCCTAGTTAATCCCAAAACCTCATTATATAATTATTAAGAGAGCCATATTTCACAACATGTTTAAAGAAAAACTAAACAAATGTGAAAAACCAGCTAAAGGAAATAGCGAACGACGTTACTTGCTTTCTAGTGCTATGTTTAAAATCAACCGTAAACTCTAAACCCAAAACATTTAAGAACAATGAACTCTTTCAACCGTATATATAAGAGAGAATACCGGAACTTAACTTGAACATTTCTTAGTTCAACAAAACTATTCTTCATTTTTTATTTGAATTTCAAATAAAACTATAAACAGTAATTATGAAATGAAAAAAGAATTAATAATTTTATTATTAATATTATTTTTTTTCAAATTTAGAAATAATCCCAAACGGAACACAACAATGAAAATGATCGATTAAATTGTTAGTTTTGAATTTTAGTTTTTAAAATGAACTAAATCAATATGTAATTATGTTTTCAATCATTGAATAATAATAAATAAATTAAGTAATAAATGCTACACTATTGTTGATTGATTACAGCAATTTGATATAGAAATTTTGTGCGTAATCGTTAAATTTATTTTGTGTTTAGTTTATGTTAGAAGAAATAAAAAATTCTGCATTTGAATTATATATTTCAGTTTATGTCATTCATTACAAATTAAATATTATACGAATGACTACTGAATGAATTTTAATTTTTATTAAAGGAAATAATTATTTGAAAATTGATTTGCTCAAGAAGAATATTATTGAGTCTAGTTGATTGCCATTTAATTTATACATTTAGACTTTCAAACTTCCATCAATTTATTTTTGAATTGTTTTGTAATTCACCTGTTGCTAAAATTTTTGGCTCAAATATATTTCTCAGAACTATAAAATATTCCTCGATATTTGTTTTATGTATAATAAATTAAAAATCTTCGGAACTACTTTTATTTTAAAAGAAGTAGAAGTAGTTAATGAGGTGATATTAAAAAATAACCAAGAAAACAAAAGCATAGAAGATAAATAAGTATTAATAGAATTATAAATCTCTTCTGCAAATTGGATTCGGAAAACCATTATTTATTGTTTTTTATATTTTATGAGTTTAAAAACAAATATAATGTCATCACTTACCTGTTGATGATAATATACTACGTCGCCGTTTTGTACGAATTGGCAACGTATATATGGCGCTGCATTTTTTAAAACGCTGCATTCGGGATTGAATGCTTTGATGAGGTGGTGATGCACTTTGTGGTTTTCGATCTTCAATTGGACTGCGGGAACGTGCCGCTAAAGGCCAGGATGGTGGGGCAGATGAGCTTACGCTGTAATAAAAAAAAAACGTAACGAACAAACCATCTGTACTTGATAATTTTTATTTAAAGCCTGCAAAAGTATTTGATATTATTTAGTCATAACTGGGTACTCGATTTGATAACAAAATTTTTATAATGTTATCTTCTTCTCATTGATACAAGGTTGTTATTCAATACTTGCATATGGCTAGAGTGGTGACTAAAAGATCGAAAATACTTAAGTAAACCTCAATATATCTACATTTGTTATCGATACAGACAAAACACAAACACCATTCATTTGATTAGGAGTCGTGGATTTAAGCTCTGGAAATTATATTTCCATGGATTAAGCCAAGCAAATTATAGGGCTAATATACTCTCAAGGGTAACAGTATTTTGGCACTGTGAAACAGGTCTGGTTTACCCAAAGCATTCGAACTATTTACGAATTTTACTCTAAAACAAGAGTATTCATATTTAAAGAAATTATCTAACAATTAGCTAATTTATTTCTTTGAATTGAAACAAACGTAGAGACATTTTTGTGTGCTACTGTTCAATTGACCACTTATTTTCGTTAATTGTTTTGTTGCGTCATTTAATGTAAATTATTAATTAATAAAACATGTTTTTTGTTATGTAGAATCTGGCTATAATGTCAAATGTAGATGTAATACGTTGGTTTTTTTTAAAGTTTAATTTTTGTCTGTAGAAGAGTTTCTCTAATTGGTAATTGAGATGATGATAGTGGAAATTGCAATCGTTAAAGAAACAGGAGATGGAAAATCAATCTGTATATAAGCGATCAAAATACATGATCAAGAGGATTATATAAATTTTAATTGTGCCTGGGCTCACGCCAATTTCATGGAATAATTACCACATATTTTATACTTCGTGAGGCGCCTGTCCTTGATGAGCCCGAAAACTTTTGTTCTGCGATTTTCCACAACCCAAACATCCAAAATGTCAGTTGTCGGACTCGACAATAGCAGGCACATTGTGGTCGGACAAGCTTACCCTCGTGTCCCTCGTGTTCTTAAACAAAATTCCAAACCCCATAGCTAAATAAAAAAAATTTACAAGCTTGCCGAACAAAAAAGCGGCCGATTTGAGGAAAATCGCAGAACAAAAGTTTTCGGGCTCATCAAGGACAGGCGCCTAACAAAGTATAAAATATGTGGTAATCATCACATGATTGTGATCCGTGGGTCCAAGGACTATAATCAAACAATAAAGTTTTTTTTTGATTATTTCACTGTAATAACATTTTTTTTAATTCAATTAATTTATAATGTTCAAAACAAGTGAAATTGATGAATTATTTGATGTTAAAAGTAGAAGTATCGTGTTGTTTTGGATGAAATCAAATTATCAACTGAACTTAGTCCACTCTACTATGTGGCGTTTTTGACACAAGATTCAAAATACAAATTCAAAATGTTTGTTGTATGAACAGAGCGCAGAAAATCGTAATGCAATTGTTGATTTATTTGAAGAAAAAGATTTGAAGAATTTTATTTTTAAGTAATAATGATGAAGTGTGGATAATTGTTGGTGCCATTGTATACTATAATGACGGATTAAGTTGCGTACATAATCTCTTTGGTTAAATATGAAAATTGATGGTGAAAAGTACATGGCGCTTATTATATATGTATCAAAGATTTTGTGATAAATTTTCATTAATCGCGTTGCTATTAAATGGACAAGCTGTTTATTTTATGGGACAAGAGAAATATGAAGACATGGATTATCACCTAATCTAATCCATTAATGTAAGCTTTATTAATTTTGATTAATTTTATATAATTTTCGTGTTTGTATTTTATTTTTTAAAATTATTAAATTTGTTTTACGTATTCAACATTGACTTATTGTTTTTTGTGTTCTTTCTTCATTCTTTTGTGAAACAAAAGATGAAGCACCGATATATTACATTATTTAGTCCATCGTTGGAACAGCATGCTTGATAAGAACGTTGAAACAGCAAGCTTGATCTGCAAGCTTGTTTTAAGCTCTAAATTTTCTGACTAACCGACACATTTTTGTATCTTTAAACATGGTTTTTCTTCTAAGGATAAATTTACTAACGCTGGTGTACCCCAAGGCTCAATTTTATCCCTACTCCCTTTATCCCTACTCCCTTTATTTATATTAACAAACTGTTGAAAATCACCAGTAACCCAATAAATAGTTTTGTAGATGATAGATATTACTCTGCACAAATCATTCGTCCTTCTATCAGGGTAGTATACATGACCGAATAAATCTCGCCTAGAGAGAACTTAGAAAGGTCGCCGATTAGGGTGATGAAAATTTGGTACATTTTAATTTCACCAAAATAAAATTATTTATTGTTTTCAGATCGAAGAGCGAGTTCTCCAACAATATTTTTATGCGAGATGAAGTAATATGCAAATATGAAAGCATTCGTTTACTGGGAGTCACAATACCAAACGACTTAGTCTGGAACGATCATGATGGCAAAGAGCACGTCAAGAAAACCCGACGTTATTGATAGATGTAAAACATATTTTAATTCGTATCCATTACTTCACATTACATTACATTACTTCACATTTATAATTCCTTCCGCATGGAGGGATCAGTTTTTATTGTTTTTTTATTTTCGATCTACGTGTGACAACCCCGCGTTCTCCAGTCCCTGCTATTGACATACGAGCTAACGTGAGATATCACATACCACTGGCAATAGCAGTGAGATATCACTAGCCAAGGTGTCATCTTAGGGGTGGTGGCGGATGAACTGTATTCAGTCAACGGTAGCACCCTCAATCTTAGCTGTGAAATAATCCTTGATGATGAGACGCTTTTGCTTCCTTGTAGAAAGGAGCATTCATATAACTATGTGTGGGCTTTAATCTTTAAGAACGACACAGGATCAAGGAATATGCAACCGGCTGGATTATTGGCAACTACATTTTTGTTTTGTTTCAGTAAATTTTTGTAAAAATTTGCTATCTACTTTTTAATTTACTTTTTTTTTCTCTATTCTATCATAAAATATTGGCCTATGTCATATTTTATCAGTGATAGGATTTTTTGTTTAGTTATCCATTCTTTAACAAAAAATATAAAAAAACAAAACAAGAAAGATTTACGTCCATCAACACCTTTGAACGTATGTTGTTGTGGGACCTTGGTCTTAAAAGGTTTTTATGTGTTATTGTGACACATATTGTAATTCCTGCTACACAACACATTTTATTAAAAAAAAAAATATCATCGTCCCAGCATGGAGTGTTGTTGTATTAGGGACTGCTTAGCCACTAATGAAAGGAGTGAGTTTGGTTTGTGAGTTTTTACTAATAAACCAGATTGAGTGCAAACCAGTTGCTGTGATCAGACGGTACATATAGACTGGGAATCAGAATAAAGACGATGTGCTACAGAAGGATCAGAATTAAAACGATGTTCTCTATACTAAGTATTCCAGCTGGAGTTCTTCAAAGTGCTGCATTATTCATCAATGATATTCCAAGAGATAGTGAATTTAATTTATCATTATTTGCCGATGACACTGCAATATTTGTGTCAGATGAACTGGCAGTATCTATTATAAGCTCAATAAAATTTATTTGGTGAAAAACACGTGAAATCAGCCAGGTCTGGAAATGAGGTTTTGATTTTGTATATTTAGATATTGGAATTCGTTGACATCAATAAAAAAAAATCTGCGATTTTAGTTGGATGATGAAAAATCAAAAATTGTTCAAGCAATCAAAAATTGTTGTATTCAAATAGCTCTACAGCAAAAACTACTGAACTGATTTAATGTTAATTAGCTCAAAACGTAGGTATTGAAAAGAGCTAAGCAAAATAGCAATTCACATTATATGGCCGTGAACATTTTCTTTTAGAAAAATAACGGTAAAAAATTCAAAATCGTTTTTCTAGAAATGCGCATTTTAAAAATTTTTAATATATGAAAAATACATATGTTACTAACATTTTATAAAATTTTGCTGTTGTACACTGTCGTGTTTTATTTTTTTATACATTTTACCATGAGTTTTTACTAATAAACCAGCACCAGCACCTTGAACGTCAATTTTTTAAAGTGTATTTTTATTTTTTGTTTTTCATATATTTTTTTAATTTTTTAAAGCAGGCATAACTAAACAATAAATCCTATCACATATAAAATATAACAGCCCAATATTTGTTGATAGGATACGGAAAATAAACATATAATAAGATATAAAAGGAGAATGTCTTTTAAAAATTTTCAGTAACAGAATTAAAAGATGGTTACCAATTATCCAGCTAGTGGTATATTTCTTGATCATGTGACGCACTGTCTTCCTCAATTATTAAAGCCCACACATAGAGTTATATGAAAGCTCGATTATTCGAGCAAGTAATAACGTGGCATCATCAAGAAATACTTCATAGATCAAATTTAAGGTTGATTAGGTAGTGATATGATATCTCACTACTATTGCCAGTGGTATGTGATATCTCATGTTAAGTCGTATGTCAATACTAGACAAAATATTGGTACAAAAGTGATGAAGGATCTGTTATTCGACTACCTACAGACGTTCGATGGAGGAACAAGTGCAATTTGTTTAATGGCACAACAAGTGCAATTTGTTTAATGAAAAGGAAATTAAAGATTCGGTACGAGATTTGTAAAATTAGGCTACGTATTTCATATCATTGATGTATTAACATTTTTTCCCAGATATACTTAACATAGACTTGATAAAATAGGCTGAGGAACTTTATCAAATTTTAAAACCAGTCGCAAATGCTTTAGACAAATGAACGCAACCTTAGCGTCTAGCGAACAAGATCAAATTTGGAAGCAGTTACGATATGATTTAGATGTCGTCAATTCTGATGCCAAAACCAAATTCACCCCGCATATTCTTTGACACCGTTACATGTGGTGCTATTTCCGACTGCAATTGTTAATGAAAATTTCATTGTTTTAGAAAAGGAAGAACAGAAATGTGACATCACTTTCATCGAAGAAAATTTGTTACTTATACTAAACTTTTCCATTTTTTAGGGTTCCGTTTTTTATACGGAACACTATTGGTGAGAGTACAACGTGTTTTTCACATTATTTCGATTATCTCGTGAACCATTAATCCAATGAACTTAAAATTTGAGGTGCTTATAAAACTAACCTATCCACACAAGATGGCGGGTTAAAAAATAAATAAAGTTGTGTTCGTTTGTTTTAAGGAGGTACGATGTAAAGCCTTTGAAAACATACATTTTTTTAGCGAGACGAGTAGGGTATCATATGAAAGGGCTTCATTTCAGCATTATTTAAAAATATATTTTGGAATTTTTCACCTCACCATTTTTTGTATAATTTTGAAAAATGACGTTTTCGGGATGTTTTATTGCCCCGATTAACTCCGACCCTACCTCATCGAAAATCTTGACATATATTTGGAATGATAGAAAATTGAGTAGGTTTTTAATGAAAAATATAGAAAAGTGGCAGACACTAATAACTATATTTATTAAAGGGGTGGGAATGTTAAGGGGTAAAAACATCATTTAAAACCAGGTCATGTGGGGTGTCATTTGAAAGAGCACTTGATTTTATAAATATTGCCATTTTTTTTAGAATTTTGCAATGCATAGTTTTTGAATTATTATCAATAAAGTGACACAAAAAGTTGGTCCCCCCCCCTTGCATTTCGAGCCTAATTAACAGAAAAATTTGAAAAAATTCATAGAGATAGGAAGTTTGATAAACTCTGAACGAAAAATATAGCGAACTCTCAAATAATTATATTTTTGTGTTTTTAAGGGATTGGGGTGGGGAAGGGTGAAAAAAAACTTTTTTGACCCAAGCGAGTGGGGTGTCATTTGAAAGAGCTCCAAATTTCAGAAACTTTACAATTTTTTTTAGAATTTTGTGGTACACAGTTTTTGAGTTATTCTAAAAAATGTGCACATTCCAGACCGTTCCCCCCCCTACGTTTCGACACTGATTGACAGAAAAAATTGAAAAAATTCGCTGAGAGAGGAAATTTGCTATATTTTGAACGAAAATTATAGCGAACTCTCAAATAATTATATTTCTGTGTGTTTAGGGGATGGGTGTAAGGGGGGTAAAAAAATCATGATTTGAAAAAAGACCGAATTTCCAAAACATTGCAATTGTTTTTAGAATTTTGTGGTACACATTTCCGGAGTTATTCTAAAAAATGTGCACATTCCAGACCGTTCCCCCCCCTACGTTTCGACACTGATTGACAGAAAAAATTGAAAAAATTCATAGAGATAGGAAGTTTGCTATATTTTGAACGAAAATTATAGCGAACTCTCAAATAATTATATTTCTGTGTGTTTGGGGGATGGGTGTGAGCGGGGTAAAAAAAACCCAAGCGAGTGGGGTATCATTTAAAAGAGCACCAAATTTTCAAAACATTGCAATTTTTTTTAGAAATTTCCGGTACACCGTTTTGGAGTTATTCTAAAAAATGTGCACATTCCAGACCGTCCCCCCCCCCCCTACGTTTCGACACTGATTAACAGAAAAAATTGAAAAAATTCATAGAGACAGGAAGTTTGCTATATTTTGAACGAAAATTATAGCGGACTCTCAAATAATTATATTTCTGTGTGTTTAGGGGATGGGTGTAAAGGGGGTAAAAAAAAACTTTTTTTGACCCAAGCGAGTGGGGTATCATTTGAAAGAGCACCAAATTTCCAAAACATTGCAATATTTTTTAGAATTTTGTGGTACACAGTTTCGGAGTTATTCTAAAAAATGTGCACATTCCAGACCGTTCCCCCCCCATACGTTTCGACACTGATTGACAGAAAAAATTGAAAAAATTCATAGAGACTGGAAGTTTGCTATATTTTGAACGAAAATTATAGCGAACTCTCAAATAATTATATTTCTGTGTGTTTAGGGGATGGGTGTAAAGGGGGTAAAAAAAATTTTGTTTGACCCAAGCGAGTGGGGTATCATTTGAAAGAGCATCAAATTTCCAAAACATTGCAGTTTTTTTTAGAAATTTCCGGTACACCGTTTTGGAGTTATTCTAAAAAATTTGCAAATTCCAGACCATTCACCCCCCTACGTTTCGACACTGATTGACAGAAAAAATTGAAAAAATTCATAGAGACAGGAAGTTTGCTATATTTTGAACGAAAATTATAGCGAACTCTCAAATAATTATATTTCTGTGTGTTTAGGGGATGGGTGTGGGGAGAGCAAAAAAAAAACTTTTTTGGAACCAAACGAGTGGGGTGCCATTTGAAAGAACACTTAATTTAAGAAACATTGCAATATTTTTTAGAATTCTGCGATGCATAGTTTTTTAGTTATTGATGAAAAAAGTGCTATTTTAAGTGTATGTATACCACCCTATATTTCGACGCTGATTTATAGAACAAATATTCCCAATTTAGACTATTAAAATACTTTAGCTAACATAAACAGCTATGGATAAGATTTAACCTCAAGTAACATTTTTGATCAATGTAGATGTGATCAACATTTATTTTTGACGTTTACGATTAAACATTTATTCTGTTATGCGTCCATAGTCTGGCGATATAAAGACTTTACAACATAACTTTATGTCATTTATTTTTGATAATGTGTTCTTTTACATTCACGGAACCCTTGGCGAGCGAATTTTATTCGCACTTGTCCGACTTTTTAAAATTATGTTCCAAATTAACTCTCTTTTGTGCAACATTTTTCACGAAGGATTTTTGTGGAAAATTATTTGACTCTGAATGGCGGGCTGCTGCCTCTTCTTTAGATTTCAATTTATTTGGACTAAATTTTGAAATAAAGTTATTGGTCTTTTGGGGATAATCTCACCGCCGGAATTGAGCGCGTTTCCTCTAAATATGGCTTGGCATACATACGAAACTCCAAAACCGTTTGGGTACAGAAAAAGCTGGGCAACTAGTTCTTATTAATCAATCAATGAATAGTATAGTTTGTAATACCTATAAAATCGATGCTGGCGATAACTATTTTTAAATTGTTTTAAATACCAACACATATTTTAGATTTGAATAAAAACATATAATGCTTTCAAATTCAAATTCAAGTTGTTTTCAATAGCTCTTTTGTTGAAGGTATATTGTTACACCTTACAGGCCAATATTCTTATTAGAATGATATCATTGTATCAATATCGTAATCTGTAATTTACAATCGCCAGAAACTTATTTTCTCTATTTAATCAAATTGTTTACTTGATTTCCATAATCTTTTCAAGTTGAGCTAGGTAGGTGCATCTGGGCTCGAAAATACGTAGGTCGAATTTCTGAAGTCAACGTTCACCAATTACGACAACCAGGCCATAATAATGAGGTATTAACTACTCTTAGGTATCTTGGGAAAACTATTTGAGTAGCTACCGAGAATATTCAAGAAATCTTGAGTATCTTAAATGTGATCCTTAAGAATCGCCACAAAATTTTGAGAATATTTCCGAATATCTTGAGAATTTTCAAAGAATCTTGAGAATATTTGGAGGTACGGACTTTTTTTCAGATAATCTAGAGAATTGTGGGAATTTTGAAAATCTTTAGAGAAACTTTATTAATCTGAGAATATTTAGGAACACCATTTTCTTTGGAGTTTTTTCACTCCAATTCCATATTTTCATTTAAAACCAAAAAATGAATCTTTGTAGTATAATAGTAGTTTATGTAACAAGTACGCAAAATATGGTTTTAGCGGACGAATCGTGTGTTTCCGGACGAGGCGCTAGCCGAGTCTGTAATATGAAGATGAGTCTGCTAAAGCCATTTGCGTACGTGTTGCATACAACGTTCTTTTGTATTAGCTCTTAGGATTTTTTTTTCTAATTTATTGCTTAATTTGTAACCTTGCGTACCTGAAAATTTGATTTTTGAACAAAACTTATCAAAGCAATTGTGATTATAATTTGAAAATAATTATAATATAAAATGAAAACAAATTTTGAATCCGCTAAAGTGTTGTCATAACGACTTTAAGTGCTAGCCGCTAAAATACAATTTTGCGGACTCTAAACAGTTCTAAAAGTAATCATTTTTCGGAGCTAATACTAAAAAACATATTTAAAACAAAAAAAAAAACACAAAAAAACAGTTTTAAACAACAAAATAGTTTTTTTTGTTTTTTTTTTTTAAAACAGTGTTTTTAACCAACGCTGCATATATGTTTTATATTTAATTTTTAATTTTAACTCAAAATTAATATTTTACAAATTGTTTATCAATTATTTAATTTTACATTACAAAAGCCATGAGAGTTACAATAACGTCTAGATAAGATGGATTCATCATTTGTAGGGATGTGTTAGTGATATCCTCGCGTTACAGAAATTGTTTTTAATTGGCGTATATCTATCAGTTGGTTTATTTCGTTTTTCAATGTAACCTGCCCCTTAGGCATGACCAGATATGTATAAACAATTTTCAAACCATCTTTTTCTTCGCTCCCACCGGCTAATTATGTTCCATTTGACTCGAATATGAACTACATCCAGTTTTATTGAAATCGGAAAATAATTACCCACCGCGCAGTAGCGTCGAAGATAAGAAAATTAGCAGAATAATGGGATTTTTTATTTTTATCATATATAATCATCTTGGGTTGGTGCTGTACTGTCGGACTGAAAAGACGTCTTTTTTTTCATTCGCTCGAAAATATTTATTAAAAAATTAAAAACAATAGTTTTGTGATGTTTGTGCTTAAAAAAAGGTGGAGAATAGTTGTGTGAATTAGGAACTTATGTAAGTTAAAAAGTTAAGTCTAAGAAATTAAGTTAAACTCGAAAAATAACATATACAAGAAATATTGTCATTCATATACGCAAAATGTTCTTCATTCATCATTGATTACATATTACCGTTAAATAATTAAATCGTTTGTTTATTTCGTTTCAATTATATACATATATATTTATATATAAAGCAGTTACAGTACAGCCGAATTAATTTGTTGATTTAACATTTTAAAAACAATAATTCAACATAAATAGAATAAAAATATAATAATTTTGCATATAGAACCGTAACTGAATACTATTAGGAATTAATAGTTTTTGTAGAATGTCCCAGCCAGATACATTAAAGCGAAAGAACGTGGCAATCTCACCCGAATTACCAGCTGCTAAGAAAGTATCAACTACACCTAAAATGGAAGTTGGCAAGATGAGGTTAGAAGATTTAATGACTGCGTTGAGCTCACTACTGGATAAAAAATTGGACGAGTAATTGGAGCATTTAGCAACAAAGGAGGAATTTGTTAAGGAATTAAATGAACTCAAATACGAAAATGCATTATTAAAGGAAACAGTAACCAAACTTGTTGTCCATGAAAAATCTCACAAGCGAACGGTAGAACTATTACAAAACTAAAGCCGTCGTAACAACTTGATAATATCTGGCATTAGTGATCAAGGAAACAACGTGAAAGATATTGTTATTCAATTTTGCCGTGAAAAATTACAAATTGGGAGTATTAATGTTGTAAAAGCGTTTCGTATTAGGGGCACAGGAAAAATATTAGTGGAGTTTCAAACTCAGGCAGATGTGGAAAAAGTAACCAGAAATTCTAATAAACTAAAAGGTACAACCATCTTTGTAAGCCGAGACCTCACCAAATAAACTCGCGATAGGAAAATGAAGCTATTCTGGCTTAAAAAGAAACTAACAGCTATCGACAGTCAAAAACAGTCAGAATTAGATATGATACGATAGAAGTGGAGGGAATGCAGTTTTTGATAGATGATGATGACAGGATAATCTCACGTACACAGGATGGGTTGCAGAAGATGAACAATCCCTTCAATTTTGATTTCACAGAAATATTTTGCAATATAAATTCTTTAAAACCAGTAGAATAGCAACCAAAAGCCGTCTGTTCTAATATTAAAAATAGTTTACCAAAATTTAAAATCGTAGCATATAATATTAATGGGCTTGCAAACAAAGTGCTTTTTCCGGGTTTTTTTAAGTTTATTAAGAGTCATGACATTTTTACCTGTTATCAGAGAAAGTAAATTCGGTCGAGCACAAGGTGGATAATTGTATGGATTCAGAAAAAATAGTATAGAGAAACATCATTTGATATTTAACTTTCAAGGTAACAATTTTTTTATTTCGCTTGCGGTAAATAATTTTATTTTTAATCTAATACCAGTTTATTTAAATTGCAACAAGTGGGAAGCAGATTTTGAGATTTTAACCCAAGCACTGGTTGAAAATCTTGGTAATAAAAATTGCATAATAATGGGAGATTTTAATGTGAGGATAGGTGTAGAACAGGAACTTGATGAGAATGCTATCGGTACTAGCTCTTGTATTTCAGAACGTAGGCTCTCAAAAGATAAAATTATGAATGGGAAAGGTAAAAAGTTTTTAGAGTTAATTGAAGATTATGGTCAAATCATACTAAATGGTAGAACTAATGGTGATATTAACGGGGAATTCACGTTTTTAGGAAGTAGGGGCCCGTCAGTTAATGATATCTCTGCTGTGTCTGATGTGCTTCTAAATTTAAATTTTGATTTCAGTGTTGAATCCCAAAATTTTTCGGATCATATGCCAATTGTTCTATCGATTATGGAAAATGGTTACCAACAGTCTGAAAATCCACTACAACTCCTACCTCAACTGTTATGGACCAAACAGAATCCAGAAGTATATGCTGATAATATCGAAAAGATTATTTGCGATTTTAATGAAAATGATATAGAGTCGGTTGAAATCGATAGTATTCAAGTGGCAACAAAGATTATTTATGGAGCAACCAATTATAATCCAATTGAATGCTCAAAAAAACCTGTGTTTAGAGACAAATGGTGCGATTTCAGTTGCTTAAAAGCGCGGAAGAAGTCGTTTAACGCACTCTGCGCCTACAGAAAATATGGTACAAGCAATCTGAAACAAACATACCCAACAGAGAATCAAAATTATAAAAACTCTGTCACCTTAAAAAATTTCAATATAATCGATCTCTTGCAGAACGACTTAGTACAATGAACAACTCGAAAGATTGGGGTGCGGCAATAAGGGAAATTTGAGGTTGAAAATTTGTATGCGGGACAGATATATCAATGAATATGTTTGTGGAACATTTTAAGCGTATTATGAACCCATTAAACGCTTCAAAGCCAATTTTGCATGCCGAACCCGAAATATTAATTCCTGCACTTGGTGGCGAAATCCATTCACAAGAAATTCTAGCAGTACTGAGAAAGGCCAAAAATAAAAAAGCTCCTGGCTATGATAGAATTCCGTATGATTTCTATAAAAATTCCCCCGTAAGATTCTTGGATAAACTGGTAAAAATGTTTAATATAATTTATAATTCAGGGTCACCGCCAGAGTTGTTTAAAAAATCCATAATTTTTTCCGTTATTTAAGAAAGGTGACGTCAATTTAGCCGAGAATTATAGAGGAACATCGTTCATGGATTCTGTGGCAAAATTATTTACCGGCATATTGTTAGCTCGCCTTGTACATTGGGTAGAATCTAATGAAATTTTGAATGAGAATCAAGCAGGCTTCCAACGTGGGTACTCAACAGTTGACTGTATCTTTAATCTTATAAGTATAATTAATATTGAAATGGATAAGAAACATAAAGTATACGGATTTTTTGTTGACTTTCGATCGGCGTTTGACTGCGTTGGTAGACCGGCATTATTTTTCAAATTGTATAATATGGGCATATCCAGTAAATTTGTTACAATTATAAAACATTTATATGAAAATACTGTCAGTAGTGTTTGGAATGGCAAATTTCTCTCCGAATGGTTCAAATCGGAAATGGCAGTAAAACAGGGTTGTTTGCTAAGCCCCCTACTATTCGCATTATTTATCAATGATTTGTCCGATTGCGTTGATGGTGAAATAAAAATTAATGGTGTCGTGATAAAAATACTTAAGTATGCTGACGACATATTTTTTTTGGCAAACAATCCTAAAACCTTACAAGAAATGATTGACCAATTAGAAATTTACTGTCAACAATGGAATCTTTCTGTGAATTTAAACAAATCTAAAATAATCATTTTTACCCGTGGAGGTCGACGAGCTTTAAATGAACATGGCGTTTCGGTGGAGAACCGATAGAGATTGTAAAATCATACAACTATCTAGGCGTAGAGCTAACACCAAAATTATCCTTTCACCCGCATTTAAATTCAAAACTAAAAGCAGCTAAATCTGGCATAAATTGTATTTGGAATGAATTCATGTATAAGAGTTGTGTCCCCTTTTCTAGCAAAATCAAAATTTTTGAGTCAATCTCTAGAGCTTTTCTGTGTTACAGCGCCCAGGTGTGGGGTTTTCTTGAATATCGCGAAGTTGAACAATTACAGAGATTTTTTCTGAAAAGGATGTTCTGTTTACCCAAGAACACGCCAAATTATATGTTATATCTCGAATCAGGCTTACATAAAACATTTCAATACACTCTTAAAATGCACTTCAACTATATAGTTAAAATTCTACAATATCCAAATCATCGTTTACCAAAGGTATTAGCTTAAGAAACTATCAAGTTGAAATCGTTTTGGGTTACGGAATGGCACACCTTAGCTGAAAAATGTGGTATATCGTTATGTCTAGAGAATTTAAATATACAAGATTTAAAGCAGCATACGGAACAAATTTTAAACAATCTAAAGGAAATAGACAGATGTGAATTTGAGGAGGACGCTCGTAGATCCACTTTTCACGGTGATTATTGTAACTTAGAATATATAAATGTACCAAAATACTTCATTGACAAGATCGCGTCGCATAAAATAATGGTGATATTTAAAACGAGGGGAGCTCTTATTAATTTAAACGCAAGGGCCTTTCAAAGCGGTACATCTAGCATTTGCTCGTTATGTAACTTGTGTGAAATCGAAAACGTTTTCCACTTCGTTGCATTCTGTCCAATATTAAAAGATAAACGTAGACAAATGTTTAAGAAAAACGAGTTATCAAGAGATGATTTTCTATCCTATTTGAATGGCGCCAACTATGATGCTTTGTACGAGTTTGTGAATTCCGCGAGTAAATATAGGTTATTATTAATAAGTGAATTTAATGTATAAGATGAAATTATGTAAGTTATGTTTTTCTTTTTTGATGCGTCGTTTTATATGATTGTTTTTCTGCTTTTCTCCTTTCACTCTCATTTTTATACTCGATATTATTATAGTAAATATTTTTATTATTGTTTTTTCCCCTTTTATTTTTTATTTTTTATTATTTGTTTAATTATATAAAGTACCAACACGACAGACGGCTTTATTGTCCATTGCCTATAATATTTTTTTTTGTTTGTTTTTGTTATTTAAATTGTGTAATACTTATTCTGCAAAATAAAATATTTTTTATTATTATTATTATTATTATTAATCATCTTGAAACATAATATATCTCATAATTTTGATTTTTTTATTAAAAGCTAATTAATTAACGATTCTAACGAGCCTAAGTATGTAGAAATCGATCTTAGAAAAGCGATTTATCTTAATTTATCTTCTTACATATACGAAAATTCACTAATTCATAATAATCTTTTTTCAGGGGTGTGTGAAATAGATAAGCTCCTCGTGCTGCACCCTGGGTTACGCAAATAGTCTAGTCTAGAACTCTTGGCTGTGATACAAAAAAAAAAACAAAACAAAAAAAAAAAATATAAACCAAAATCAAAATCACAAAAACAACGGTACTTTTCAGCACCATAAGACAAAAAACTTTTTTTGTAAAAGACGCACAATCAAATCGATTGTAAGCTCATTTAATGTGTATTCATGTTTTGTTTTAGGTAGATTTCATAGAAGAGTCTACCTATTTTAAGTTTAATTTTTAATGTGTCACAAAAAAAACCATACGCTAAATAAAAGAAAATCTTTTTTCAAAGAAAAAAATTAATTTTTATGGTTAAATTTATAATAATTTTTCATTCAAAAGCAACATTTTTCCAAAAGAAATCAATAAATTAAATTAGATTTATTGTATGATGGGTATTTGCATCTGTAGTTTTCGACCACCTGAATGGTGTATTGTGTACCTTCCTCGTCTTTAGTTAGAGTTGTTGTATTCCGTGACATCAACTTAACACCAAGTTTTGCGGTATCATTAACAACATGCAAACTTTGGCAAAACAACGTGGCTTTGACGAAATCCTAATTTCGACGGGTCATGTGGCAAAAAATCAATACAAATTCTAAATCGATTAAAAAAACTCTGAGTTTTTTCTGTGACAAAATCACTAATGTTCTTATTAGCAAAAAGTTGCATATGTTTGACTGCGTCAAAATCTTTTTTGCGAGTTTGGGGTGCGATGGGGATGTCTCGTGCTGGGATTTTTTTAAAAGCGATGGCCGATTTGATGAAATCCAAATCCTGATTTGCGGCTGCTGTTCCATCTATGCATTTGAACCAAATTTTTACATACAACATAATCAGAAAAATGAAACGTCTCTAAAAAATGCAAAGGGCGTGACTTGTCGGACCTGGGCGTTTGAATTTGTAATTCTCAATGGTTTCGCCAATAAAAATCAATGTAACTTCCAAAAATTCTTTATATTCGCTGCGTGGGTGTGATTTTTCCAACTCTTCATGACAAAATATTACTAGAGCTTCTCACGAGTGTTTTGGAATTTTGTTTCCCAGTTTTTTGTCAGATATTCCACTTTTGAACATTGTTGGTATAATTTTACCATCGTCCCATGCCTTCTAGAATTTGTTGAACAGATAAACATCGGGTGCTGTGGTATTTCCAAATTTGAGATCAAAAACAGCCCGTAGTTTAATCTCCTGTATGTGATGACGACATGGGAATCGAATCGAGTTGTGGCCAATCTTTTTTTCCAGCCTGTTTCTGGTCCAGTGTTACTTGATGTCATGTCTAACACATGGCTTCGACTTTATCAGTAAGATCCCATTCTTCAAGGCATGCATATTCGCATTCGTAATCGATAAGCCTCTCCCTTCTTCGCATTATGGAACCGTTAATAACTGGGCTATTATTTTGGAAACGTACATCGAAAAAAAAACAACTATTTTTTAAAAATCTGAAATTTTGATATATTGTTGGTATTGACGAAAGGAAAAAAGTCATTTCTGCTTTTATTTTTTGAGTACTCTGAATCGGAGTTATGCGCGGTTGAATTTTGAGGCTTTTTCACGTAGTTTTGGTAATGGTGGCAATGTTTTGTGAATAGGTGCCACAAATTTCATCCGACTTACGTATATTTTTGCAAGTAAAAAAGAAAATAATTGAACAATAGAAATAAGTAAGTTTAAAATTAATAACTTTTCTCTTTTCCGCTAGGCGGCGCGTAAAACCTTAGTTTACTTCAAAGCTCATATCTCAAAAAGTAGCTTTTTTTTTTGTTTTTCACAAATTTTAAAGTAAACATATGCAGCAGCTATGAAATTAAGAAATAAAAAGTCAGCAATTCAATATGGATTTTTTCTTACGATTTTTTAAAGTTTGTTATATGAAAAATTCACATGTGTTTTTTTATTAAGTTAATAATCCTGTACTAAATGTGGATCTAATAAATTAAACATTTCATATTTTAATACCTGCAGTAAATTTGAACCATTTTCTGTGCGGGTAAATGGTTAAAAATTTATTAAAAATTAATTTGAGTTAAGTGGTAAAATAAAGGAATTTAAATTATTAAAAGGGTCTGTAAAATCTTTATTCATTTTAAAAAATATCAGCCCCTTTTTACTAATTAAAATCTCATTAGAGACTCATAATTTTAACATTTAAAATTTCTAATGACGCCCACAAGCGGTTTTGGAACAAATTATGCTTGTATCCAATCAAAATATATTAAATTGTACCTACCTAATTTTACCTGATTCTACCTATGTCAAAACTATTTAAAAGGTATATGATGTGATTGCCTTATAGCAAGTATATTCAAAAATATTTAGAAGACATAACCTTTAGAAAAGATAATACATAATAGAAATGCCTTTCAAATTGTGCTGTAACTTGTACGGTCTCAAAAATCATAAGCGGACATCAAAAAATGTGAAACTGGTCACACCAGCTGTTATTCAAAAAGCTGCGAACCTAAATTTCACTTTGCGTGATGACCAGTTTATATGTGAAACATGTGGCACTTATATCTATAAAAACAAGGTAAATTTAATTTTTTTATTAAAATGAATAAAAATTCATATGCAACTAAAATTTTCTACAGCAGCTTTCATGTTCGGAAACTATCGATAGTGAAGTTATTTCTATAAATCAGTATGTTGAAAATGTTCCAACGAACGAAAATATTCAAATACCTCCAGCATCTTTAGATCCATCACCAGTTTTGGTTGATACTATATCTCCACCAGTTCTTGAAATACTTAATGACACTTTAGAAGATATTAACAATGTTCTTGGAAGGTTAGCCGAATCTCCTATCAAACAAAAACATATTACAACAGGAAGTTATAAAAAAATTGCAAGTGTCACATCGGCAATAAGTCAAAGAATATTTCAAGTAGATTCAGTTAAAGTGTTATCACCAAACGAGGAATGTGAATATACATCATGGCTTATGAACCTTAAAAAGGAATTTAAAGATGCCAGCTCTAAATCAAAACAAGTGTTTTTGTTGACAATTCCACCACGTAAATTTTGGTCAAATCAACGTATCCAGGATACTCAATGATAACGCAGAATGAGATAGAAGCTGCACAATAAAGTTCAATAAAGTTCAAGCCACAATCCACCCAATCGTAATTTACTACACATCATGTAATGATAAACTAGAGGTCTTATCTTTTGTTATTATATCTGATCATTGCATAACACAGTTGCAGTTCATAAATACCAGGAAAGGTGTATTGAATTCATTGAAAAACAGCAAGAAATATATCCAAGTATCAAAAATATTTTATATTTTACTGATGGTTCAGTAGCTCAATATAAAAATAAGAAGAATTTCATAAATCTCTGCAAACATATTGATGATTTTAAAATACCTGCAGAATGGCATTTCTTTGCAACTGCTCACGGAAAGGGTCCACCCGATGGGATTGGAGGAATACTTAAAAGAGAAGCCCGGAGAGCTTCGTTTAGAGGAGAAAAAATATCAACAGCAAGGGAATTATTTGAAAGGGCGGAAATTTGGTCGAAAAAAACCAACCACGTTATTTCATATGTGTCTTCAGGAGATATCGAATTACAGGAGCAATTTCTTTCGATGCGGGTTTCGGACATTAAAACCATAAGTGGAACTCAAGGATTCCACTGTTTTTAACCGGATAACACTACACCCGATAAAATAATTGCCAAAATGTTTTCTTTTTCTGATAATCATAAATATTTCAATTTAAAGGCAAAAAGAATTATATAAATTTATTTTTTAATGTATTAATTTATATAATATTGATTAAATTATAATATTTATAGAAAAAATATTTTTTTAATTTTTTTTCTAATGATAGTGTTTGTGATCTTGAAATTATAACAAAATCTTCGATCATTGGGATCTCCTATTCTTATTCTGAATAAAAACCTGTTTCTCAATCAGAAATACACAGAAAATGGTTCAAATTTATTGCAGGTGTTAAAATATGAAATGTTTAATTTATTAGATCCACATTTAGTACAGGATTATTAACTTAATAAAAAAACACATGTGAATTTTTCATATAACAAACTTTAAAAAATCGTAAGAAAAAATCCATATTGAATTGCTGACTTTTTATTTCTCAATTTTATAGCTGCATATGTTTACTTTAAAATTTGTGAAAAACAAAAAAAAAAGCTACTTTTTGAGATATGAGCTTTGAAGTAAACCAAGGTTTTACGCGTCGCCTAGCGGAAAAGAGAAAAGTTATTAATTTTAAACTTACTTATTTCAATTATTCAATTATTTTCCTTTTTACTTGCAAAAATATAGGGGAGAGTTGCCATATGCGTACTGGTCACCTAAATCGTACCAGTGCTATTATTCAATAATTATTACAGTTTTATGCAATCTGGTGGTAAACATATTAACTTTTATCCAAGCCGATAAAGTAGAAACAAATTAACAATCAGTATAAGTATTTTCTTGTGAATAACAGAAGTAAAAAACATTCAGATAGGTTTGATGTTAATTTTAAACGATTTCATTCGTCTGAATTTCATATAACTGTACAGCTTCTGAGGTAGCGTTAAATACTTTTGAGAACTGATTATGTTTTATTATTTATTTTATTGAATTTAAGAAACATGATAATAATATTGTAAGGTTAGGTTCAAATATTTGACGAGACGACTTATTCCTAAATCGTACCACACTGTAGTTTTCGAATCATACTGGTACGATTTAAGATACTGATGTCAAACTTGCAGCGTGAATAAACTGTTTAAAACAAAAAAAAATATTTTTGAATTTTTTGGCATGGAAAAGCGGAAATATTGTGAATGGACAGAAGGACAAATGGAAGTAGCACCTAGTTTTAATTCTTCCCATCAGGTACGATATTGGAAACTGGCTGGTACCATTTAGGATACCGGTGTCCTTAGTCGTACTTTTTGCATGGTCTGAAGAAATTGGCCATATCACAATGATCTATCAATGAATAGTTAAAAAATTATGTTAAATTGCACCTTTGATAGTTAACAAATGGATATAAATCATAATATTTGCTAAAATGCCTAGTAAAGAATATTTAAACTGCCTTCGAAATTAAGTGGTACGCATATGGCAACTCTCCCCTACGTAAGTCGGATGAAATTTGTGGCACCTATTCGCAAAACATTGCCACCATTACCAAAACTACGTGAAAAAGCCTCAAAATTCAACCGCGCATAACTCCGATTCAGAGTACTCAAAAAATAAAAGTAGAAATGACTTTTTTCCTTTCGTCAATACCAACAATATATCAAAATTTCAGATTTTTAAAAAATAGTTGTTTTTTTTCGATGTACGTTTTCAAAATAATAGCCCAGTTATTAACGGTTCCATAATGCGAAGATTTTTCCGTCTCCGGTTATCATTCATAGTCGTTTGGCACCAAAATTTTTCCGGAATTCCGAGATGAAGCCCATTGCAATAGCAGATTTTTATATGAAATCTACTAAAAAAAAAAAAAAGAGGCTGTGCCATCTTTTCTTATGTTACACCGTTTTTTTCGTATGTTACACCGTTAAAAAATTTTTCAAAAATTAACAGTGTACATTTTTAAAAACTCTGTTCTAATACCTATTTAACGACATATCATTTATGAAAATCGATTGAGTAGTTTTTCTACAATCGCTCGTCAAAATGCACTCACATCACAAAATAACAAAAACTTGAGGGGCACCCTGTGAAGACCCCTGGTAGAAAAAAAAATTCCAAGAGAACTCATATTTTTTATTTATGAAAGACTATCTATAAACAAAAAATAATCAAAATTAAAAGGGGTCAAGTCAAAACATTGTTGAATCTTCGTGAAATTGCTCATATATAATTTTTGTTTTTCTTCGATTTTCCGTCTCCGCTTATCATGTATAGTCGTTTGGCACCAAAGTTTCCCCGAAATGAGGCATATGAAATCTACCTAAGGCTGGTAAATCAAATAAATTTGTGGATTTTTCATATAATTTTTTTTGTAATTTACAATATTTTTGGTAAATTTACAAACGTTTTATGAGTCTTATATTTATAAAAAAAATTTCTGCTATGAAAAATAGTTTTATTAAAATGTCAAAGCTCGAGTTATTCTAAAACAGTTAGTCTAGATCACTTCAAGATACTCTTATCAGAACCGGTGGATAGCCAAAATGTATTTAAAATTTAAATCGATAGCTACATACAATTACAACACGTCAAAATTGAAACTTGACTACCTTCGGTTGATTGAGTTGCCAGAAAATTTTGTTGTCAGGATTTTTGAGTAATTTTTTACCTTTAGATTTTAAGAATGGATTACTAAACAATAAATCCTCTCGCATAATAATGTACAATATAGGCCAATACGATTGTAGAAAAACTATACTTGTAGCGTTGTAAAATGAAATAATAAAAATGATAAATATTTAAAGCTACACATATAATAATTAAAATTAAAAAGAAAAACAAATAACAAGTACTTACTCTTTCGCCTTCCGATAACGGCAAAAAAATTCTGGTCGGATACGGTATTTTCCCAAAAACGTTTCACATTCTTTTAAAACATCGTGATTTGTTTTTTGTGAATTCTTTTTCTTATTCTCATCATTTATCTGTGTTATGCTAAATGGACCCAGTGGTTCACCTTTAAACTCAGGAATATTATTGAAAAATTCAACCGTTTTTTCAAAATTCTCCGGCAAATCAGTATCAATATATTTTTCAAACAAAAGTAATTCATTATTAAAATCATTATCATCATCCTCGTCATCATCGGATTGTGTATCATCATCATCGATTCGATTTTTCTCACTTGTACTTTCACCTGTTTCTGTTTCACTTTCACTTTCTGTATCGTACATTGTTGTTGTATTATTATTATCACTTGATATTGTTTGTGACACTTTTTTTCTAAATATTTTTTTACTATTACTTCTGCGATTATCAATTGTTTTTTTATTTTTTCTACTATTAAAAAATAATAAATCATTATATTTGTTTGTTTCAGTAAGTTTAAATGGTTTAAAAGGTTTTTGTTTGATTTGTTGTCTACGACAACACTGTTCATACGTTTGATCCGGTAGCAACATGTCACCATTGCAAAATTTTATTTTATAAATTATTTTTGTTTTATTTTTAAACTTAAAAGTAAAAAAAATATCTTAAGATCTTCAGATATTTTTCTTTAAATTAATTTATTTTATTTTATAATTCTTTCGTTTGAATAAATTAATATCGGTTTAATTAATCTGTTTATTGTTGTTGTTCTTGTTACAGCTTTTAAGAAAAACAAAACCACAAAGTAAATGATAATGGTTTAAGTAACATTATCTCATCCTCCACGGTAAATTCTTGCTATTTTATTTTAACTTAAAATGTAATTAATATAATTTACTTTCATTTTATATAATTATCATTCTTTTATTGTATTATTGTTTTTATTTTTGTTTTGTTTATGTTCTTTTACGATTTTTATTCTTATTAGTGACAGTAATTATGTTTTATGTTCATTTAGTTAATAGTTTTATATGTTATAGTTTTTGGTGTACTGTAGTTTTATTGAATAACAAATTTTTCCTTGTAAATTATACCGTTGTTGGCCTTTGCGGTTTTTCATCTATAATATTATTGTAACCACAAAAATGATGTAAATTAGATCATCTGAAATTAAATAAAAATATCAATAAAATAAATGCATTATTACAATTGTAAATTAAAATATATTTCAGATAATTAAATCGAATTATTTTAATGAATTCAAATCAAGATGCGATAAATGTTTATAAGATTTAATGAGACAGTGGTGGGAAAATTAAATTTTTGATGTATGATTTTGGTCAATATGAAAATTTTTATACGTATAAAATAGTTGACGGCTTAATTGAGTGCGATTGTTTTCTCTTGTGGAATTATATTCACTATCTCGATGCACCTGAATAAATCGCCAACTAAATCTGTATAGCCAACTTTACCAACATGTGCCTAGTAAAAATTTATAAGGAGGTTTTGTTATACAGCTTTTAGATATATATGTTATAGGAGGGTTATGCTATATACAACTGTTAAAAATAAATAATCTGTGCTCAGGAAGAAAAGTAAAAGCTGCTCTCAACTTTTATCGATTGCAGTTATGCGAAAAATTTATGGTTCATGTAATTTCAAAAATTTATGATCCATGCAAAAGGTCTCTTTTTCAAACATTGCATAAAAACGTGTATCAACAAAAAAACAGCTGATGTGCGTCAAAAAAATGGTTTAGATAACGCTGAATTACTGACGCCCATCAAAATTAATGTTATAAACAAACGATGTAAATTACAAGTATATGCTAGAAATCATCTTATGGTCAACTATCATTTGAAAGATCCAGTGAGTTTGAATGGCCTAGTTTCTTAAGCCAGGGTAATGTTCTGTAATGACGGACTATTTCGAATTTTACTCTGAAAACAAGAGTATTCGTATTTAAAAAATTTGTTAATTTATTTCGGTTCCGGCCTTTAAATTAAAATAAATAATTCCAACAAACGTAAAATATTTAATATAATATAAGCTTAGTCATAATATTATATCTAGATAGAATACGGTTATGCAATTTATAAAAAGTAGAATGGTTGTCTGTATTTGTAGAGAATATTTTTTTGTTTAAATAAGAATTGTTTATTGAGATGATATATGGAAATGCTTGACTTTTATTTTATATTGAGATGATACGGGGAAATTTTTAATTTTTGTGAGATTAAATGTATAATAAAATGGAATTAAGAGATGGAAAAGCTAGTTATATACACTCCGTAAAATGTTCGATACAGGTCATCATATAAATTTTAATCAAAAAGAATAGTGTTATCGTGCCACTATTGTTTTAATGTGGTTTAGTTAAGTGAATGGTAATTATTGTTTAAATCAATCAGATAAACATTGTAGAAGGTTTTGTAATTCTTATGATGCAAAACAAAAAAAATATATTATAATTAATAAAAATATAATTTTAGCCTCCATAAACAAACATGGCAGGAGTACATTACTTAAAGATGCTTTTCATGTAACAAATGTGGAGTCAGAGGTTGAAAGCTTTGATCGTGTTGGTCAATTGCATTGTAAATCCAAATCATTTTTAAAAGGTTTTAATATTGGTTATAAATGCGTGGCGATATCCCATGGAATTGGGGTATAAATCTTGCTTGGTATTAACTAGCTCATTACACGAAGATGAAAAAAACTAATAGTGGTGAATTTAATGCACAAGAAACTGAAGGAACAAGATCTGATAGTATTGAGTATGTGATATTTAGATAGGTATATGAAACGAAAGTAGACTAAATTAAAATGAAAGATCCAGTTGTAGCTTATCTGTTTATTGTACATATGGTGGATTAATAACTAAGAGTTTTCCCAATTCCGATTTCCATTTATTATTATATACTCCAATTCCAGTCAAATTCTTTCAGATCTAAGGAAGAATCGAAAAACCCAGTTCACTCAGGCTATGTCAAAAAGGGTGCACTATAAAGTTTTCATGGTCAAGAGTGCACTTCGTACGGAGCACCCTAGAAGTTTTTTCAGCTTTTTATTATCACATAAAGCCCTGCTATGGCACACCATATTATCTCTTAAATAATATACAGATTTCATGGACAAAAGTTTGAATGAAAAAATTTTGAGGGCATTGCTTCTTTAAATGCATCACAAAACCTCACAAAAATATAATCACTAGACTTGAGGAGGTTCGAGGTATCAACACACTCAGTCAAGACATATAAGTATGAAGATTAACGATACCAAATATATTTTACGAAGCTCTAGTATCATGTAAAAATTGGTCAACTGTTAGACGACTACAACTGAAGGCTATCCGATGAGGAGCAAATTCAATTGAAAATCGATTTTGAGACTTATGCGACTCAGAATCCAACAGTAAATCTTAAATGTTGGTAGCATATATCACATCGGCTATACATATGACATTACAATCCATGTTTGTAGCACTACCGAAGCCCGAATTGAATAAACTCAATCACGTAGAAACATAGTTATTATTTTTAAATGTGAATGTAGTTGTTCCATCATTAGCAAGCTTTACTCGTGAAGTAGAAGTTAATAGAGGCTAAGTAGAATTTTATTTTATTTTTTCATATTTCATGTTTTTAACAAAAAAGCTAAATTGGATCCTCCCCTAAAACTTGTGACATAGAAAAACTAGTCAAAAACGGAATCCACGGATTTAAATTATTATCCAAATTATCGTAGGACTCAACAAGTAACTACATTGACTGTCCAGCGCCATAAGTTTTCTATACTGTTCGTCAGGTGATACTACAAACTTAATACCGGCTACATAATTGCGGTTTATTTTAAAACAAAAATAACAACTCTAGCTTTACTGAAAGAATACCTCGTCAGACTCATAGAAATTCAGAAACTGCTCTAGTAAAAATCAAACAACCATTACGTAAGGACATAAAGCTGAGTCAAACCATGTGAATTGTAACATCTTCAAAAGCAAAGTGGCAGAAAGCAATGATAAATGATCTGTCAAAGGAGTTTGTAATAGATGAAAAACGATGCCTACACAGGTGAAAAAGTTGAAATTTGAACTTGACCATTTTTGACATTCCTGAAACTTGGCTACTTGTATGTGGAAGAAAAAAATAATACAACTTATTTTATAATTTTTTTAATTAACATTGACATCAGGTGCAGGTAGGAATGCTTAAAATAATTGTGTTGATTAAAAAAATTGTACAAGTATTATTACTATAGAACGGAAAATGAAAGTACACCTGATAACGAAATATCTTTCCCATTAAAATGTGAGATATCACATACCACTGGCAATAGCAGTGAGATATCACTAGCGTGAGATATCACTAGCTATCTTAGGGGTGCTGGCGGGTGAACTCTGTTCAGTCAACGGTAGCACCCTCAATCTTAGCTATGTAGTATTCCTTGATGATGCCACGTTACTGCTTACTCGAAGAATCAAGCCTTCGTATAACTCTATGTATGAGCTTTAATCATTGAGGAAGGAAGTGCGTCGCATGATCAAGGAATATGCCACTATATCTGGATTATTGGCAACCACATTTTAGTTTTGTTCCTGCAAGTTTTTCAAACGAATTCGCTGTTTATCTTTTATTTTATTTTTTCTATCATATCATGAAATATATGCTTATGTCATATTTTACATGTGATAGGATTTATTGTTTAGTTATTCCTTCTGTAAAAAAATATAAAAAAACAAAAAAAAACAAATTAGCGTTTATTAACACCTTAGAACGCATGTTGTTGTTGGACCTTGGTCTTAAAAGGTTTTTATGTGTTGTTGTGACACATATATTGTAATGCCTACTACACATACATTTTATGAAAAAATTTTTTATTTTTTCAAAAATAATCAAGTTTTCAGAACTCGGTCTAGAGTACGTTTTTCTTCAATAAAAAAATCACCATCGGCATCGAAAATTCAAATGCTATATTTTACGTCGCATTCAACTTAACCTGTAATTACATCAGGTATTATTTTAACCACTTTATCCAAGCGCATGGTTAAAATATTGTGTTCAATCAGGAACTGTGGAAGTACAGCAAAGACAGTAAATGTTTATCTACCAAAACGCACAATTAATGTATTTCTCAGGTAATAAAAAATCGAGAACTGCGGTTTTTTTCAACAATCAACTAAAAGCGTTTAAAACCACTGAAGTCGGAAGATCTGAGTTAGATGTCCACTATCATAGATCTATTCTACGCTCAAGTCCCTGATGTCGGCGGTGAGATAGTACTAATCAAGGTGATATCTTTAGGATCCTCGAATATTCAACCAACGGTAGAACTTTCAATCATAGTTATGGAATATCCCTTGATGATGACATACATGTGGTTGCTTGCAGAAAAAACGATCCTCCATATAATATTATATGTGAGTTTTGATCATTGAAGAAGATAGTGCGTCACATGACCAAGGAATATGCAACTAGCTGGAAAATTGCTGGATTAGCTGGAATCTCATTTAAGTTTAGCTTCTGCAATTTGTTTTAAAAAATTTGCTTTTAATCTATTATTTTATTTATCCCTCCATCCTATCACGAAATTGGCCATTTTTATATTTTAATATGTGAGACGATTTATTGTTTAGTATTCTTTTCTGTAAAAAAACATGATAAACGAAAAAGTAAAATTATAATCCTTCGATAACATAGAACGGATGTTGTTGTGGGACCTGAGTATTTAAAGATTTTGAAGCAGTTAACCAGTAACCCAATAGATAGTTTTGCAGATGACAGTACACTGCACAAATCATTTGTGCGCCTATCTTCAAAGGGTAAAATACATGAACGAATAAATCCCACCTGGAAAGACGCTGCCATAATTGTAAATGAGGACCTAAAAAAATTCGCCGATTGGGGTGACCAGAATTTGGTCAATTTTAATGCCACCAAAACCGAGCTATTGATTGTTGTCCAGATCAAAGACCGAGTTTCCCAACGATATTTCAATTAATATGTGTGACGACCAAATAGACAAATGTGAAAGCATTCCTTTACTGGGAGTCACAATTTCCAATTACTTACTCTGGAGCGATCATATAAAGGCCATGGCAAAGAGCGCGTCAAGAAAACTAGGCCTTTTCAATAGATGTAAAAAATATTTCATTCCGTATCAATTACTCCGTAAATATAAGTCCTATATTCGTATTTATATAGAGTATTGTTCTCAAGTTTAGGGCGCTGCATCTGTTATCATCCTGGCTCTTTTAGACTCTTTTCAAAAGCGTGCCAAACGAATTCGTTAGGGAACGAAATTCAACATTAAATCTTGATTCCCTATAACATCGTCTCACTATTGCTGACCTCGTTGTTTTTTATAAATATCGTCACCAGCAGTGCTCGGATGAAATCAGATCCATTATGCCTCAAACATATTTTTTTCCCCGTTTTACTCGTCAATTGGTTTGTGCAAACAGTCAAACTGTCGAGATTACTCACTGTCATAGTGAAAAAATGCAAAGCAACTTCTTTGTGCGTACATCGTACAAATGGAATGCTCTGCCTGAATCAATAGTTTCGAGTGCCTTCAATCCACAAACATTTAAAAAAAGCGTGCAACATCACCTTAGAACGCATATTGTTGTAAGACCTAGGTCTTAAAAGGTATCTTTAAGTTGTTGTGATACATTTGGTAAATAAATATTGTGATTCCTACTACACGAAAACAGGACATGATCTTACAAACACTAATCTCAGTTAAATAAACATAGTTGCTTCAGACAGATGGAAAGCTTGAACTTGAGGATGAAAATGAATAAGGACATCACCTGCAACTGCATAGATCATGTATGGTGCAGATACGACAAGCACTTCTTTTACCCAAAATGCATTGGTCTACCTGAGTTTATTACCTACGTTAAAAGCTTCAAAATGAATCACACAACACACCTTATAGTGGCAACATGAGTCTAAAAAACCGCATGGTTAAGTATAATAGATGCATCTTATAATCATAAAGTTTCAGTTTGCAATCCATAAATTATTTACTTATTAGTGCTCATAATCAAAAATAGAGTTAAAGAGTCTAGTCGAGATGCTAACAATAACAAACATTTATTATAATTGTTTTTAAATTAACAATAATTCAATTTTTCTATACAAATCACAACAACTAATTCAATTTCCGACACATACTAAATCTCTCGATGTAGCAATTTTGACATCTTTAAACATAAAACAAAGCTCTAAGGAGAACTATAAAACAGTGGATGAACAATAGGTTTGAGACGAAATCACCACAGGGTTCGATTTCTAGTTTTTCTTATATTATTGATTTCTATCTTATTTAATGTATTTTAAATTAAAAAGATTTTAAATAAAGCAACAGCAAAAAGATATTAAAACTAATTAAATTTTATTCGGTTAGAAGAAGTTTTTTTTGTGTAATGAAAGTTGATATCTTAAAACTACTTGAATTGCAAATTTTTTTATTACTCTAATTAATAATTATTATTATGTGATCATGACTTAAAATTTAATGAGGTGAATACATGCTGTGAAACATGAAGTTTTAATGTTAACCGAATTTAGATAAAAAGATAAGTTTTATTTATTAATTTCAATCGTTATCTTGTTTATGACATTTCGTTAAATAACAAACATAACTTATAGATTTAAATCGATAGTTTATTGAACCATATTTCAATTTTGTTTTGTAAAAATTTAAGAATGTGGAAGGTAACCAATACTTCCTGTAAACGTTAAATAATTTTAGACAATACCAACAGTAGCAATTTCAATTGTCCTTGCTTTAAATCATTATTTTTTGATTTTCCCTAATCCTATCAATGTGATAGATGATATAGTATTAAATCTTCTTAGCTACAAACAAAAATGATAAATTAATTCTAGAAATCAATAGAAATCATTTCTATTGATCTTTTCGCGCTTTCGTTCTCTAAACCTACAAAAAATTAAAACTTTCAAGTTTACCATGTTTTCTTGTAATAATTTTTACTGTTTCCTTACATGTTTACATTTCAGTATTTATATGAAAATATTAATAAGAATAAAAACCGCATGAACTAATATTATTTAACTAAAAAACTATAAAAAAGTAGTTTAATTTTCAGTTACCGGTATCGTTGTTTTGTATTTGTTTTATTTTTATGCGCTAAGAGGTAAATGATTTATTACGAATTGTTTAACTTCTTTGAGTTTTTGTTTTAGGTTCTTATATTTTTTAATTAAAAACATTTTCTTCCTAACTTAAATTGTTGAAATGCATGTGACATAATTTGTTGTGTCTGCTAAGTAGGACGATAACAATTAATAAATTATTTAAATTAAACTGTAACAATAACAAAACTACTATAAAATAATACAATTAATAAGCAAATGATCATAACTTGACCACACAAAAATTATTACTTTGTCAGTTATTGCTTTCAAAACAACTTCCTACATATAAGTATTAAAATTAACGATCATCTTTTTGAACATTCAAAAATCGTCAATAAAACAAGAAATTATTCTGGTAGTTAAATTTAATTACAGTAAACAATATATTAATTTCATTAAATTATCTTTTTCATTTCGATGAAAGTTATTCCAGAAATTAGTTAATCAGTTATAATAATAATTCAAATAAAAATTAAATTAATTATTACAATTTAAATAAAAATTTAAAAAAATTCGTTAAAATTAATTTTTTTTACTTATGTATATTAATAACAATTAATATTAATAATATATTATTAACTGTTTTGGTTTGTTTAATATGAGTCATGAAATAAAAAAAAGGTTGAACAGTTTTTTAAGGTAACATAATGTAATTTGGTAATGTATTCCGATACAATTTTTGTTTGAAAGTAAAATCATTATTATTTAGGAGATAAGGCTTTTATAAATTCATAGCACAACAGTGGCGCAGCCATTTGTCCTTTTATAACTAGGGCTAGCAAAACCAGTTTTAGTAAAACCGGTTTTCGGTTAAAACACCAAAAAATGTGAATTAAAAAAAACAGTTTCGTCCTAATTAAAACCGGTTTTAAAAACAAATATATTTTCGTAAGTCTTACGTCTTCTTTCGTAAAGTGTGGATTTATTACGTAAAAATAAATTACACACACGACTTTTTACTCTCTCAAAGTAGTTTATTTTGTGGTATTATATTCGGATATTACACCACAAGGATATTGGTAATCATATATTAATTAAAAAAAGTATTGGTGTTCAGTATATATACAAATAGAACAGAGCAACAAAAATACTTATTGTGTGAAATAGGTGTTGTAATTTTATTCAAATTTAAATTTGAAAAATTTATAAAATTTTTAACCATGACATCCACCAAATTTTATATCAAAAACTAGTTATTTTTGATTTTAAAAAAATGTATTTTAATGTCTTGAAAGTGTTGGTATTTAGTTTGTATTTAGTTTTTGAGAATCACAAATTTTTGGGCATTTGTTACAAGCTGTTTGGGTTTGTCCAAAATTAAACTGTCGGAACTATTATTAAATTGGAAGTTTTTTTTAAATAACTATATGTTCACACACAAAGTTTAATTTTGTTTCAGATACAAACGAAACCTAAATATCTAAATTAGTATCAGAGAAAATCTTCTAGTTAGCTTACATTACTCAATTTCTTTTGCCTTTTCGAGTTTGTTTGTTTTGCTATCTTTTTTTATTTTTATATTGTAATAAACTTCGTCCAGAATGGGTTAATTTTATTTACTCATTCATTAATTAAAAGTTAACTCCTTTTTCAATCTTTTACTTGTATTGCAAATTGTATTGCATAAATTAATGTAAATTAAATTTGTTATACAAATGTTTACATTACTGGATTGAAAGGAGTTACCTAATACATTTTGCATAAATTAAATTTGAGTTCGCTAATACAAATGCAAGTATGAATGAAAACAGGTGTGGCCTATTTCAGATGTACGGACTACGTAGTATTGATTTCTAGTGGATTATAGAAGTTTCGATTTATTTATTTTTCGATATAAATAAGCAAACAAAAATATCAGAGAGTCAGTTTTACTTTTGCAATTAAAAGTGTTTATAAATATTCGCAAGTTTAAGGAATAATCGGTGGTATCTGAGCCTGGGTACTAATAGAGAAAGAATCTGAACTTAGTGGAATAGTAAATACAGATTTTACCATTCCGAATATTATTGATTCAAATTGTGGAAAAGCGGTGAAGTTTAGTGTACATAAATTGGAGACCCTGGAATTTATTGTAAGGAAAAACGGAAGCTGCTGTAATTTGATGACAAATAAAGTTTGAGATTCTGTTAACTAAAGATCTGTCTTTTACTGTCGTGTTTGTTCAATAATCTAAAAGAACCAACGAAGAGTCGTTACAGTGGTGTCAGAAGTGGGATTATTGCAACAATGGTCAAGACAGTAAATATTAGTGAGCTCAGCCAGACCCAGCTGAAGGATGAGTTGAAGAAAAGGAATGCTCCAATCCATGGAACGAAGGCAGAACTTGCATTCCGGCTGCGAAAAGTTTTAGAAGAAGCAGGCCTAAACACAGAGGTCATAGAAGTAGAGCAGGAAGAAGCTCCGGTTCAGAATGCTCCAGCGATTGATCCGAGGATTGCGTTGATGAAGGAAATGATGGCAGAGCAACAACAACAATTTGCTGATATGATGGCCAAACAAGGAAACAACCAACAACAACAATTTGCTGACATGATGGCCAAACAAGGAAACAATCTGATGGCCAAACAAGAGAAACCTGCAGCAGAACAAAAAGTAGATCAACAACGACAACTTGCTGACCTGATGGCCCAACAAAAACTAGATCAACAACAACTACTTGAAGTAATCGAGTCACGTATATCCAGTGCGGAGGTTAAAATCAACAACATGGAAAGGGATCTGCGGAAAGTTACCGAAGAACATGAAGAGAAATTACGCAATCTTTCGAGTGAAATCCGCCAAGAAATAGCACAAATGAAGTCTGGTAACATAATCAATCCATTAACTACTTCAGCTCCAGCTAGAGTGAAAACACCCGTATTTGATGGATCTACATCGTACCAGATATTTAAGATGCAATTTGAGATAGCAACAACTGGGTTCGATCACCAGCAAAAAGCAAATGCGCTTATATTGGCATTGAAGGGACCTGCTGCTGAAATTTTGCAGACACTATCAGCGACAGAGCGTGATTACAACAAGCTAATGGAGGCCTTAGAAGTAAGATATGGGGAAAGTCATATGCAAGCTCTCCATCGCATGCAGCTCAGAACACGAAAACAAGGAGTCAGCGAAACTTTGCAAGAATTAGAGGCTGACATTGTGAGACTGGTTAATCTGTCATATCCGAACTATAACGCTGAACATCGAGATGAGCTGGCAGCTGATACATTTATCAATGCTCTTCGAGATGTACAAATGAGGAATCAGCTTTATCTAAGCGGAAAGAAGCTACCTGCAGAAGTCTTAGCATTGGCCCAGCAAATGGAAGCTGGAAAAAGAGCGTACGGTTCAGATAGAGTACGTCAGATGGAAGTTACTGAAGAACCTCTAAAAGCAGCGCTTGATGAAGTGATCATGCGTGTCAAAAGTCTGGAAGATAAGCCTGAACAAAATCAACGAAGAAGGTCTAGCAGAGTGAGATGCTGGAATTGTGGACAGTTAGGGCACATTAGACGGGAATGCAAAACACTAATAGCTGCAAAAGAAGGAGTAGTTCCAGGCGGGTTGATGAACCTTTCAAACAAGCAAGTGGATGTCAAAAAGGAAGGAGATTGCCGCGTTGAACACCGGAAAAGAAGGATACATTGTAACGCTGAAGATCTTTCAAGAAGACCCTGTGTTGAGGAGCGCAAGTCATATAGCAGGACTGAGAGAAAGGAGGCAAATGTCAAAAAGGAAGGAGATTGCCTCGTTGAACACCGGAAGAGAAGGATACACGGTAACGCTGAAGATCTTTCAAGAAGACCCTGTGTTGAGGAGCGCAAGTCATATAGCAGGACTGAGAGAAAGGAGGCAATGAAAGTGAATCAAATTAAGTTCCAAACTCCTGACGATTGGTGTACCGAGGTACTTAAAGGAGAGCAGCTAAAGGATCCAGCTATGGCACCAATATTGAAATGGAAAACCGAGGGAAGGCGACCAGAGTGGAAAGAGGTAGCACCTTTAAGTACGGAGGTGAAATGCTACTGGGCGCAATGGGACTCACTATTTATGGACAACGGGATACTTAAAAGAAAATGGGAGTCCGCTGATGGAAAGAAAGTGTTAGAGCAACTGGTGTTGCCATCAAGTCGAGTAGAAGAGGTACTGGGAAAGCTGCATGGAAGTATTTCTGGAGGATACCTGGGAGTCAATAAAACCCTGGCTAAAGTAAGGGAGAGGTTTTATTGGGTAAGGTATCGAACCGACGTAGAGCAATGGTGTCGGCGATGTGATACTTGTGCGGCGAGCAAAGGACCAAAGACTAGAACTCGAGGAGAGATGCAGCAATACAATGTGGGAGCCCCAATGGAGAGAATTGCTATAGACATCGCGGGGCCATTTCCGGAAACGACAAAAGGTAACAAATACATCATGGTGGTCATTGATTACTTTACAAAATGGCCGGAAGCCTATGCAATACCGAACCAGGAAGCAGTTACGGTCGCGGAAACATTAGTCAATGAATGGGTTTGCAGATATGGAACACCGCTCGAGTTGCATACCGACCAGGGAAGGAATTTCGAATCTCAACTGATGGAAGAGCTGTGCAGAACACTCGGCATTAGAAAAACACGAACTACACCTATGAACCCACAATCGGATGGCATGGTAGAACGATTCAACCGAACCATGGAAGAACATTTGTCAAAGGTAGTAGAAGCCAACCAAAGAAATTGGGACAAGGATCTTCCGTTATTCTTGATGGCCTATCGTAGCGCAGTGCACGATACGACAAGTGAAACGCCAGCGAATATCATGTTCGGAAGAGAACTTCATCTTCCTAGTGACATCGAGTTTGGCATCCCTGGAGGTCTGGTATCCACGAAAACAGATTATGTGGGACAACTAAGGGAGAAGATGAATAAAATCCATCAGCAGGTTCGAGACCACATTAAGATTGCCAGTGACAAAATGAAAACCAGGTACGACATAAATGCAAATAGTGGCGGTTTTCAAGAAGGAGAATTGGTATGGCTATACAACCCCAGAAGAACTAAGGGAAGATCACCCAAGCTGCAGCCAGATTGGGAAGGCCCATATAAAATAATCAAACGAATTAATGATGTCATCTACCGCATACAAAAGGGACCCCGTACCAAGATGAAAGTGATACATCTGCAAAGGTTGGCACCGTACCAAGGTAACAGCACCAATGCGATCTCTGATATTGTTCGGGACGAACAAAACTAAATGGAGGGCAATGTAATAAACTTCGTCCAGAATGGGTTAATTTTATTTACTCATTCATTAATTAAAAGTTAACTCCTTTTTCAATCTTTTACTTGTATTGCAAATTGTATTGCATAAATTAATGTAAATTAAATTTGTTATACAAATGTTTACATTACTGGATTGAAAGGAGTTACCTAATACATTTTGCATAAATTAAATTTGAGTTCGCTAATACAAATGCAAGTATGAATGAAAACAGGTGTGGCCTATTTCAGATGTACGGACTACGTAGTATTGATTTCTAGTGGATTATAGAAGTTTCGATTTATTTATTTTTCGATATAAATAAGCAAACAAAAATATCAGAGAGTCAGTTTTACTTTGCAATTAAAAGTGTTTATAAATATTCGCAAGTTTAAGGAATAATCGGTGGTATCTGAGCCTGGGTACTAATAGAGAAAGAATCTGAACTTAGTGGAATAGTAAATACAGATTTTACCATTCCGAATATTATTGATTCAAATTGTGGAAAAGCGGTGAAGTTTAGTGTACATAAATTGGAGACCCTGGAATTTATTGTAAGGAAAAACGGAAGCTGCTGTAATTTGATGACAAATAAAGTTTGAGATTCTGTTAACTAAAGATCTGTCTTTTACTGTCGTGTTTGTTCAATAATCTAAAAGAACCAACGAAGAGTCGTTACAATATATTAAAATGTTTATCTGTGCTATTGTTATTTCCATGAATTTGAAATTTTTTGTTTTTTCAAAAATATTTAAGCTATCCAACATCTATTCCATAATGTTTATATGTTTTTTAAGTTTTTGCCTCTTTAAAAATTTTAAGGGATTATATATAAGCTATTCAATGCAATACATTGTAACACCATCTCACGTTTAATTAACAATAAGCTGAGTAATCGTGTATTCAAAGTTCATCTAAATAATTCCTGTAGTAGGTCCAAAATGCTTAACAATGGTTTGCCACAGGGTTCCGTCCTGGCGCCATTACTTTTTAATTTGTGCATCCATAACATTCCTGACACAAAATCAAAGAAATTTGGGTACGCTGATGATTGGAGACTGGCCACTCAAAACAAAGACATGGGGGGTCTTGGAAGATTTGCTATCAACTGACCTGGCGATAATGAATAACTATTTTCGAACGTGGAGCTTATTTCCTAATCTTAGTAAAACCGAGAGTTCTTGTAACAACAAACTGGCAAAACACGAACCATCAGTGTTACTTAATAGCACTTTCATTAAATACAATCAACAGCCAAAGTACATTTTTACTTTTACAGCTACATTTTTTTCCAAAAAATTGGCTAAAAATAAATGAAATCATTTTTTGATACACTTGACAACATTTTTTTGACAAACTTATAATGCCATAATTCTCAATAATAATAATAAAATTCATTTCCAACAAACAATTAATTTTATTTTTTTCTCCAAAAAAGTAGGTAAAAAAATAAATCAAAATCTTTCTTTTGACACACTTGACAACATTTTTTTGACAAACTTATAACGCAATAATTTAGTTTTTGATCTCACATACCAATCCCTATCATCAGGTTTCTCCAAATTCAATGTCCCTACTCGTAAACACTTAAAATGGACGTTTTTTGAGCCAAAAATATGAAAATTTGTTATTTTTGATTTTGACACACTTAGTGATTTTTGTGACACACTTCCGGTACAGCTATCGAACACAGCGTCCTTTCGGACCTGTCCCTTGAGTGATTGTCCCTTGACCTAATTTTAGAAAAAAAAATTGAAATCCCTCCAGTGGTTTTCCATGCAGCGTAGGTAATGACGGACGGCCGGCAGACAGACATACATTTTTTTTTTGCTTTTTTAGAATCAGTAGGTTCTAAAACGTCGAGAAATGCCAAAAAAGTGGGGGTAAGAATTTCACTTTTGGCTCATGAATGTAATACTTAGGTCTTTCAGACGGAAGTAATGTTATAAATTTTTATTTTTATAATAGCTGAAAATAAAATAATTTTTGTTGTTTAATTAAACGTTTTTCTTTTATTTTTTTTTTTTTAATAACGTTTATTTGTCAAAAAAAAATATAGGTGGGTCGCCAAAATATGGCATTTAAAATTTGGGGTCGCAATACAAAAAAGTTTAAGAACCGCTGTTCTACAGACTATAAATCAAAATTTTGTAGTGCCTTAAGTTACTTTTAAGTTAAAGTTAACGTTAAGAATAAGTTTACCGACTACAAATCAGGCATACGTACTTGCATAATAATTAATTCGAAATATGTGAATAATTGTGGAAAAACAAATTAAAAAAATAAATAATTATTCTCCTTACAAAATAAATTTTTAATATGAATTTATAATATTGTTTGCCTTCAAAGGGTTTTCTTTAATTTTGTTTTTATTGCATGGACCTAATTTTTACTATTTCATTCATTCATTACTTTTCTAAATTTATCATTTGTTAAAAAAAATTGTCTAGTTTTCTTTTCCACAGAAGTCTAATATTTATTCTCCATACTCAACGTAAAAAAATATACACATTCAAAATATCATATATACACAATCATAAACATACTAATCCGATTTTTTGTTATTCAAAATTCAAAACTGTGCAGACATTTAATGTATCTGTGAATACCTATTCGAAATTTCATTAATACTTGTAAAAAAACAATATTTTTCTGAACAGTATTTCAAAACTGTGCATGAAATTTATGGTATGTGTGCAATATATTTCAAAACTGTGCAGCAATCAATAGTATGGGTAATATTTTGTGCACAAGAAATAAAAATTGTGTGTTTCCTTATGTGTTTCCTTACTTTTGTGTGTTCCTTATTTTTAATTTGTGTGTATTGAGATTTAAAATTGAAAAGAAAATATTTTATTTTTATATATTTTGTATGTGTATAAAAATATGGGAAAAGAATGAATGAATAATTGAAAGCACATATTTGAAACACTGGACAAAAAGAAAGAATTCTGAGGTTCATAAAATATTGTTTTAAACGGTTTAATTCAATCTAAATTGTTAATTAATGTTGCATTTTTGGGCCCTTATTTTCGTGATAAATAGTGCGCCCTGTTTTACTGTGCACTTTTGTACAACGCAGGACCAGCCCTGGGTAAAGTAATGACTGAGAATAAGAAATTCTGTCGTGAACCAATTGATTTCAGTTATTTGTGAAGAAATAAAATGAAAAGTGACACAATTTTTAAGTTTATTCATATATTGGTTTTTCTCATTGATATTTATTTATACATATTATGTTCCTTAAATTGATTATTTTTTTATGTTTGATCATTCTTAATGAAGCATTATTTAGGTTTTATTTGTTTAACAAATGTGTTGTTTTTTACTATTTTGATCAAAAAATTTGTTTTGATTAAATTAATTTTTAATTAGAAAAACAAGCTGATTATAAGTTTTCTGGATAATATTATGGTCGTGCAATTTTTTACTTTTTGAAGTGTTTTTTCCGTTTTATTTCACTATTTTTTTTCAGGATAAGGATAATATTAACTTATATATTTTAAGAATCTGGTTATTTCAGTACGGTAGGATCAAAGTATTAAATTTACGCAAACAAAAAATTTTTCGTATACCAAGTTTTTTTTACTTTTCAACTAGGGTATAAAAACACAAGCAAAATTGAGTATGTTAGTCAGTATTCGATTTAGAAAACTCTTACACCAGACAATTTGTGTGATTGTTAGAACTGATTAAATTCTGGGACATGTGTCATAAAGAACTCTGCTGCTGCCATGTGGATGTTTTCTAAAAATTAATTTTTTTACAATTTTAATACTTAAAACGTTTGATTTCATTCTATAAGTCTTTCAATATTTCTGGAAAATTATGAGAGGCGTCGTTTGATATGCATACCGTCTAGACTATGTGTGCAATCTAGGCCATTAACAGGCCATGAAAAGAGTTTTTTGAAAATCTTAAATATTTTTTTTATAAGCTCTATATACAAAATTTGATTCAATTCTCATTATTTGTATAACAAAACCAATCACAGCATGTTTCGATACATTAGCTGCATTTCATGAAACCGTGTGATCCGGATCCACTTAAGTTTCACAGGCAAACTGAGATCAAGAACAAAGTTGGATCTTATTTTGCATGTAAAACTTAAACGAATTCGGATCACGGGGTTTCATAAATTGCAACTTTTGTTATTTTTTAGTAAAATAAAAAATTTATTTATAATTTAAATAAGTTATTTTTAGTAAAATAAATAATAATTTGTCACAGCTCCATGATTTTTTTAATCTTTTTGTGCCTTTATGGTACGGTAGGGTACGATGACAAAAACAATTTGGTATAATCTAAATTTTTAATATGTTTTGTATTTTCAATTAATATACAGAATTTTACATTTATTGAATAAGTTATAAAAATATCAAATGAACAGTTCATCAAGTATTTAAGTATTTCAGCAGTTTGAGAAATGTTTTCGTCAGTTTATTATCACTTAATTTTTTAAATGATTGATTCAAGAATTTGTTCGTAATAATGCAATTAAAAGTGTTTCAATTCTGTTTTTGTTTAACTTGGCTTCATTAGGAGAGTTGACGACATCGATAACCGGTGTGTGTTCAAAGTATTAGCATGATTCGTTTTCATAGCATAGTGTCTTCACCTAGCTCATTTATTCTCTTGGAAATACTTTCGAATATATGCTAAAAACTTTTAATATTTTATTGTTAGATAGGAGATGTTTAAATAGTACCCGTTTGTCTAATTTCTCAAATATCTAACTGGTAGTAACCGAATAAAATATGATCACCACACCAAATTAAAAAAGATCTCCAAATTGAAACTTTATTTAAAACATTAAAAATTTTCCCGCTTTTGTTCAGTATTTTACTGTATTTTATTAGGATCGTCAAACCAAGAAGCACTAAGTCATATCCCTTGAAAATAATATTTTGGGGCAAATAACAGAAAACAATGTCGATAAAAGATAAATTAACAATATAAGTGCTCAATTGTTCTTACGGAAAATGTTCTGAAATCTGAAAGCAGCCGCGATCTCTATACCGACGAACTATAATTATTATTTTTGGTCGCAAATCGAGTTTTATTGTATGGATTGTGTTCGTTCTGTTGTAAAATAATTATTATTGGATAAACCTTAACGAGCAATTATTGATTTACAATCCTGATGGCAGGCAGCTATTATGTGATATATTTGGTTATTTGATATTCAACTAAAAAGATAAATGTACATATTATCAACTATTTCAAACATGATCTTTATGTTCCTTTCCATAAATACAGATTTAATTATCACATAACACTTCTGCAGTTTCAATACCATAAAATGCCTCACAAAACCATCACGGATGAAATTAATTCATGAAAAGTGATCTATACCGTTTTTTTAGGTATGCTACATGCCTACAGTTAAACCGAACAATATAATTGAAGTTTTTTTTACGAAATATTGTATCAAAAACTGAAGAAACAGACCTTCAATTATTTCTTCAGTGTCTTCTTTCTTTTTTCATTTATTTTCATTCCAAAATCCAAAATAACAAAAAATACATATTACCCGTGTTCCTTTTAGGTAAACTTGCTACCCGAACCGAATTTTAAATGGAACGACTTAAATGTGAGGTGTATTAGATTTTTTATCTACTACAACTCAAATTCTTTCTTACTACACGTTTCCGACATTTTTTTTTTGACAATAAATTGTTTTGACAATTTTGAAAAACAATATTGCTAAACAACGTAAAAGAAAATTATTAGTTTGACAAAATTTTAAGTTTAAATTTTATTTTGAGTTTGTTAATTTCTGAAAATTAAAATTATGATTCATGCAAAATATAAACAATTAAAGAAAGCTGGACAGAAATATGACATTTAGGCTAGAAATTCTAAATTTGTATAAGCATTTAAATATGTTTATTTGCAATTATTCTCTAAACTGACAAAAACTCTGGCGGTGAATAGAAGCGTAAGTTTGTCACGTAGCTTTGCCATGATTTGATATGGTTAACTTGAAAACGAAATTTAGTACAAAAGTAAAGGAAAATGTGGTAAATGGAACACACTTATTGAGAAATAATCAATTCATTCTTGCTTAAAAAAAATGATACGACAATCACTAACAGAAAACCGAAACAAAAAAGAGAAGAAAACCACAACAAAAAGAAGCAAAAAACTGAATAACTACGAAATATTTCTTATATTAAAAAACTGAAGCAAATATTGTAGGTGTCGTAAAAACCCCCTAAATTTTATTTCGGAATGACGTCATTGTGCAGTTAAACTGTGTGCCTAAATCGATCTTTAAAATCAAGAATGTCTGTATGTTCAATCAATTCAATGAATTATTTGTGATATTACATCACTCCGATGGAAATAATCCCATCATGAATAATAAGACTGAATCTAACAAAATATGGTGTGCAATTTATGAAATTTTTTTGCTATCCACAAAATTGTCGATCGATCTAGTTTCGAACCGATAAGAACTTTTTATTACACTTTAAAAAAGTATATCATTCTCATCAGGGCTAGCCGACTAGATACACTACCAAAAAAATTTTTCGCTATATAAACCTAAAATAGGTCACTACTCTAGCGAAGTATAAGAAACCAAAAAACTTTCATAAAGATATGTTTGTTAGATTCAGGTTTAGTCAATTTGTTTCTCTAGTTGATCACTATTGTTGTTATACTCTAACCAAGTTAGAATTGGATAACAAACTTGTATCTGTGAGAAGAAGATGACCATCTTCACTTGTGTCTATCGACACATTATCTACAATCAATTCAATGAATTATTTGTGATATTACATCACTCCGATGGAAATAATCCCATCATGAATAATAAGACTGAATCTAACAAAATATGGTGTGCAATTTATGAAATTTTTTTGCTATCCACAAAATTGTCGATCGATCTAGTTTCGAACCGATAAGAACTTTTTATTACACTTTAAAAAAGTATATCATTCTCATCAGGGCTAGCCGACTAGATACACTACCAAAAAAATTTTTCGCTATATAAACCTAAAATAGGTCACTACTCTAGCGAAGTATAAGAAACCAAAAAACTTTCATAAACATATGTTTGTTAGATTCAGGTTTAGTCAATTTGTTTCTCTAGTTGATCACTATTGTTGTTATACTCTAACCAAGTTAGAATTGGATAACAAACTTGTATCTGTGAGAAGAAGATGACCATCTTCACTTGTGTCTATCGACACATTATCTACAATCAATTCAATGAATTATTTGTGATATTACATCACTCCGATGGAAATAATCCCATCATGAATAATAAGACTGAATCTAACAAAATATGGTGTGCAATTTATGAAATTTTTTTGCTATCCACAAAATTGTCGATCGATCTAGTTTCGAACCGATAAGAACTTTTTATTACACTTTAAAAAAGTATATCATTCTCATCAGGGCTAGCCGACTAGATACACTACCAAAAAAATTTTTCGCTATATAAACCTAAAATAGGTCACTACTCTAGCGAAGTATAAGAAACCAAAAAACTTTCATAAACATATGTTTGTTAGATTCAGGTTTAGTCAATTTGTTTCTCTAGTTGATCACTATTGTTGTTATACTCTAACCAAGTTAGAATTGGATAACAAACTTGTATCTGTGAGAAGAAGATGACCATCTTCACTTGTGTCTATCGACACATTATCTACAATCAATTCAATGAATTATTTGTGATATTACATCACTCCGATGGAAATAATCCCATCATGAATAATAAGACTGAATCTAACAAAATATGGTGTGCAATTTATGAAATTTTTTTGCTATCCACAAAATTGTCGATCGATCTAGTTTCGAACCGATAAGAACTTTTTATTACACTTTAAAAAAGTATATCATTCTCATCAGGGCTAGCCGACTAGATACACTACCAAAAAAGTTTTTCGCTATATAAACCTAAAATAGGTCACTACTCTAGCGAAGTATAAGAAACCAAAAAACTTTCATAAACATATGTTTGTTAGATTCAGGTTTAGTCAATTTGTTTCTCTAGTTGATCACTATTGTTGTTATACTCTAACCAAGTTAGAATTGGATAACAAACTTGTATCTGTGAGAAGAAGATGACCATCTTCACTTGTGTCTATCGACACATTATCTACAATCAATTCAATGAATTATTTGTGATATTACATCACTCCGATGGAAATAATCCCATCATGAATAATAAGACTGAATCTAACAAAATATGGTGTGCAATTTATGAAATTTTTTTGCTATCCACAAAATTGTCGATCGATCTAGTTTCGAACCGATAAGAACTTTTTATTACACTTTAAAAAAGTATATCATTCTCATCAGGGCTAGCCGACTAGATACACTACCAAAAAAATTTTTCGCTATATAAACCTAAAATAGGTCACTACTCTAGCGAAGTATAAGAAACCAAAAAACTTTCATAAACATATGTTTGTTAGATTCAGGTTTAGTCAATTTGTTTCTCTAGTTGATCACTATTGTTGTTATACTCTAACCAAGTTAGAATTGGATAACAAACTTGTATCTGTGAGAAGAAGATGACCATCTTCACTTGTGTCTATCGACACATTATCTACAATCAATTCAATGAATTATTTGTGATATTACATCACTCCGATGGAAATAATCCCATCATAATAAGACTGAATCTAACAAAATATGGTGTGCAATTTATGAAATTTTTTTGCTATCCACAAAATTGTCGATCGATCTAGTTTCGAACCGATAAGAACTTTTTATTACACTTTAAAAAAGTATATCATTCTCATCAGGGCTAGCCGACTAGATACACTACCAAAAAAATTTTTCGCTATATAAACCTAAAATAGGTCACTACTCTAGCGAAGTATAAGAAACCAAAAAACTTTCATAAACATATGTTTGTTAGATTCAGGTTTAGTCAATTTGTTTCTCTAGTTGATCACTATTGTTGTTATACTCTAACCAAGTTAGAATTGGATAACAAACTTGTATCTGTGAGAAGAAGATGACCATCTTCACTTGTGTCTATCGACACATTATCTACAATCAATTCAATGAATTATTTGTGATATTACATCACTCCGATGGAAATAATCCCATCATGAATAATAAGACTGAATCTAACAAAATATGGTGTGCAATTTATGAAATTTTTTTGCTATCCACAAAATTGTCGATCGATCTAGTTTCGAACCGATAAGAACTTTTTATTACACTTTAAAAAAGTATATCATTCTCATCAGGGCTAGCCGACTAGATACACTACCAAAAAAATTTTTCGCTATATAAACCTAAAATAGGTCACTACTCTAGCGAAGTATAAGAAACCAAAAAACTTTCATAAACATATGTTTGTTAGATTCAGGTTTAGTCAATTTGTTTCTCTAGTTGATCACTATTGTTGTTATACTCTAACCAAGTTAGAATTGGATAACAAACTTGTATCTGTGAGAAGAAGATGACCATCTTCACTTGTGTCTATCGACACATTATCTACAATCAATTCAATGAATTATTTGTGATATTACATCACTCCGATGGAAATAATCCCATCATGAATAATAAGACTGAATCTAACAAAATATGGTGTGCAATTTATGAAATTTTTTTGCTATCCACAAAATTGTCGATCGATCTAGTTTCGAACCGATAAGAACTTTTTATTACACTTTAAAAAAGTATATCATTCTCATCAGGGCTAGCCGACTAGATACACTACCAAAAAAATTTTTCGCTATATAAACCTAAAATAGGTCACTACTCTAGCGAAGTATAAGAAACCAAAAAACTTTCATAAACATATGTTTGTTAGATTCAGGTTTAGTCAATTTGTTTCTCTAGTTGATCACTATTGTTGTTATACTCTAACCAAGTTAGAATTGGATAACAAACTTGTATCTGTGAGAAGAAGATGACCATCTTCACTTGTGTCTATCGACACATTATCTACAATCAATTCAATGAATTATTTGTGATATTACATCACTCCGATGGAAATAATCCCATCATGAATAATAAGACTGAATCTAACAAAATATGGTGTGCAATTTATGAAATTTTTTTGCTATCCACAAAATTGTCGATCGATCTAGTTTCGAACCGATAAGAACTTTTTATTACACTTTAAAAAAGTATATCATTCTCATCAGGGCTAGCCGACTAGATACACTACCAAAAAAATTTTTCGCTATATAAACCTAAAATAGGTCACTACTCTAGCGAAGTATAAGAAACCAAAAAACTTTCATAAACATATGTTTGTTAGATTCAGGTTTAGTCAATTTGTTTCTCTAGTTGATCACTATTGTTGTTATACTCTAACCAAGTTAGAATTGGATAACAAACTTGTATCTGTGAGAAGAAGATGACCATCTTCACTTGTGTCTATCGACACATTATCTACAATCAATTCAATGAATTATTTGTGATATTACATCACTCCGATGGAAATAATCCCATCATGAATAATAAGACTGAATCTAACAAAATATGGTGTGCAATTTATGAAATTTTTTTGCTATCCACAAAATTGTCGATCGATCTAGTTTCGAACCGATAAGAACTTTTTATTACACTTTAAAAAAGTATAAAATAAATTTCATAAATTGCACACCATATTTTGTTAGATTCAGTCTTATTATTCATGATGGGATTATTTCCATCGGAGTGATGTAATATCACAAATAATTCATTGAATTGATTGTAGATAATGTGTCGATAGACACAAGTGAAGATGGTCATCTTCTTCTCACAGATACAAGTTTGTTATCCAATTCTAACTTGGTTAGAGTATAACAACAATAGTGATCAACTAGAGAAACAAATTGACTAAACCTGAATCTAACAAACATATGTTTATGAAAGTTTTTTGGTTTCTTATACTTCGCTAGAGTAGTGACCTATTTTAGGTTTATATAGCGAAAAAATTTTTTGGTAGTGTATCTAGTCGGCTAGCCCTGATGAGAATGATATACTTTTTTAAAGTGTAATAAAAAGTTCTTATCGGTTCGAAACTAGATCGATCGACAATTTTGTGGATAGCAAAAAAATTTCATAAATTGCACACCATATTTTGTTAGATTCAGTCTTATTATTCATGATGGGATTATTTCCATCGGAGTGATGTAATATCACAAATAATTCATTGAATTGATTGTAGATAATGTGTCGATAGACACAAGTGAAGATGGTCATCTTCTTCTCACAGATACAAGTTTGTTATCCAATTCTAACTTGGTTAGAGTATAACAACAATAGTGATCACCTAGAGAAACAAATTGACTAAACCTGAATCTAACAAACATATGTTTATGAAAGTTTTTTGGTTTCTTATACTTCGCTAGAGTAGTGACCTATTTTAGGTTTATATAGCGAAAAATTTTTTTGGTAGTGTATCTAGTCGGCTAGCCCTGATGAGAATGATATACTTTTTTAAAGTGTAATAAAAAGTTCTTATCGGTTCGAAACTAGATCGATCGACAATTTTGTGGATAGCAAAAAAATTTCATAAATTGCACACCATATTTTGTTAGATTCAGTCTTATTATTCATGATGGGATTATTTCCATCGGAGTGATGTAATATCACAAATAATTCATTGAATTGATTGTAGATAATGTGTCGATAGACACAAGTGAAGATGGTCATCTTCTTCTCACAGATACAAGTTTGTTATCCAATTCTAACTTGGTTAGAGTATAACAACAATAGTGATCAACTAGAGAAACAAATTGACTAAACCTGAATCTAACAAACATATGTTTATGAAGTTTTTTGGTTTCTTATACTTCGCTAGAGTAGTGACCTATTTTAGGTTTATATAGCGAAAAATTTTTTTGGTAGTGTATCTAGTCGGCTAGCCCTGATGAGAATGATATACTTTTTTAAAGTGTAATAAAAAGTTCTTATCGGTTCGAAACTAGATCGATCGACAATTTTGTGGATAGCAAAAAAATTTCATAAATTGCACACCATATTTTGTTAGATTCAGTCTTATTATTCATGATGGGATTATTTCCATCGGAGTGATGTAATATCACAAATAATTCATTGAATTGATTGTAGATAATGTGTCGATAGACACAAGTGAAGATGGTCATCTTCTTCTCACAGATACAAGTTTGTTATCCAATTCTAACTTGGTTAGAGTATAACAACAATAGTGATCAACTAGAGAAACAAATTGACTAAACCTGAATCTAACAAACATATGTTTATGAAAGTTTTTTGGTTTCTTATACTTCGCTAGAGTAGTGACCTATTTTAGGTTTATATAGCGAAAAATTTTTTTGGTAGTGTATCTAGTCGGCTAGCCCTGATGAGAATGATATACTTTTTTAAAGTGTAATAAAAAGTTCTTATCGGTTCGAAACTAGATCGATCGACAATTTTGTGGATAGCAAAAAAATTTCATAAATTGCACACCATATTTTGTTAGATTCAGTCTTATTATTCTGTATGTTCATTCTCACCATAAATCTAAATATGAATGCATATAAATAAATTACCAAAACATATCTTTAATTTTTAAATTTAAAAAACTTCATTCATCATTCTAAATATGTGAGTGATTTTTTTACATAACGTAAACCAAATACTACAATATATGCGTAAAAATTAACATTACGTCAACAAGTATTTAATATAATTTTTCTATTTATCATATCCCAAATATTATATGAAAGAAAACAAAAATAAGGACGAACTAGAGAGGTAATCATAAAGCCCTTTTTTGTATTGTAAATTATAATTTATACAAATCCAAATAAATTTTTATTGTTCGTCTCTGAGTTTTTTTTATATTTATTCAATTTATCCCTTTACGGTCTATTTTGGGTTAATCTCAAGTTTTAGTAAATTTGGACATTTTTTATCTGGAAAAGTATTATCTCTGGAATGACAAAACTTACAACCCTGGGGTAAATTTTAATGGAAAGATTTTCTCAAACCGAGGCTCCATGCCTAAAATCAATACATAGTAACGTTTCTACGATTTTAAAACGACGATTGAATCTCAAGGTTATGAATCTTAATGTATAGTAATAGACGAAGTTATTTTCACTGTTTCACCGCTATTGCACAATACTAACAAATCAAGTTTTTAATTTGTTAGTGGAATTTTGAATAAATAACGTGGAATGAAATAAATAAAAAAGAATTTATATCGACTATTTTTAAAAAAAATCTGAAATTTTGATATATTAGCCGTGTTCGATTTGACTGAAACAACTGAAGTAACTGAAAAATTAAATGCAATTGTTGTTGTTTTTTCAGTTGTTTCAGTCAAATCGAACACACCTATTGTTGGTATTGACGAAAGAAAAAAAGCATTTTCTGCTTTTATTTTTTGAGTACTCTGAATCGGAGTTATGCGCGGTTGAATTTTTGAGGCTTTTTCACGTAGTTTTGGTAAGGGTGTCAATGTTTTGTTAATAGATCCCATAAATTTCATGTAATTTATATTTTTGCACATAGGGAGAAAAATTATTGAATAATCGAAATATGTAAGTTGGAAATCAATAATTTTTCTCTTTTCCGCTAGGCGGCGCGTTAAACCTTGCTTTACTTCAAAGCTCATATCTCAAAAATCAACTTTTTTTTTATTTTTTTTCACAAATTTTAAAGTAAACACATGCAGCTATGAAATAAAGAAATAAAAAGTGAGAGATTCCATATGGATTTTTTTATACGATTTTTTAAAGTTTAGTATATGAAAGATTCACATGTGTTTTTACATCAAATTAATTATTCTTTACTAAATGGTGAATCTAATATATTGAAAATTTCATATTTTATTATATGTACTAAATTTGAAACATATTCTTTGCATTATTCGTTGAAAAACAGGTTTTTATTGAGATAAAGAATTGGAGATTCCAACGATCGAAGATTGTGATTTACTTTCAACATCTTAACACTAACAGAAGCATAAGTCTATTATATTAATAAATTTTTTTTCTATAAGAATCATAATTTAATGAAACAATAATAATTTTACAAACAAATACCTAAAATAATTAATTTTTTTATTTTTTTGCTCCTAAATTGAAATATTTATGATTATCGGCAAATGAAAACACTTTGCCAATTATTTTATCGACTGTAGTGTTATCCGGTAAAAACCCAAGCAGAGTTTGCCAGACTTTGAAATACGGCCAAGCACTGACCCATTAATGGTTTACAGTACATGGCTATTGTTATTGGGCCAGCACTAGAACCATCCATCGGCCGATCTATCGTTTACAGAAAACGCCCAGTATAGAGTTACCTTTGAATGGCCAAGCATTGGCCTTAACAGTACTTGGCTTTTTAATTGTGCCATTACTGGACCCATAAATTGACCGATCTACGGTTTATAGAAAATAGCCAGTACACTTTACTTTATATGGTCAATCAATGGCCTCTTAATGTTTAGCATTAATTGGATATTGTTATTGGGCCAGTATACTGCAACCATGAATTTCCCGATTTATGTCATTTGGTTAAATTTCCTAGAGTAATATCCATTTTAGAAATAAATAGTTTGAAGAATTTTACCTATAGTTTAGATATAGTTTCTCAGCTGAAAGACTTTGATATTATTGATAATGTTGGTATGAGTTTTAATTTTTTTTCATAAGACATTTCAATTTTATTTTAATTATTTTGTATTTAATTTATTTAAATTTACATATAATTATATTTTATTTATCTGAAATTGTCATCGCCTCAACGGCGTAATCGATAGCGTGTCTGCCCAAAGATTTGCGCCGGGAACTGACGAGGGTAGGTTCGAATCCCATCCAAAACACGAAAAATGTGAATTGGAGTTTTTTTCTGAGAAACTTCAAACCATACCTTTGAATTGAAAAAATTCCAATTACTTCTTTACTTACTTGAGTTTAATTGATCACAAAAATCCAAAATATTTTATATGTTTTTTAACGGTCCAGTCGTAGTTGCCAGTATTCGGCCATTGTTGCAATACTGGTCTTTATTATGGGTCCGTTCAAAGTATTAAAATACTTTTATATTTTACGGATGGCTCAGAAGCTCAATATAAAAATAAGAGAAATTTTATAAATAATTGCAAACATATTGTTGATTTTAAAATACCCGCAGCCATTTCTTTGTAACTGCACACGGAAAGGGTCCATCGGATCGGAAGCACACTTAAAAAGAAGCCCGGAGAGCATAGCTTAAAGGAGAGAAAATATCAACACAAAGGGAATCATTTGAAATTATAGACATTTGGTCTAAGAAAATTAGCCACGTATGAAATTTTCATATGTGTATTCAGAAGATATCGAACTACAATACAAAAAAAAAAATATTATTCAAAAAAAAATATATAAAAAAACAAATTATTCAAAAAATAAATAAAAAAAATTTATTATTCAAAAAAAAAAATTTATTATTCAAAAAGTATAAGAACGTTAATTAATAATTACTAGAAGGTACACCCGCACGGCGATGCCCGTGCTGCCCGGATAAAGTGGTTGAAAACTGTTTTTTTGGAGTAAATTCTCCTATAGTTTTTTTTAATGTCATTTAATTTAACTTATTTTATTAGTAAAATATAAAAAGTTTGAAAAAAAAGTAATAGCATCATTTTGCAGTCAGCAAAAGCCATTAAGTAAATGTCTCTAAAGCTATAGATAAATTAACATTTTAAATGTATGCTAAAATTAAAACACATTGACAGACAAATAATAATTAAATAATTTTTATAAATGTAGATGGCAAAAGATTAGGGTTAGAAAAAAATTAAAATTTTATTCCAAAGATTTAATTCAAATAATTCAATGTATCACGAACAATTAGGTGAGCGTAAATATATTTGTTTATTGGATGTCACAATTGTCAATTACTTACTCCGAAACCACCGTACTCGTCATACAAAATAGGTACACTGGTTCATTGCTATTGGTTTAGCGTTCTATTTCATGTACACTTATAATCATTTATCAATCCAGAAAATTGGCTGTTCTGAGGGTCGTATTGCAATTTGCAAATATATTTTATCGATTGTCTGCAATACTCTACTACATTGATGCATACGCCGGCCGGTTAAAGAATACCACCATTTTTAGTGAATATTTTCGTTTAGTGGGTTTTATCGCTTTATAGTCATCGTCTTATTTCGACATTCCTTCCCACAACTTAAAACAAAACTTGGAAAAAATAATAATAAGACTAATTTCATTTGTAAATTCAGACTTATATATTATTATTGAAACAGTCAAATCACACCATTTGTTAACATATTTGCATATATTTTATAGATCCCTTGCAATAGCAATATTAGTTTTGAAAGTAATGGAGAAGCATATTTCACTCAATAAGTAAAACACTTTAAACCTGTAGCTTTGATATTGTTCATAATCTTTTTCTTCGGTACTAAGGTTCCAATGCAAATTCTTGGTTAATCAATGTTTCCAAGAAGAGGAAAAGAAACGTCAATTTCCAATTTTTGGAATATGTGAGGGCAGTTCTACTAATGCAAGCAGGTTTGTTTAATCATATATAAGCAATGCTTAAATGTATCGTATTGGTGCTAATGCATAGAAATATGTACATATTTTATATAATTGCAGACCATAAGAACATATTTGTGTAAATTAGAAATATGTATTTGTTAATAAATAATTTAACATAATTTTCATATAAATGTACATATTTGTTTGTCACATTATACATTAACTATTCCTTTTAATGATAATTCCGAAAAGTGAAATAAAAAATTGATCAAAGATAACTAAGCGAATAATGTTTTATTATTATAAAATATGATTGATTTAGTAATTTCGTCTTTATTACCATACAGCATAAGGTTGATTTACTAATTTCGTCTTTATTACCATACAGCATAAAGGTTAAAATATAACTTAAACAAGCGTGACGCGGTTTCTCGATTAACACCCCATCAAAATATTTACAACGAGCGCAAAGAAGTATAACTTCAATTTATTTATTTATTATTTATTAATTATTTATTATTTATTATTTATTTATTAATTTATTTATTTATTTAATTTTTGTTGGATCTGATGATAGCCTTGGTGTAAGGCTGAAACGCGTCGTTAGTATATTAATTTTCGAAATATAGCGATTAACAATTTATTTTTTAAATAAATAAATAATAATCTATTATTTTAATTTAATTTTATTTACAAAATATGTAAAGCAAATTTATGAAGTTTAAATAATTTTAGTATTTGGTAAAAATATACACTCAATTTTTATATGGTTTTTCTAGTATCTGATGTAGAATAAAAAAGGACCATTGCTAATAGAAATGCGGTTGTCTCAAAATCGTCGCGAGAGCGATTATTCAAACGATAATTGATCATGCTATTACAGATATTATCAACTACCAATATCACCTAACATAAACAAATAGAAGAGTCACTGACCACAAACCTTTTGTTCTTAGTGTTGATTTTAAGCTTTAAAAAGCTCCGCAGACTTATACATATTCGGTCCTTGGCTATGAATCTAGTATTCGTGATAAAATGTTCTCTACTGATAGCATTCTGAAAATTAAAACGTTTGACGAACTTGTCAATTATACAACAAACGCTATAAAACATAACACCAAATCCATTGTTAATAAAGTTCACAACATATCTAAAAGCCTTGGATCATAGATGAAATAATAAATTTAATTGCTGAGAGAAATGTTTTTTACAAGTTCAAGCTAAAATATCCACTAGATCAATACATTTGATCTAAAATTCGCGTTCTAAAATTCTTGCTGCCAATAGTTTTATTGCCAAAATTTCTGATAATTTACACGACCCTAAAAAATGCTGAAAAACTATAAATGAGCACATATTAAGGATATTTTACAAAAATAGTACGAAAGATAAATAATACAATCATTTCAAGTACGCGTGAAATCTGTAGTGAATTTAACAAATTTTTCATTAATGTTGGAAGCGTCATAGGTTCTAAAGTAAACATGAATCAGGCTCTAAATTATGACTTAAATTTACCAGTCATTGAACAAACTTTCAATGTTATTATAAAAGGCTTAAAACGTTCATCTGCTACTGGCTACGATAAAATCTCTTCAAAGTTTTCCAGTTCTATCGCATCAAAATTGTGTGAATTAATTAATGAACATACTGATTTAGGCTCATTTCCGAATTGCTTGAAAAAAGCTAAGGTTCTCCCGGTTTATAAAAATGGTAACAAGCTTCTAGTAAATAACTATCGTCCATTTTCTATTTTACCAACTTACTCCAAAATATTTGAAAGGATAATTGCCAGTCAAATGGGCAGTATCTTAGAGATAATAGTATCATTCATGAAAATCTGTTTGGGTTTACGGAGATGTTTTCAACTCTTTCTTCCGTTTCAAACGGCCGAAACTTTCCTTCAAACTAATATGGATCAGGGGTACCTTGTTGCATGCTCTTGGATGTAGGCAACTGCCTTGGCTGTGTTTTTCATGATGCTCTTTTCAGTGACTTATCTCGTATTGGTGTTGATCCAACTGGTATGGATTTATTGAAATCTTACTTATCTGGGAGACAACAGTCTGTTACACTGAATAACATAAGTAGCGAGTTTGTGGTTGTGAAAAGAGGTGTCTCTCAAGGCTCAATTTTGGGTCCCCACTTTTCCAATATTTATATCAATGACATTGTTTGGTGAGTTGATCATGTTTGCCGACAATGTTGTCTTGCAATATAAGGCTTTAGATCAAATATTGAATTGAGGGGGATGATAGTTGCTGATTTGATTATACAGTTAAAAAATGTTTGACTTCCAAAAAATTGACACTTAACTTAAAAAAAAACGTCGTTTATTATGTTTGAAAATACAACTTCGGTTGACCAAGATATAGTTATCGACGATATTTCTTTGGAACGTGCATTCTTTAAAGTATCTTGGTTTATAAATTGACTGCAAACTCAAGTGGAACATACAGATTAACTCAATCAAGAATAAGATAAAACCCTTCATCGATGCTTTCAAAATGATCTAGGGGTGCAATCACGGAGTCTGTTGCATAGTCAATTTATCACGCTTACATAATACCACATCTTACCTATCTTAATCCAATTTGAAAACATGCTTCGGCAGTTCTCCTTAATACCTTAGCAAGATTTCAAAATAGAGTTATTAAAATTATTAAAAAATTGCCGTTCTTAAAGCCTTCTCTGCTACTGTACTCGCCACGTACACTACCCTTGTCAAAACTAAGTGACTATGAACTTCTACTCTTCGTTCACAAAATTGTTAAGTCCAAAATAAAACACAACTACCAGCTTCTTCTGGTTTCGGATAATCATGGATATAACACTAGAAGAATAAACGACTTTTACAAGGCATAGAACTGCTGTTGCAAAAACCAATTTACTCTGGATTGGTTTGCAAATGTATAATTTACTTCCTGCATTTATTAAAAATGAAATTTCTACGTTCAAATTTAAAATGCTTTGAAGAGATTATGTGTATAATTAATAATTTCCTATAGGACTGTTGCTTGTTTATCTATTTTTTTTTTCTTTTATTTTTTTTGAAAATATTTGTCTAGTAATTTTGTTGTTATGACATTTAAATTTTTTATTCATATTAATTGGTCCGTCTATTGTAAGCCACATATAGTTTTACTGCTGTGGTTGTATTTAAAATAATTATATTGAAATAGATAAAGTAAAAAAAAATTGATAAAATAAATTAAATAAGCGATAACTTTGATAGTTATGATTAATTGCAATTATCTATATCTATTTTAATAGAATTGAAAGTTATAGATACCCACTGATAATAGCATATACAATTAATATTAACTACAAATGTAATGGAACATTAGTAAAACAACATCATTTCATGTAAACTTTTCTTTTTGGATATATGTAGTAAGAACAAGAATAGAAAACAAGTCTAAAACAATACAATTTCATTTAAATGGTTTGATTACATTAGTGTCATGTAGTCTTTTCATAAAGCTTTTTATTTTTTATGTTTTTCTTTATAAGATGTACCAAAACGCAGAAAAATAAGTTCATTACAAAATTGCAAATTTGTTAACAAATTTTTTGTTACACATTTTTTTTAAGTGAATTTAAGAATCGTGTTCGTGTAAGAGTTGTAACTTTTTTTAAAATTTTGTTTGGGCAAATTGTGTTTTTCTATGTCAAATATAAAATATATCATTCTAATCATATAAACACAAAACAAATAATTCGTTATAGGTATCAATTATCAAATAATTTTTTTTTTATTCTTCCTCATTTGACTAATGCTTAGTATGTATCTACGTTAGACAAATTACATAAAAAGCCACATTGTTTTTGTTATTCTTCTCTAAGATAAAATTACACAGCAGGTAATTTATGATTCCGATTTTATTTAATCTGTAATTTTGTTTTATTTTTTTTCTAACAAATTGATCAGAAAAGTGATCAATTATATCAATAGTTTGTAAAATAATTGTAAAAACTTCGTAAAATAAAGTGAAATTTAAATTCGATGAAAAACTGGTTGAATTATCATGAGTGAGAGAAAAATTACGGATTACAAAAATAAATACATTCTTTTTTGGTTGAATGATTTTTTATACGCACATCACATAAATTTATATGTATTTTTGTTTATTAATAATTATTGTACAGATGGATTTATGTAATGAACGTTCAATAAACTTGAACCAATTAGAATATTACTATAAGAAATTTGATCAAAATAATAACGAAGACCAATAAACTATAAAAAATAATGATATGATAACGGTTTAGAGACGAAATTATTTTTTTGATGGTAGAAGTAATAAAAAAGTATGATTGCAACTTACTTATTAAATAAATGATTTTCACTCTATTCTCACAATCAAAATTGTTATCCAGAAAACATTTTATTGTGATCGTGGATAACAATCACGACTTAGTAAATAAAACTAAAAAAATGCCTAAAGATAAAATTATACCAAATACCAAATACTTCTAACAAAAAAATAACAACCACACTTCAACTATTACACAGTTGTTTGCTTTGTTCATAATCTTTCAAATCACGTAACATCCATAAAATTAACTCCTTTGAGATTTATCAATCCAGAAATCAATCCATCATCACTAATAGAAATTCACACGAAATGATTTAATGAGAACAAAAGATATACAAAATATAAATATAAGAAAATAGAGCTGTTGAGTGGCGTTAAAAGATTTCCTTTAAATAAAAAACTGAAACACAAAACAAAATAATAAAAAAATAAATTTAAATTCAATGTTTGTTTGTTTTGTTTTATGTTTAGATAAAAATATGATTTTCCATTCAAAACGAATTAATGTGTGAAGAATTCACATTTTATTCTTAATATTTATAACAGAAGTTTTTGTTGTTGTTTTATAATTTATTAATGAAATAAATGTATATAAAAAAACTTATCATCAACTTATCATACTGACGATAAACATATAACAAACAAAAGAATGTATTTAAAACGTTAAAAATATAGAATATAACTTATTTATTTTTATTTTTCAAGCGAAAGCGATCGTTAATAAACATAATTTTATAACTAATGGTGATGTGTTAAGAAATATTTTCAATTTTTATCCTTTGCATAGAATCATAGATCATATAGATGGTTTGTGAAAATTACAAATGAAAACAAAACCAAATATGCAACAAGAATAGTAAAATTTTAAATAACAAAAGATTTCAATGTTTTTTTGTTATTTATCTATAACGTCCTTTTAAGCTAGTCTGATTCTTTATTCAACATAACCTAAATGAAAAGAATTGATTAATAAAATATCATAGAGCTTACGATATATTAATTCTGAACTTTTAATCGGAGTTTTACCACCTCTACTGTGAAGCGTCACATTTGAAATTTTAAAATCGTTTATATATCAAGCGACAAACCTGCAAAAATTAAATTTATTATTTATACATACATATATATATTGTTTTGGAACTGTGATTGGTTTCACGTCAATAAGAACAACAGTTTTTTATATTGATTTGACTTCAATTCTTTACATCAGAAAATTCAAATATTTTATTTACACAATTTACAATCTTTAAATTCTTTTAATTATTACCTGACACAATTACATTATAGGTATTACAGACTTGTATTAACTGATGCTGTAGTTCAGGGGTGGCAAACCTATGGAACGCGCGTCAGAGGTGGCAAGTATGAAAAATTTCCTGGCACGTGAACATTTTCTGGTACAGCGTTTACGTTCGTAGCTGCATGCGAGCGTATTATGCCCTCAGAGAAAGAAAACATGGAGACAGCACAGGAAATATGTGAAGAAAGCTTGGTTCAAATCCGCATCAGTTCTTTTCGAAGATTTTAAAAATAAAGAAAATTTAATTTTTTTCTGTCTTGATGAGAGTACCGAAATCAGCTCGCTTATCTATTTATCTTCGTTATTGTAGAAGTAGATATTTCCAATACTGTATCAGTAACTAGTGGTTTATAGTATGACAGTACTAAAAAATCGCTTTGTTACTCTATGTTCCCAGCGTGTTGAAAATCTAGCTCTGGGGTTCCATTGCATTATACACCAGCAGATTTTATGTGCAAGGGCAAGTTGTATATCACTGGAAGAAATTATGAACCTTGTCACAAAAATAGTTATATCTTCTCTGGCCTTAAATAAACGAATATTTTTAAAATTGTTAAATGAGGTAAACTCAATGTACAGTGTACATTACTCATGTACAACAATGTCTCATGGTTAAGCCGTGGTTAAGTTTGACAAAGATTTCGAGAGCGTTTAGATGAAGTTAGACATTTTTGGATAAATAGAAAATCATTGAAAAATAAAGTCAATTTACGGACATCGGCTTTTGAAGTTAATGTACTTTAGTGGCTATTGTGTAAATTTAAATAAATTAAATGTTGAACTGCAAGATATTAACAAGACTGTCATTTTTATGTTAATTTAATCCCAGCATTCAAAACCAAATTAAAAGGTTTTAATCGCGACCTTATAGCCAACACATTTAAATATTTTCCAAATCTAAAAAAATTCTTTACAGATGTAGAATCCCATGAAAAACCCAGTCAAGTTTAATTAACACAGAAGTGTTCCGCAATTATTCAGTCAGTTATTGAGGAATTTTCCTCAAGATTTACATAATCCAAACAATTTGTATGAAACCTCATAATTTTTTTAAATCCAGATACAACATCACCAGATTTTTTTTTTTCAAAGGTAGGTTTAGTGTTAATTATAATAAATTATAAATTAACGTCTCTGAATATCCGAAGATGCCATGCCAACAAGAGATCAGAATTAGCTCAAATAAATTAAGTTTCTTTAAGAAATTTACTAGCATTAACTTTAAAATTTTGAGGATTAAAACTATCGGGGAAAACCCAAGAAGGTAAGGCATTCTAGAGGTGAGGGTCTCTGTTGAAATAATCACGTTGAAAGTCGACAGTTCTATATACTTTTTTGTCTGAACCATATATGGATGGGCCACAAAACTTGCTCTGGTGTCATCTGATAGGTTTGCTTGTTCATGTAAAATTGATTTTATCTCAGCGGCAGTTTGTTCATCCATAATGCATTTGTAGAAAATTGTCAGATCAGCAACATTTCGTCTGTGCTGCAGTTTAACAGCTCTACGCTGAACAGAATCAAGACACTTTAAAGCAGTGGCGAAGCGTCGGTTATTTTATTTAGCGTATGGATTTTATGACACAAAAAATAAAACTTAAAATAGGTAGATTTTTCTTTGACATCTACCTAAAACAACACATGAATACACATTAAATGAGCTTACAATTAATTTGATTGCGCGTCTTTAGTTAAAAAGTAAAAATGTTTGACCATTGGGCAGTTTATTTGGGGGGATAAACTAGGAATGTTCCCAAAAATTTAATATTGATTTAACTCTCTTTCACTCTACCTTAAATATTTATCATCTTTAACAGCCAGCAACCCTTATTTGCGGCCGGATTTAATTAGGCAACCATATATGATAATAAATAGAAAAAAATTAGCTTTAATTTGATATAGAATTAATCAATGTACGTTATGAACGTATAAATGTATCGAAATCATACCTATTTACACCTGGCTGCGAAGAGGTGCGGCTAGGTGCGCAACGGCAACCGTGAATTTTTAGAATCTTTATATAAATTGCCGTGATGTAGACGATATTTTATTTAAAAAACAAGTGAACGAACTTTTTTCCCAAAAATCAATTAAAAATAATTTAATTAAAAATACTGGCGGCCAAATTTTGATAGGCAACCTGATAGATATATATTCTCCTAATTATAAATATACATAAAAATTTGGTTTTAGCGAAAATCGATGAGCGTACTAATCCTGCAGCCGGATCTTAGACTATGACGAAATCTAGAAAGGCGCTGGACGGATTTCAAAAATGTTTAATAGGTTTACCCAATGGGAAGAGTCGAAAGGGCGATGTGTTCGATAACTGTACCGGAAGTATGTCAAAAATAGCATCAAGTGTGTCAAAACAAGGAAATTTGCATATTTTTGCTTAAAAAACGTTCATTTTAAGTGATTACGAATAGAAACATTGAATTTGAAGAAATCTTGATGGTCGGGAGTGGTATGTAAGACCAAAAACTAGATTATTGCATTCATCATAAATTTGTCAAAAAAATGTTGTCAAGTGTGTCGAAAGAAAGATTTTTATTTATTATTTTACCCAATTTTTTGGAAAAAAATAAAATTAATCATTTGTATGACATGAAATTTTATTATTATTATAGAGAATTATGGCATTATAAGTCGGTCAAAAAAATAATGTCAAGTGTGTCAAAAGAATGATTTTCATTTATTTTTTTAGAAAATAATAAAGTTAGTTATTTGTATGAAATGAAATGTTTTGAAGATGATATTATTATTATTGAGAATTTTATTGCATTATAAGTTTGCCAAAAAAATATTGTCAAGTATGTCAAAAAATGTTTTCATTTATTTTTTTGGCCAATGCTTTGGAAAAAAAAAGTTGCAGTTGTATGACGTAAATGTGACATGGAAATTTTTTAATTTGTTATAGTTTTTGAAATATTTTTAGAATTTTGAAAAAAAATTGTATTATTGATTTTGTAATAATTTTTGCAATATTTTTAGAATTTAGGAAAAAGTTTCAATTTTTGATTTTGTTATAATTTTTGCAATATTTTCAGAATTTTTGAAAAAAGTTTAATCTTTGATTTTTTAATAATTTTTGGAATATTTTTAGAATTTTGAAAAAAGTTTGATTTTATTTAATTTTTACAATTTTTTTGGAATTTTGAAAGAAATATGAATTTGTGATTTTGTAATATTTTCTCGAAACTCTAAATGGAGAGGTTTTGTAGTAGTTTGCTGATTGTATCAACTTTTCACTTAATTATGTTAAATTATGATCTGTTATAATTTTCCGTATTGATGTTTCTTGGTAGTTTTGTAATACATATCTAAACAGAGATAAAAAATACACGTACTTTAACAAAGAGTTATGTTTGATATACATCGCTGCACAAAACTAAAAACAATGTCCTCATAAAAGTTTTATGCCGAAAACTACATCAAAATCCTTAACCAAAACCGAAGTCTTGATATCTCAGAGCTTGAGATTTCAGCTCCTCTATATTTTTTTTTGTTTTTTTAGAATCAGATCCTAAAACGTTTATTTTTGGCATGAATGTAATACTTATAGCGTATTTGATTTGCATCACTTGGTGTTAATTGCTAAAAACTGCATGAGTGTAGAATTTTGAATAAAACAAAAAAAAACTAAAACTGATCCACTCAAAACTCAGTGTAAACAAACTACAACTGAAAAAAAGCCTCTATTACTTCTACGAAGTTAACAATTTTACATAAGTTCCGCTTTTCCAGGTAAGTTGCACAAATTGCTTCCATTTCATCATCAGATGAATCTGAACTTGTTAAAAGTTCATTTACCACAAGGTACTTTCGGTTTTGATTCATTATTTGCATTTATTATTTAAACACAAAATTTGCAGTTTCTCAAAAAACTCACTCTATTTGACAGTTGAAAAAAGTGCAAACCCTGATAGTTTTTATGTACTAAACTGGTAAACTGAACTTAAAAACTTAAAAACTTAAAATAAGCAATAAAACTTGTAAATTGAACATGAATAACAGCACTGGTGTAGTGAACCTTTAAACCGAATTTGAAGCACTGAAAAAGTTTGCTCTAGTGCGCACGAGTTGCGTAAATCGAACACGCCATTAGGTTTTTTCAAAACCGAAGTAAAAATTGTTACCCAGAATTATTTTTGTATGTGTGTGATTTAGCTAGAGAGAGAATTAATTGTTTCCGGTTTGTTTTTGGTTTGTGATTTGTTTTTGTATTTGTATTCTACGTAAAAAGAAACGCGAACACATGAAGAGCTGTATTGAAAACATCAACCAACATGCGGCCAAGAGAAATTCAAAAGAGTGCTTTACCAATGCACAGAATCTGACAAAAGATTTCCACCCAAGATCTACAGCCATCAAAAATGAAAATAATGAACTTAAAACAAGTGAACGTGATGTGCTGGCAGTGTGGCGATCCCACTTTCAAGACCTACTGAATAGGACGAATGAAGTTCATCCTATTAGAGCAATTGCTCCATCAACTGAGGAGATTTTTGTCCCTTTCCCAGCAATAGAAGAAGTGGAAGCTGCCATTAAAAAACTGAAAAATGGCAAATCATCAGGTTTCGATGGAATTCCCGCAGAACTTCTGAAAAATGGAGGAGCAGCTCTGATCTCATGTATATACGATCTGATTCTTGCAATATGGGACCAATAAGAACTACCTGCTGAAAGGAAAACAGCTCCTCTCATTGTTCCGCTACATAAGAAAGGTGACCGTCTAAAGTGTGCGAATTATCGTGAAATCGCACTGTTGAACACTGCATATAAAATACTAGCTAATGTCGTACTTGCTCGACTCATCCCGTTCGCCGAATCTATCATCGGTGAATATCAGTGTGGTTTTCGTCCCAACCGCTCAACCACAGATCAATGTTTTACATAAAGGATGAATCTGGAAAAATGTTGGGAGTATAGCATCAGCATTCACCAGCTCTACGTTGATTTCAAGCAAGCATATGATAGTATCATCTGCGACAACCTTTGTACCGCACTTATATGCCTTGGTATCCCAGAGAAACTTGTTTCTCTGTGCAAACTCACAACATCGGGATCAAATTGTTGAATACTAATCGTAATTTGGCGATGGAGTGCACGATAAGAAAAAGCCGAATTAAGACGCAAAACTGCATATTCTACGTAGATATTGCACTGCATATTCTACGTAGATAACATTGTGCTTCTCGGACGTAGAACCAGCGATATTAAATATGGTCTCTCAGCTCGAAAGGAATGCTAAACGTCTTGGATTATGCATCAACACCGGCAAAACTAAAGTCTTAACAACATCTAAGAACATCCCTCCCGGAAATCTGGATACTGGCGACTATGAAGTGGAACGCGCGGAAAACTTCAAATAACTCGGGTCTGTAATAACATCGTCAAATGATATGCAGGCAGATATCAAAGCCCGTGTCTCTGCCGCTTACAGAGTCTTCTACGCATACTCAAAACTTCTGCGATCAAAACATCTTTCGCGGTCATTTAAACTCACACTTTACAAAGCATTAATTCGACCTGTGCTTACATTTGGAAGTGAAAGCTGGACACTGACTTCCTCCGATTGTAGAATTTTATCAACATTCGAGAGGAAGGTCAAACGAACAATTTATGGTCCATGTAAAGTAGCTGAAAATCAGTATAGAATCCGAATGAATCACGAAATCAGACAGCTTCTTGGAGGCTGCGATGTAATCGGATTCATTAAATCTAACCGGATTAGATGGTTTGGTCATGTAGAAAGGGTTCCATTAGATAGAGTGATAAAGAAAGTGTCCCAACAACAACCAGCTGGTGTTCGTCGCAGAGGAAGACCTAGACAACGCTGGCGTGATGACATCATCCAACACCTTCGTGATATAGGATGTCGAAACTGGGGTCAATTGGTCATGGAACGAGATGATTGGAAACTTATTGCATAGACGGCAAAATCCCACCATGGGATGTAAAAGCCAGAGAGAGGGAGAGAGTTTTATTTTTATCCACGACTACTAAAGAATATATGCTTTCCACGTTTATGTGTTGTCCACTGTAATTTTATACATTCTTGTGTGTAGAATGTGACGCAATCATTACATTCTACAACAGTTCTATAGCTTATTAAAATTCCCCTAACAAATTAAAAACTTCATTTGTTGGTAAAGTACTATCAAAAGGTTAAAACGAGAACAATACTTATATAAAATATAAAATAAAAAATTTAAGATTTTCCGTCATGTCAATTGTTTTCTTTTTTATTCTATGCTATCTATGATATATTTCAATATGGTGATAAAAACTTCAGCAGGCAAACTGGAAATTGTTGAACAGAGTTAATTAAAACACAGCAAATATTATATTAATGTAGAACAAATGAACTCAAAGAGATATTTTATTGAACTGAAAGATTTTATGATTAAAATTTTATACATAGCAAAAACATGTTTCTTTTTAGAAACGGTTAATCCAATATTACAATATATATAAACAGGGTGGACATTATATTTTAATTCACAATGTTAAACAAAAGTCAACACTCCCACTTTAATTTAAATATAATCATCCAAAACTAACTTTATAAAAATTGAATTCAAATTTAAAATTTATAAACTTCAAATAATTTTAAATAACAATTTTATTTCATTCTTGAAATTACTCCTATCATCTTTCTTAAGCGTTGAAATTTTTCACGAGCCAACGACTTCGTCAAAATATCGCCAATTTGATCATCAGTTGAAACATACTTGACATCAAAAAAAATTCTGCTCATAATTATCACGGATAAAGTGATACTTCACATCAATGTGCTTAGTTCGCTTATGAAACTCAGGATTTTTGATGAGTTTTATAGCACTTTGATTGTCCATAAAAAAATCCGGAACCATATTCAAATCTGGCATCAATTCCAGCAACAAACGACGTAGCCAGACAAACTCTTTTATAGCTTGTGATGCCGCAACATACTCTGACTCTGTAGTTGACAATGCCACTGATTTTTGTTTTTCAGAGCACCAACTTAAAGCACCAGATCCCAACATGAATAAATAACCTGTAGTAGATCTTCTAGAGTCTATATCGCCAGCGAAATCAGCATCACTAAAACCAAGAAAACTATTAGTTTTAAAATTTGTGTAAAACATACCATAATCGAGTGTGCTTTTGATGTATTTTAGAATTCGCTTTACAGCCTTAACATGAATATCAGCCGGTTTCTCCATAAAACGACTTGCATTATTTACTGCATAACATATATCTGGACGAGTTGCAACAGCCAAATACATCAAACTGCCAATAGCCTCTCTGTATGGAAACGATGTTGTTTTTTTTGTATCATCATTATACAACATCTGATTTGGATCTGATGGAGTTGTGACTGGGTTACAATCCACCATGTTGAACCTTTGCAAAACCTTACGACTGTATGCTGATTGATGAACATAAATTGAGCCATCGACTGTACGATCAATTTGCAAGCCCAAAAAATAATCTGCCTCTAAAACTTTCACCTCAAACTCAGCTTGCATATATTCGAGCAACGGTTGAATAAGTTTTTCATCACTAGCAGCAATCAACCCATCATTAATATAAATCGCCAAAAATATTTTCTTATCGTCCTCATGATTAATAAAAACACACGGATCTGCTTCAGAAACATAAAAATTAAAATTTTTAATGAAATTTGAAAATTTTATGTTCCAACATCGTGATGCCTGCTTCAAGCCATACAAGCTTTTCAAAAGCTTACAAACTCTCGTGCTTTTATCATCATACCCTTTGGGTTGCGACATATACACATCCTCCTCTAGCTCGCCATATAAAAACGCCATTTTTATATCAAACTGCCATAAAATCAACTTTTCAGCAGCTGCAATCGCTAAAATTGCTCTTATAGACGTAAATTTTACCACAGGACTGAATGTGTCAAGGTAATCGATGCCATACTCTTGAGTGAAACCACGAGCCACCAATCTAGCTTTAAATCTGTTTATCGACCCATCGGTTTTGTACTTGATTTTATAAATCCAACGATTGTCTATCAACTTGTGATTCTCGGGCAGTTTCACCAAATTCCAAGTATCATTTTGAATCAGTGAAAGTATCTCATCATCCATGGCACATTTCCATTTCTCACTGTTTTCAGAATTTATTGCATCTTCAAACGATGTTGGTTCGTATTCTGCCATGAAAGCAAAATTATCAGCAACGCAAACACTACTAGTTGATGATGATTTACTTCTCAGTCTGCTAGCAATGTTGTCTTTTGGTTCAACAATTTGTATCAACTTTGGTGACGTCTTTGGTTTTTCTACGACTGAAATTGGAGCCTCTTCAAAAACAGAACCAGATGTGTAATCTTCCTCCTTCAATTTTACAGGAACAACTGGGTCGGATTCATAATGACGACATTTTTCAAACATTATATGCGACTCATTTGACAATTCCTTGAAAATAACATCTCGAGAAATTTCTAATTTACTTTTACTGATATTCCATAGACGGAAACCTTTAGTGTTATCACAATACCCTAGAAATATACATTTTTCCGCTTTTCGATCCCATTTACGTCTCTTTTCTTTTGGAACATGAGTGAACACTTCTGAACCAAAAACCTTAAAGTTATCAAGAGTTGGTTTTTTATTGAACCAAAGTTCATAGGGTGTCTTTCCGGCAACCGAACTTTTTCCTGTTCTATTTAGCACATACACAGCCGTATTAACTGCCTCAGCCCAAAATTTAAGATCTAGATTTTTGGAATGTATCATAGTTCTTGCAGATTCAACGATGGTTCTCATCTCCCGCTCAGCACTTCCATTTTGTTCGGGAGTGTATGGTACTGTCTTTTGATGACAGATGCCATGGTTTTTCAAAACTGTGTCCATGTCAGCATTACAAAATTCCAAGCCATTATCAGTGCGTAATACTTTTATTGAAAAACCATTTTGATTTTTTATTGACTTTATGAAATTTGAAAAAAGTTCACAAACCTCTGATTTGTTTTTCATAAAAAATACAACACGATAATGAGAGTAATCATCTTTAAATAATATAAAATATCTTGAACCACCAATAGACATCACCTGCATCGGTCCACAAACATCAGAGTGTATGATGCTACCACATGATGTTGATTTTTCTAGAGATTTCGGAAAACTCGCTCGGTGATGTTTTCCGTAAATGCATGAATCACACCAGAACGTTTCATCATCAACGAAATCAATATTTTCTCGACGTAAAAAACTTCTTACATGATCAACACTTTGATGAGCCAAACGTGCATGCCATAATTCAATTGTGTCTTTCTTAGTGACTGCAGAACCAGCCAGACATATATTTTCCTCAGGAACAGTAACTTTAAACATCATTTTAAACAACTTTAACTTTCGAACGCCCACTGCAACAACGCCACCATCCTTAAGCAATTCACATTTATTTTGATCGGACATCAGCTTAAGACCTTTATCCAATGCACGACCCAACGAAAATAAATTGATGTGAATTTTTGGTACATACAGTACATCAGCTAGGTGTTTAGAACTCCATTTGTTGTTGTCATATGATAGAATGTCAATATCACCCTTGCCGAATGCCATGATTGATTCCCCATTTCCAACCTTCACTGCCGTTGGAATATCAAACTCTTTGTAATTCCTAAACCAGTGTCTCTTATAGGTCATGTGATCGCTGGCACCAGAGTCCATGAACCAGCTTTCATTATCATCAACAGACATCAACGCTTCAGAAACAAAAGCGCTATGATCCTTATTGGTTGATTTAGTCTTGACCTGACCCTTTTTAGGACAATCTTGCATCCAATGCCCCGTTTCATGACATCGAAAACATCTGCCAGGCTTCCTCTTTGATTTCGAACTAAAATTCTTACGAGAATTATATCTTTTAGCCATCAACGCTTCTCCAACCTCAGCATTTTCCTGTGACATCATTCGAGATTCCTCTATCATCAGTCGTGACATTAAATTTTGCAATGTTCTTTGGTCCTCAGCTGTTGACTCCCAGGCACTATGAAAATTATTAAAGCTTGATGGTAACGTCATCAAAATTTTTGTTATGAACATAGAATCCGAAATATTTTCATTTAAATCCCTCAACTGCTGGACCACACCTTCTAATTTGGAAATATGAGTAGCAATGTTGTCATGCGGATCTTTGGTGAAACTGTAAAAGCGCTGTTGCAAAAAATGAACACTAGAATTCGATTTCTGTTCATACACACTTTGAAGCTTTATCCACATATCATTGGCAGTGCTACAATTTATAATATGCATCAACGGTTGTTGTCCAATTGTAGTTGCAATGACCTTTTGTGCTTTAACATCTTTCTTGTTCCATGCCGTTAATTTTACTGCATCGGTGTCAACTGGTTTTATATTTTCTATCACGACATCATAAGCGTCACTGGCATTCAACAAAATTTTCACTTGAAACTTCCATAACATCCACTGTTCCTGACCTTGTAATTTTGTAATCTTTATTTCGTTTTCCATTTCTTAACAATAAAAATTCTCAAAACACTTGTTGCGTATCAAAAATGTTTTTCACGCATTCAACGGTGTCCCAAATAAATTTTCTGCGATAAGCAAACGTATCAAAAAACTGTTTTCACAAAGCTAAAGTCAATAACCCGCACTTAACCCAAAAAAAACAATTTTCACGTTTTACTAAAATTTCAACGCACTTGAGTTAGATCACAATTACCATGTATCCCGATTACTAATTAAACTAACGATTAAATAAACTATTTTAATGTTCTGGCCCCATAACCTGTTGAACAGAGTTAATTAAAACACAGCAAATATTATATTAATGTAGAACAAATGAACTCAAAGAGATATTTTATTGAACTGAAAGATTTTATGATTAAAATTTTATACATAGCAAAAACATGTTTCTTTTTAGAAACGGTTAATCCAATATTACAATATATATAAACAGGGTGGACATTATATTTTAATTCACAATGTTAAACAAAAGTCAACAGAAATTAATCGAAATGTTTTGCAGTCGTGGATAAAATAGCATCTTGTATTCGCATAGGATGATGGCAATTCTTTACTCGGATGATTCCCTCCACTCGTTCCGGGAAAGTTCATCCTCGTGAAGAATTGCCAAGTTAGCTATGGAGGGATCCATCAGATCATTTGATCTATCAGATGGCCTGATCCGATGTCTATATCGACTGATGACACAGTATCTTTAACTGCTTTTCAAAGAAAGTACAGAACTTTAATTCCTTTTCATTTTATAATTTTTATACACATAAGAAATTGATTGATTGATTGATTGATTGGACTGTAGAACCAAGCACTAGGCGAGACTCCCGGATTACGGCCGGGTCACTTCCTACAGTCGTTTTACATATAACAATAGGTAAGGATAGGTAGGTAATTGTTAGTTAGGAGTGAACGACCCGGTTACAGACACCTGGCAAATCGTATCTAGCTACTACTGTTAGGAGACAATCACAAGGACAATCACTTATACATATAATCTGCAATCGCCAATCAGCAATCCCGTATCTAAAATTTCTCGCCTGCAATCTCCAGTCGGAAACCTGTTATTCATGTAATTTATTAGTATAATAGGATGATGACTAAATTGTAGTCCTCTGCACTCTCCAATCTGAATTCATGTTATTATATTTATGGTTAAAATTATTTATGGTTATTTATGGTTAAAACATTTATATTATGTACATATATATAAAAAACAAAAAACCCCTTTGAAAATTGAGTGAATTTCATATAAAAAGTATTGGGATTGAATTGGATAAAAATATTATCTTTCACTTGATGTTTTTATTTGAAATGTATTTATTTAAATTTTATAAAACATTATTTTATATAATATATTCAACGCAAGAATGTTTTGAATTTTTCTTGAAACACAAGAATTAATTTAACAAAAACAATTAACCCTGCTCGTTGATATCGTTCAAAAATCTTATTGGATTTTATGGATAATGTTTGGATAAATAGAAAGAGATAAATCTATCACATAAAATTATGTCAACAAATGAAATTTTAAACTGAATTTGAAATAATAACTAAATTTCGCTAGTTACAGCTCTAAGTAGGTTTAAATTTTACACAAAATCGAATAGCACAATAACACCTTTATTTAGTTTTCTAGTAAAAATCAGAGTTAATAAATTTTACATTTAGGGAAGATTACATCTTGGTCGCCCACATCTTTCCATTTTTGAAAGCAATCTTACCTTAGAGTTTAATTATTAAAGCCAACACTTTAGAACTATTATATTAGATATAAAACTGATTATTACAATTAATGTTTTCACTACATTTAGTTATACTTATATATTTATCATTTAAGAGATTAATTTAGTTTAAAATTCACACTGTCACTTATAACAAGTGTTGATAAGACGACCATTCACCATTGTCATATATATATATACACATATATACACATGCACATACATACATATACACACATATATACACGTACATACACACATATATACACATGTACTCACATATATATACATATATACATACATATACACATACATGTACACATACATACATACATATATACACACATATACGCAAACATACATATACGTATACATACATACATACATACATACATATACACACATACATACATATATATACACACATATATATATATATACATATATATATATATATATATATATATATATATATATATATATATATATATATATATATATATATATATATATATATATATATATATATATATATATATATATATATATATATATATATATATATCTATATATATATATATATATATATATATATATATATATATATATATATATATATATATATATATATATATATATATATATATATATATATATATATATATATATATATATATATATATATATATATATATCCATACACATACACATGTACTTATATACATACATACACACATATACACACATACACACATACACACATGTATACATACATATACATATACCTATATACATACACAAACACATACACATACACATACACATACACATACACATACACATACACATACACATACACATACACATACACATACACATACACATACACATACACATACACATACACATACACATACACATACACATACACATACACATACACATACACATACACATACACATACACATACACATACACATACACATACACATACACATACACATACACATACACATACACATACACATACACATACACATACACATACACATACACATACACCTACACATACACATACACATACACATACACATACACATACACATACACATACACATACACATACACATACACATACACATACACATACACATACACATACACATACACATACACATACACATACACATACACATACACATACACATACACATACACATACACATACACATACACATACACATACACATACACATACACATACACATACACATACACATACACATACACATACACATACATACACATACATACACATACATACTCATACATACACATACATATACATACATACACATGTATACACATACATACATATACACACATACATACACATATATACGCACATACATATATACCCATATACCAGAGGTGGCCAAGCTTCACTACACGTTGAGCCGCAGTACAATAATCTCTCGTTTCGAGAGCCACAAAAAAATTTTTTTTTCAAAAGTATCAGTTGTTTGGAAATATTTATTTTATTGAAAAAACAATTAAGTACTTATGGTTATAAATACATACAAATACATATTTAAAGTTTGTTACATGACATGCCTGCTGGTAGATGGCATGTTTGTTTGTAACTTGGCCGGGAATTTTCTGAAATCTGGTTCATAGTTTGTTAGCGTAGTACGAATTAATTCCGTTAAATGCTCATTTGTAAGTTGTGAACGGTGGTTTGATTTTATAAACTTCATTGTTGAAAAAAGTGATTTACAACAATATGTTGTACCGAATATGGACAGTAATCTGGCAGCAGCTTTTTTCAAATTGGGGCTTTGATTGAGACACTAGTTCCCAAAACTCATTCGGAGATTGTGTGGCTTTGTGATGCATTTTAAGAATGTGATCTTCCCGTAGCTCTAGTAATTCCATTTCTCCTGAGGCACTGTCATGCAAAATATAACAAGGAATAGATAAGCCCTCGTTAATAATGTTAATTCTGCTAATTTACTGTCGTATTCACTCAGTTTGTTATCAGTAATTTTAGAGAGTTTGTTCTTCAGACGAGGAAAGTGGTTGAACACTTTTGTTGTTAAATCTCGTTGAAAAAGTTGAATTTTTATAATAAAACTCGTTTGAATAAGATCAGTAATAACTTTATCTTTTCCTTGTAAATCTTTTCCTTTCCATTATATCAGTCAAAAACATAAAATCATTAATCAATTCATCATCCTTTAATTCCAGATAGTGTTTTTCTTTTCTTTGAGGAAATTTCTGATAGGTTCCATTAAATCAACAAATCGGCTTAGAACATTATAGGTGGATAACCATCGCACAAGGCAGTAAAATGTTATATCTTGAGGATGATCTTCATAGTCCAGTGCTTCGATAAAGTTCTTGAATTGGCGATGGGTTTTTGAATTCGTCCGAATATAGTTCACAATTTGTAGCACAGTTTTCATTACGTTTTCGTATTTAAAATATTTTGCAACTAAATGTTCACGATGAACAATGCAATGAAGTACCAAAATTCGGGTATTCTTGGATCATTTTTTAATAGACCAATAGACCTACATTTTTTCCTAACATTGCAGGTGCTCCGTCAGTTGCTACACTTACCAAATTATTCAGTGTAATATCTGTATCTGACAATATATTATCAAGGGCACTCTTAGTATCAATACCACGAGTAGTATTTTTAAGTGCTACCAAATCCAATAGTTCTTCCTTTACGATTAAAGATTCGGAAACGTATCGGATAAATACAGCTAACTGGGGGGGGGGGTGTCTTGTATATCGATTGATTCGTCAAGGGCTAAGCTGAAATCTACTTGTAGTCGCTGTTTAATATCTTTACTTATTTCCGTAATACGTCGCTCAGTGGTATGACGTGATACTGGAACATTGCTAAATAATCTGTGCAATTTGATATTTAAAGGATCCAACATTTTAACCACCTGTTCCATATTCTTTTTGATAAATTTTCCCTCAGTGTAAGGTCGTTTAGCACGGGCGATGTTCCAATCGATCATAAAACTACACTGAAAAAAACATGTCCTATTTCCAATCGAAATGCAATTGTCTCAATCTCACCGTGCGGTGACATATGGCGAATCAAACTACGAAATTGCTTCAACAACTCTACAATTATAAATCGATGAAGTTGAGACAATCACACGAAATATTTATGAGAAAATAAAATATAGTTCAATTAATCTCAAATACTTAAACTTTAAAATGAAAAATTCATGATATAAGGCCAAAGAAAGTTTTTTTCAGGGAAATAGTTATTATCTTTATTCAACTACTGTTATATTGGATATAACACTTTATATTTTAAAGAAACGTCATTCTGTTGTTAGGAAAATGTTATCGTGTAGTTGTCCCAATCACAGTGAAATTAATTGCAAATATTTTTTCTTTGCATGAATAATAAACTGCCAACTTCGAGATGAGGTTGTCATGAACTTCAATTTTTTTTCAGTGTAGCCTCGGTAGTATTATCAGCTTCTGAACTAAAAGATGATACTAATGTTTGCTGATTACTTAATGCAGATTTTAAAGAGTTTTTTTTATTTGTTCGGATGTTGGTATTCAACGGATAATTATCCAAAAATTTACTATGGTTTTTTTCGTGATGCCGTTTTAAATTACTGGTTTTATAATGAGCAAGTGATTCATTGCAAATAAGACACAAAGGTTTTCCCCCTTTATCGATGAATGCGTATGCTTCAACCCATTCTTGCCTGAAGCTACGATTTTATCCGTCATATCTCCTTTTTTTGTGGTCTGACATATTTAGCAGTTAAATAAAAAAACGGAGTATTCATAAAAAACACGCAAAATATTATATTTCGCTACAAGAAATGAAATCACCGTTTTTTTCTTGCAATTTCCTTAAGTTTTTAATTTCGTTTTTGGTTTAGGGTAATATCTTAATGTCGTAAATGTAGAAGCGGTTGAGGTAGCATATGTCGGATTTGCACGTGTTCTTAATTCTATTTAATTATGAACTTATTCATTTTTTAATTAGAATATTAAAGGATACATTAAATTTAACGTCGGCAAATTGCCTAAAGATAAAATATCAAAAATATTATTTATAAAAAAATTGCAGAAAAAGATAGTCATAGAAAAACAAACGAATCCAAAAGAAAAGACTTGATTTTGAGAAAGATTTTTGTGCATTAATTTGAAACGAATACAGGTGATTTTATTTTTAGTCCACTAGAATATGTTAAACGTATAACCTTAAATAATAAAATTAGTTAAATTTATTTATAACAGCGGATTATACTTAAACTTGATTCGCGAAGTAAAGTAGTATCAAACTAAAATAAAGTCGCAAAAAACTCCAATAGTAGTAACTTCGACAAGACGGCCTAAATATAATAAAATGATTGCATTAAATCATATTATATTATTATTTTAAATATTTTATTTTACTTGTTATATTTTCATATTATATTAAACAGCATTATAAATTATATGTATTATTTCTAATTTTGTTACAATTTTTATGAATTATTAAATATTATTTAATTTTTTCATTTCTTTTCGAGAGCCGCATTTATTCTTTTAAAGAGCCGCATGCGGCTCGCGAGCCGCGGTTTGGCCATGTGTGCCATATACATTACATATATTTATTAACAGCAAACATACATATTAAGAAGTTTTCACCTTATGTCCAACATACTAATTTATGTGCTATTGTTATATAAGCAAACATACATACATATATATACATACATATATATATATATATATATATATATATATATATATATATATATATATATATATATATATATATATATATATATATATATATATATATAACATATATATACATATACACATACACACACATACATACATACACACGCACACATACATACATACATACATATCCATACACATATATATACACACACATATACACATATACAGGGTGTCCACAGAAAAAGTTTCACCCCCAAAAATTTTTTTCTGGCTCATTTCTCAGAAATATGATGTACGAGAATATTATTGTAAATTTTATGTTCTTGAATATGACATCAACAAAATTGTCTAAATAATTTCCCATATGGGAAATTTCGAGGGAAATTTTAATTTTTCAAATGGGAACATCCTATTTTCTATCAAAATTTAAAACGTTCATAAAATTTCCTAAGCGACGATATATCACACTTGAGTTTTCGTCAATAATTTTCCAAGTTATGAGCGTTTGAAAAATCACCAGTATTCATCTACTTTTCTTTCCACAAAGTTAATTTAAAAAATCACGAAAATTAAATTTCAATTTAATTTATTCCATGTAACATATTTATTAATTTTAAGTACATTAATAACATTAAGTAAAAACATTACGATAATTCATGTTTTATTGAATATTAAACAAAAAAACATTTTTACAAGAGATGTTCGAAATGATCTCCGTTATTCTCAACACAAAAGTTGATTCTTCTTAAAAATTCAAAATTCACGGCTTCTAATGTTTCTGTTGTAATATTATTACAAATTTCACGAATGTCACGTTTCATATTTTCTTTTGTAGTTATTGCATAGTTGACACACAATTTATTTTTAATGTAACCCCAAAGAAAATAATCTAATGGAGTCAGATCTGGTGACCGTGCAGGCCAGGGATGTCTCGTACGATTGCTAATAATTCTGAGACCGAATTTGTTTCGCAAAACATCCAGCGAGTGTCTTGATGTGTGTGCTGGGGCACCATCTTGTTGAAACCAAATATTTCTTCTTGTCTCTAAATCAACTTCTTCGAGATCCAATTCGTTTTCAATGAAATTAATATACCTATTGGAGTTTAAGTTTCCTTCCAAGAAATATGGCCCAATAATTTTGTTATTTACAATTCCACACCACACATTGCACGACCAAATATGTTGATTCATTCGTTGTTTTTTCCAATGCGGGTTTGCAAAACTGTATTGATGTTCATTTTTTCTATTTCCAATAATTTTGTTAGAAAAACAGCATTCATCAGTAAACAAAATATTACGATGAAAGTTGGGGTTTTCTGCAACTTTTTCCTGAATCCTCATGCAAAATTCGTTTCTACGCGGCAAATCAACATCACTGAGTTCTTGTACCAGATTCATGTGATATGGATGCATTTTGTATTTTTTTAAATTTTGTGTACATTTTGTGTACATAACTCTTTGAAAAGTTTGAAATTCTTGCTAGTTTTCGTACACTTAAAGAAGTATTTTCAATAAAATATTGCAAAATATCCAAATGTTCTTCTTCGTTTTGTGCATTTCGTTGCGGAGGTTCATCTCTAGCAGCTATTGCGAACAATCGGGGTAAAAATTGTCGACTTGGGCAATATCGGTTGGGAAAACGAATATGATATTCTCGGATGGTTGCGACCGCATTTCGTCCACATTCTCCGTATAAAATGAGGAGATCATGTATTACTTCGCGTGAAAAACGCGTCATATTTCAAATTTAAAATAAAATACACAATAAAACTTTTAAAATAAAAACTTTTAAACTAAAATAACTTTAAAATAACTTTTAAATAACTTTTTTTTTAATAAGACACTTTTAAAATAAAATAACCACACCACTATGACCACGTTAATGAGTAGAATAATGAAAAATTCGTTTAATTGAATATTTTTAACAAATCATGGCCAACTTTGATGTAAATTGAAATTTAATTTTCGTGATTTTTTAAATTAACTTTGTTTAAATTAACATTAAAAATAAATTGTGTGTCAACTATGCAATAACTACAAAATAAAATATGAAACGTGACATTCGTGAAATTTGTAATAATATTACAACAGAAACATTAGAAGCCGTGAATTTTGAATTTTTAAGAAGAATCAACTTTTGTGTTGAGAATAACGGAGATCATTTCGAACATCTCTTGTAAAAATGTTTTTTTGTTTAATATTCAATAAAACATGAATTATCGTAATGTTTTTACTTAATGTTATTAATGTACTTAAAATTAATAAATATGTTACATGGAATAAATTAAATTGAAATTTAATTTTCGTGATTTTTTAAATTAACTTTGTGGAAAGAAAAGTAGATGAATACTGGTGATTTTTCAAACGCTCATAACTTGGAAAATTATTGACGAAAACTCAAGTGTGATATATCGTCGCTTAGGAAATTTTATGAACGTTTTAAATTTTGATAGAAAATAGGATGTTCCCATTTGAAAAAATAAAATTTCCCTCAAAATTTCCCATATGGGAAATTATTTAAACAATTTTGTTGATGTCATATTCAGGAACATAAAATTTACAATAATATTCTCATACATCATATTTCTGAGAAATGAGCCAGAAAAAAATTTTTGGGGGTGAAACTTTTTCTGTGGACACCCTGTATACATACGTATATATACATACACATACACACATACACATACATATACATACACACATACATACATACATGCATACATACACACATACATACACATATATACATATATTGATAATTCATATAAATATGTTATATATATTTTGATAATTCAAATATGGAATATATGTATAAAATTTGTTTGAACGATATCTTTAATACTTTAGACGTATTTTTAGACTTCCTTTCATTTATTCCAAATTACATAAAATTGATAGAAATACGAAAGATGTTTTAAGAAAGTTATATATAAACATTAAAACTAGTTTCAATGTTTATATATACCTTTTGTATTATATTCTGTAGCTGTAAATCAAAGAAAGTTAATTAATTCGAAGTTCTATTTTCATTAAATTTATTAAAACTAAATTAAATTAATGCCAAATCTCAGCTAATCTCATATATATATATATGAAAATTCAATTATTTCGAATAGCGAACCTAAGATATCAAACCATCAGTTTTTTTTAAGAAACAAAAATGTTATCAATGTTTTTTAAGAATAATATTTCACACGCCATGACACCTTTTCAAGTTGACGAAATTTGTATCTTTATTTCTAATAAATCTGCATTTTCATTAATTATATTATGAAATTTAAACTAAAATACTCCATTTTATTTACATTCTTTTATTCCTGGTAATGGCATTTTGATAAATTTTTATTTCTCTAAATCAATCAAATCAACAAACAAAGGGTGCGTTCGATTTGACTGAAACAACCGAAAAAACAACAACAATTGCATTTAATTTTTCAGTTGCTTCAGTTGTTTCAGTCAAACCGAACACGGCTTATATACCACGACTTGTTGATTAGATCGCTTCTTAATTTAACACTACAAAAATCAGATAAATTCTATAACCTTTTTAAAAATGTTAATAATTTTCATCGACTAAAATCACTACGGTTTAATTTCATTTTAATTTTAAATGAAAAAAAGTAATAAAAATAAACAACGACACAACAATGTTGTATCGAATTAAAAACCATAAATTACGAGAATTTCAAGAGAAAAAAATTATTTTCCTGATTTTTTCAATCTTTTAGTTAGAAAAATTAAATTATTTTTAAAATACCACCATTATTATATATTATTATATATCATATATTATATATTATTGAAGCACTTGGTTTGAAACACATTTTAGATAACTTTTTTTGAGTAATAAGACACTTTAAATATGGTAAATTATTAAAGTAAAAAATATATATATATTTATCACGACGGAGAGTTTTATCCACGTCCATCTTCTTTAAATGCGCTCGGCAAACTCCATATATATATATATATATATATATGGGTAATTCTTTTATAAACCGAACAGATTTGGACAAAATCTGACCGACCCATTTTTGATTTGGCTGAAATTTTTTTTAGGGGTTTTCTATCGAAAAAAAAGATATACGTGTTCGAGGATTTTTATTTTTTTTTTTTTTTTGGAAAATAGAGCTGTTCTAAATTTCGAGAATTTCGTGATTTTCGGCTTGAAGACTTATTTTCAAAAATTCATAACTTCGGTTTTATAGAAGATAGAAGGTTTTTCTTTTCTTTATTTGAAAGTTAAAAGATGGAATTTTTTAAAAATAAATATTTTCAACTAAAGTTATTAACAAATTCCTATTGTTATAAACAAATAAAATGTTAAAATTAAATTTTAACCATTGCCCCACCCATGAAATTAGTTTTTAATATTATCATCGTATTCATCGTTCAATTTTCTATAAAAAAAGTATTTTTTTTTAATGGAGAAATGATATTTACTGTTAGAAATAAATTAATTTATCGAGCGCGGGACGACAAAAAATTCCATATATGGGTCATTCTTTTACATACCGAACAAAATAGGACAAAATGACTGACTAAGACATTTTTGATTCAGCTGAAAATTTTTTTGAGGGTTCTATATAAACATTACGATATACTTGTTTTCGGATTTTTTTTTTATTTTGTTTTTTAGGGGAAATAGAGCGGTTCTAAATTCCGAGAATTTTGTGATTTTTGGCTTGAAGACATGTTTTCAAAGATTTATAACTTCGGTTCTGGTAGAGATAGACACTTTTTGTTTGTTTTATTTTAAAGAATAGAGATGCAATTTAAAAAAAAAATTACTAATTATAAAAATTATTAACAAATACCTATTGTTATAAACAAATAAAATTTTAAAATCAGTTTTTAGTAATTATATAAAAAAAATAAAGAGTGTTTAATGTAATCATCGTGTTCTACGTTCAATTTTCAATAAGAAACGTATATTTAATTAGTAGAGAAATGAGTTTTATTGTTAGAAATGAACTAATTTATCGAGCGCGATACGATAACAAATTTTATAAATTTTTGTCGTCCGGCGCTGGAAAAATTAACTTATTTGTAACAGTAAAACTCATTTTCTCATTAATTAAATATACGTTTCTTATTGAAAATTGAACGTAGAACACGATGATTACATTAAACACTCTTTATTTTTTTTATATAATTACTAAAAACTGATTTTAAAATTTTATTTGTTTATAACAATAGGTATTTGTTAATAATTTTTATAATTAATAATTTTTTTTTTAAATTGCATCTCTATTCTTTAAAATAAAACAAACAAAAAGTGTTTATCTCTACCAGAACCGAAGTTATAAATCTTTGAAAACATGTCTTCAAGCCAAAAATCACAAAATTCTCGGAATTTAGAACCGCTCTATTTCCCCTAAAAAACAAAATAAAAAAAAAATCCGAAAACAAGTATATTGTATTGTTTATATAGAACCCTCAAAAAAATTTTCAGCTGAATCAAAAATGTCTTAGTCACATTTTGTCCTATTTTGTTCGGTATGTAAAAGAATGACCCATATATGGAATTTTTTGTCGTCCCGCGCTCGATAAATTAATTTATTTCTAACAGTAAATATCATTTCTCCATTAAAAAAAAATACTTTTTTTATAGAAAATTGAACGATGGATACGATGATAATATTAAAAACTAATTTCATGGGTGGGGCAATGGTTAAAATTTAATTTTAACATTTTATTTGTTTATAACAATAGGAATTTGTTAATAACTTTAGTTGAAAATATTTATTTTTAAAAAATTCCATCTTTTAACTTTCAAATAAAGAAAAGAAAAACCTTCTATCTTCTATAAAACCGAAGTTATGAATTTTTGAAAATAAGTCTTCAAGCCGAAAATCACGAAATTCTCGAAATTTAGAACAGCTCTATTTTCCAAAAAAAAAAAAAAAAAAAATCCTCGAACACGTATATCTTTTTTTTCGATAGAAAACCCCTAAAAAAAATTTCAGCCAAATCAAAAATGGGTCGGTCAGAAAGGTGTTCGGTTTATAAAAGAATTACCCATATATATATATATATATATATATATATATATATATATATATATATATATATATATATATATATATATATATATATATATATATATATATATATATATATATATATATATATATATATATATATATATATATATATATATATATATATATATATATATATATATATATATATATATATATATATATATATATATATATATATATATATATATATATATATATATATATATATATATATATATATATATATATATATATATATATATATATATATATATATATATATATATATATATATATATATATATACATATATATATATATGTATATATATATATATATATATATATATATATATATATATATATATATATATATATATATATATATATATATATATATATATATATATATATATCCTTGGTTCTCAAACTTTTTGAAGTCGCGGAACACTAAACTCTGGTATATTGTTACGCGGAACATCTACAATACAGCATAAACTTTAAAACAGGGGGCGCGGGTTGCTAACCTTTTTGAAACCGAAAGAGCAATAAAACCATAATAATCTTCGCAAAAACACTCCATTATTATAGAGCAAAAAGGAAACGAAATCGTGTCGCAGCGTGTGATTGGAAACCCCCTGTTTCCAAGTGCTACTTTTAGAAAATGATATGTATATAAATAAAATGCGTACCGATATTGATTGATTGCAATAGTATATTGTATATCAAGAGCAGAAAGTACTACATTGCTGCTCGTGCATGAAAATTGCCAGAGCAATGTTACTTTCTGCTCAAAGTAAACATACTATTTTTTTAACGACTGCCGACAAATACGATTAAAGTTGCCAAGGAGGCTTTTATTTGTTGTTTAAAAAACGTATAGGACCTCAAGTCAAAATTTTGAATTAATAAATTTAAAATTTATACAGAGTTTATATCTATTTTTAAATAAAAATAATTTAAAATGAACAATACTGATGAAAGTGATATAATTAGCATCTCATATAAAAGAAGCAGCCAACAATTTAGCTTTAGATCTGTTGCCTGAAAAATCTAAAGTTCGGTATGAAAAAGCTTATCAATTATTTATCAATTGGTGTAAGAACAAAAAAACAGGAAATTTTTATTCTGAAGATGTGTTTTTGGCATATTTTGGTGAACTATCGCAGACAAAAAAGTCTTCAACAATGTGGTCAAATTATTCAATGTTAAAATCAACATTCATCGTTAAAGAAAATTTGGATATAGTAAATATAAAATGTTAATGCTTTTTTTAAAAAAGAAGTCCTCGTGTTATAGAGCCAAAAAATCAAAAGTGTTTTGGAGAGAAGAAATTAAAAAATTTTAATATTATGTCTTTGTCCATTATGTCTTCTGTTTTACTTGTGAATAAAAAAAATTAAAAAATGCTCGCTAAACAGCAAAAGCCAACTTTCTCTTTTAACCTGATAGCTAGAAATTTTCTATGACAGTCGTTAAAAAATATATTTATTGAAAGCATAATTAAAATTACAATACTTTTAAAACAATCTCAAACTTAATGCAATCCATGAGCTTGACGATCTTTATAGATCTCAGCAATATTGAGACGAATAATATGATAACGCCACACGCATTTCTTCTAATTTTTCTAGTACCTCGCGTTTATTTTTATATTGACCATAGTAGAAAATCCTGCTTCGCAAAGTTATGACGTGGAAAATAACAATAATATGTTCAAGGATTTTTTGCTTATACACGGGTATTCATTTTTAACAGAGATCTAAAAAATTTTAGGAGTGGTTTTCATGGAACTGTAATTTTAATCCAAAATCTGAAGAAAGCGACGTCAATTCTTCTTCTTCATTTAAAGTAAGACTAGAAAATTCGGAAGAAATAAAGGGGTTTCTTATCCAATCACATTGTTCATATTGTGTGAAACAAAAACTTCATACATTTTTTATTTATTTATGTGTAAAAGGAGAATTTTAATAACTGCAATAATATTTTATGTTTCCAAGCAGTAACTTTAACCCGAAATATATTTTTTATTTTATTTTTTATTATTAAAGTGGTACTTTATTACTGTGATTTGCGGTCGTAAAGTGTCACTTTTTAACCATATATTTTGTTGTCATAGTTACGTTCAAAAAAGTAAAAAACATTTGTATTTGTTTAAATTCTATAAAAAATAGAAATTTTTATCAAAGCAACCTTTAAATTCAAAATCTCACAATCCAATTAAAATTATTGTTATTATTTTGTTTTCATAGTTATACAATTATTTTGAAAATAATAACAAATATTTTGTCAAAGGCTACTCTTGTTCAACATATTTTCATTTCAAAATTTATGCAAAATTATAACTTGATTTAGAATAAACAAATTTTTGTTTTTAAATATTTTGCTAGCGGCGACAATTTTTAATTGAATTGATTATGCATTTTATTTTTTCGCGGAACACTTGAGAGTGCATCGCGGAACACGCTTTGAGAACCACGGATATATATATATATATATATATATATATATATATATATATATATATATATATATATATATATATATATATATATATATATATATATATATATATATATATATATATATATATATATATATATATATATATATATATATATATATATATATATATATATATATATATATATTTACCGGTAACGTTGAAACTTCAATAACCTCTAATTCTGGCTTTTAAACTTATTGAGACTTGGTATATAAGGTTTTAGTACTGTTTCTAATATTTCTGCGTATCAACTTCCGGCTTGTCACCTTTGATTAAAATTTTTTATAAATATTTATCCCTGCTGTAATCGACAGTTTTTTCATGAAACGATAATAAAAGTTAATGCAAAAGATTTGAGAAAGATTTTGTAAGCTTTTGGGTACATTAGACAAAGGGTTGGAGATTGTGGGGGTCTCCCGAGCACCTGTTTTTTTAAATATCTATAACATTTGTACCTCCCGACTAGAATTTGTAGTTCGACAGACCTAAAAATATTTTCGGGCCGAATGAGGAACACCAAAATTCGGAAAACCTAACAATTACGGAGTTACCTCGTCATTAGGACGACTAATAATATGCCCAACTTCGGAAAGCCTGTTAACTGCGGCACTATCTCGTCATTATGCAGAAAAAACTCAAATGCGGCTTACGTTCGAAACCGTCATAAATAGTGGGATCCTCAAGTTAAGTATGAACTTGAAATCACGAATGTCAACCGTATAATGCAATTGACAGATTAGCCGAAGTAAGGCAGGACAAAGAAATGTCTAGAAATTTTTGTACACAGAGTGAATTTTTGCTCTAACTATAAGTACAAAAAAATGACAAGTGCGCGTTTTGAAATATTTCAGTAAAAATATTCAATAATAAATTTTAGCCTTCTCGT
>OY856186.1:142614590-142662299 GCA_963693315.1 Diogma glabrata | reverse complement strand
TTAATTTATTTCTAACAGTAAATATCATTTCTCCATTAAAAAAAAAATACTTTTTTTATAGAAAATTGAACGATGGATACGATGATAATATTAAAACTAATTTCATGGGTGGGGCAATGGTTAAAATTTAATTTTAACATTTTATTTGTTTATAACAATAGGAATTTGTTAATAACTTTAGTTGAAAATATTTATTTTTAAAAAATTCCATCTTTTAACTTTCAATAAAGAAAAGAAAAACCTTCTATCTTCTATAAAACCGAAGTTATGAATTTTTGAAAATAAGTCTTCAAGCCGAAAATCACGAAATTCTCGAAATTTAGAACAGCTCTATTTTCCAAAAAAAAAAAAAAAAAAAAAAAAATCCTCGAATACGTATATCTTTTTTTTCGATAGAAAACCCCTAAAAAAAATTTCAGCCAAATCAAAAATGGGTCGGTCAGAAAGGTGTTCGGTTTATAAAAGAATTACCCATATATATATATATATATATATATATATATATATATATATATATATATATATTATATATATATATATATATATATAATATATATATATATATATATATATATATATATATATATATATATATATATATATATATATATATTTATATATATATATATATATATATATATATATTATATATATATATATATATATATATATATATATATATATATATATATATATATATATATATATATATTATATATATATATATATATATATATATATATATATATATATATATATATATATATATTATATATATATATATATATATATATATATAATATAAATATATATATATATATATATATATATATATATATATATATATATTATATATATATATATATATATATATATATATATATATATATATATATATATATATATATATTATATATATATATATATATATATATATATATATATATATAATATATATATATATATATATATATATATATATATATATATATATATATATGGGGCATTTCACGTCAACTAAGTGTGAAAAAAAAAAATTTGTTCCTCAAAATTTGGGAATAGGTAGTACTTTATGAGAAAACAATTATCAAATTTTTTCAGATTTTTTGATTCACACCATGGCCGTCAGTGGCGCTCTCAAATTCGATTTTTTGCTTCGATCACAAGCTTGTGAATTTTCTAGGAAAATGGGTGCGACTGAAAAAAAAATGGAATAATATGATTTTGTTAGAATTTTGATCATAGATTACGATAAAAATATTTTCAAAATATTTGGGGTAGTTTTCACCCTTATTTTAAGGGTTAAAATTTTAAAACCGAGATTTCGAGAAATATGTCACGATTTTTTTTCAAATTTTTTTTTTTATTTCTTCATTCTTTTATCTCCTTTCGATTAATTATTGTTTGGTGATGGGCATCGACCAGGAACTGCCCCAAAAAAAGACCCAAAGGTGAAAAAATGTGGTTTTAACGTATTTTCTCATTCTGTGAGATAATAAACGAAAAAAATAATATATTCTTAGATTGTTCGGGTTGTAAATTACGAATCTTAAGTTAAATTAAAAAAAAACAAAATGGCGGATCAAATATGGCGGCCAATTTTTCTAAAATTATCCAATTTTGAAATTTAAAAAACACTTTCGTATTCTACTTAAAATTCTAAGACGAAAGTATTTACGATAATTTTTTGTTAAGATCTGCCGTTATCGAGATAAAAATTCATAAAGTTTGAATATTGATAATATACGTATTTACTATTTAACGTTTAATTTATTCGTTTTTAGCTGGGCTTAGAATTTGATTCTAAGAACTAATCAACATCTTTTAGGTTCTTAAAGTCGGTTAGGATGAATCTGATGTCAGGTTTTCAAAAATAAAATGGCGGCTCTAATATAACGGTCATCTTTTCGAATATCGCTAAATTTTGAAATTCAAAAATTACTTTCAGTTCTAATATCATATGGTTTTATTTATTTATTTATTAATATAGTAATCTTATGAAAAATACTACATATAGCCTTCTACTAATTTAGAATTCATGAACAAATTAGAATTATGCAATTCACATATGTGGGTAATTCTTTTATAAACCGAACACCTTTCTGACTGACCAATTTTTGATTTCGCTGAAATTTTTTTCGAGATTTTTTATCGAAAAAAAAAATATACGTGTTCGAGGATTTTTCTTTCGGAAAATAGAGCTCTTCTAAATTTCGAGAATTTCGTGATTTTTGGCTTGAAGACTTATTTTCAGAAATTCGTAACTTCGGTTGTATAGAAGATAGAAGCTATCTAGCTACAAGATGCTATTTTATCCACGACTTCAACATATTTCGTTTTATTTCCAGTTTTCCTGTAAAAGTTTATATCGCCATATTGAAATACATTCATCAAAGATAGCATCGAAAAAAAAACAAGATTGTTTATTTTATATTTTTATATGTATTTCTATAGAACTGTTAAAGAATTTAATCAAATTCACTAGTTGTGGAATGACTACAATTACAATGAAAGATATACGCATGGAATGCATATATTCTTTAGTAGTCGTGGATAAATGAGTTTTTACTGTTACAAATAAGTTAATTTTTCCAGCGCCGGACGACAAAAATTTATAAAATTTTTTATCGTCTCGCGCTCGATAAATTAGTTTATTTCTAACAATAAAACTCATTTCTCCATTAATTAAATATGTATATACGTTTCTTATTGAATTTATTTTTAAAAAATTCTATTTTAAATTTTCAAATAAGAAAAAGAAGAAGTTTCTACCTTCTATACAACCGAAGTTATGAATTTTTGAAAATAAGTCTTCAAGCCAAAAATCACGAAATTCTCGAAATTTAGAACAGTTCTATTTTCCAAAAAAAAAAAAAATCCTCGAACACGTATGTCTTCTTTTTTGATAAAAAATCTCGAAAAAAATTTCAGCGAAATCAAAAATGGTCAGTCAGAAAGGTGTTCGGTTTATAAAAGAATTACCCACATATGTGAATTGCATAATTCTAATTTGTTCATGAATTCTAAATTAGTAGAAGGCTATATGTAGTATTTTTCATAAGATTACTATATTAATAAATAAATAAATAAAACCATATGATATTAGAACTGAAAGTAATTTTTGAATTTCAAAATTTAGCGATATTCGAAAAGATGACCGTTATATTAGAGCCGCCATTTTTATTTTGAAAACCTGACATCAGATTCATCCTAACCGACTTTAAGAACCTAAAAGATGTTGATTAGTTCTTAGAATCAAATTCTAAGCCCAGCTAAAAACGAATAAATTAAACGTTAAATAGTAAATACGTATATTATCAATATTCAAACTTTATGAATTTTATCTCGATAACGGCAGATCTTAACAAAAAATTATCGTAAATACTTTCGTCTTAGAATTTTAAGTAGAATACGAAAGTGTTTTTTAAATTTCAAAATTGGATAATTTTAGAAAAATTGGCCGCCATATTTGATCCGCCATTTTGTTTTTTTTTAATTTAACTTAAGATTCGTAATTTACAACCCGAACAATCTAAGAATATATTATTTTTTTTTCGTTTATTATCTCACAGAATGAGAAAATACGTTAAAACCACATTTTTTCACCTTTGGGTCTTTTTTTGGGCAGTTCCTGGTCGATGCCCATCACCAAACAATAATTAATCGAAAGGAGATAAAAGAATGAGAAATTAAAAAAAAAAATTTGAAAAAAAATCGTGACATATTTCTCGAAATCTCGGTTTTAAAATTTTAACCCTTAAAATAAGGGTGAAAACTACCCCAAAATATTTTGAAAATATTTTTATCGTAATCTATGATCCAAATTTTAACAAAATCATATTATTCCATTTTTTTTTCAGTCGCACCCATTTTCCTAGAAAATTCACAAGTTTGTGATCGAAGCAAAAAATCGAATTTTGAGAGCGCCACTGACGGCCATGGTGTGAATCAAAAAATCTGAAAAAATTTGATAATTGTTTTCTCATAAAGTACTACCTATTCCCAAATTTTGAGGAACAAATTTTTTTTTTCACACTTAGTTGACGTGAAATGCCCCATATATATATATATATATATATTTATATATATATATATATGTATATATATATATATATATATATATATATATATATATATATATATATATATATATATAAATATATATATACATATATATATATATATATATATATATATATATATATATATATACACTGAAAAAAAAGTCTGCTCAATTTATACCATATAGGTATTAATTCATGTATAAAAGTTGCTTAAATGTGCGCCAAGAATAACTATTCTCAACCTATTCTAATATGAAGAATAGGGGGTCGATAATTTGTTAATTTTTGAAATTCTAATATTATGCATTTAAAATATAATTGAAGTAAATGCAGTTTCTCATTTCGAGCATAGTATAAATTTATCATTAATAAAATTGTTCGTCTTTTTAAATTTAGATTAGATTTGTGAATATATGTTCCCTTTTTAAGCATATGGAATTCAAAAGCATTCTTAATATAAGAATAAATTTATTAAAAAACGTAATTTTTTTCTAAAGCCGAGCATAATTATAGTATATGATTAAGAGAAATAATGATTAACCTTTGAGTTGTTTAAAGATATATTTGCTCAAACCCGTTCTTAAATAAAGTTGATCTAAGTATAATTATTCATAATCTGAGACAAAATTAGTGGATTTGATTTCTGCATTTGAGAATAAAAGCAATCATTTTGTTGCATATTTTAAATCTATTTGAGATCCATTATTCTTTTTTCAAGAATAATACGCAAATTTCAAAAGCAACTCTTCTCAAAATAAATTAAAATAGACAATTATTTTAATTATTTAATTATTTATTTTTAATAATAAAATAATAATTCTATAGATATAAAATTTTCATATGTACAATATATGTTATAATTATTGTTTAAATACATACATACATTTTTATAAATATCATTAATCTTAAAATAAAATAAAATAAATAATAAAACATGGCATTCATTAAAATAATTTTCATCTTTTTCATAATTTTAAACTATAAATTCTAAATTACAGATTCACTTTTATTTCAGTTAGTATAGATAAATATGAAATAATTTATTTGAATAAAAATTATAATAAATTTTATTTTAAGAAAATATTTAAGCAATAATATTATTACTGCCGAAATATTTAAGGTATTAAAATTTAAATATATACGCCTTATTCTTGTTAATTTGAGCTTTATTTCGTTAAATACGTATTCCGAAAGCTAAATTTTCATCGACAGTGGTATCTAAAAAACTAAATATTAAAATAAAAACAACTTGATTAATTTTAAGATTTAGATTTTTAGATACTATACGGTCGACGAAAGCTTAGCTTTCAAACTACGTATTTAGTGAAAATTATTATTATTTAAATTGAAATATTTTGTTACAGCTTAGAACTTTTTATATTGATTATTATTTCCGTTATTATTATAATTAGGCAAATTTTGCTTACATTTCCCCTGCTGCGTTTTCCGCAATGTTTTTAATTTTAATATTAAAATTTTTGTTTGGAATTTAATTAGATTAATAACTTCTATAAAAATTTGGTCACTTCGTCCTGAGCATACTCGTATTTTGATGCAAATACATATCATAATGTTTGTTGCAATTGTCAACCTTAATAAAAATTAAACTAGTTAAATCCAAAATTATGTTATAGAAAATTATTTTAACTTACTAGTTTAAATTCACTCGCAGAAGTAAAATAATCTAATCGCTTGGAAAACCCGACGCGAAGAGTTTCAATGCAGTTCAACTGACTTCTTTTCTTTTTAAAGTTGAATGCTTCTCTATTTCTAAAGTTTTAAATGGTTCGTGAATATATCTTAACCATGTTTTATTGGCTGCAATGCTGTCGCCTTGAATGAACAACTCCGAATTAGTACTGCTTCCTTGTACCCTGCTCGTAATGTCTGTATAAAATAAAATAAAATTGTTGTAATTTGAATTTTTTTTTTTAAACTGTTGAATATTTTACCTGAAGATTGAAACTGAAACCACGTTTTCGCCCAAAAATATTCCTTTGCTTTTTAATTGGCTTGAATAATTGCTATATTTGTGCAAGAAGATTCTAATTGAAAATTTACCATGATCTTTCCTCGGATTGTAATAAATCACCTGTAAATATATTTACAAAAATATTAACATTTATTTTGTTTGAATTAAATACCAATATCGTATCTAAACATTAAAATGAAGAAACAAAGATGATGATCTGTGGGTACATTGGATTCTAAAATTGTAGATCCACACTTGCCCTTGGAACTGCCACCTAACTCAGTAGCTCGCTAGAAATTTTATAATTATAATTTTCATTTGTGCATTTTATGTATTTATATATTTGTTTATATTTGATTGTGATAAAAAGTTTATTACCAGTTTTTAAAATATATAAATTTTTAAATAAATAGCTTTGCCATACTCACTATATATAATTAATTAAAGCACTGAATTATATGACACAATTTTCTCAACACTAATTCACTTTAAATACAATTTTCAATAAATATTATGCACACAATTTCACTTTATTCCTTAAAATGGCAACACGAAATGAGCCTGGCATTGGTATTAAAATGTGTATTTATACATTTTGTCGTTTAACTCTCCATACACGAAAATTGTTCTTTAATCAATTTAACAAAATTTTTTAAATTCGATCACTTCACTTGAGTATAAGAAATATAAATGTTAATAAATTGTTGATGAGAAACTATTATTGATTATACTTTACATAAAACAAGAAAAACTAGATTGTCACATTTTATTTAACTCAAAATCCGTTCTATAAATTTAAAAAATTTAGTTAAAATTTGATTGTAATTTTCTCAGAATAAAACTATATTAGAAATAATTTTTCAAGAAATAGTTTTTCTACAAATGATTATAAATATTTTACTAGAAATGAGAAAAACGATGCACAAAATCATAGAGTTATTTAAATTCTATTTTTAAGCGTAAAATTATTAAATTTATCGTAAAAAATCGTAAACTAAATCTAAATGATTTAAATTGAGTATTTCATAATAGAGTAAAATTGAATAATTTAATCTTAATTTAGAAAATGGCAATATTGATAAAATTAAGGAAACTTCTCTCAGATTCAACCAATTATTCTATAATCTAGAAGATGAGTTTCGAATATTCATCAACTAAAGGTGTCTGTATTGGAGAATAGCTTCTACTTGATATTAGAATACGATTTCTCTCAGTGTATATATATATATATATATATATATATATATATATATATATATATATATATATATATATATATATATATTTATATATATATATATATATATATATATATATATATATATATATATATATATATATATATATATATATATATATATATATATATATATATATATATATATATATATATATATATATATATATATATATATATATAAATATATATATATATATATATATATTTATATATATATATATATATATATATATATATATATATATATATATATATATATATATATATATATATATATATATATATATATATATATATATATATATATATATATATATATATATATATATATATATATATATATATATATATATATATATATATATATTAGGCATGACCAGATATGTATGAACAATTTTCAAACCATCTTTTTCTTCGCTCCCACCGGCTAATTATGTTCCTTTTGACTCAAATATGAACTATATCAAGTTTTATTGAAATCGGAAAATAATTACCCACCGCGCAGTGGCGTCGAAGATAAGAAAATTAGCAGAATAATAGGATTTTTTATTTTTATCAGATATAATTATCTTAAAACATAATATATCTCATAATTTGGATTTTTTTTATTAAAAGCTAATTATTTAACGATTCTAACGAGCCTAAGTATGTAGAAATCGATCTTAGAAAAGCGATTTATCTTAATTTTTCTTCTTACTTATACGAAAATTCACTAATTCATAATAATCTTTTTTCAAAGAAAAAAATTAATTTTTATGGTTAAATGTATAATAATTTTCATTCAAAAGCAACATTTTTCCAAAAGAGATCAATATAGTAAATTAAATTAGATTTATTGTATGACGGGTATTTGCATCTGTAGTTTTCGACCACCTGAATGGTGCATTGTGTACCTTCCTCGTTTTTAGTTAGAATGCTGTTGTATTCCGTGTCATCAACTTAACACCGAGTTCGGCGGTATCATTAACAACATGCAAACTTTGGCAAAACAACGTGGCTTTGACGAAATCCTCATTCCGATGGGTCATGTAGCAAAAAATCAATATAAATTCTAAATCGATTAAAAAAACTCGATTGAAAACTTTCTGTGTCAATATCACTAATGTTCTTATGAGCAAAAAGTTGCATATGTTTGACTGCGTCAAAATCCTTTTTGCGATTTTGGGGGGCGATGGGGATATCTCGTGCTGGGACCTCAAGGTTTTGAACCATTTTTCGTTTTTCATCAAACGAAATCTCTGGGTCGAAAAAAGCCAAGCCAATATTTGCTTCCGTTAAATAGTGAAGTTGATAACAAATTTTGTTCAACATTTCTTCTGAAACTCTTTGTTCAATTTTGATGAAATCCAAATCCTGATATGCGGCTGCTGTTCCATCTATGCATTTGAACCAAATTTTTACAAACAACATAATCAGAAAATTGCAAACGGCGTGACTTGTCGGACCTGGCGTTTGAATTTGTAATTCTCAATGGTTTCGCCCAGAAAAATCAATGTAACATCCAAAAAATTCTTTATATTCGCTGCGTGGGAGTGATTTTTCCAACTCTTCATGACAAAAAATTACTAGAGCTTCTCACGAGTGTTTTGGAATTTTGTTTCCCAGTTTTTTGTCCGATATTCCATTTTTGAACATTGTTGGATTAATTTTACCATCGTCCCATGCCTTCTAAAATTTGTTGAACAGATAAACATCGGCTGTTGTGGTCTTTTCAAATTTGAGATCATAAACAGACCGTAATTTAATCTCCTGTATGTGATGACGACATGGGAATCGAATCAAGTTGTGACCAATCTTTTTTCCACTTTTTTCTGGTCCAGCGTTACTTGATGTCGTCTCGTAACACATGGCTTCGACTTTATCAGTAAGATTCTTCAAGGCATTCATATATCGCATTCGCAATCGATAAGCCGCTCTGTTCTTTGCATTTTGGAACCGTTAATAACTTCTCAATATTACCAGATGTTACTATGGTTGGCAAACGATCTACTTTACCATGTCCAGTTAATTCTGCTAGCAATGTATCCAAAAAAAATTTGTGTTACTCAAACAAAGGCTAAATACAACATAAAAATTTATTTTTCTGAATTTTCGCAGAAATTTTTTTTTTTGGATTTAAGAAGAAGAAATTCGATAAAAACGCTTTCCTAAGATCAATTTCTACATACTTAGGCTCGTTAGAATCGTTAATTAATTAGCTTTTAATAAAAAATCGAAATTATGAGATATATTATATTTTAAGATGATTATATCTGATAAACATAGAAAATCCTATTATTCTGCTAATTTTCTTATCTTCGACGCCACTGCGCGGTGGGTAATTATTTTCCGATTTCATTAAAACTGCATACACTTCATTTTTGAGTCAAAAAGAACATAATTAGTCGGTGGGAGGGATGAAAATAACAACTTCATGAGTTAGGTCATGTCTAATATATATATATATATATATATATATATATATATATATATATATATATATATATATATATATATATATATATATATATATATATATATATATATATATATATATATATATATATATATATATATATATATATATATATATATATATATATATATATAATATAATATATATATATATATATATATATATATATATATATATATATATATATATATATATATATATATATATATATATATATATATATATATATATATATATATATATATATATATATATATATATATATATATATATATAAATTCTTTTTCGTTTTGATTTTCCGTCTCCGCTTATCATATATAGTCGTTTGGCACCAACATTTTTCTGAAATTCCGAGATGAAGCACATACCAATAGGTAGATTTTTAATATGAAACCTACCTAAAAGTTCATGATGTTATTACCGTACGAGATGCTAAACACAAAATTGTCTAGTTCTATTTGTAAAAATTAATCGACAAGCCCGTTTATGAAATTTTCGTGCAGTGACTTGATTATGTATAGCTTTTTTGTGGAGGAACGGATTAGTTTCTGCTTGATATAATAAAACCTTTAATTAACCATCAGGATAAACGAAGATGTGTAATAAAACATGAAGAAGACAACATTGAAGAAACAAATTAAAGTAAGCTTTTAATTGAATTTTAATTTGTATAATTTTTGATTTGTTTTTGAATAATTAATTTTTCATGTTTGCAATTAATAGTTTTGTTAAATTATTCATTCTGTTACTAATTTATTATAAACTAATTTATTATTTCGGTTACTAATTTGTTATAGTAAATTAGTTTTATCGAAAACTAAAAATAAACAAACAACAAGAAAAATATTATAAATGGTTGATACAATATCTTCACTATAAAAATTATTTTGTAAAAAAGAACTTAGATTATAGTCAAGAAAGTATTATTTGAAGTTATTCAAGGCTATTGGAACTGTATGAAAAAATAAAATCGTGATAATCAACTGGGATATAGGTTGATTATTTAATAATCTGTCTATTATAACTTAAAATGTGATTGAACAAAATGAGTGACGTCATTAGATTTTAGAGAATTTCATTGGGACAAATTGAAATAAAAATGGCCAATAATCCAACTAATGGCATATTCATTGATCATGTGACGCACTGGCTTTCTCATTCATAATCCCATATCTAAAGCTATATGTAGGGTATTTTCTTTGAGCAAACAATTTCGTACTATTATCAAGGAATATTCCATAATGATAATTAGGAGGATTAACGTTGACTTTATACAGATCATATTCCAGCACCTGAAAGGTACCACCTCGGCTTGTGATATTGTAACGAATATTTCGAATTTTACTCTAAAATAAGAATATTCATATTTAAAAAAATTTGCTAATGATTTGCTAATTTATTTCGATTCCGATCTTTAAAAACAAACATAAAAGCATTTCAAGTCAGTCAATAATGTTTTAATATTTTCTCAGTAAATTGTTTATTTGCGTCACCCAATCAATTAATAATATATGTTTCTGTCTACATAAATATTAAACATTTTTGTTTGTAAAGCTTAGTCATAGTGGTAGTGTTCGGTCGTGCAATATACATAACAAATATCACGATATGTTACGTCAAATTTTTTTCTTCTAACTTCACTTCGTTGAATATTACGTCAAACCGGACCGAACAGTCAAAAGATAAAAATATGGATTTATACGTCAACCTTTATAGGTCACTTTTATTTCAATTAATATTATCATAAAAGATAAATTTAGCCCGAAAGCCATAAAACCAATTTTATCAAGAATATTTATCACAAAAATATAAGCATAAACAAAACAAAACCAAAAGCGTTAACAACCAAAATAAAATATTTTTGTTGTCACCTAAATTCAAAACATTTTGACATTCAAAAACCAGCAAAAAATCTGATTTTTTTTGTGATAAATGGGTGCATGCAGTACCTCGAAAAATCATGATTTTTTTTATCACGTTGTCTCGACCGAACACTAGGATTATTGTCATGATCCGTCATTGGAGTCGAAAACAAATTAAATTTCTCTTTCTTAAGTAAACGCTTATAATCTAAATTAAATACTAATTTTAAAAAATTTTGAAAAAAAAATTTAAATTTAAACACTTGTTTTTTCCCCAAATTTTTTGAATTTTATTTATTTACAAGTAGCCCGATTAATTTCAGTTGTTACACTATCCTCAGAAGCTTATATAAAACTGCAGTTTTATATAAGCTCCTGAGGATAGCATAACAGCTGCAATTAATCGGGCTACTTGTAAATAAATAAAATTCAAAAAATTTTGCGGAAAAAGACAAGTGTTTAAATTGAAAATTTTTTTTAAAATTTTTTAAAATTATTAATTATGTTCCGCCAAGTACCAACGGTGTCTACCATAAACTTCATTAAATTAAATACATTTAATTCAAACAATATCTTAAAATTGCCCTATTACCGAACACTTAAATGTGAGTTTGGACAGTATTGTGAGGTTTGTATTGCATAAAATTTAACGGTAACGATTTTGCGAAAAACGAATTTCACAATATTGTTTAAATTGAATTTAGACGATATTGTGAAATTTATTTTTCGAAAAATCATTTCCGTTTAATGTAATGCAATACAAACTTCACAATATTGTCGAAATTCACATTTATGTGTTCGGGAATAGGGCCCCTTATTTTCTTGTATTTCCCAATAATTAAAAGGAAGTCAAACTGCATCGGTTTGATATTTTGTTTCAATATGTGGATGGATATATAAAATATATTAAAATTAAAGTTAATATGTATTTGGAAGTTGCTGAACAATTATACTGACGCATGTATTTGTTGTTTAATTTTTGAATAAATGAACTGAGGGTTTTTGACTTTTGACTTTTGAAAACACACATTCGCAACAGCAATGTAACCAATATTGTAAACCGATAACTAAGGTGAAAATACTATTAATTTAAGATAAGAATTTAGCCTCGTATAATAAAATGTGCTAATGTTTTAGTAAGTATGGATCGCTTTTTGGTTTGGGTTTACCCTTGTTGTTGTATCCTATTGTTCTAGAGTAATTGTTTGCCGGTGTCATAGAAACTTGATCGTGGAATTATCGACCGATAACTCCACAATTAAGTTACTATGATCCTAAGTTAATGGAGTGGGTTGAAAAAATTTTATTATTTCTACCGTTCTCGATTTATTGGAAGAAGTAAGTTTTCATCAAATTCAAATTTAAAATCAATTTCATTCCAAGAAATTGAATTGTTTTGATTTTTGCCAAAAAAGATTTTGATGCAAACTATAAAGGAACTAAACTAATAGGTTGTGAAGGTATGAATGTGCATTGGTCAGCCAGCGTGTTTAGATAAAATGATTCAAAAAATTTGAAGAATTTATTACAACTTTGCCTGTAAAAACAAAGTATCAATTGATAAAAATAAATGCATTAATTCACATTAATTCAATCTACTGCTGTGCTGTATTGATGCAATGGTGAAGGTGACACTACTGTTGACGAAACATATCCTTTCTTTCATTTTCATTTGGTAGATACGTAAATAGATGATTCTTTCTCAAACATAAGATTATACTCTCGCTATCATTTAGGGTAATTATACAATATTGTTGCGTTGGTGAATTGATAATAGTTTTCTCCCATGTTCAAAATTGCATGTGTCTTAAACTCCATATTGAATAAAAATATCCAAAGAAAATTAAAAACCAAACAAAAATTTGCAAATATTTCTCACGTTTCAATACAAAACTTCGCAAAATTATTTCATATTTACGTCTTAAAATGAACTTTATGTATAAGAAAACTAAGATAATTATTTTTCTTTCCTAAATAGAATGAAATATAATTTTAAGATAAATAATGTATGTTTTGGTTGATTGAACGACAATTAAATATAAAAATTTCTCACTCCAAAGTAAAACTTTTTGCTTTTGTGCAGATATTATATACGAAAAGCTATTATATGATATTATTTCAAATGGATATTATTGTGTTGTGATGATCGCCGTTAAAAATGAATTCTTTGTGTTTTTCATTTATTTTTTTTCCAGTGAGGGTGGAGATTTTCATGATTTTCAGGAATTTTATTTTTGATTTAAGATAATGAAATTATCGACTAAAGAAGTAAGTTTCTTAGGGCAATTTGTAACCTTGATAAATATTTTAACAAAAGTTTATTGTTGTTCAATGTATATAAATTGGTGTTAGTATATAGAAGACTTATTAAACGCTTGTTGTTGTTTATTTTTTTAAGTAGTTGAGATATTGCATATTAAATGTACGTATAATAGTCCATTACATTCGTTTGCCCTTGACTTCAACATTATCAAAACAACTTCATCGAAAACTAAATTTGATTTCTAATAAATTTTTCAAAATAAAATTTTATTATCCACGATTTGTAGATTTAAACAAAAACTAATAGTTATAACAAGAGAAAAACAATCTAATATATTTAATAATAGTATGTTTTTGTACTCGCAATATATACCTACCATCAAAACATGACAGACTTTGAAAAATCTAAACGATCACTATATAACTGAAAAATCGTGATCAACGTGCTATGCAATTTTTCTTTTTCTTTTTACTTAAAACAATATTGTCTATGTCTTAACTTAATTTATAAAAACAAAATCCGATTAAGAAAAGAAAAAAAAACAGACCAACAAAAACCAACAACATCAATCCATAAACTATATAAACTTTTTTGTTTTGTTTTAATTTTTAACATTGAAAAAAAATGACCGATGAATTTGTAAGGGGCGACTTAGAGATTCTTATTTACAACAGGCAGGAGATATTAAGGTGATACACTTTTGGTTTGTATGAAGATGGGTTCAGCAACGAAGGTCAATAAAGCTTCGCTACATCTTATGGTTCATATTGTCGTTAAAAATATAGCTAATATGTACTAATTCAGATCCACCCTATACTATAAACATTGAATACAAACCATATAACATGCAAAAGTGTATCGAATAGCAATAATAAACCAATTAACAAAAGATAGCAAACAATGCTCCTCAACAAGCCAGATTGTAGGGAAAATTGAAAAAAACATCGCACTTTATGGAAAAAACATAACACTAAATTGATAGTTAACTGAGATATAAGAAAATTGAATTTAAACTTTAATGAGCATGAAAAAAAAACTAGTAAAGAGAGAAAATTACTCGAGTAATTCGAGCGATCGCTCACCGGACGCCGAGGGTTTTATGTGTATGACACATAAAAAAACGCGTGTATAATACATAACGTGGGTTAATATATAAAACACACCACGTCCATAGACGCTCGCAGAAATTTTTTCAGAGAAAGGATGTGGGTGTCAAGAGAATTATACTTATAGAATATAATACTTATATTAAAACAAAAAACAGAATAATATTTATAGACTATTATAATTATATATTTTATGTTTTACTGATATATTATGAGTCGTTTAGACCTTAGTTACCGAAATAATAATGATACTCTTAATTCCCAAGGGAATTATAATACAATTTGAACTAAAAAACAACTAACTTGATCAATTAAAACGCAAAATCATGCTATCAAATACTTGATAAAAATAAATGTTTTAGTTTAATAAATGTTTATAGTAAAAAATAAAATTATTTATGTATCACGTGAATTATTAGATGTCAATTACCTTGTGAAACTTACTAACCCTCGGGCCAGAGGCCCTCAGGTAGTAAACGTTGCCCGCGGGAATTAACATCTTTATAGCTCCCTTGATACATAAATAACTATTATATTAGCCAAACAGGTAGAAAATGCATCAACAGATTTTCGGAATATGTATCTAAACGAAAAAACTATCTTAATATAAAATCAATTTTTCCTCAACACCTTAACAATGAAAATCATTCATAAACAAGTTTTGAAAATAATTTCAAAGCTTTAGTCTACATTCACATGATTGTGTTTTTGGTTGTTATTTTTAATATCGTTCTACAACAACAAATATATAAAGATATCGTTTAAATTTCTTTTCCCCTGCTAAATCTGTCAAAATATTTACTATTTTGAAGAGAGAAGCTAGGGTGGCCAGATCAACCGAAAGCAAAAAGAGGAAATCCATGTAAAAAAAGAGGACAATCAAATGAAAGATAGAACACTTTTAAATAACATAAAAATTCGTTAAATATTAAGTTTTCAACTGTTTTGAATATTGTAGCTCATTCTGGTTCCTTCATCAAAGCCATCCATTTCAATATTGTAAACGTTTCGCACTGCTTTGTCTATTGTTTGATGTAATCTAACAGTTTTTGTAAATTTCTATTTCATTTTTTTGAAAGCCGTACATTCTAGAGATTACAATCCCGGGATTAATGAAAGAAATGGATTGTCATATTTGCCGGGATTAATCAATGAAAACACAGAATCCTGTTATCCTATTTTGTTGATTTGATTTTTTTGTTTTTGGTCATATGCAATGCAATCAATCCATTAGTTTGCGAGTTGATGAATATCTCAATAACTAGCAAGTAGCATAAAGACAAAGAAAACCGAAGCATTTTGAGTATTTAAGTATTGGCAGAATGGAAACTCTGCTTTTGTTGATGATACATCGACCACATTTACAGTTCCAAGTCGAAGCTCTATAAAAGTTTTTATTGAAGATTATTTAAGGTTACATAAACAGCAGCAGAAGTGGGATGTGAAACAGGTGATCCAACTACTCACACTGCAACATCATTGATCACAGATTACAACGAAAATGTAACTAAGGATAAGGTTTCAGTTGATTTAGTAGAGAAAAGCATTTTGGAACTGTAACGCAGTTTAATTCACGCTTTATAAACTATAAAAAAACTTTTTTGGTCAGAATGCAACAACATAAAATATTAAACTGGTCAACGCAATTGGTAGAGAAATGAAAATAAGTCAGCAAAATCGTCATAGAGGACCCCATTTGCGAAGAATGTATAATCATTTATTGACCATTCAAGCCGTCATCGAGGATCCCATTGCAGTGAATGTATAATCATTTATTGACCATTCAACCAAGAAGTGTGGAATCGGAACGGACTTTTTCAAACTTTGGAAATTTTATTTCCAAATTAACAAACAGGTTTGACGATAAATCAGTTTGACGAATTATGTTTTCTAAAACCTTTTTCTTAAGTCATTCGAAAGTGTGGTTTTTCTTTATGTAATATTATTAAAGTTTTATTTTGGTTCTTCAATTTTTATTTTTGAGGAAGTTGAATTAGTAAGTTAATGTTTTATATGTATATTCTTTTCGAGACTAAAATATGAATGTGTTTTTATTTGAAAATTGTGTTTTTTCTTAATTACTTATGGTTTTTAATCAAATTTTAAATCCCGGTATCCCGGGTATCTCGGGATTAAAAATTTATGAATCCCGTAGTCCCGGGATCCAAAAAACCCCACGGGATCGGAATCCCTAGTACATTCGTTAACTAATTCTTTATTTTTCTTTAAAACATTTATCCAGGGAAGAAATTGTTATTTATTCCTTCCTCAAGCGCTCTTTGAACTTATTCTAAATTACTCATTATTTGAATCAAGGAGTTATGCTCGTTTTCTATTTTTTCTATCTTGAGGTGGAAAACGTTGACCACCGAATGCAAGAAAACAAAAATATGCCTCATTTAATGGATTTTCTGAAAACAATTTTAACTTTACTGGTGGTTTTGCTATAGACAAAAATACGGCTTTAACGCTTTATTCAATTTCAATACTCTTTCAACAACAGAAAAGAGTGACTACCATCGTGTCTTAGATGAACTAAGAATGATTCGATACTTAATCTGTTTTCAAAAACTAGCAAAACTCCTTGCTTTTCAACACGATCAGTAAAATGTCTATTTTAACAAAACCTATAAATTTAAAGGTTTTTTGTTTTTTTGAAAGAAAATTTTAAAAAGAGGACATTAGAGGACAAAAAGATGACATTTAGAGGACAAACTGCCAATATAGGACAAAAAAGATTATGGTGCAAAAAAAAGATAGGACAAAAAGAGCGGAGGTCTAAAAGAGGACAAATCCTCTAAAAAGAGGAGGGATGGTCACCCTAGAGAAGCCAACTTGTTTAATTATTTGATTATTTATTTAACTTGTAAATAATTTAATAAATGAGATTATCATAGCTAGTAAAGTTTATTCATGTTTTGGTTATAGGCCTTTAAATTTTCCTTGATTTCTAAATATTCTACTTATAAAATATAACTCGTATTATTAATTTTAATGACATTTCAATTTAAAGATAAATAAAATATCAATTTAATTAATCCTTACAACATTTTCTAAATATTGACAATAATTTAATTGATAAAAAAGTAAACATGTCGATATAAACTTATCGACTTTATAGAAAAAAAAACGATAAAAAACAACCAAAATTACTATGCCCGAGATAAATTGGTTGTTTATATCGTTGTTTTTTTGGTGAACTTTAGTTTTGAGATTGAAATAAAGAGGCGCTACTTTCTATGTGTTTTTGTATGGAGAAAACAACAACAACAACCAAAAATGAAAAAAAAACAACGAGCAAAACAATCATGTGTATGTAGACTTAGATTTTTGTAACAAAAGGCCCTCTCTCATGGATTCAATGGAAGAATTTAAAATAATATAATAAAATAATAATATAAAGCTATTAAGAAGACACCATATTTAGTTTTGAATGAACAACTATCATTTATTAATGAATGAAATTATATTTTTTAGATATAAGAACTTATTTTCAAATGAATTGTAACCACCTATTACTTTCACTCACTGTTTATTTTCACTCACTGAAACAGTGACTGAAAGTAATAGGTGGATACAATTCATTTGAAAATAAGTTTATGCTTCACAATGATATAAAGCTGTTATAATGTCTAGGATACGCTATATATAAACACATTCATAAAAACAGGGGCATTATGAGAGGGCATTAAGAATTAATTACGCCCGCTATTAAGACGCTAAAAAACTAAATAAAATTATTTTTACTGTAGTTTTGTCTACAAAATGTAAATAATTCTTATTCAATTTAAGTTAGTAAAATATTTTTATATTTGTTTAAAAATGTTTAGCAACAATATAGTTATTAAATGTTCATATAGTTTTACAAAACTATCCAATTATTTTAAACGTCATACAATGTTTTTGTCATACGTTACAAAATTTAGTAAAATTTGTTTACATAGCAACGTACAAACAACAAATAATTATTTTAAACTTCAAAATAGTTATTTTTTTGTCATACTAGGATACATTTGTATTTTATTTGCATATCAATATAGACTAACAAATTAAATTCTTTCTTAGATTTTAGCTTATTAAGTGAAGCATAAAATCTTGTATGCACCACTGGCGTTACTGGGTATTACGCCCATCAAGCGACATCCATTCCTCGGGCCAGAGTCCCTCGGGCTAGATTACGTCGGTTTCCGGGCGCAATAGCCTACATAACGCCCTTGGTAGATAAATAGCTATTTTATATTTGACAAATATAATTTCATTTATTAATAATGTATCACTCACGTCACTTCGAAATTGATATTGACTGTAAACTATCATTTAGTTCTAATATTTTATACAATTTAATAATAAATTAATACTTCTTGCACGAGTTGTATATAAACTCCAATTCCGCTCCCTCATTTGCGGGAGTCGATTGCATCTTTCACTCCCTAGGGAGTAAAAAATAACAATAGAAATTTTTATAGAAACAGAAATTTTTTACGGTAAATTCAAACAAATTTGTATAAAAACCGCCTACTATTATGAACATCAAAAATTATGATTTTCGTTCTCTTTAACTGATTAGATTTAGTTTTTAATATCATAATTATATTGTGGTCGTGCAAAAAATAGTAAATACACCTCGGGAGAGAGCATGTTATCTTCCTCAGTGAAATGTAGCCCTAAGGCTTCGTCCTCGAGCTCCAAATACACCTCGGGAGAGAGCATGTTATCTCCCTCAGTGATATGTAGCCCTCGGGCTTTGCCCTCGAGCTCCAAACACACCTCGGGAGAAAAACATCTCTTCTTTCCCTTGGTGTATACTCTACTATTCTTTTTTGTTTTTTTTCTTGCCATATACTTTGTAAATTTTAAATCTTTTCATTTTGTTTTGATTTTTCATGTTTGATTTTGTATGCATATTTTTAGAATTTAAGTAATATTAATCAATAATATAAATTTTTTCATTGAAAATGGATATTTATATATGAAACGCATCAGAGTTTATACAAACCAGAAGGTCAGGCGCTCCTCACTTCTTTCATGGAATATCGGGAACGTCAAGAAACCTGTCAAAAACATCAAGGCCCATTTTGTTGAAATGATGGTCTGTAAGACCATGTTTAGGACTATGTTACCACGTTAACATCCATAGAGATTCTATGTTTAAGTTGATTGTTTTTATTTGTGAAACAGCGAGATTGTCTAACAACTTTTTGGAGTATACTAATCCTTCTCGATTTCTTCTCGACTTCTTTACATAGTTTGACGATTTGTTTCTGTTTTTTTTTGGATTGTGCTCTTTAACAAACGATTAGCCATTCCAAAGCATGGTTCAAGTTCAATAATTTTTTTAGTTGCTTTAAAATAAGGATTTTACTTTTCCTATAGTCAGAGCCGTCTTAAACCTTTCGTAGGCCCTAGGCACATTACAATATAAATTATGAAAAAGAAATTGATACACCAGAATTATTTTCTGAACTGTGTAATTAGAATTTTCATTTATCTTGGAATAGTTGCAATAATTGTATAGCAAAGAACAGCCTCTCATCATTGGCTGTTCTTTACATTGAGATAAAGATAATCTTATTCGTGATATGAATTTTGACAACATTATTGAATATTTTGCCAAAGAAAAATGCCGAAAAAAAGTATTATTTAAAAATTTTCAGTTCCTTTTTAGGGTTCCATTTTTTATAACGAACTCTATTGGTGAGAGTATAACGTGTTTTTTGCATTATATCGATTATCTCGTAAACTGTTAATCCTACGGACCTAAAATTTGAGGTGCTTATAAAACTAACTTATACACACAAGATGACCAGCTAAAAATAAATAAAGTTGTTTTCGTTTGTTTTACAGATGTACGATGTGAAGCCCTTAAGAATACATTTTTTTTATCGAGACGAGTAGGGTATCATATGAAAGAGCTCCACTTCAGTATTCCTTAAAAACGTATTTTGGAATTTTTCACCCCACCATTTCTTTTGTATAATTTTGAATAATGACGTTTTGAAGATGACATGAAGTTTTATTGCCGCGATTAACTCCGACCCGACCCCGATCGAAAATCTTAAAATATGTTTGGAATGATAGAAAAATTAGTAGCTTAACGAAAAATATAGAAGAGTGTCAAATACTCATAATTATATATATTAAGGGGGTCGGAATGAAAAGGGGTAAAAACATCATTTATACCAGGTCAAATGGGTTGTCATTTGAAAAAGCACTTGCATTTAGAAACATTGCGATATTTTTCAGAATTTTGTAATGCACAGTTTTTGAATAATTGTTAAGAAATTGCAACAAAAAGATGGTCCCCCCCCCCTTCCATGGATTTCAAGCTTAATTGACAGAAAAATCTGAAAAAATTCGTGGAGACAGGAAGTTTTATAAACTCTGAACGAAAATTATAGCGAAGCCTCAATTAATGATATATCTGTGCTTTTAAGTGATGTGAGTGGAGAAGGTTAAAAAAGGTTTGATTGATCTAAATGAGTATGGTGTCATTTGAAAGAGCACCTAATTTAAGACACATTGCAATTTTTTAGGATTTTGCGATGCAAAGTTTTTCAGTTATTGTCAAAAAAGTAAAACTTTCAGGGGTGCGTTTCGAAATTAACTATGGTTAACCGCGGTTAACTTTGCTCTATCAAATCTCGTTCCATAATTAACCAACAAATTTTAATTCAATACTTGACGTCAATATTTTAACTATGACATTAGTGACATTATTACCTTATGGTTAACCGCGGTTAACCATAGTTAATTTCGAAACGCACCCCTGACCGTTCCCTCCTACGTTTTGACACTGATTGACAGAAACATGTGGAAAAATTCGCATAGACATGGAAGTTTGGTAAATTTTTAATGAAAATTAAAGGGAAGTTTCAAATAATCACATATCTGTGTTTTTAGGCAATGGGAGTGGGGAGGATAAAAACAATTTTTTTGTATACGCTCCCAAAAATAGCTATTTTACGGACTCATTTCAGTCCGTAAAATGCTTAATTTTCGGCCTAGGCCGTAAAAGTTGTCATAGCAATCATTTTAGGACTATTTTAAATGATTCAGTCGATAATATTTTAAAAATGTATTAAACCTAAGAATACAGTTATTAAAATACATGGCGTGCTATGGTATTAGATTCAAAGCTTTCTTTTCCATTCGATTAATAATTATTATGGTTTCGAATATTTCGCTGGTATCTAATGGATTAGGTACTCTGGAAAATTTTGGAGAGCTATTACAAAAAAATATTTTTGCATCACGTACCTAAATTATGTTTTTTAGGACTCATTTACTGACAGCAAATATTCGTCCTAAAAAACCTTATTTTAGGTATTTAATACAAAAATAGCTATAAGAAACATTGCATTTTTTTTTAGAATTTTGCGATGCACAGTTTTTGGGTTATTTTTAAAAAAGTGCTAATTTTAGTATGTACCCAATCCACTCCCCTTAATTTCGATGCTGATTTGCAGAAAAAATATTTCCAATTTAAACCATTTACAAGCTGGTTAAATCATTCTTTAGTTAACACAAACAGCTATGGATAAGATTTAATCTCAAGTAACATTTTTTGTGTCATTTTTTATCATTGTAGGGTTGTGATCTTATATCCACACAAATTGCACAACTTACACAAATTGCTGTTCTTATATTAATTGTAGCAAGATTTGCGTACACAATTGCTGTTCTTAAAATCACAATTAGTGTAATTTCTGAAACACAAATTATACAAAAATATTTCTTGTGGCTGAAAAAAAATTATTTATGCAGGTTTATTTTGACATAAGTTTTAGGCTATGTAAACATAAACAAATTAAAATTGGGGCTAAATATCGTTAATTTATTTATAATTAAGAGCTAATATAATTTTTTAACAATTTCGATATATTTTATTTAAGTTAGTTTAAAATTAGTTTAAATTTATTTAATTTTTGTACATGTACAATGTGTCAAATTTAATTTGAAGTTTTGCTTACACAAATGCTGTTCTTATAACCCTTCCACAAATTGCACAAATTTTAAAATTGACAGGCACAAATTGTGTTTTACCTTGCACAAATTGTGTAAGTTTTGTGGATATAAGATCACTACCTAGATGTGATTGACATTTACTATTGACGTTTACGATTAAACATTTATTTTGTTATGCGTCTATGATCTGGAGTGCATTCGAATATTTAATGAGATATTAACCATTTAATGAATGACAGATGACAGCGTTCGAGAACTCGAAAATCCGATTTCATTTAATTTTGCTGTCAATTAAACCATGCCTCTTATCATTTAATTTTAAATGCAGTATATATCATATTTAAGTTTTAATGAAGTTTTCAAAAAAATTCAAAAATTCAAATTCAAATTCAAAAAAATTTCAAGTAGACCATAAAATTTTGTTTTATTATTTTTAATTAATTTAGCAAATTAGGTATTACGAATTAATTGTAATACAATGAATTAAGTAATTAATTTTATAAAAAAATATAAACAAAATGGATAAAGATTTTGCAACTAGTCAAAGATAAAACCACCAGCTTTTTCATTTTGAAAATGGAGATATAACCAACAGTTCCAATTGGCCAATTACATTTACCGATTGAAAATAAAATTAATTAATAAGGTTTTGCAACCAATTCATTCACCAGTCTCAAACTATTTCCTTAAAGCTTTCGAGTTAATTATAATCTTAAAATTAAATTTGTTTTGAACATTTTTAAAATAAATTTAATTACGACCGAAGTAATTGAAAAATAATGCATTAACAGGAAATAAGATTTTAAATTGATTATAACTTTTATAATCCAACATTTCGTTTATTTATTTATATATTTTAGTTAATAACACATTTATGTAATTTAATAATTAGAGGTTTTGCATAGAAGTGTCAAATTTGACATTACATACATTAAATGAAATTCGTTCGAATACTAAACGAACCTCGCGTATTTTGATTGGTTCATTAACTATTTAATGAAAATAAGACCTCATTAAGTTAAATAGTTTACAACACAACTTAACGTCAATTTTTTTTTTGATTTTGTGTTCTTTTACATTCACGGAACGCTTGGCGAGCAAATTTTATTCGCACTTGTCCGACATTTTTATTTTTGAGTTTATTCATTTTTGTTATTGAATAAAATTATTTTGTTTTTCTTTGTATATATATTAGGGTGTCCCTTATATTAGTGTGATTTCTAATTTAGATTTGATCTTTCGGGCCGTTATTTTAATTGGTGCTATTAGTAAAAAGAAGTAATTATGTAAAATTTGAGCTCAATCGGACAATATTTCACTGTGCCACAAGACTTGCAAAAATTAAATAAAAAAATTGTAAACATTTTATTTTGTTAAATAACTATTCATCTTAAAAAAAATTTAAAATTTAAATTTAAACAGTAAAAAATAAAAATATAAATCTTACAAAAACGTTTCTGTTTCAAGGAAATAGTTTTTCTAAACTTGTTAATCATATTTGTTTGTTAATTAAAAGTGAAAATCGAATTTTTACAAAACTACTCGGCTTTCTTTAGTGCATTTTCCATACTGTCTACGTGTGCTTTTTGCTACAAGTAACAAGTTTTGTAAATTTTCATCTGATTTTACTCTTCCTAAGTACTCCTGGGTTAAAGCCACACCTCACTCAGCAACATCATTTGTAACTTGTAAACAAGAAAATAATTGTTGTGCTATTTGATAGTCTTTCTGTTCATTCCAAAGTATCGGATCAATATTTAGAAAATTATGTTTCAGTCCGAACCTATCGAAAACTTTAATTGTATTAGATGATACAAAGCTACTTAATGTTTGTTGAGGCCAATTATTGATATCATTTGCTGTTAGAGACAATCGTTGAAGACCAGAACCCTGGCGACCTTTAAATGAAAAAACTGAGTTATTTGATTTTTCTTTTGGAATAATTTTTTCAACCATTTTTTTCTTTTTTGAAATTGTCACATCATTATCTAAAATTGCCAAACCAGCCAGTTCTTCTGTCAAATACCATAGATGATCTTTAAATTTTTTAATTGCCACATCGGAAATTATTTTATTGATATTTTTGTATAAGATTAAATCATTCATAAGTTGAAAATCGTTCTTAGGAGCGTTGATTGCATTGGTTGAATTAAACCAATACTTTACACATAAAAGAACAATGAAGACACCAGCCGCCTCTCTTTTTGATAATGCCACTTGATTTCTAAACATGAGTATCTTCAGATTGTAGATGACTCGTGATATGAAACGATTTTCACGAGAGATTTGTGTAACATCTCGTCTTTTTGCTGGTTTTTGCAAAGATCTCCAAATACTTTTAAGTTTATTATTAATATGTTTTTTGGCAACAGTTGGGATCCGTCCTTTACTCCAAACCTCCATGATACCTTGAGCCTTGTTCAAAAATGCTTTTAATGCTGAACTTTTAACAGGCTTCAATCTCATATTGTGAATCAAAAAACGCAATACTTGTAAATTAGATGGTAATCTAGCTCCTCTCAAGTTATCTTCAACATATTCTATTAAGTACACATTTTGTCGTAGACACTTTTTTCTATATTTTGTAGAATCCTTTTTATTACAGTCCATATTAAACACCTTTACTATAAAAATAACTTAAAACGCCTCTAAAATCATACGTAAAATACTTTTTACACTAGATATTAACTTGAACGTTGCGCGTTGTATTGATCTACAGCAATTTTGTGCATGTTTAAACGCGTAAAGTGTTTATGCAGTCCATCACTTCGGTGTGGATATATATTATTAGTATACATAACTATGTTGTTATATTTTTATTATATATTATTATCGGATCCCATAAAGTACGTTAAGATACACAAATAGTCATTTCTTTTATCAAGTATTTAATAAGTTGTCGCTGCCATGAATAATAACAAAGATAACAGCCAAGATTAAAAGAGTGATGAACGGCTACACTTTTCTATTGTACCAGCCTATCATTCTTAGGAAACATTAAGAGCCGGTTGCACAATAGCAGTTTAGCTAAAGCTTAGTAGAACCCGATTGGACCTTAGGTTAGGTTACAAGTTAGGTTAGTTTCTTGAACCACACTTGAACCAACAAAATTGGGCGCTCAACTTGAACCCTGACTTAAGCTCATACTCGCGACTAAACCGCAATTGTTCAACTCGCATCAGGTATAGCATAATTTCCGCTCCAAAACCTCGGCTGACCTGCAATTGTAAACCGGCCCTAAAAGTTTTTGAGTGTTATAATAACTAAAATTAAGAGCCATCAAACAAAACTAATCAGAAAATTAGCATTTTTAAGTGTATAATTCGCTAAAGTATTTATTTAAAAAATAAATTACGAATATAAATAAAAAACATTAAAAGACTTGTGGCACAGTCAGAAATTGACATATCGAGCTGAATTTTTGATACGACTTATTTAAGAGTATAAGGCACCAATTAAAATAATGGCCCTCGAGCCTTTAGAAATTTGAAATTTAAGGGACACCCTAATATATATATATATATATATATATATATATATATATATATATATATATATATATATATATATATATATATATATATATATATATATATATATATATATATATATATATATATATATATATATATATATATATATATATATATATATATATATATATATATATATATATATATATATATATATATATATATATATATATGTATTTTATTTTTTCTTCGTAGGCCTTCTTAAAGTTCGTAGGGCCTAGGCACAGTGCCTATGGTGCCTATTGAATAAGACGGCTTTGCCTATAGCGATTCCCTGTTCTCTTAGTGCGGTCCACAAAATTGTAAAATATTATTACAGGAAACATAGATCAGGATTCATTTCAGTCAAAGCGCGCAAATTTTAGAAGCAAAAGTGCTACTTGGCTATCAAAGTAATATAAAATATATTTCAATAGTGTGGCATTTTTTTTAGCACATGGAAAAACGTTTCTGAATGATCGCAAAAATTTAGGATTAAAATATTTTTGTTGTGTTGTCTTAGGTAATCGCTTGTCTTATTCTATACACTCCTGCTTCTGCACCCACACTACATTGGATCAAAAACGCATCAGAGTACCAGATGTTGGTTATATTATTTCGCATTGATTGTATGTAGCTCTCACACGATCTATAGCTATATTTTCACATCAAAGTGTCTGTCTTAATTTATTAAGGAAACATATTAAGTTTTACACAACTAAACTAAAGGTTTGGCACCCAACTATATAACTAAACCAAGCAAAATTTCCATCACTTGCAAAAATAGCACAAAAATGATTCTTTGGTTGCACCAAAGTATTATAAAACCAATTCAAATATATATTTGAATTGGTTTTATCATAGAATCATTTTTGTGCTATTTTTGCAAGTGTTGGAAATTTTGCTTGGCTTGTCTCAGAAATATTTTAAGTTTGAGTTCCAGCTAAGATTGCTATCCAGAATCAGACCAAAGAATCCAACCTCTGTTCATGTTTGTATAAGCTTGCCATTTAGAAGGAACTGGAGATATTTTGAAGTTTTTTTGAGAGTTGATCAGCAGTCCGGATTTGTTGCACAACATTTATACAAGGTTAAGAGTGGTCTTTCTCATAGCTTAAAGTAAACCTGTAGCCCGAATCATGACCAAAACTGTGAGAAACTAACGCTCTTTTGCGGGAAATGCAACAGAATCGCAAAAATAACAGTTAAACTAGGTGATTAACTGGAATTATTGCGGTGTCTAGAAACTAAATAACGGTTACTAAAACATCACCTAGTTGAAGCATTATTTTGCGGCTATGTAGCATTTTGATGTTTATATTTATCTTTGTGACCATTTCAATGATTAAAGTGAAAACCGTCGAAGGTTCCTTGTTTGTCCATATATGTACATTGTACATGCAAGTGATTCCTTCTAGTTAGAGTTGCTCTAAATTTCTCTCATCATTTAGTAGATTTTCCTGTCTGATAGGCTGATAGAGTTAAGATAGCTTTGTGTAAGAAATTCATGACGGATGCGATAGCAGTTTTACAATTGTTTTAATAGAAAAGATATAAACCTATTGGTCAAACAAGAGATTGGCATTACGTTATCAAGTGCCAACAGCAAACAGTGTTAACTGTATTAAACGAATATATCTCATGAAAAATACATACAATCCCAACCTAACAATAATTCACATACGTTTTTTTATTTTCTAGAAGCAAAAATGCAATCTTAAAAACTTTTAATTTTCTTTAATATTCTTTGTTTTATAACAAAAATGCCATAGTTATTATATTTATGGTTAAATAATTAAGGCCTTTAAATATTTGTGATCAATTGCTTTTTCTGAATATAACTAAACTAAGATTATCGATCGAGAATTCTTTTTGCGGATATAAAATTATATTGATGCCAGGAGAATTTAATAAAAATTATGTGGGATCACCGATCACAACTGATAATGTACATCATAAGTAAATGTATTCTAGAAAACAAAATGACCTTAGAGCAATTTTTTTTTTGTGGACGAGGAATCTTAAGTTATTATCTGGATTGTAATTATATAGTGGTGCAGAGTAGTTTAATTATAATTATGTAGCAATTTATTTTAAATTGATTGTTATAGTTATATCATAATGGTTTTTATTTAAAAAGAATTCGATGCCATGTTTTGTAATAGTTTTCAATTCTAGCATTAAAATTACTCTTTAAACTATGATAACCATCGTTAAAAGATTGTTCCTGCAGACAAATTCTGTAACTGTGAAGAAATGAAGTGTTAAATATTTTTTTTTTGAATTTTGTCACTCAGTTTTTATCATTTTAACATTTTTTGCGATTCCGTATTCAAATTAAATGTGATGTGAACTTTAAAAAATCGAATAGCAAGCGACGCACTCGTCGTCAACGTCAACAATACATAGAATGGCCCTTTCACACTTGTGTGCTGTGCAACGCATCACTTCTTCGTTTCTTACCTCTTTGCCTAAAACTTACCAATAAACTAAATTGGAGTTGCCATATTTAGGGCAAAGACGTAAGAAATGAAAAAGTAATGTGTTGCACTGCATACAAGTGTGGAAAGGGCCAATTAAACGTTTATCTTTATCTTTAACATAAATTTAGATAAATTTAACTTTATTTAAATGTTTTAATAATTAAATTTCAAAGATTTTTATCTATATTTTATTAAAAATGCAAGACAAACAAATCATATCATATTGACGAAACGGTTTTTTTAACATATTGTAATAACAACAACAGAAATTTTTATTTTATCACAAACTCAAACATCAGTGTTATCTTTTCAGTTTTTTACTTCACTCACTTAGATTAGAAATCGTATTTTTTGCAGCAAACTATGATAAACATTTTATTACTTCACCACTTCACAATTATAGAACTTAGTTGCTGATGACCTGTAAATAAGTCACCTGGCTTATCCAAAGCATCAAAATTGAAATTCAAAGGAAAGATGACTTTGTCTCCTCTTTGGATTTCAGCAAAACGAGACGTTTCCTGTCTTCAATATATATCGCCGATGATCACTTATAGGGACGTAAATTACTTGTATAAGTTACTTTATCACTACAGACGCAAATAAAGTTTTCGATGCAGTTTGCTATTATCAAAAGCAGAGGATTCGTTTCCAAATGTTTTAAAAATCAAAGCAACCTGGTTCTTATATGCAGTTTGATTGTTGTCGTTATTAACATATTTTTTAAATTTTAATTTGGTTAAAATCGGCTTAGGGTTTTTACCCGAAGTTACGAAGTTATTTTCTGATGTTTTTAAGGTTTTCATACCTCTTGCGGTGTTTTAAACTTTTCGCTATTGTTTTATTGAATTTTAATATTTTTTTAATCATGTGTGGGATAATTATGTATTAAGGGTGTAAAGTAGGTCCTTTTTACTTGATCGTATTGCTCGAGGGGTTAGTTGAGGGCAACAAACACTCGAAAGGAAAAAAAACAATTTATGCCCGAATTACATAAAAGATTTTTTGTACGAGTAAACCGTAAAATAAACTTTTGCGATTCAAAAATTGTGTGTAAGGCAGGCCTTTTCCTATTGAAATAACAATGCCTAAAATTGAAATAACAATGCCCAAAATTACTACTTTAAGCTCTAAAGAGTAAATATTTTTGACAACATCAAAAGAACTCAAAAAAACAAAATACATAGTGGCTATTTCCAAAAAAACATACATATATTTACAGACATATATGTTTTGTGAAATTTTACTTTGAGAAAATTGTTTAATCTAAGCATTTTTTTGTTTGTTTGTAATTTTATATATTGTAATTAAAATTAAATAATTTGGAAGAAATTTATAAAAAAACTAACAAACAAAAAATTACTTGAATTTAACGATTTTTCAAAGTACATTTTACAAAACACATTAATATACTTATCTATACCATAGATCAAATACAACTGAAAAACAAAATAATATAGAATCCTACTCGTACAAAAAATCTTGTATGTAGTTCGGGGATAAAGTATCTTTTTTGCTTCCGAGTGATTGTTGCAATTTCATTCTCAAGCGGAAAAGACATACTTTGCGCCCTTAATACATGAATAGCTATTTTGTACGAGCAAGATTCATCAAAGAAAAATACAAATATTTACATGAATTAGTTAGAAAAATTTTTTGAGAAAATTAATCCAAGCAGTTTTTTTGTGTAGTGAAATCCGAAATTCTACGTCCACGCCGTGCTACCTGGGTAACGCTAACAGAATTAGGTTGGTGTAGTGGCAGAGTAAATACTGCTTATACTCAATGATTCTGCACCATGGCGAGTCAATGGCGCCACAAAACCAATGCAACTCAAGCGTTTGTTCTCCATGTTAGGGGCGGCTTGGAGCGGGCGTCTGTCTTGGATCAAGCGGCTCGCTATATAAACGTGTAGCAAGCGTCTGTTCTCCATGTTAGGGGCGGTTTGTAGCGGGCGTCTGTCTTGGATCAAGCGGCTCGCTATATAAACATGTAAAAAGGTTGTTTCTTTCACCTTAAGATGCAGAACGAACCCATTCACAAAAATTTGGGTTGGGCGAAGGGGTAACACCCCATTTCCGTAAAAAATTGCTTGTCATGAATTCTGTACACAGGCCTCGGATTACCTCGGATTCATTATTAGAACGATTTCGGAAATTGTACCCGGACTACGAGATAAAAATGCGAACCTGGAACGTGCTAAGCCTTACAAGACCAGGAGACCTACTAAAACTTACAAACCAAATCGATAGCTATATACTAGATATAGTGGCGTTACAAGAACTAAGATGGCCAGGGAGTGGAATCCACACAACAGCCTAGGGATACACTCTCTACTATTGTGGTCATGGACTTTTGCCCAATTAGTATGCGGATATGCACACTGAGAATCCGTACGCAAAAATTTAATGTAACGATCATCAATGTTCATGCACCTACTGAAGACAAAGCAGATGACATTAAAGACATGTTCTTTCTAGAACTCGAAGAAGTCATCAATAACATCCCGCGACACGATATAAAAAATCGTGGTAGGTGACTTTAATGCACAAATTGGTGGAAGTGCAGAACTTAAAACACATGTCGGCCCTAACAGCTTGCATCATACTAGTAACAATAACGGCTTTCGCGCAGCTGAACTAGCTATGATGTATGATCTAGTAATTTCTAGCACTTTTTTTCCTCATAAGAGAATCCACAAAGCAACGTGGAAATCAAACGATGGAAGAACTGAAAATCAAATCGATCACGTCATGATTTCTAAGAGACACTCTACAAGTGTAACTGACGTTCGATCATACAGAGGTGCTGATTCACCGATCATATGCTTGTCATCTTTAAGTACAAGTGCAAATTATCATCTACATTTAATAGGCAAGCAAAAAAGACCGTGCGCTGGATGTCGAAGCATTTAAACACCTGGAAACAGGCAACAGAAACAAATGGAAAACGACCACCGAAATCACTAAACGAATGGTTTGATGACGAGTGCCGCAAAACATTGAGCACAAACAAAAACTGCGAGCGAAATGGTTAACAAGAAACACTCGAAGCTCCCAAACTGATTATCTATGCGCCAGAAAAGCAACAGCAAAACTACTACGGAAAAATAAACGCGAATACATGAAGAGCTGTATCGCAAACATCAAACAACATGCGGCTAATGGAAATTTGAATGAGTGTTTTGACAATGCACGGAACCTGACAAAAGATTTCCACCTAAGATCTACAGCCATCAAAAATGGAAAAATGGATCAAAAAATTAAAAAATGGCAAATCACCAGGTATCGATGGAATCCCTGCAGAACTATTTAAGAATGGAAGAGCAGCGTTGCTTTCACGTATATATGATGTGATTCTTGCAATCTGGGACCAAGAAGAACTACCAGCTGAATGGAAAACAGCTCTCATTGTTCCACTACATAAAAAAGGTGACCGCCTAAAGTGTGCGAATTATCGTGGCATCGCACTGTTGAACACTGCATATAAAATACTAGCTAATGTCGTACTCGCTCGGCTCATCCCGTTCGCCGAATCTATCATCGGCGACTATCAGTGTGGTTTTTGTCCCAACCGCTCAACCACACGGAAAAAAATTATTTTCGATTTTTCAAGATTTCGAAATTTTAAATATCAATCATTAATCTAGTACTGCATTTTCATAAAAAATCTTGATTCAATACATTTTTTCAATGAAATCAAAAAATATTCCCCTATGATTTAAAATACCAAGAGCATAATATTATTTTGAGACAAAAATGCTTCAATTCAAGAAAATCGTGCTTTAATTCGCATTAAAATTGATTGGATTCAAAATGTTTTATGAAATAGTATTTCAAAAGCGAAAACATTTGAATCAAAGTGTTATTTAACGTTTTTAATGTTTTGAGCCAAGAATGTTTTGTTTAAATTCAAAACTATTATTACTTTATCTAAAATAATTACCGAAAAAATCTTCTAATCCTTATTAAATACTCTAATTCAAAACTATGTTTTCTTAACTAAAATTTATAAAAAAAATTTGGCAGACAAAAATAAATAAATCAAAATATTTTGTTTTGGTGAAAATTTATTTATATTAATTGTGTAAACTATTAGTTTAGTGCTTTTAATTCAAAATACTAAATTTGGAAATTGGATATATTTTGCAAAATTTTGACAGATAACAGTTTTCTGAAAGCAGATTATCAAGACGTGTTTTAGTGATTCGTGTTTAACTAGTGTTTGAATAATTAAATTGTTGTTATTAAAATTATCCAAATTAAAAGCAAGTAAGTATCAATTTGTATAAACTTTAACAAATTCAACTATTAACGTTAAATATTTTTTAAAAGAAAATGTTCTTGTATTTTAAATGTGGGCTGATGTGGGCTGTTGAAAAACTAATCAATCATTTGCGATACATACATTAAATGAGGCCTGGAAATTCTAAATCGTTAAAATGTGATCAAAACGGATGTGGTCGAGGCTTACAGATTTGAAGAGGAAGGGAAACAGAAGATGCCATATATATGTGTACAACAATTACATCAAACACCAGAGGTCAATATTTAATTAAATAATATCATAAATTAATTCTAAAAATAAATTTATTTTTAATTGTTTCAATAGATGTTTTGATTCGCGCTTTATTCACTATGATAAACGCTGCTCATGTTCCAACTGCTCAAAAAGCTAACAAATATAAAAAAATTTTGGAAAACCACTATCTCTGCTGATGCTCAATATTCATTAATGAAACCTGTTAAAAAGTCATCGGACATAAATCATATATCAAAATATAGCAAACAAAAATATTTAGCGCATGGTATGTCTACGCAACCTATAATGTTCATATCAAATTCAAATAATACTAACACTGGGTTCCAATTAGCTGCTAAATTGTACTAAACTGCTAAATCTAAATTTGATTTAACAAAATCGCCCAATTTTAATTTAAATTTATGTAATTAAGTGGCCTGATATTGATAGAAACATCAATTTCTTTATAATTATTTAGCAACAAAATATTGATTTAGTCAAATAAAAAGTTGACTAAATTGAATTAGCACATTTAGTACAATTTAGCATGAATTGGAACGCAGTCTAACCTATACTACTAATTTATTAATGATATTATATTATTCTTATTTAGTAATATTTTGCCTTGTATTGATTGTTATAAAGTAATAAATAACTCAAAATTTGCTATATTTAAAATTAAAGGGTTTTAATTCAATATATACCCCCCTTCCAAATAAAATCAAAACAGCTTCTATTTTGATATAAAATTTAATTATTTTGATTTAAAACAAACCGATTTAAAAACAAAACAGGTATATTTAATTTTCAAAATATTAAAATTTTAAATCAAGTTATATGGATTTTGAATCAAAATTTTAATTGTTTGGACCAAAATTTCAAATTTCAATTCAAAGCTTATATGATTTAAATCAAAACATAGATATTTGTTTAGATTTTGAATGAAATCAAAATTATTTAAAATCAAGACAAAAAGTTTTCAAACAAGATAATGTTTTACACACTGATTTTAAATACGTAATCTTGAATTGGTAGCTAAGAAAACACGGGCGAGTATTTGTACATTAAAAATTCTTGATTCAATGCAAATAATTTTAATAGAAGAAAATATTTTTTTCCGTGCACAGATCATTGTTATACCTTAAGGATGATTCTGGAAAAATGTTGGGAGGACAACATCAGCATTCACCAGCTCTGCGTTGATTTCAAGCAAGCATATGATAGCATCATCCGCGACAACCTCTGGTCTGCACTCATACGCCTTGGTATTCTAGCGAAACTTGTTTCTCTGTGCAAACTCACAACATCGGGATCAAATTGTAGAATAGTAATCGAAGGGTCAGTTTCTGACTCTTTTGATATAACATCAGGTGTTCGACAAGGTGATGCACTCGCGCCCGTACTATTTAATTTGGTGCTTGAGTACGCGATAAGAAAAAGCCGCATTGAGACGCAAAACTGAATATTTAACAAATCTACTCAAATTCTTGGCTATGCAGATGATATTGCGCTTCTCGGACGTAGAACAAGCGATATTAAGGATAATCTCTCTCAGCTTGAAAGATGCTAAACGACTTGGATTATGCATCAACATCCAGGAATATACCACCAATATACCATCCCTTTTAACAACATCCAGGAATATACCACCCGGCAATCTGAATACTGGCGACTATGAAGTAGAACGTGTAGAAAACTTCAAATACCTCGGTTCTGTAATAACATCGTCAAATGACATGCAGGTAGATATTAAAGCCAGTGTCTCAGCCGCATACAGAGTTTTCTACGCATACTCAAAACTTTTGCGATCCAAACATCTTTCGCAGTCGTGCAACCTCATACTTTACAAAGCATTAATTCGACCTGTGCTTACCTTTGGAAGCGAAAGCTGGACACTGACTTCCTCCGATTGTAGAATTCTATCAACATTCGAGAGGAAAGTCATACGAACAATTTATGGTCCATGTTAAGTTGCTGAAAATCAATATAGAATCCGAATGAATCACGAAATCAAACAGCTTCTTGGAGGCTGCGAGGTAATCGGATTCATTAAATCCAACCGGATTAGATGGTTTGGTCACGTAGAAAGGGCACCATTAGATAGAATGATTAAAAAAGCGTCCCAACAACAACCAGCTGGTGTTCATCGAAGAGGAAGACCTAGACAACGCTGGCGTGATGACATCATCCAAGACCTTCGTGATATAGGATGTCGAAACTGGTGTCAACTGATCAAGGAACGAGATTATTGGAAGCTGATTGCACAGACGGTAAAATCCCTCCATGGGATGTAAACGCCAGAGAGAGAGAGAGAGAGAGTTTTTTGTTTATTATCTTTTCCTAAACAATCAACTTATTCTTTCTTAATTTCTATATTCATTTATTTAAAACATATTGATGAAAAACGTGTTCTAGACAGAGTTGTGAAAATTTGGCGATTTTTTGATTTTCCAGAAACTTGGCATATAAGTAGTATGGACAAAATAAAAAATACTACTTATTTTAAAATTTTTTTAAAGTGCATAGTTTGAGCATAGGGGGCACCCCAACATGCATGAAAAATAAAAATTCTGCCAATCTGATGTAACTTTGAAATTAAATTGCTCAAGAACGGCTATACCGATTTCATCAAACTTTTTTTTGTTTGATAGATGATTAGTTAGTCCTTTGAAAAAAAATTAATTATAAAAACATTATAATTAATTTTTAAATAAAAATATTAAAAAAACATTTTTAAGGATGGCGCTAGGGTCGAAGATCAATTGGAGTTTAATTAATTATTTTTCTGGAAATAGTTCTATCCTTACTCTAAAATATAACAAATTAGCTCAGAGGCGTTAATTTTTGTTCTTGAGATATTTAATTTTAAAGATTTTTAGTACGACTGAAATTCGAATTTTTCTTCATTTTTTCAAACAACTTCCATTAACAAAAAATTTAAAATCAATTAAATTTTAACTTTTTTTTTTAATTATAGCTCTAACCTTACTTTAAAATATATCAAATTTACAAAGAGGCGTTAATTCGTGTTCTTGAGATATTTAATTTTTAAGATTTTTAGTCCGATTAATATTCTAATTGTTCATTATTTTTTCGAACAATTTATATCATCAAAAAGTTTTAGCCACTGAAGTTCGAGAAAATAATGAACAAATAGAATTTTAATCGGACTAAAAATCTTTAAAATTAAATATTTCAAGAACACGAATTAACGCCTCTTTGTAAATTTGATATATTATCTTTATATTATATTATTATATTATATTATCTTATTTATATTATCTTCGACCCTAGCGCCATCTTTAAAAAGTTTTTGAAGAGAAAACTTCTTTAGTATCGTTGTGATTTTAAACTGGATGAAACGAAAGCAAAAAGAGACAGTGAATATTTTTTAATATTTTCCTTTTTTTAACCGACTTCCAAAAAGAAGGAGGTTCTGTGTTTCACTGTAGGGTTTTTTTATGTATGTACACTGATTTCTCAAAAACGGCTCGTTCGATTTGGATGATTTATTAACCGACTTCCAAAAAGAAGGAGGTTCTGTGTTTCACTGTAGGGTTTTTTTTATGTATGTACACTGATTTCTCAAAAACGGCTCGTTCGATTTGGATGATTTAAATTGTGTTCTATTTGGGTTTATTCACAGAGGGTCCCATGATTTTTTTTATGATGTGAAAAATACCGTTATTCAGAAAATTGGAAAAAACCATATTTTTTATGCATTTTCGTTGATTTCATCACATATTATTCTGTTTGGGTGTTGTGAGCAGTATTATATTGCTAAACTTGTCGAGGTTATCGTAAATAATTTTCTATGACGTGAAATGTGTATGCCGTTTGTGCAAAAAATCATAAAACCATAATTAATAGATTGTCACTGATAAAAGTTTTTCCGGTATTTGAAGTTATTACTTTTAAAACGCTTTCTAGCCGACATTTGCTTTATGACTACACTAAAAATAAAAAAATAAGAAAACCTTTTTGAAAAAAAATAGAATCGACTTCAGAAAAAACAAAAGAGGCACAAAAAAGTGAAAAATAACTCAATTATGGCTTTTAGAGACAAAAATACGTTACATTTTGATTAATTTAATTTAACTATGCTTTACTATAGACAAAAAAATTACGCTATTAAAAATGTTACTATATTAAAATAGTTACTTTTTAACCGACTTCAAAAAAGCAGGAGGTTTTGTGTTTCACTGTAGGTTTTTTTATATGTAGTACACCGATTTCTCAAAAACGGCTCGTTCGATTTGGATGATTTAAATTTTATTCTATTTGAGTTCATTCCCAGAGGGTCCAATAATTGTTTCTTTGATGTGAAAAATACCGTTATTCAGAAAATTGGAAAAAACCATATTTTTAATGCATTTTCGCTGATTTCGTCAAAACAAATTAATCTGTTTGGATATTTTGGGCAGTATTATATTGCTATACTTGTCAAAGGCAGGCACAAAAAAGTGAAAAATAACTCAATTGTTGCTTTTAGAAACAAAAATACGTTACATTTTGATTAATTTAATTTAATTATACCTTACTATAGACAACAAAATTACGCTATTTTACAAAGTTACTATATTAAAATAGTTACTTTTTATTATAATTATTATAGTTATTATAGTTGTTATAATAGGTATTATATTTTAAAAGTTATTTGTAGTACAAAACTGTTCGAAGTCGGTGCCACATTGACGAAAAACCGACTAGTATGTCTTGGGTTTGGCACCGATTTCCAACAGTTTTGTACTACAAATAACTTTTAAAATATAATAACTATTATAACAACTATAATAACTATAATAATTATAATAACAAGTAACTATTTTAATATAGTAACTTTGTAAAATAGCGTAATTTTGTTGTCTATAGTAAGGTATAATTAAATTAAATTAATCAAAATGTAACGTATTTTTGTTTCTAAAAGCAACAATTGAGTTATTTTTCACTTTTTTGTGCCTCTTTTGCTTTTTCTGAAGTCGGTTCTATTTTTTTTTTATGAATGTTTTTATATATAGCGTATCCTAGACATTACGTGTGTTCCATTTACAACATTTTCCTTTACTTTTGTACTAAATTTTGTTTTCAAGTTTACCATCTCAAATGATGGTAAAGATAAATAACAAGCTTACGCATCTATTTACCATGAGAGTATTTGTCGCTTAGAAGAAAAATTTCTAATATTTTTCATCAAATGTTTATACAAATATAAAATTTAAAGCCGAAATGTCAAATTTCTGTCCAGCTTTGTTTAATTGTTTTCATTTTGCATGAATCATAATTTCAATTTTCAGAAATTTTTTAATATCTGATTAATTTTCTTAAATTTAACAAACTCAAAATAAAATTTAAACGTAAAATTTTACCAAAGTAATAATTTTCTTTTCCGTTTTTTAACAATATTGTTTTTCAAAATTGTCATAACAATTTGTTGTCAAACAAAATGTCGGAAACGTGTGGTAAGAAAGAATTTGAGTTGTAGTAGATCAAAAATCTAATACACCTCACATTTATGTCGTTCCATTTAAAATTTGGTTCGAGTACCAAGTTTACCTAAAAGGAACACGGGTATTATAACAACTTTATATCATTGTGAAGCATAAATTTATTTATGTTTTACTGATTTATTATAAGTCGTTTAGACCTTAGTTACCGAAATAATAATGACATTCTTAATTCCCAGGGGAATTATAAGAGGGAGTTATGGATTCATAATAGACCTAGTTTTCATTATAAATTTTTATTTTGTTTATTTATAAACAACATCATTTACATAAAGCCATAGCAACGAATAACAATACCCCAGCAATACAATTTGAAATGAAAAACAACTAACTTGATCAATTAAAACGAAAAATCATGCTATCAAAATACTTGATAAAAATAAATGTTTTAGTTTAATAAATGTTTTAGGTAGTAAAACATAAAATTATTTATGTATCACGTGAATTATTAGATGTCAATTACCTTGTGAAACTTACTAACCCTCGGGCCGGAGGCCCTCGGGTAGTAAACGTTTCCCTCGGTAATTAACATCCTTATAATTCCCTTGATACCTAAATAACTATTTAGTTATATTGTTTTTTATTATGCCCAAAATACATGTGCAGAAAGTCTGCACGCATCTAAAATAGATGTGCAGAATTTTTATATATTTAACGTGCAGAATTTTCGTAACAATGACAGTTCATGTTCTTACGTATTTTGAAATAGTTATAAGTGAAAGTTATCGTAATTTAAAGAAAACTGTCTTTTTAATTAAAAGATAGAAGAAAATAATTGAATCGTTGCCTGTAAAAACATTTATGTCTAAATTAAAATTTAAGTTAAAATTACATATACCTCTGTTTCGATAATCCTTTCCCAAAAATTTATTTATTAACAATATTAGTTTTAATTATTTTATAATTTGGATTATTTAGAATATTTGAATATCTTTATAAACAAATAATCATTACAAAAATAATGGGGTCTATTCAGTAAAATCTTCTATCGAAAGTTTTTGTTATTCTTTTATTTTTTGTATGAAATTTTATAACGGGAAAATAAAATTTCATACAAAAAATAGAAGAATAGCAAAAATTTTCGATAGAAGATTTTACTGAATAGGACCCATTCTCATTTTCAAAAAAATACATTCATTTTTATTAGAGTTATAAAAAAAATAATTCATTTTCAAACAAAATGTCAAAATCATTCATTTTTATCTGAGTTTTCAAGTAGTTTTTGTTTTTTTTATTGTGGTAGCACTGCCTCTGTGCAGCGAAATTAGAATTATAGATATCTTGCAGAATTTTTCTGCATGCAGAATTTACATGTAATTGCTCTCATATAACACATGTTCTAATTTCGCTGCATGCAGAATTCTGCACATGTATTAGGACCATTACATATCCTGGAATAAAAATAAAAAGTTAATTATTATATAAATTCTATATATCATGCATTTTATTGCGCATCTGTTATGACCCACATTTTTCGTTTGCTAATACCTCTTTTCCGTTTGCTAGTTTTTCTCATCATTCCCTTCTCAGAGTGAGTTTTAATATATTTTAGGCACATGCATTTATAATTAATTTCGATTAGTAGATTTCATGTGATTATTGCCACATATCTATACTTCGTGAGGCACCTGTCCTTGCCGAGCCCGAAAACTTTTGTTCTGTGATTTTCCTCAAATCAGCCGCTTTTTCATTCGGCAAGCTTCGAACAATGCCGATTGCCCGCGATCTTGTAAATTTGCTACCACATTTTTTTTTAAACTGTGCGGGTTGGAAATTTGTTTTGGAACACGGTAAGGGTAAGCTTGTCTAACCAAAATGTGTCTGCTATTTCCGAGTCCGACAACTGATATTTCGGTATGTTTGGGTTGTTGGACTAGACAATAACATACAAATTTTTGTCGGACAAGGTTACCCTCGTAACTCGTGTTCTAAATCAAATTTCCAACCACCATAGTCAAAAAATTACAAGATCCCGGACAATCGGCATTCTTCGGAGCTTGCCGAATGAAAATGCGGCCGATTTGATTAAAATCGTCGAGCAAAAGTTATAAAATAAGAATTTCGGTAGTTTTAGTTAAATGATAATAAAATAGAGCTTCCCTACACTGCATTGTTTAAAAATAATTGAAAAACAATAGCTACTAACAGCGCCATCTTTGAAAATATCGAGTGGGGCAATTTCACGAACGTAAAATGCTTTTATCTCGCGTAGGAAACACAATTTTCTCTATGATAGTAAATATATAATAGTACATTATGATGCTAGGACGTAAAGCTAAAGATCTTGGACGTATGTAGAGTTTGCAAATCGAGGCCCTAGCCGAGATTTGCACCCACATTAAGTCCAGAATAGCTTACGTCCGTGCATCATATACTATTTTTTATTCGCCGCAAGCAAAATATTTTTAAAAAAATGTTTATTCTAAATTAAAATTATAATTTTGCATAAATTTGGAAATAAAAATATGTGGAACAAGTTACCTTTGACAAAATATTAGTTATCTTTTCCAAATGGTATAACTATGACAACAAATGATAACAACTATTTTAATTGGATAATGAAATTTTGAATTTAAGGGTTGCTTTGATAAAAATTTCTATTTTTTATAGAATTTAAACAAATACAAACGGTTTTTGCTTTTTTGATGTAGCTATGACAACAAAATATATGGTTAAAAAGTGACACTTTAAAGCCGCAAATCACAATAATAAAGTAACACTTTAATACATAGGCGAATAAAAACGATATTTATTAGAAATTATTAAATAAGAAATCGACAAAATAACATTCAAAACTCATATTCTATTTTTGAAGTGAAAACTTCTTTTGGCGCACCACACACAGATTTTTCCGTAGGTAGTAAGTTAGGCTGATCCGTGACGCTCTGAGGTGAAAGACTAAAAATAATAATAAATAATAATCTATCTATCATTTCTTAACGTTTCAAACTGCGTTGTGGATATCGTGCTCGACTGATGTGCTGTAGGTAGTGAGTTCAATCCCTGGTGTGGTACATATTTTTTTATTTGTTTTTTTTTTATTTTTATTAAATACCATTGAAATTATTTTTTTTTTATTTATGAATTCATAAAAATAATAAAAATTTCTTTATACGAATTTTAAAAAATTGATCTATAACGCTGTTTTTTAAAGTTATATTGCTACTGTCTTTTGCAATTTGCATTCGAGTCATCATGCTAAATAAATATTGAATATATATAAAATTGAAAGTATGTCTGTTTGTCCTTTATGCATTAATACATTAATCATCATTAAAATTTGGGAAGTGGTTGTGTACACTTAATTTGCTTTTTACTTAACTATCGTTTTAAACGGTAGTTTGCTTTGATCAATGTTTTTTTTATTGAACATAATTTTTATGAAATTAAAAATAACGTAAGAAAGATAGTATAACCTGAAACAATTACATTTGTATATGAAAATTATATGTATTGGAATTTTATCATCATCACTAAATATGTTGTCGGTTTGGAATTGTTTGTAATACATATTTCTAAAATTAAGTGAAGACTTAATACTTGTAACTTGATACTTGATAAAATTGATTATATCGATTTAAAGCTCACAGCTACGAGACGGAAATCGCATAAATTCTATACAAAAAAGCATAGCTTATGTATGATTAAACATGGATGGCAATCATGATAAATAAAATAATTAAAAATGGTGGCACTTAACCGATAGTGATTTGCAAACGGCAACAATGCGCATTAATACCAATGAATTTGCTTAGCTTTCCGCAGGAAGATTTGTAAAATTTAAATTTGTTGATCTATGGGTGTGACAACCACGCGTACTTTAGTCCCTGCTATTGGCATATGAGTGCTATTTTGACAATTATTTGGTTTACATTGAGAGGTTAGTGTGTGTAGCTAGCGGTTTATCGTTCTGACTTGTTTCTCATTTATTCTACTAATACGATCCAAATACTACTAATACGATATCAATTGATTGCGATTGCCAATGAAGTTTTCACTTCTGCCGTGTGGTCTTAAGCACACTCTCTGTTTGGTTGGTTGGATGGTTGTTTTGACTTAAAAACATTGTAAAATTATATGAAAATCCATAGCAACTAGAATTTGTTATTCTTTTTACACTAGTGGAAAAGAACCCATTTTCACAGGGGATTAAGCGTGATGAAAATAGACTTTTCATATGCTATCATAGAAAAGCATTTTATTTTGATAAAACATTGCTTTACCAGGGAGTTTTGATATTTGAGCTTTGTGTAGCTTGCGGTAAGGATTAGTTGATTACTATTACGATGAGAGATATCGTATATGAGATATACTATGTGGCCTATTTTTTTTTCTATCACAAAGAATAATGTTAACAGAACGATTACTGTGTTCAACACAGTGGGTGGGTTTGATTTTTTAGAGTATTACCAAATATGCGTGGATCAAAAGAAAGAAAAGAAAGAAAATCCGTTTTTTTTGTACGCTACGTCAAAGGAAAATGTTTTAACCAAACTGTTGTGAAAAAATACCGTCAGAAGTAGCAAAGCATTTAAAGTTACCAGAATATGAAAAATATACAGGTCACTCGTTTCGAAAAAGATCAGTTACATTATTGGCATATTCAGAAGGAGATATGTTAACATTGAAAGACATGGTGGATGGAAGCCGTCAAACGTCGCTGAAGGTTGTGTTATGGATCGATAAAGAACAAATTGGATTGCGCAAGAAAAATTTTGAATTTGCTGCAGGTCAATCAAATATGTCCAAAACACAGAAATCAAATGTTGACTAAATCCAGACTAAATTATTGAGGAAAAAACTGAGTCATCGGTGTCTTTTACTACGGTGTCAAACTTTTACTTTTTTAAACAAATAATCTAAATTTTGATTTTACAATTAACTTTCATTATATAGCATTAATGTTTTAATTATAGCATTGAAAATAAATATCGGATATTTAACAATTTAAATGTAATAGTTTAATTACAGAAATAGGTAAATACATACATATATTTACGTATACATATTGCAACGGTTATAACAAAATCATAACGAAATATAAAATTCTATTCAATTCAGCATAAGTGAAGGCAGCCTCTTCAAAATTATGACAACAAATTCGTAATCATATTCATCATCAATGATTATAAAACGCATATAAAACGCATATAAATGTTGTTGTTTTCCTTGGAAAGGTCAAAAATATTTTATTGAAGTTATTTTCTAGAATCTTTTTTTACAGTTAGGAGAAAAATAAACATAATTTGTTATTTTATTTTGGAACATCCCGGATTAAAGAATAACGATCGGTTATTCGATTATTCTAGATTGTACGGCATTTAGTATTTAAGCAGGTATTTTAAAACAGAATGAAATAATTGTAAACAAAACGCTCTATCGTGCATATAAAACCATGTAAATACAAGTTATTTTTAAATGAGTTTTGTAAAAAAAGGTTGAAGGTTTATTTAACAGAGGCATTTTGTGTATTGTTTTGCACACTGTGTACTGGAAATTTCTACAATAAACCGTTGAGTTTTCAGAAGCTGTTGAAAGAATATTCTATTTTGGAATATTGCTTCCTGTATTGTTTCCTCTGTTGTGGAACAATTAAGGTGTTGAAGACATTATAAAACCGGGTGTTTTTGCTTACTAATCAGTAATCGAATACAGGATGAGTTTTGAAAATTACGTTTATCGAATTGTGAGTAAGGCCAAGTCGAAGTGAAGATCGTTGCACCGAATTTTTTTTTCCGATAGCTCGTTCTGAGTTTTATTGAAAAATGTTGCTAGACAATTTTTGTAGATTATCTTATTTCTTATAAATTATCTACGATGAGTTATTTGAAATTTTATAAGGTTTGTGAGTTATTTACATTTCAATTATAATCAGAACACAATTTTTTAGAATATATTCAAAAAAGTCTGGATAGAATAAGTATAGAAATAAAATATAAATCAATATAATAATTAATTAATCAATTATTTCAATCGCAAGCAAATTTTGCTAATCTTCAAGTCCTTTATTCGTCCATGTATGAGTACTGCTGTCATGTTTGGGGAAGTGCTTGTCAGTCAACAATAAAATGTCTAGACACTGTACAGAGAAACGCAATACGGTTGATTGGTAATACCAAACTAACGGACCAGCTTGATTCACTCCAGCACAAAAGAAATGTGGCTGACTTGGCAATCTACTATAAGTATAACTTTAGCGAATTCTCCTCTAAGGAAATTTAAAATATCCTTCCATCGTGTGCGCAGTATAATCGACAAACAAGAGCTGCCGAGTTATCCCATCCATTTGTTGTACAAATACCTCGTTGTAGAACTGTGTCCTTTCAGAACGACTGTTTCAATAGAGTGGCCAAATTGTGGAACTCAATGCCTTCCTTTGTATTTCCCGATGAATTTTCCCCTCAGGCATTTAAAGAAAATGTCCATCATCACTTAAAACAATTAGTATAGTTATCCCTGTATCCCCATTCCTTCCATTTTCCTCATCTCCTTCCTTTATAGTTGACATGGTATCAACGGATATTCAAAGAGTCTAAATAATGAATATTTCATTGTTAGTGTGCTAAACATGTCTAACTAATTAATAAAAAAAAAAAATTTAATTTAATAATCAAACAATAATATTATTTTTCAAACAACTTTTTATTAAATTATAAATTTCAGACGCGTTTCGGATATAAAATATCCACCATCAATGAAAGAAATTATATTTATGACAATATAATTTAAAATTTTTAGTTTGTTTCTAAAAATATATATACTAGATTAAACATAAAAAATTCAAATCAAAAATGAGAAAAATTATTTATTTATTTATTTATTGACAATTAAAGCCTTTATTTACAATTATTTCCTTAAAATTATTCAGATTTAAAATTACATTTTGTTCACTTAACTACTATTTTCAAATAGAGTTTTCATTTTAAATTCAATTTTTTTCTTAAAACTACTTCTACTAATTTCATTATTATAAAAAACATTGTACTTATTGAAAATTCTTATACATTTATCAACTGTGTCATTAAAAGAAAAGTCGTTAGAATGATTTGCTTCTGTTAAGACTCTGGCATTTCTCAGTGAATAGTTCACTTGTCTAACTAAAAGTCTATTCGTCAAAGATTCTATTTTAATGTTTTTCCGAACTAAATCAAATCCTAGTAATGCTAGCGCAAGTTCTCTTCTATTTTCTAAAGTGGTCATATTAATCAATAACAACCTATTCTTATATTTAGGTAATTTATATCCTGAAAATCCTATAGGTCTGAGAGCAAATAACAAAAACTGTTTTTGAACACTTTCTATACGATTAATGTCTTCTTGTCTATAAGGAGATCAAACAACACTAGCATATTCCAAAGTCGATTGCACTAAGGCCACGTACAGTGTCTTTGTTAAATATGGATCATTAAATTCCCTAGCTCGTCTTTTAATAAAACCCAAAACCGAATAGCTACTACTTATCACTTTATCAATATGACTTTTAAAGTTTAATTTGCTGTCGAAAATAACGCCCAAGTCTCTAGTTTGACAGTCTCTTTTGATAATTTTCCCTTCTATCTCGTAATCGTATTTGAAATAGTCACTTTTTTTATTGAAAGAAATGACTGAACATTTGCCAACATTTAATTTCATGCCATTCAATTTGCACCAGTCTGTTACTTTGTTAATATTATCTTGAAGATGTTTTGCATCTTCTACGTTGTTAATGGCTTGAAACATTTTTAAATCGTCTGCAAATAATAAGTATTGTATGTCATTGAATAGTTCTGGTAGGTCGTTGATAAATACTAGAAAAAGTAGAGGCCCTAAGACACTACCTTGAGGAACGCCTGAGGTCATATCAAAAGTTAAGGATTTTTTGTTTTTAAATTTTACTGTTTGTTTTCTGTCTTTCAAATATGAAGTTATTAATTGCAATAAAGGACCTCTTATTCCATACTTTTTAAGTTTAATTAAAAACTTTAATTTAAGGTTAATTAAAACTATAAAATAAGGCAAGAACAAAAAAATAAAGAAAGGTATTATGTTATAATTGAATTGTATAAAATATTAGAACTAAATGAAAGTTATTCATTCAAAATTAAAAATGGTGACTTCTTAATAGCTTTATATATATCAAACTCTTCCATTGAATCTATATTTAAAAAAATTCTACTTGAAGCCGTATTTTTCATTTATCAAAGGCTATCTATAAACTAAAAATAAACCAAATTAAAAAGGGTCGAGTCAAAATGTCGCAAAATTTTGCTGAACTTGACTGAAATTGCTTTTTAAAAAGTTCATTTAATAATAAAATATTTGATATTTAACATAAAAAAAAAATCTGAATCTAAAAATCGCCATTTTTATAATTTTCTTTCAGAACAAAAAAAACTGATTCCCGACAGTCATATGCACAACGAATTTTATCTCTAAAACAAAAACTGACGCTAGACCTAAACTTTCACAAGTTGTTAGATATAAAATAAGCTTCAATTTAGTTTAAAAAAAAAAAAAAATGGCTATGCCATCTTTTTTTCAATTACACCATTTTTTTTTTATGTTACACCGTTAAAAATTATTTCAAAAAATTAACAGTGTACATTTTTAAAAACTTTGTTCTAATACCTATTCAACGACATATCATTTATGAAAATCGATTGAGTAGTTTTTCTACAATCGCTCGTCAAAATGAACTCACATCACAAAATAACAAAACTTGAGGGGCACCCTGTGAAGACCCCTGGTCGAGAAAAAAAATTCTAAGAGAACTTGTATTTTTT
>OY856186.1:142573346-142610846 GCA_963693315.1 Diogma glabrata | reverse complement strand
GATTAGTTTTTGGACAATATTGAATAAGTTCAATAGAAAAAGTGGTGGGGGTCCTCCCGAACACCTGTTTAATGTGTCACACTTTTTTCAATGTTTGTTGGGAGCACACAGCATTCGTTCGTGAACGAATTTTGATGACACTTTGGAAAAAGATGCAAACATGTATGACAAAGAACTGATTAGTTTTTTAGCGATAGTGAACAAAGTGGTGAGGGGTCCCTGGAGCACCTGTTTTTTTGAAAGCTCTATAACTTCTGTACCTGATAAGCGAATTGGATGGAACTTGGTACATGAGTATGTAGTACGGTTTAATAGTTCTGCATCCAAACTTCCGGTAAAAATTTTTTTTGTACTTTTTTGAAGTTTTTTCAGTGTCTTTATGCACACTACAGCCTACAATAATGAAGTGATTATGATGAAACTTATGGAATAGGGTTCCAATTGGTGTAAGAAGATAATTATCATCTTTTGGGACACATTGATCAAAATGGCGGGGGGTCTACCATACAACTGCTGACTTTTCACACTTTGTTTTTAAAGTTTGTTGGGAGCATACAGACTTCATTCATTAATCAATTCTAATGACACTTTGGAAAAAGATGGAAACTTAAATGACAAGGAACTGATTAGTTTTTGGACAATATTGGGATAAGTGGTACGGGGTCTCCCGAACACCTGTTTAATGTGTCACACATTTTTCAATGTTTGTTGGGAGCACACAGCATTCGTTCGTGAACCAATTTTGATGACACTTTGGAAAAAAATGCAAACATGTATGGCAAAGAACTGATTAGTTTTTGAGCGATAGTGAACAAAGTGGTGGGGGGTGTCGCATTCACCTGTTTTTTTTAAAGCTCAATAACATCTGTACCTGATAATCGAATTGGATGAAACTTTGTACATAAGCATTTAGTATGATTTACAAAAATTCTGCATCCCAACTTCCGGTTTTTTACTTCCGGTAAAAAAAAATTTTTTTTAATTGTTGGCAGTTTTTTCAGTATCTTTATGCACACTACAGCCTACAATAATGAAGTGATTATGATAAAACTTATGGAAAGGTTTCAATTAGTGTAAGAAGATAATTATCATCTTTTGGGACACATTGATCAAAGTGGCGGGGGATCTACCATACAACTGCTGACTTTTTACACTTGGTTTTTAAAGTTTGTTGGGAGCATACAGATTTCATTCATCAATCAATTTTAATGGCACTTTGAAAAAAGATAAAGACTTTATTGACAAAGAATTGAGTAGTTTTTGGACAATATTGGGATAAGTGGTGGGGTCCTCCCGAACACCTGTTTATTGTTTCAATGTTTGTTGGAAGCATACAACATTCGTTCGTTAAGTAATTTTGATTACACTTTTGGAAGCTCAATAACTTCTGTACCTGATAAGCGAGTTGGATGAAATTTGGTACATACACATTTAGTACGGTTTACAACAGTTCTGCATCGTAACTTCCGCTTTGTCACTTCCGATAAAATTTTTTTTACTTTTTCTCGTACAACAGAATTTATGTTTGTTGGGATACTACTGCCTGCTTTAATATTTTTATTATTAGAACTACGAAGTCCATAATATTGGTTAGCTTTTAATTAAAGTATTTTATGGATATTAGCTCATTATATATCCAGAACACTATGTTTCCAGAGCTGTGGTGAAGTCAGCCTATGCATCAGCGTCGCAATATTTTTTTTCTTTTAGAAACTTTTGTAACGGAAGAAAATGTTGCTACATACGAAAAGTATTTCAATAATTTTAAACTGAAATGGGTGCCTGCAACAAAAACTCATAACTTTGGTCGAGCTAGTGGTGGGTGTTTATATGGATTCAGAAAAAATCTAAAAGAAGTCCTTCAATTAAAATTCGGTAATTATAACAATATAATAGTCCTATCAGCCAAACTCAACCATCAAAGTGTGATATTCGTGCCTACATACATCAACTGTAACAAATGGGATAGTGATTTCGAATGTTTAAAAAGCTTTTTTGGTTTAGGTGTGGCTGAAAATTACATAATAATTGGAGATTTAAATATTCGAATCGGTAGTGAACAGAATTTTGAAATCAGTATTCTTGAACAATTTCCAAATCTGTACCTAGAAAGGAAATCAAAAGATAGTAAGACTGATAGCAGATGGAAGAAGTTCCTAGATTTTGTTGATGATATAGGTGGGGTAATTTTAAATGGGCGCACGCCTGGGGACACAGGAGGAGAATTTACGTTTGTGGCTGAAAGAGGCTCGTCAGTAATTGATATTTGCAGCGCCTCAATAGATCTGCTACATGAAGTAAAGGATTTCAAGGTGGTACCACAAAACTTCTCTGATCACATGCCGATTGTGTTACAATTATATGGAAATAAAGCACAAAGGCCCCATCAACCATTAACACTCTTACCGAAAATTAAATGGGCTGACGATAAAATAGAGCAATACCACAATAAGATTAACCATTTACTATCACGTGATCCCAACCCGAACCTACAACCAAAACCAATTGAGTTTATTACAAACATCATATATAACGTAACCAAATCCGTCCCAAAAATAATCCAACAAAGATGTGTAGAATTCAAAAATAAATGGTTTGACTACGAGTGCTTGCTGGCCCGTAAAAAGTGCTTTAGATTATTAAATTTGTTCCGAAAAAGAAATATAGCACTTACCAAAAGCCTGTATATGCAAGCAAATTATCAATACAAGCATATGTGTAGAACTAAAACACAAGAATATTACCTATCGCTTACAAGTAGACTTTCCAACGTTAAAGATTCTGGTGAGTGGTGGACTATCGCAGGCGAATTGAAAATGCGCGGTCTCATAGTAGGAAATAACTTAGATATTACACATATGGTGCAACATTTTCGCTCCTTGTTAAATCCCCCTCTTAATACTAATCCAACGTTATATGCAGAACCTTCGATAGTCAACGCAATTTTAGACGAAGATATTGTGGTAAATGAAATACTGGCAGTACTTAAGGCAGCTAAAAATAACAAGGCCCCAGGTATGGATCGCATCCCGTTTGAATTCTATAAGTGCGCACCAATCTCTTTACTGAATGAATTAGCAATAACCCTAAATGAAATATTTCGCAGTGGAACTGCCCCCAAATCATTCAAACGCTCAATAATATTCCCAATTTTCAAGAAGGGTGATGTAAATAGAGCCGAAAATTATAGGGGTATTTCTTTTATAAACACCGTCGCGAAAATATTTACTGGCATTCTTCTGAACAGATTGGAGAAATTTGTTGCTCAGAATAAGCTCCTCAATGAATTTCAAGCACGGTTTAGACGAGGATATTCCACCAATGATTGCATTTTCTCATTGTTCTGTATTATCAAATTAAAACTTAAACACAAGAAACAAAAAATCTACGCATTCTTTGTGGATTTTCGAGCAGCCTTTGATTGCATTGATAGGGATGCACTTTTCTATAAACTGTCTAATATGGGGGTATCGACAAAGTTTATTAATATTCTCAAATCACTATATCATAATACAATGTCAGCAGTTTGGAATGGTAAAGATTTATCAGACTGGTTTGAAACATTGATGGGTGTTAAACAAGGTTGCCTTCTTAGCCCACTATTGTTCGCACTTTTTTTAAATGACATCTATGAACATTTGGATGGGGGTATTAAAATGGGAAACTGGAATATCAAACTTCTAATGTATGCAGACGACATTGTGTTACTAGCTGATAATCCTGAAACAGTCCAGAAGATGATTCAAAATCGGGAAAATGGGGAAAATTAGTATTAGTATTAAGTATTAGTATTAGTATCAATCTAACGTGGAGTAATTTTCCCAACAAAAAGCTTGTGCCGGTGTCGCATAAATATAAATTATTTAATGCAGTATCTCGAGCGATACTATCCTACGGAGCTCAAACATGGGGCTTCCAGTATTTCGAAGAAGTTGAATCCTTACAGCGTTTTTTCATTAAAAAATTGGTTGGACTTCCGCAAAACACACCAAATTACATGATTAGCCTAGAAACCGGAGCACCGAAGCTATTTCTATTTACCTTTAAATTGCATGTAGATTTTATCATAAAAACCCTTCAACTGCCAGAAAATAGACTAACAAAGTTCCTTGCGATGGAATGTATCAAAGAAAACGTATTCTGGACACAAGAATGGAAAAGTCTCGCTGAAAAAGTGGAAGTGCATTTTGATTTGAATCAGTTTAATCAAGGGAGTCCAAAACCACTGCAGTTTTAGCAAAGATAAAAGATATGCACTCCCTGGAAAATATTATAAAAGCTCGAGAATCTTCGCATGGTGAATACCGGAAACTCTGTTACAACGGACCCAATGTATACTTTAATGACAACCACAGTCTTAGTATAATTCGAACATTATTTCGCGCAAGAGGAGGCCTGATTTATTTAAACAGCCGAACCTATCGTGCAGAAGTGAAGACTTGCTCCTTGTGCAATATGAATCAGGTGGAAGATACATATCACTTTGTAGCTGTATGCCCAATACTGGGAGAATTTCGTTTAAAATGTTTGGGAAAATTAACCCTCGAGAAAGAAGAATTATGGGATTGGATGAATGGGAAAAACTGGAAAAATTTAAATGAGTTTTTGTCGCAGGCATTCGAATACTGGCAATATTTAGTTAACGAGTTTAACGCATAGTTATACGGTTGGTCGGGCACATGGGTTTAGTTCTACAGAAGCTTTTGAAGCGTAATCAAAGCTAAATTACACATACAAATATCTACTTTCGCAACAGAGCTTTTGTGGATAGGTAACTTGTGTTCCCGTCCTCAGTAAAGTAGGTGTATAAGTATGCATATCTTGCTACAAGTGGAGAATTTCATATACCCACTATAGGGGAGTATCTGAATGACATGTAAACTAGCATTGGCTAAGCCTTATTCCTTTTTTATTATTCACAGTAATCTTTAAGTATAGAAACAATTAATTTTTTATTAGTCATATTATGGGATAGAATAAAAAGATGAATTGCAAGAAAGAATGTAAATTAATGTAATATTTTGTTTTGCCTCTCGTGACAGACGACTAAAAGTCATTGTCATATATATATATATATATGTTTTCTTAAGTAATAAATGAATCGGTGGAACTCTGAATAAATTGCTAACTTAATTATGCAAGTGTTAATTAACTATAAGTAAGTTGTATTAGGATAAGATATATAGTATGTAATGTATAAATTTGATTCATTTCATTTGTAAACAAATTAATAAGAAGAGAAATAAACATAATCTAATCTAATCTAAATCTATTGGTAATACTTAATAATGCAGACATTTTTTTTATTTTTTTAACGGCGTTCATGCTCCATGTAAGAGCGTTGCCAGGCTACTTAGTTTTGAATATTCGCCACGGTCATTTGCAACAGCGACAAAATTACCATGGCAGCCGATTTTTTGAAGGTCGTTTATTACGCCAGTCTCGGATTGTAGTCGTGGTCTACTTCGTTTATTTTCTGGGGTACGATTTTTTGTGTTAGTTGATACATACGGTGATCCAAGGAGAGGTTTAATTGAGTAGAAAGTTTGATTTCCTACAACGATTCAAACTTTTATATCTATAGATATACTGTTGTTTGAGTCAAGCATTGATCCCAAATATTTAAAAAATTCAACTCCCTCAATTTGTTCATCGCCGCACATCAAATCTTTCTCCTTAGCCTCTCTTGAAACATTCATATGTTTATTTTTAATGTAGTTAATTTGAAGACCAGTTTTTCTAGCACCACTCTCAAGCGACTTGAAAGTCTCACTCATAACAGCTTCACTTCGGCCGATGATGACAACATCATCAGCGTAAGCAATCATCTGTACTGAGTTTATTGACAAAATATTGTTATTAGTCGTTAGTTTCTTTTGACGACACACATATTCCAAGGCTAGATTAAAAAGTATAGGCGAGTGTTATGTAGACTGGAGTATGATAACGTAGAGCGGTAAAGTTCCAGATTTATATAATGTCTGTTCTCTCATATTTCACAATTTTGCTTATCACACGTAGCTCATAATAGTTTCTCATTCGTCCACAATCTATAGTCATGTTTTCATATAGTTTCCGTTACACAAATTTGTTCTTAGCATAAAACAATTAACAATAATATTTCCTTTACAATCCCCTATTATTGTTTCACACTGCGTTTCACCGGCACTACTTCACCACACTCCATAAATTTGAATTCTCCGGACTGTAACCGTAATTGCTCTAAATATTTTCAAACCTCAAACGGCTGTGCATATTTGTCCAATCGTTTTGTTGTCTAACAATTATTATCCTACAATCAGTTTAGCAATTGTTTTCAAGACGTATTATATTTCTTATATAGGCATTTTTGTCAATTTAATCTAAATTTTACTGTAATACGGTTGTAAGCTATTGTTTCATAATACATGGACATCATAAGATTGGTTGAACTTACGTTTGATCCATTCTAATATATTCATGTTTCTTCTCGATGCGTTGGAGATGGCTTATTTCGTGAAATCATCTTGCAATATTATGTATTACAAAATAACAAACAGTTTTTTTTTGAAACGGAAAATGTGCTAACATTCTATAAATTTCCCTTAAAAAAAAACTTTGTCGAATTTTCGATATTAAAATTACTATATAAGAGATGACTATACGATCTTTTGTCTCTTAAAATCACTTATACCATTGTGACTCTGTCTCTTGATCTGATTGTCTTATTGGATGAAGTTTGACAGTGGACGCAGTTCGAATTAAATTTATTTAATCGATTTATTGGTTTTTAATTTACTTTTAATATACAATGAAAAGAATTAATAGTTTAATTTTGAATTATTTTATAAAATATACAAAAAAAAAAATAATTAATTATGTGTTGTGCATAATTAAATTAAATCGGAAGAAAAAAATTAGCAAAATTTAAAGAATTGATTAGTAAATTTATGTTTTTTTTGTTGTGTCATAATGGCGGTCGATTTGATTGTTTCTAAATTCATTGAGTCCGATTAAAAGAATTAATAGTTTAATTTTGAAATCCTTTAATAAAATATACAAGGAAGAAAAAAATTAATATGTGTTTGTGTTGTGCATAATTAAATTTAATAGAAAGAAAAAAAATTAGCAAAATTTATAGAATTGATTAGAAAATTTATTTTTTTTTTGGTGTTATAATGGCGGCCGATACGGTCACTTAGTTACTGTAAACAAATCTTTAAGTCATGTTGTGAAAGGTATACTGATTTAATAAAGTTAATTAATAAATAATTGTCAAATAAACTAGCGAAGAAAGGTAAAATATTTGTTTTTATGCCCTTTGAGGTTTAATATTTATTTTCACGATCATATTTGCCGCTTGAACAGTGAAAATTCTATTATAAATTTAGAAAACCACATGATGAGTGTAGTGATTTGGGTCCAGTTGGTAGTCAATAATACTGTTTTAAGTTGAATTAATATAAATATCACCAGACGTCGGTATAGGATCAGGAACAGTTTTTGGAATAGTTTTGAATCATATTCCACGTATACCTGGTTCAACAATTATAGATGTTTCAACATTTAGTCTGATTATTCCTGATTAGACAATTATATATAGTTCAACCCTTATTCTACATTTAACTGATTCAACCATTATACATGTTTCAAAATTTTATTCTACGCATACCTGCTTTAACCGTTGTATGTGCTTCAACATTTTTTCGGAATACGCATGATTCGGCAATTATATATGTCAACCTTTAATCGACTTATACCTGATTCATCAATAGTATAGTTCAACATTTATTCTGGAGATACCTGATACGACAATTATTTCAACATTCATTCTGAATATACCTGATTCGACAAATATTTGTATTCCAACATTTAATCGGAATATACCTGATTAGACAATTATATATAGATTGAAACGAAATCCTGCAGCCATCCTGCTTCCTCGAACGAGGAAACTGGATGTCCTGGGATTAACGAATCTTATTTTTGTCCCTTTGGTCGGAAAATCCGGACCAGCTCATTGCGAGGCTGGAGTTTCAGGGGAAAGGTGGTCGTGGGTGTGTCCGGCAACCAGAGGGTCCTAGAAGAGCAGAAATTATATACTTATAAGCATGGCAGGGCTGAAAATTCCCACCTAACCACTGACTGAGAAATCATTCTCTCTTTACACTATTATAACTTATAAAGACATTCTACCGTTAAATGTTACCGAAGGTAACAATAGTTATTGAGCGAAACGTTGTGCTGACTTAAAATTAAAATAAATAATTTAACGACTCACCTATTCCTGCGAGGAGGTTCCAATTCCAGAAATTACTGGTACTTCGATAAAAAAAGACAACACTTGTTGTTGCGCCAGTAATAGGCATGTAATATTCAAATTTTATTTTAATTTTTTATTTTTTTATCCAAAGAAAACATGTATTTTTATAAACAAATGAAATCACTAAATAATCTTTGATTTAATTATATATCTTTTTATCAAAAGAAATCACTAAAATAATCTTTGATTTGGTTTTATATTTTTATCAAAGGAATCATAGATTTTTATCCACAAAATAAATAATTAAATAATCTTTGATTTAGTTATATTAAATATATATTTTTATCAAATGAAATCATAAATTTTTATTCACAAAATAATTCATTAAATAATCTATGATTTAATTTTATATATTTATCCAAAGAAAACATGTATTTTGATAAACAAAAGAAATCACTTAAAATATTCTTTGATTTGGATATATATTTTTATCGAAGGAATCATAGATTTTTATCCACAAAACAAATCATTAGATAATCTTTGATTTAGTTATATTAAATATATATTTTTATGAAATGAAATCATAGATTTTTATTCACAAAATAAATCATTAAATAATCTTTGATTTAGTTTTATACTTTTATCCAAAGAAAACATGTATTTTTATAAACAAAAGAAATCACTAAATAATCTTTGATTTAATTAAATATCCTTTTATCAAAAGAAATCACTAAAATAATCTTTGATTTGGTTATAAATTTTTCTCAAAGAAATCATATATTTTTATCCAATGAAATCATAGATTTTTATTCACAAACTAAATCATTAAATAACCGAAAACAAAACAAAAAAACACAACCGAAAATAAAGAAATAAGAAATTTAAAAATGCTTTCCAAAAAAACGAATTTACTTTAAAACTAACTATCTATCAACCGCCTCGCTTCAAGATCAAAAACACAAAAACGAAAAAACGTTACAACCGACCACGTCTACTTTTCTATCGAGAGTCCCCAACCAAAACAATATCACCAAAGTTTACACCTCGGTGTTATCTGAGTCCTAGTAATGAAGATAACAAAAAAATAGTGATTCGAGAATTCCACTTTAAAACTGTGGGAATATTTTTTCCACAATTAAATAGAAAATTTATCAAGTGTCAAAAAAAAAATAAAAATTAACAGAAAAACATCACAACGGAGTTTTAGTTTTAATGTTAACAATAAAGAAATTGGAGAATTATCTTTTTTAGAAAACCGTTTAAATTAGATTTAATTTTATTTAATTTAATAAAGATGTTTTGCCATATTGCAAAACTAAAACATGGGAATGGTTGTAATTTAAATTAATAGAATTTTGCATTATTAGCAAACTGAAACTTGGTTTTAAAAGGGTCTGAGATGTCATGAGACAAAAATAAATTTGTGGAATCTGGAATCGGGCACCTTGTGACGGAGGAAAGTAAAAGTGAAGAAATGAGCACGAAAAGATGGTGTTTGGGAGCACCCTCGTCACAAGATCAACCCTTGTTCTACCTATAACTGATTCAACCGTTGTACGTGTTTCAAAATTGTACATAGGTGTTGCAACATGTATTCTGAATATACCTGATTTGTCAATTATATACTCCAACCTTTATTCTACGTATGCCTGATTCGACGAGTATATATTTCACCTTTTAATCTGCATATACCTGATTTCAACATTTATGCTATTCTACCGTATTTCAACCATATTTCAACTCAACATTGATCTACAATTTCTTGTGCTGTTACAACCGAATTTCAACGCAACATTTTGATAAATTTCTGGCTGTCTATCGAATTTCAACGCAACATTTTGATAAATTTCTGGCTGTCTATAGTATTTCAACGCAACATTTAAATAAAATGTTTGCTGTTACTACCGTATTTCAAACATATTTCAACGCAACATTTAAATAAAATTTTTGCTGTTACTATCGTATGTCGAACATATTTCAACGCAACATTTAAGTATTATTTATGCAATTTTGGCAATGACACCTTGCCTATGGGATTTTTCGCCGCTGATGGAGGGCTAAGGCCGTAAGACCTGGAAGCCGGGAGGATATAATCATGGGGTGAGCGAACTTTGTTTATTTTATTTACTTTTTTTTAACTTAGAGGTGTGAATGCGTGTGAAAGGGTGTACAAGTGATTGAATGGGGGGGGGGGCTTGCTTGTCGATGCGTGTGTGTGTGTGTGTGTGTGTGTGTGAACTGGCGATGCGTGTAGCGAGACACATTCAGTCTAAATTGGAAATGATTCTAATCAAAATATTTTTGCTCCGAGGTAATACTTAGTATTCCAAATACATTTTCTTTTTATTATATTACCTAAATTTATTAATTTATATTTTTAAGTAAATCAAAAATCATTCTCAAATAACATGTAATCCAAACAAAAAAAAACAAATTCTCGTCATGTTTTATGTTTATTAACCGTATTATACATTAACCAACTGTAAACTACAGGTATTTAAACAAACTGGTTTTGAAATATTTAGTTGGCTTGCGAATAAATTATAACTTTTTTTTAGCTGTAACTAATTTTTTTGGTAAGTTGTGGTGATTGCGTACGGTTTCAAAATTTTTTGTGTTATTAATAAAGACGAAGGAAATAAATAATGAAGACTTTCAATTTGGCGTGTGACGTTCTCCCGTGCTCCAAGATTTGATTCACGGTTTACCAGCAATGGCAGAGGTTTACGCACGGCCTCAGATTGATCCGATGGCAGCAATACAACTTATTTTTAATTGCTACCATGTACGGTGCTTGCTGCGAGTCTTGGAGCTTGGTTGTCTTGCTTCGCAGTCTGAGTGTGTGGGTGAATGTTAGCGTGTATGCAGCGTGAGTGTGTGGGCGTATGGGAATGATTGTGGGGGTTAGACGTGCTGATCGTGGTTCTTTCGCAAAAGGGGTCGCCAGAGTTTCCCTTTTTCCCTTGTATTTTTTTCCCATTTCTGTATATTCTCGTAAATTGCGTACATTTCTGTATTTGTGCTGAAGCAGCAGGTAACAATCTATCAAATCCACGATGACTGAGCTTTAGTCGATAAGGCGTTAAATAACTCTAGGTACGCAGCCTGCTATGCCATTCTCATTGGTTCGCCAATGAGAAAGTTCTTCATTACACGAGGTAGCATCACCTTGTCTTAAACCGGAGTAGACTTTAAAAAACTTTGATTTTTCGTTCTCTCCTCGTACACAGCATTGAGAGTTCTGTACTCTCATTTTGCATAGTGATACCAGTTTACCAGGAATTCCCATTGAAACCAGAGCAGACCATAGAGTCTCTCGTTCGAGAGAGTCCTAGGCTTGCCTGAAATCATTGAAGAGTTGGTGCACAGGTATGTTGAACTCTCGGCACTTTTCCAAAATCATCCTTATCGAAAAAGGTGCATCGGAGGTACCTCGGCCCCGCCGGAAGCCACACTGATATTCTCCAAACAGTTGTTCAGCAGAAGGATTGATTTTTGATAGCAAAATGTAAGAAAAGGTCTTATATGCTGTGCAGAGTAGGCCGATTGCTCTGTAGTTTGCAGATTGTAGGCTATTACATTTTTTATGGAATGGTATCAGCATAGCTGTGTTCCAGTCCTGTGGCATGGTTTCAGTCCTCCAAATCATTTGAACAAGTTCAAACAATCTTAGTAGTTTTACCACCATGTACAATCATTTCGGATGTTATATCGTCGATACCAGGTGCTTTATTGCGTTTTAATTTTGACAGCGCCGCTTCTGATTCCTCTTTGGTTGGTTCGTCTACATGTACCTTTGACACACGAGTAAGCTTTGCTCGTCGCCCGATTTGTTGCTGGTCACTTAAGTTGAGAAGATTTTCAAAATAAGGCCCAAGTATCTAAAATATTTTTAAGGTCTACTTGTAGCTCCCCATCTTCGTTTTGAATAGCAGTCAATCTAGTTTGAGGGCCCTTTTTTAAGGTTTTAGCCTGTTGAAAGAAGTTACGCGATTGATGTTCCTTATTGGAGCTTTCAATCTCCTCACACTTTCTCTTCGCTTCGTTCGTCTACATAGCTTTGTAACGGCTTGTCTTGCCAGTTTATAGTTCTCCTTCGTGGACCTGGTGTTGCGTCCTTGTAGACATTTCAGATAGCAATCTCTTTTGTTTTGAATAGCGTCAAGACATGCTTGATCCATCCATGGCTTCTGGGAGTGGTTTTGTGGTCGTCCAGGTCTTCCCTCAGCAGTGCTTAAAACAGCATTTTTGAGCAAATACCATGACTTATCGACGTCTCCATTAATGGTTTTTGATTTCTCCAATGTTTCGGCAATATGAATTTGATATCTCTCTTCTGTTTCAGCATTCTTTAATGGTGAGATGTTAAAACGTTTCCGTTGATTGAATTGCGGAATGCTTGGGTTTGGGAAGTGAAACCTTATTTTAGAACATACAAGAAAGTGGTCACTTCCAATGTATGCACCTCTAAACAATCGAACATCCCGAACGCTCGAAAAGAAACGTGCTGTTACTACACTCAGAGAATTTTGTTAGTTAATTTAATAACCGCCCGTTTTAAAAATGTGTAATAAGTTATTTTATCAATCTAATAACGATTTTTATTAAAGTAATTGCCACATTCGTTCGATTAATACTTTTTGTTATTATTTTAATAAAAATGTTTATCAAAATAAAAATACAGTCAATATTATTTAAAAAATCACAACGGTTGATTAAACTAATAACCAATTCTTATTAAAATGATGAATTCAGACAATCAAATAAAAAATTACGTGATTAACGTAGAGCTATTAAAATAAAAACATAAATTATTATTTTTGTAGTTAATTTTAATAACCATTTTATTAGATTAATCATCGACGTTTTTACTTTCAAAACGTAGGTTATTAAATTAATAATAGTATACATTAATCTTACTTTAAGTTATTATTTTTAATAACGATTAATAAAATATTGGTAAGAATCACAGTTTATATCCAGACGCTGAATAAACAACTTTAAAAAATATTTAAAAGTTTTGTGAAAAGTTAAAAGTGTTAAGAAAATTGAAAAAGTAAGATTATTTTATTAAACGATAACGTTTGGTATGTGAAACTTTGTAAATTTTTGTACTGTCTATGGTGTGGTAAAAAAATTGGTTTTTCAGTTCCTGAAGCAGATTCATCAGACAGAACATGTAGAAATTTTGTTCGATGAAAAGAGTAGTTAGGCTAAAATTGAGTCTGCATGGGACAGGACCAAACAACTGAGACTCAGCGACATTTCAAAATTAAAATCAACTTCGGAAATTTTAACCAAATGGAAGCAATTTAAATTACCGCTTGGTTATAAACTGGTAATTAATAATTCAATATTAGTATATTCCAATAACATTTTAATTATAATTATAATAATATATATATAATAATTATAATTAATTCTAATAATATTCCTTTTAAAATTTTCAGATAGACATTTATTTTAAAGCAATGTTTCCGAAAGCCAGCGATTTTGGTTGTAAATTACCAACCATTTATTCAAAAAACTCAGCCCATTTTTGAAGAACAAATTAAAGATGAAAAGTTAAGAGAGGTGGTTGAAGAACTTCGCAATACAGAGAATATGACAGAAAGTAGGTTTTTTAAATTTGTTTTTTGGCTCCAAAAACTTGAAAGTCACATACAACAGAAGCAGAATTCCATTCAAATTTTAAAGCAACAGAATTTTTTGCTGTCAAATTTGTATGAAATTCTGTTTCTGTTTCTGATGTATTTGAATACCCGGCTATAAGCTAAAACGTTGTTTTTGGACATGTCATTTGTAATTTTTTTGAGTGAAAACAATTAAACCTATTCAATGTTAGATTCTGTAATAATATAATATTTTTCTGTTTTATATTATCTAGATGATATTCTGCTATCAACTATGTATTTACTGCACAGGATACTCCGTCAAACCAACAAATAAAGTTTTGTAGCATAAAATTTATAAGAAATACACTGTTCGATATTCTTAAAACAGTTTTGCCATTATAGGCGAAAATGTTCAAAATGATGAAGAGATGTTACAAAAGTATTTCGATAAAAAATTACCAATTCAGGCTCTTTTGTTAATCAGTGGGTCTATAATAAAGCCAACTAGAATGTTTTGATAATGTACGGTATGAAGTTTATACAACATGGAATAGTAGATTCTTGTATGAGCTTAGAATGAAGGCAATTCTTCACGAGGATGAAGTTTCCCGAAACGAGCGTAGCGAGTGAAGGGAATCATCCGAGTGAAGAATTGCCATCATCCCAAGCGAATACAAGATGCAATTTTATCCACGACTGTAAAATATTTCGTTTAATTTCCAGTTTTCATGCAAAAATTTGTATCGCCATATTGAAATAAAAACATCAAAGTTAGCGAAAACAAAACAAGTTTGTTGTTTAATTTGTTAGGGGAATATTTAATAAACTATAGAGCTGTTAAAGAATTTTAATCAAATTAACTAGTTGTGGAATGAATACAATTACAATGGAAGACATACGCATGGAAAGCATATATTCTTTAGTCGTGGATAAATTAATTGATGTGTGCTTCAAAATATTTTTTCTATGCAAAAAGTCAATTCACTAGTGAAAAAGAATAACAAATTATAGTTGCTATGGTTTTTCATATAATTTTATAAAGTATTTTAAACAACGTAACCATGAAAAAATAGAATATGAATTTTGAATGTTTTGTTGTCGATTTATAACTTTATAATTTATAGTAAACATCGATTATATATATACTACCATAGAAAAAATTGCATTTCCTACGTGAGATAAAAACGTTTTTCGTTCGTAAACATGTCTGACTCGACGCTAGCGCGTCTCGTGAACATATGTTTACTCACGAAAAAACAATGTTTTCATCTCTTGTAGGAAAATATGCTATTATTTATTCAACTTAAAATATCCACAATCAGCAACCAATTTTGGAATTTTATCCAATAGTATTTTTTTACATTGAAAGGCGATAAAGAAAGAGCACATTATTCGGTCCATTTGTTGAATGATTTGTTAAATTCAAATCAATAATATATATTATTAGTTTAGCTATGTAAATTTATTTTTTAATTAATAAAAAATATAGTAAAATATAATAAATATTACTATATTTTTTATTTTATATACGCACATAGACTCCTTTTGTTCTTTTAATTTTTGTCACATATAAATATAAAAATACTTTAAAGCAAAATTATGAATTATTTTAGAATTAAAACTGTAAAATATAAATCTTTAAGATTAAATGAAAATAATTGAAATAAATAAAATCGTTAATAAAAAATGTATGCTCTCTTTTATTTAAAAAGTGTAAAATATAAGTTCCATTATTAATTTAATAAGTTTCATTATTAATTTAATAACATCTTATTATTGATTTAATAAGAACCTATTATTAATCTAATTAGATTGTATTATTAATCTGATAACCTAATATTATTTTAAAAACCACTTTATTATTATAATAATATATGTCATTTATCCAAGGGATACCTAATATAAATGTAATCCATTATGTTATTATTTCAATAAGAATTTTTATAAATATAAAAGCTATCGTTTTTAGATTTAAAATTTAATTTTCTTTTGTTAGTAAATATTACGAACAAATAATATTAGTTTAATAATGCCTGTTATTACGAAATTAGTGAAAATAATCACAAGTTGTGATTAGCTGTATAATAATCACCAAATTATTAATCTAATGGCTATTTTGATAGTTTTTAATAACAGAATTCTCTGAGTGTAGAACGTGATCAATTTGATTTCGAGTGTTTCCATTCGGTGAGACCCAATTCTGTTTATGAATCGATCGGTGCGAAAAGAAAGTACTGGCAATTCTCAAATTATTTGATAATGCAAACTCAGTCATTCTCTCACCCTTATCGTTCGAATTCAAATGTTGACGGTTGGGTCCCACCACATTTCCATAAGAGATATCTCTTCCAACCTGCTCATTAAAGTCACCTAGAACCATAATGAAATATCTACATATATTTGTGAATTATGAATTATTATTTATATATGAATTACTAAAAATACATAGATATGTTCAAAATTATTATGAATATTGTGTACTTCTTTATAAAACTGAAAAATTCGATCAACTGGGATTTTCGATTTTTCGGGAAGCCTCCGGTCCCAAGCGTCCCGGATAATCGAGTTTCGACTGTATATATATTTATATATATATATATATATATATATATATATATATATATATATATATATATATATATATATATATATATATATATATATATATATATATATATATATATATATATATATACCTATATATATATATATATATATATATATATATATATATATATATATATATATATATATATATATATATATATATATATATATATATATATATATATACCTCATTTAACACGTTTTCGACTTTACACGGTTTTTGAAATCAAAATTTCCAAAAAAAAAAGTTCAAAAAAAAGACAAATTTTGGTATTACACGCACTTATATCTACTTTATTTTAATTAAACCTTCTGGTATACCATATACATACAGGTTGTAATTAAAACAAGAAACTTGTAACAAAAAACGCATTTGAGTGTTCAAAGCAAAACTTTGAAAATACATGTTGATGTAAATCAGCAACGGTATGTAAGAGATTCTCTATGTAAATCAGTTGATTTTAAGCAATATATCGTTATTAGCTAGATACAAAATGCGTGTGTATCAATGGTCATAGTTAATTTGTAAGTAAATAATTATATCTGTTGACATACGAGTTGACGTGAGATATTATACAACCCAGGCAATAGCAGTGAGATCTTATTCTATCCTATAATGAAATATTAGGGTCTGTCATATTTTATTAAATGATTGAATTTATTGTTTAGTTATCAATTCAAAAAATTTAAAGAACACAAACAATGTAATGTAGACTGGAGCATGATAATGTGGAGCGGTAGAGTTCTCGAATTGTTTAATGCCTGTTTTCTCATAATTCACAATTTTGCTTATCATACGTAGCCATAGTGGTTTCTCATTCGTTCACAATTCATAGACATTTGTTTTCATATAGTTTCCGTACATACATTTGTTCTTCGCATTAAATAATTAACCATAATATTTTATTTTGCAATCCCCTAATATTGAGTCATACTGCGTTTCCACCCGCATTACTTTACCATCCTGCTAAAATTTGAATTCTTCAGACACTGACCATACTTGATCAACGAAATTTTCAAACCTCTAAACGGCTGTGCATGTTTGTCCAATCGTCGCAATGGAAAGAATTATTGTTCTACAATCCGTTTTGTATTCGGTTTCCTAAATGGGTATTTTTATCAAATTGTCTTTCCGTTACGGATCTGAATTTCACTGTAGTGCTGTTGTAAGTTGTTACTTTGTAATACGTAAACATCCTAAAATCGATTAAACTTGCGTTTAATCCATTCTAATTCATTGATATTTCTTACTGGCGTGTTGGAAAATAATTTGTTTCGTCAAATTATTCCTTTTTTTGCAATGTTCAGTATTACAAAGTAACAACCCGTTTCGTTTTATCGAAAAAAAGATCTAACATTGATTTACATAATTAATTTCCTTACATCAGAAACCCTTTGTTCGAATGTTTCGATGTCAAAACTGCTATATAAGGAACGACTGTACAATTGTTTCCCTCTTATGTCTTTGAACTTTATTCTCTCATGAATGTCAAAATTATTTGTGAAAATTTTGCATTCATGCACTTTTCCATTAAATTTAAGTTCGTAAAGTAAAAGTAAAGTAAATTTTAGTTAAGTAAATTTTTAATTAAATTAAATTTAAAATTAAATTAGTGCAATTAGTTCAATTGTTTTAAATGTCCGTCCAGTTAGTGAAATTTAAAAGAAAATTTATTTGTTTTGTGTCATTTAAAACAAAAGGAAAAAATTCCATATGTTATGTGCCGTGTAAAACAACCAAAAAATTAGAATGACCTTGTAGGTCACTCCTTCTTATTTTATTACATTTTTATTCGGGTGTTTGACGTCTGGCAGTCTGATTATAAATTTTGGAAAACCAGCTGTTCTGAATTTTGACGTTTGGCTTGCTGGTTGAATAAAAGATGGAGGAAATTCCCCCCGTGAATTAACAAACGATGAAATTTTTAGTTTTACGTTTCGGTTTGCATGATTGTGATAAATTAATCTAACGGTGTAGTGATCGTAATCTTAATAACCAAGCAAAAAAATTAGTTGAATTGATTTACGTCCTAAATTATTAGTGTCAGCGTCCTTCGTGTTGTTATATGTTATAAATGTTATTACGATAACTGTGTCAGTTAAAATTGAAACTAGCCACGTCCACGAGTTGGATACTGGAAAGATACACCGGATGTACGTCTGAACCGTTAACTCAACTGGAATGCTGGTTACTTCGAAAGATCAAGTGTGACTTGTCTTCATCAATTGTAAATACCGGGTATGTAATCCACCGAAATTTTTGTATATAATAGTTTAATAACCGTGATCGTGGCAAGGATACAACCCATTGGGCTTTGCTGTTAACTATTATTCGTAGTAGTGCAAATGGTTTTAGTAATGCCTACAATATTGCATATAGAATGAAAACCAGAACAGTTTTATAGTTTAATAGTTGTGACCTGTTTGTTTGCATTGTTTTTGTGGGATAACCTAATAAAGGTCATTGATATTCGTTTTTTCTTTTGAAAACGGAATAAATATAATATCTAATTCAAAAAAATATTAAACCTACAATCAACAATGAACTCTTTTTACATTTAATTTATTTTAGATTATTAGTTGTGACAATTTGTCAATAAATTTGTTATTTTGTGTGTGATAACCTAATAAAGGTCATTGATATTCGTTTTTCTTTTGAAAACGGAATAAATATAATAGCTAATTCAAAAAAAAATTAAGCCTACAAACCAATATGAACATTTTACATTTAATTTATTTTAGTTTTATTAGTTGTGACATTTTGTTGAATTTGTTAACTTTGTTATTTGGTGTGTGATAACCCAATCAAGGTCATTGGTATTCGTTTTTTTTGAATACAGAATATAAATAAAATAACTAATTAAAAATTAAACCTACAAACAAAGAGGAACATTTTTCTTACCTTTAACTTGTTATTCAATCGTACCATAGAAGTAATTGTTAATTGAGATTAGATATAATTCGGTTAAGTAAAACCTGCCTTGTGTTAATCATAAGAATAAGATCAAAAGTTTGATTTCCAAAAAGTAAAGAAAAATAAATTATCGTAACGGAATAAGCTAGTGGTTATTATTGATGTAGTTTGGGAGTGTAAATTGACTCGCTTTAACCAGTCATCGCCTCGATTCCTACGGCTCAACATCTACAGTTTACCTGCAATCACCTTATTTATTGCGGCGCAACATTTCTGTTCTGTTCATGGGATTTACCAGCAATAGCTGGAGCTATTGCGTTACAACGTCTACAATTTATTTACACAATTTTACCAGCAATAGCCGGAATTATTGCGTGACAACATTTGCAATTTATTTACGCCATTACACCAGCCCTCGACTTGTTTACTTCGGCGCAACATTGATATACTTTTTGCGCTACTTCAACCGCATTTCTACGCAACATTGGCGTCTAAGTTTTACTATCGCTGCCGTATCTTATACTTATTAAAATCATCATTTATATCAAAATTTTGCGGTTGCTATCATCTATTTTACGCATTTCAAATCAGCATTGATGTCATTGATTGATTGATTTTTGCTATTACTACTGGGAATGATACATACTTCAACGCAACATTGATATTAAATTTCTGCCGTTAATGACATATTTCAAATCAACCTGGATATCAAGTTTTTGTTATTACTACTTGTTTCAACGCAGCAGGGGAGTCAAAGTTTTACTATTACTGTGAATTATACATATTTCAACGCCACATTAATATTAAATTTTTGCTATTAATGACATATTTCCACGCAACGTTGATATCAAGTTTTTGCTGTTACGATCGGATATTATTGCAACTCAACATTTCTGTCAAATTTCTGCTGTTGCTGTCGTATATTTTACATATTCCAACTGTTATTCAATGTTGGTGTGATTACTACTGAAGTTCAATGCAACAGTATTATACATTTTTCCTGATGTTTTGCCTGTTGGAGTATGGACTGCTGATGGAGAGCTAAGGCCGTAATACTTGGAAGCCGGAAGGACTTAATCATGGGGTGAGCGAGCTTGATTATTTTATTTTATTTTCATAGAGGTGTGAATGCGTGTGAAAGGGTGTGCAAGTGATTAAAAGGGGGCTTGCTTGTCGATGCGTGTGTGTGTGAGCTGGCGATGCGCGTAGCAAGATGCATGTAGTCTGAATTGGAAGCGATTCTATTCAAAATATTTTTTTACTCCGAGGTAATAATTAACATACCAAATACCTTTTCTTTTATTGCCTAAATTGATAAATTTATATTTTTAAGTGAATCAGAAATCATTCTCAAATAACCTGTATTACAAAAAAAACAAATTCTTGTCAGGTTTTAGGTTTATTAACTCTATAATACATTAACTCTATAATACATTAACCAACCGTAAACTACCGGTATTGAAATAAACTGGTTTGGACATGTTTGTCCAACTTGCAAATAAACTTATAATTTTCTTTGAGTTGTAAATAGTTTTTTTTGGGACTTGCTTTTGGTTTTATGATTTTTTTTAAATGTTATTAATGAAGAAAAAGGGAAGTAATCAATAAGGACTTTCAATACAGCGTGTGACGTTCTCCAGTGCTCTAGGATCTGATTCACGGGGTACCAGCGATGGCAGTGGTTTACGAGCTGTATTATATGGGTCGGATGACGGCCATACAACGAAATAGTGATAACTACTTGCGATACTTGCGGCGGATCTTAAAGCTTAAGTGTCTTGCTTCGCCGTTTGAGTGTGTGGGTGAATGTTGGCCTGTATGAAGTGTGTGTGTGTGGGCGGCTGAGAGTGATTGTGGGGGTTGGACGCGCTGATCGTGGGTCTTTCGCAAACGGGGTCGCCAGAGTCTCCATTTTCCACTTGTACTTTCTTCCATTTCTGCAACTTTTTGTAAATTGCGTACATTTCTGTATTTGTGTTGAAGCAGCAGGTATTACTCTATCAAACCCACGATGGCTGAGCATTAGTCGTGACGGCTTTAAATTACTCAAGGTACGCATCCTGCTATGCCATTCTCATTGGTTCGCAATGAGAAAGCTCTTCATTGCAACAATTAAAATTAGCGTCCATCAACATCGTTGAACGCATGTTGTTGCGGTGACCGTGATGTTAAAAGTTTTTATTTGTTGTTTTGATACATATTGTAATTCCTACTACACAACACATTTTATTTTAAAAAAAATAAAAACAATGGAAAATAAATTAATGATATGGCTTGAAGACCAATATCAAAGACGTATTCCAATTGGTACCAATATCATAACTAGTAACACTTTAAAATTTTTGGAATGTGAAACAGTTGCCATCTACTTAAATAGATCTACTCCATCTACTCAAATAAAATGCCTTTTAAGTTTTATTGCAAGTCATGGTTGGTTCGAAATATTTAAACACGGGCATTTTTTGCAAAAATTTAAAATTAAAAAGCGCATCTACTGATTTAGATACAGCACAACAGTATGTACCCACTAAAATTGACTGAAATTAATTCCGGTACATCTTACTGTCCTGCAGCCAAATTCTGTAACTGTGAAGCGGTGAAGCGTTAAAAATTCCATCGTTTCTGTTCATTCAAAAACTTATCACTTCACCGCTTCACAATTACAGAATTTGGCTGCTGATCAGGTTTTCAATACTAAAGAGTGATAAGGCTTAGGTGGCAAAGCGTCCAGGTAAAAAGGAATAAACAAATCTTTCCATTTATTGGAATGCCAATACAAAAGCTAGGGTTAAAACAAAATTGTTCATTGATTTGTCTCATAACTCTAACGTACCAAAAGTAAAATAGTATTTAATCAAAATAAAATTTAAGGTTCTTGTTTTACTGGACAATGCTCCATGTCATCCTCGAGATTTGCAGCTTACAAATGGATAAATTGTATTTCTACCCAAAATTAAAACTTCTTTATTGCAACCGTTATACCAGAAGATAATAAATAATGCAACTACTTTCAACAACATGATCCGAATATTGAACTAGCTCTCCGATTTCTGCGAACTCTCATCGAATTTTTAAGTCAATATGAAGATGTTTGCAAGATTTAGCTAAAAAGAAAGCACAGTTATTAATTACAGATTTAACTTCCAAGTCGCACCGAACTGAATCAAGTTAAGTTAGGTTTGATTTAGGTCAACATGCTAGTATGTGCATGTATAATTACGTTTTATTTTTCTGTGAATTTGTTATGTAGACTGGAGTATGATAACGTAGAGCGGTAAAGTTCCAGATTTATATAATGTCTGTTCTCTCATAATTCACAATTTTGCTTATCACAAGTAGTTCATAATAGTTTCTCATTCGTCCACAATCTATAGTCATATTTTCATATAGTTTCCGTTACTCAAATTTGTTCTTAGCATAAAACAATTAACAATAATATTTCCTTTACAATCCCCTATTATTGTTTCACACTGCGTTTTCACCGGTAGTGCCACCACACTCCATAAATTTGAATTCTCCGGACTGTAACCGTCAAACGGCTGTGCATATTTGTCCAATCGTCGCAATAGCTAAAAATTATTATCCTACAATCAGTTTTGTAATTGTCTTCGAAACGTATTCGATTTCTTATATGGGTATTTTTATCAATTTATCTTTCCGTTATAGATCTAAATTTTACTGTAATACTGTTGCAAGCTATTATGTCATAACACATAAACATCATAAAATCGGTTAAACTTACGTTTAATCCATTTTAACATTTCTTCCAAATGCGTTGGAAATAACTTATTTCGTGAAATTATCTTACAATTTTATGTATTGCACAGTAACAATCAGTATTTTTTTTCTTACGGAAAATGTACTAACATTTCTCCTACTACGAAACTGGTAGCGATATTTTCGATATTAAATTCCTATATAAGAGATGGATATATGACTTTTTGTCTCTTAGTCTACTGCTTTTTGTCAAAACATCAGACAGCTGATTTTTTTGACGTCTTCGAGTGGAAAAAAATATTGCATGTGCTCGATCAAAAAAGAAATGAAAGTTTTCTTTAGTGCCAATAAATTCCTTATTTAATAAATTAAAATAAAAGAAATTCTGTTTTGTGTTTATGTGTCTGTTCGGATCGCGAAATCCAATGGTGAATAAGTTTAGTGTTAATCGTGAGCGTAGTGAATCGTTCGTCAATTAGTTAAATTGTGCCATAGAGTTCTTATACCATCATTGTTGAAAGCACAAAGTAACAAAAAGAATCTTCAAATGCCGGTGATTAATTATATACTTATATAGTTCCGTGTATTGCACGCTACCCACAAGATCATTGAGGTGACCCAGATATTTCGAATCCGATATCAGTAAGGATAACGGTTACCGCAGAGATCAAATAAAAATAGATAAATCTAAATTAAAGAAACTGCGTGCACAGGCATTGAAATTCTGATGTGTCGTTTAAACAAAACAAACCTAAAAATATAATGAAAAATTCTGAAATTTAGTAAAAATAAGAACCACGTAAGTTTTTTCTTTACATTACGAGTTAATTGCTTAAAATAGGATTTTTTCGCTTTTTCTGAACAATAGTATTAAAATTATAATTAAACAACAGAAAGAAAGAACGATTATTGAAAATCTAATTAAGGTTAACCTAGAGTCATTTACTTAAGCAATACAACAGTTAATATCTGTCATTCAAATGTATTGTACTTTAAATTTTTTTTGTTGCGTAAAATAAATTTTAAACTGTTTGAATTAATCCGTATTTATTAACAAGTGAACAATTTGTTTTGGTGTAATACATTTTTGGTTTGAAAGACCAGTCGTGTTCTGTGTTTCTGGTTGCCGTTTTGGAAAAGTACCGCGGTGATCGTACCGGTGCTTTATATGAGGACAACGGAATGGAAATCCAACCTAAATGTTACTGAACTTGAGTTGTTTAGCGAGGAGAAAACCAATTGTCGACTAATTGTGCTTTATTAGTCCTATACTGGTGCGAACGGATGGAAGGAGATCATTCTGATTGTCAATCGAAGACAATTGCCATATTATTCCTGAGTTATTGAGTGACGAGGTGGATATATATACTAAATTACAACCATCGCCTTAGTTCTGGCGGTGCAACATATATAGTTTTTGTGTTATTACAACAGTATTGCAACGCAACTTTTTTTTATAAAATTTTTGCTATTACAACCGTATTGCAACGCATCATTTACATGCAATTTTTGTTATTACTACCGTATTTCAAACATATTTCAACGCAACATTTAAATAAAATTTTTGCAGTTACTATCGTATTTCATGCATATTTCAACGCAACATTTAAATAAGATTTTTGCTGTTACCATCGTATTTCAACCATATTTCAACGCAACATTTAAATAAATTTTTGCCTGTTGCTACCGTATTTCAAACATATTTAAACGCAACATTTAAGTACTATTTATGCAATTTTGGCAATGATACCTTGCCTGTGGGATTATTCACTGCGGATGGAGGGCTGAACGGCAGACTACGAGGCCTGCTGGACATAGCCATGGGGTAAGTGAACCTTGATTTTTTTTAACATACAGGTGGGAGTGCGCGTGAATGGGTGTACATGTGGATGAATGGGGGTGTTTCTGTCGATGTGCGGGTGCGAAATCAAGTGATGAAGATATGCGAGACACGGTAACATAAGTGATACACAATGAAGTCAGGTCGGTTTTTGGCTGAATTAACTTCATACCTATATTTCTATAATGAAACTAAAATACCACTTGCCACAATGGCGATATTAAAGAATACAATTTCATTTATTATATCAATTGTCTCATTTTGTTCAACGTCGTGTTCAATTGGGAAGTTAGTGTTATTTCTATCCCAAGCCAAAATCGAATATAAATATTGTGCAAATTCTATTAATTAATTTACTGAGTAACAAGTTTTTATTGCAAGATATTACATCCTAATTATCGATTGATACAATTTTGATTCTATTATTTATATTGCAACATACGTGAATGAACACCGAGTCTTAGAAAAATATATGGAAAACAATTCATTTAGGAAATGTAGATCACTGTATTTTTTTTTATATGGCAACGAGTGGAGTCTTATTGTTTCTGATCGACAGGTGGCGTAGCACATCATCATTTACCATGTGGTTCATCAATACAGATAATAATAACAGCGTACATGGGACGTTTATGATAGTTCATATGTATGCATGGGTTCTAATCTACGGTGGGCGTCTACTTATGGATTTAGCTAAAATTCTTCGATGGAAACAAGTTGTCTTCGAGCTTCATAAGCTAGATACGCCGATGCCATACCAATCACCAGATCTATGACGACTTGATAGGAACATGCGACATCCATCATTTATTGGATTATCATTAATTTTATGGGCTACGAATGGTATGACATTGCATCACTTGGTTTGGATTGTTATGTGGGCATGGTTGTTTGAATGTAAGCGTGGGTGTGTGGGAGAATGGGAGCGTGCATGAAGCGTGAGAGTGTGGGCGTATGGGAGTGAGTGTGGGGGTTGGACGTGCTGATCGGGGTTCTTTCGCAAAAGGGGTCGCCAGAGTTTCCTTTTTTCACTTGTATTTTTTTCCATTTCTGCATATTCTCGTAAATTGCGTACATTTCTGTATTTGTGCTGAAGCAGCAGGTAACAATCTATCAAATCCACGATGACTGAGCTTTAGTCGTTAAGGCGTTAAATAACTCTAGGTACGCATCCTGCTATGCCGCTTCATTGGTTCGCCAATGAAGACTCTTCATTACAAATTTCTTATTGGTTATGTTGCATGTTTCTTTTTGAAAACCAATTTAACTGTTATGTCGATATCTTATGTGATTAAACTGGTACTTTTATGTTTTACCGAATCTGTTTGTCGCCCAAGAAATGACAAAAAACCCATGTTTTATTTTCGATTAACACGTTTTTATCAGGAACGTATCTACCGTGTAAAACGGGGGATAGGTATATATATATATATATATATATATATATATATATATATATATATATATATATATATGGATAGGTATATATATATATATATATATATATATATATATATATATATATATATATATATATATATATATATATATATATATATATATATATATATATATATATATGGGGCATTCCACGTGAAGTGGAACGATCAAAAACTTGGTTTTGCCCAAATTTTGGGAATTGATAGTACGCCATTAGAAAACGATTTCGTAATTTTTTTAGATTTTTTGGCCAACCCCTTTGCCGTTGGTGACGGTTAGAAATTTGAATTTTTTTCGTGAACGACAAACGTCTTTATTTTGTAGGCAGTTTAACGCGTATTAAAATTTTTTAGAAATATTTTAGTTCGTTAGATTTTTTTTCCAAAGAATACGATGAAATTATTAAAAAAAATTTTGAGGGTAGTTTTCTCCCTTATTTTGAGGTTTTATAGTTTATATATAAATATATATATATATATATATATATATATATATATATATATATATATATATATATATATATATATATATATATATATATATATATATATATATATACATATATATATATATATATATATATATATATATATATATATATATATATATATATATATATATATATATATATATATATATATATATGTATATATATATATATATAAATATATATATATATATATATATATATATATATATATATATATATATATATATATATATATATATATATATATATATATATATATATATATATCCCGACAAACATTTTGTAACCAACAGTACCTCTACAATCCCAATCTTACCGCCGAAAATAAAAGTTTTATCTGTAAATATGACGAAGACGAACTACAAACACAAAACAAAATAAAAACAGTTTAAATATCACCAGCACATATTCATTTTTGTTTAAATTCTCGTTTGCAAACAACGAAATTTATCGAAATAACCACGAGTATGTCCCGATATTAAAAATTAACATATTAATAAAAATAACTCACAAATTTCGGTTTTATTCAATCATTTTTAAGAGAATTATAATATAAAAGAATATGTTAAAATAATAATAATATTCTATTATTGTTAGAATTTATATGTCAAATTACCACAAACAACCGAAATGTAACCGACACAACTACGATCGTCGATCAGTGAATATTATCAGCTGCACTCGTTGATTGCGTATCCACAATTTATCTTGACGAGTCCAGTTGTACTATTTTGTATTTGTTGAGTTTTACCGCCTTTTATGCTTGTACAAATAAATTACCAAATTATTCCAAAAATGATGCGTTTCCTATTTCACAGCAGAGGTTCAATTATTATATTCAGATGAGATGAGAATGTCCGGGTGTAATTTCCAAAAATCGTTATTAAATAAAAACAATAAAATAATATTCAAATATTGTTTTATTTTAACAAAATCACAGCTAATTAATATTTTTCACCGTTCACAGGAAAGTTCAAATATAAAGTGAAAAATGACTATGCAAGTTTTTAATCAAAAACTTTTAATAATTAATCGAAGCCTTTCTTAATATTTCCAAATATAAATTAAATTTCCTTACATCTATTGTAAAAAAGGTGAACTTTACTAATTTAATATGATCGAAAGGTTTTGACCTAAGCTAATTGATTATTCTATGATTTGTTGATTTTAATTAGATTCACTAAATCTATATTCTGATAGATGAACTAATATTTTTCTATATTAAATTATTGTTTTTTAATTAGTTGTTTAGGTATTGTCGTCATACTCCGCCTCGTTAACGACTTAGTCGTTAACCATCATCCTGTTGTGGTAGTTTGCAGATTTTAACGATTGGGCGTTTTAATATATTTTTGGACGTCTTTACAGTGACAACTCTAACATTGCCTTGATCATCTGGATGCAACTCTATGATCTTCCCAAGCATCCATTTGTATGATGGTAAGTTGTCTTCTTTAATTAACACCACGTCTCCATTTTTAAAATTAGGTTGTAATTCACGCCATTTGTTTCTTTGTTGTAGATTATGGAAATACTCCACACTGAATTTTTTCCAGAAGGATTGAACACGCTGTTGAACATTTTGCCACCTAGAAAGCCTGCTGGTCGGTGTATTTTCACTAATGTTTTCTTCTGGAATATAAAAATTTCCTGAGCCAATCAAGAAATGTGCTGGTGTTAAAACATCAATAGAAGCATCATCATCAGCTGTCGCGTAGAGTGGCCTTGAATTTAAAATGGCTTCAATTTGAGTAAGCATAGTTGTCATCTCTTCGAACGTTAGGTGAGTATTTGAGGAATATTTGAGTAAATGTGACTTCACTGACTTCACAGCTGCTTCCCACAAACCCCCAAAATGTGGAGATACAGGTGGAATAAAGTGCCACTGTATCTGATCCTGTGCTAAGAACTCTGCAATTAGAGAATTGTGATTAATATTGCTAATTTTTTCAAAAATTTCGCCTAGTTTTCGACGTGCTCCAATGAAGTTAGATCCATTGTCACTGTAGATATGTGCGGGAGCACCTCGCCTTGAGATAAATCGTTTTAAGGATGCTATAAACGCATCTGTAGATAGATCAGTAACGGCTTCAATGTGTACAGCTCTGGTCACCATACAAACAAAGAGTGCAATATACCCCTTGATAAACTTGGCACCTCTTCCCTTTTTTGTAGCAATCTCAATTGGACCCGCATAATCTACACCACAAGATGAGAATGGTCTTGTAGCTTTCAATCTTGCTAATGGCAGATCTCCCATTAGTTGCTTAGATGTCTTGGCGTTCTTTCTGAAGCAGACCACACATTTGTTCACTATATTTCTGACACTGCTTCTGCCTCCTACTATCCAGAATTGCTGCCTTATCAGATGAAATGTTAGAGTCAAACCAGGATGAAGATTTTTATTGTGCACATGTATTGCAATCATTCGACTTAATGCATGACCCTTTGGTAAAACCATTGGATGTTTATAATCATATTGGCAGTCCAGATGTTTCAATCTGCCACCGACTCTTAACATCCCCTCTGCATCTATAAATGGTGCCAATGCTACAATGCTGCTGTTTTTTCTAATATTCACCTCTCTTTGAAGGCAATCAACCTCATCGGCAAACGCTTCTCTCTGTACATATTTGATGATTATGAGGTTGGCCTTCCGAAGTTCAATCACCGTGAGAGAACCCGAGCTTCTATTCAACTTGTCATTTCTCATATTATTTATAAATCTTAAAACGTAAGCAAAAATTCTTTTCAGTTTATTATAGGAAGATATCCTTTGAATTAATGTGCTGATTTGATCTTCCTTGCAATGGGTGTTGGAAACTAAAAGCTTGGTTATTTTTCTTTCTTCTTTCAAATATTCTGGATTCACAGCAAAATCATCCTCTTTTGCAGAAGTCGATTGGTAATTTTTTAACCATGCTGGGCCATGCCACCAGAGATCTAGTTTGATTAATTGAGACGGCAAAATCCCACGAGATGCGCAATCTGCAGGATTGTGTTCAGATCGTACATGATTCCAGAATTTTCTCGGTATCTGATTGATGATTTCAGCCGTACGATTAGCAACGTAGGTTTTCCACCTGACTGGATGACTCGACAACCACGATAGTACAATTGTAGAGTCCGTCCAGGCAAAACATTCCACTGGCATCTTCACTGTTTCTTGCACAAGACGCATAAGTTTTGTGAGTAAATGAGCACCACATAGTTCAAGTCGTGGTAAGGACACCTGCTTGATTGGAGCCACCTTTGTTTTAGCTGCCATTAAGTTAACTGAGACAACACCATTATTGTCTACCGCTCTACAATATACCACCGCACTATACGCACTTTCGCTGGCATCGGAGAAACCATGTAATTCCATTTTACCGTCTTGTGGAATGTATCTTTTGAGCTTTATTTTTTCTAAATCTTTCAACTCAACACGGATTTTGTTGTATATTTCTGATATTTCCGCTGGCAGATGATCATCCCATCCCAATTTGTGTAGCCAAAGCCTTTGAAATACTATTTTCATTAAAATGATCGAAGGAGATAACCAACCCAGCGGATCAAAGACCCTTGAATACTCGGAAATAACTTGACGTTTGGTGGGCTCATTACTCTCCTTCAAATCGAGTTTAAAGGTAAAAGTATCTTCTGCTGCGTTCCACTGTAGACCTAATATTTTTGATTCTTCTGAATTATTGAACAAAGTGGTTTGTTGTGTCTCTCCATTCACTGTGAGTTCAGGCACATTTGATTTCCATTTTCTTAGATTAAAACCACCGCTTATTAACAAATCATTCATTTCTCTTTTTAGTTTCGTCGCTTCTTCAATGTTATCAGCACCAGAGATAAAATCATCAACGTAAAAATCATTTATAAGATGATCAATAATATTTGGATGACTATCTTGATTATCATATGCTAGCTGATGAATACTTCTAATAGCTAAAAATGCCGAACTAGATAAACCAAAGGTAACTGTATTTAGTTTATAATGTTTAAGCTCATCAGCTATTTCGCTTCGCCATAAAATACGTTGAAATTGACTATCACTTTCACAAACCAAAATTTGATTGTACATTTTCTCAATGTCGGCTGCTAATGCAATTTTGTGCTTTCTGAATCTTAATAAGATTGACCATAAAGTGGGCTGAATAGTCGGACCGACTAACATCGTTTCATTTAGTGATATCCCAGAAGAAGATTTCGCTGATCCATCAAAAACTACTCTTAGTTTTGTCGTTTCGCTCGCTTGTTTTATCACACAATGATGAGGCAAATAAAAACGCTTAGACTGCTCAATCATTTTATCAGCTTCAGAAACAGCTTCTAGGTATCCCCTACTTAGATATTCACTTATAAATCTAGCGTATTCATGTTTTAGTGATGGACTAGATTGAAATTTCCTTTCTAACGCTAAAAATCTTCTTTTGGCAACGTTGATAGAGTTGCCAAGCTGAGCGGTATTATTTTTGAAGGGAATAGAGACGATGTAACGACCCCTTTCATCTCGTTTGTGCGTCTTTTTATAATATTCTTCACACTCGACATCATCTTGACTCATAATCTGGACATTGGGAATTTCTTCTTGCTCAAAAAATTGTTTTAATGTTCTATCAATGTCTACATCTAAATGGAAATTTAAAGTACAATAACTTTCTTGGCTGCTGTCTGCTCTTACGACGTTTTCTTCACCGGTAACTCCAGCCGCAATCCAACCAAAAATGGTACGTTGTGCGACTATTGAATTATTTGAGTTAGTTAACTGCCCATCTTTGATAATGCTAAAAAATCTGTCAGCTCCTATCAGGATATCAACGGCAGATACCTGGTTATAAGATGGATCAGCTAGTTTTAAATCGTCCAAAAAACAACAGTCTTGGAGCTGGAAATTGAAACTTGGTAATCTCGTTGGCAGCTGATTTATGATCAAAACATCAACTTGAATCGATTCCTCTGACGAATACAACGACTTAATATTTATTGATGTAATTCCTCTGGTGGTTACTTTTCCAGCTGTTAAACCTGTAACTGCAACATTTGCTTGAGATCTCGGTAAATTCAAACGCTGCGCACAAGCTTCTGTGATGAAAGAGGCTTGTGATCCGGAATCTAGCAGTAACCTGCATCTCTGAGAATTTCCAGATTTGTCAGCTACTAGAACTATAGCTGTTGGTAGCAAAGATTGAAAATTTGGTATGGCTGCTGCATTTGCTTGAACATCGGTTGAGCTAGATGGTTCCAAAGTATTATTCAATGCATTTGCGTTGAGAGTTGCATTGATCCGTGGATTATTAACATCTTCTTCTGAGTGCAGAGTCAAATGATGCTTCCTGCGACATTTACCACATTTATATTTGGATCTACACACCACTGACTGGTGAGATGAAGATAAACAATTGAAACAAAGTTTTTTCTCAACTACTAGTTGTTTCCTTTCTGCAAATGTTCGCTGTAAATATTGATCACATTTGCTTAAATAATGCTCTCCTTCACATAACGGGCATACTAATTGGTTTATATGCGAAACTAAAGCACTTGTTCTTCTTTGAGGATACGTTTTGGTCTTCTGCATTGAACTTAAGCTCTCCAAGGCATCACTTCTTTTGTTTAAAAAGATAAACAACTGCTCCATTGTAGGGAAGCTGACTCCCGCTGTCTCGTGCGCCCAAGCTTCTCTCGTTTCCTGGTCTAGTTTTTGAATAAGTAGATAAATTAGCCAGGGGTCACGGCCTTCAGCACGCTCATCAAGCACCTTCAACCCACGTAGGACTTCATCCGAAACGTCAGCTAAGCGACGAATTGACTTTGCACAACCTTGTTGTACGTTTGGTTGTTCCAGAAATTGTTTCAACAAGTTGTGTATGACATGCTTTGGCTTGTTGTACCGTGTCTTTATCTTGTCCCACGCTTCATCGTAGTTAGCTTCTGTCACTGCCAGATGATTGATCAGCATATAGGCTTCACCTTTAAGCAACCCTTTTAAATATTGCAATTTGTGAACCTTTGAGATATTGTTATTGTTATGGACAGACGCTTCATATAGATCACGAAAGGAGGGAAACTCTGCATACACTCCATTAAACGATGGCATATTAACTCGTGGTAAACGAACCTCATTATCTGGTTTATGAATAGATGATATTTGCTGGAGAAAATTGCTTTGATTAAGCATAAAATCATCCATCGAGTTATTTTGTATTTGTGCATTATTCTCTTCATAAAGCTTTTCCCATTTGACAAGCTTTTGTTTCAACTCAAGATGCATATTTTCAATTTTGTCCACGTTGTCTATTTGTGATTCATCAAATTTCCCTTTTACGGCCTTTTCTAGCGCTTGAAATTCTCTCCAATCGTCTGCTAACAGAGCCATGCAAGTTTTTATATCACTAATTGGAGTACTAATGCTAAAGAGATTTACTTGCACTTTCATACTTTCTAATGTTTTCAAGAAGCGCTTTATTGCTCTATTTTCCGCCATTTGTAAGAATTCTACAACGTGCTCACTATATCTTTTATATATATTTACTGCAGGATTGACACGTTTCAATAATCTTTTCGCAGTTTTAATTAGTAATTTTCGCGCAAAGTATTTATATATATTTATTTCAGCGTATAACGTGATCACTATATTGATTCACTCAGTAATGACACGTTTCAAGAATCACCTTTCACAGTTTGATTTATAATTTTCGCACAAATGTATTTATATAATTTCACTTAAGTTTATAACGTGTTCACTATATTCATTCATTAGTATTGGCACGTTTAAATAATCACCTTTCACCGTTTTTAAGTATTATTTTTTGTATAAATTGTTTATATATATAAAAGAATAGTTTGGCTTGTACTCACGATTTTATATGCAGCAAATCCGGCTCGAAGGACCATGAATATTATCAGCTGCACTCGTTGATTGCGTATCCACAATTTATCTTGACGAGTCCAGTTGTACTATTTTGTATTTGTTGAGTTTTACCGCCTTTTATGCTTGTACAAATAAATTACCAAATTATTCCAAAAATGATGCGTTTCCTATTTCACAGCAGAGGTTCAATTATTATATTCAGATGAGATGAGAATGTCCGGGTGTAATTTCCAAAAATCGTTATTAAATAAAAACAATAAAATAATATTCAAATATTGTTTTATTTTAACAAAATCACAGCTAATTAATATTTTTCACCGTTCACAGGAAAGTTCAAATATAAAGTGAAAAATGACTATGCAAGTTTTTAATCAAAAACTTTTAATAATTAATCGAAGCCTTTCTTAATATTTCCAAATATAAATTAAATTTCCTTACATCTATTGTAAAAAAGGTGAACTTTACTAATTTAATATGATCGAAAGGTTTTGACCTAAGCTAATTGATTATTCTATGATTTGTTGATTTTAATTAGATTCACTAAATCTATATTCTGATAGATGAACTAATATTTTTCTATATTAAATTATTGTTTTTTAATTAGTTGTTTAGGTATTGTCGTCAATCAGTATCTGAAATATAACCATAATTGTGCCCGTCAAATGACTAAAAATTACCAAAATGTAACCGAACAAAAACATCACCTAATACCTGAAATATAATCGTAATTGTGTCCTTCAAATTACCAATAGCAACCTAAATGTAACCGACACAAATACCATTCAGTAACTGTAATATAATTGTAATTTTACCCAGCAAATTACTAAAATCAACTTAAAAGTAACTGAAATTGTAACCGTACGAATACTGAAATGTAACCGACACGGTCCTCGTTCGGTTACCGTTACCGCCTATTGTCTGCCCAAAATACGGTAACAAATCAGTTACGTTACCACTTGTGCCCGATAACAGTCACCGGTAACATTTCAGTCTTTTTACGGTTACAAATAGCAAAATTGTTTGTCGGGTATATATATATATATATATATATATATATATATATATATATATATATATATATATATATATATATATATATATATATATATATATATATATATATATATATCGGTAAGATTCGGTAAGATTCTCAAGATTTTGCGACGATTGTTAAGAATCTTTTTTAAGCTTCTCTAGATTTCTTGAATATTCTCAAATATTTGCACCATGCAAGATGCCAAAGAATAATTTATCGCTTAATCTAATGACATTTTTGTTTTTATTGGCTAACATAAATTTCAGAAATTTTAATTATGATAAAAAATCTGTGACCTATGTTTAACTTGAGTCCCGAATGACCTGATGCATGTAAAAAATTTGATTAAATAAAGAAATAGAGTTTAAGACGATTATAAATTACGGATTACAACATTCATATCATCCTCATAAGAATATTGGTTGGGTGAAACAGTATAATCATCTTTAACAAAAGATTGAAAACAACAAGATTTTGAATATGAAAGCAATATATTTTTATTTCAATTTAAAATATATATTTGCATTTAAAAAAACTCAAAACCGTCGGTTTCAAAGGTACATATTTCAAACTGTTGATTAATAAAAACTAGTAGTCCGCATAAAATTGGATTAGGAGTATCCTATGTACCAAGCCAAATTTATAAAAGATGCGCTCAATTCCTACTGACGTTGAGATTGATTTCAAAATACAAATTACTTTATTTCACTTTTTAGTCCAAATAAATTGGAATCTAAACAAGGGGCAGTAGTCACTCACTTAGCGTTAGATAATTTTTCACAAAAATCATTCATAGAAAATGTTGCACAGAACAGAGTTAATTTGGTACATAATTTATAAAATGTGGAAAATTTTAGTGGCAAATTTCTTCGACGAAAGCGATGCCGATTCATTTTCTTTGTTTTCTAAAACAATGAAATTTTCATTAAAAAGTGCATTTGGATGTAGTTACACAGCAACTTAACGTAACGATGTCATAAATGCTGACTAAACGCGTGGACATGGGTTTTTGCATCACAAGCAGTGTTGCAAAACGTTTCTCGTAACGTAAAAATGAAATAACGAACTTAAGTAGCGTTGTTAATAATAATTACTTTCGTATCGTTTTAAAAATTCATCTGGTGACAATAACGTAAAACGTAACGATAACGTAAATATTTTATTTCGTTTTTTGAACGATTTTGCAAATATCGATTATATAAAATCCGACATATCTGCTCTTTTTAAATGTATGTGCACGCTTTAACTAAAGGTTTTGGTTGTTCTAAAATTTTTTTGATATTTGTCGCAAAATATTAAGCATTTTGTAAATTTTTGATTTGATCTCACTCTGATGAGGTAACGAGTTCGAATCCCAACCAAAACACATAAAAAAGAAAAACAGAGTTTTTTTACGAGATATTTCCAACCATAACTATGAATTGAAAAATTCAAATTACTTCCCTTGAGCTTAATTGCTCAAAAAAATCCCGAATAATTAAAATTACACAAAATGTTATCTAATATGCAAGCCAATATATGAAATAATTGACCAAGTTTCGCTTATAGATTTCACATTGATTGGAAGCAATCAATAATGACTATACACGTGATTTAAAATGTGGCCTATAATATAGAAATATTACACCTCATATGAATTCACACAATAGTGCTGTCTAGAGATTTAATACTAAAAATAATGTTAAAATATTTCCGGAAAATAGGAGTCTAATGATAATTGAGAATTCAACTTAAGTAAATAGAGTGATGATGAAGTCTCAACTTCAAAATATCTTCGCATTGGTAGCGAAATAATTAGATTTGAGCTCACTCTGGCACTGATGAGGTTACGAGTTCGAATCCCTACCGAAACACTTAAAAAAGAAAAAATATTTGTCTGTTCCATAACGAAATAACGTACCGCAAAAATAAATATAAGGCATAAAAACGAAACGCATATAACGTTACGATTTTTTTTTCTTTTTGTAAAACTGATCACAAGTTCAAATAAATCCAAATCATGTTGTAACTGTTTCACAATTTGTACTTATTCACAGGGCTGCTGACCAAAAAAATCCAAATCATGTCGTTACTGGGGCGTCCAATCCCCAAAAGTTTAAATAAAGCGTTCGTCAACGTCTTAGAATGCATGTAGTTGTGGAACCTACGTCTTAAAAAGCATCTATGTATTGTTGTGACACATATTGTAAATTCTTAAAAAAATTTAAAAAAAAATTTTATTGAAAGATTAATGTAATGGAAAACATTACGTCAAGTCAATCAACAATGAGATGAAATATGTAACCTAATTTTACTAATCTCGCACCGAATCTATAATTTTCTTTTCAGAACTAGGATGTTCCTTTTGATTCACAGTAATGACACATATTTGTCACTTTTTATTTAGAAATTAAACGAATAGCGTTTGTCGGCAATCGAATACCAGATCCAGTGCTAGCGGATCAGGTATTCGATTGCCGACAAACAAATATTGTACAAATGTTTTGACATGTGATTCCTTTTAAAAACTTTCAAAATTTTAATGGCGTATTAGGTGTAAATGTATTAAAAACGATAAAATACCACATTATGCAACAGTTCAATTAAAAAACAAATAAGTAACATTGCTATATGTAAAAAAAACAATTTTTGTTTAAAACATTGTTTTTTTGGAATAAAAACCAATTTGTTTTGAACATTGTTTTAAACAGTGTTTAAAACAAACCAACTCTGTAGAGGGGAAAGGAGGGTAGGGGCGTCA
>OY856186.1:142197128-142573146 GCA_963693315.1 Diogma glabrata | reverse complement strand
GTACTCATCTAATATGACCAAGCTCTGATATTGGATAACGCAGCATAACGTAATTAATATTTAATATATGCCATAACTAGTGTAAAGAATAAACCAGCAATGCCAATGTTAAGCAGTAGTCAGCCGTGCTATAAGTGAATAACATATATCAACATCGTTTGAAAAAAGCAAGAGCCACACTTTCACTTGTTTGTGAAATAACTTTATTGGAGGAAAATAAAGGGGCGCTTATACCAAAACTCAGCTACGAGCGACCATTTTAAATTAATTGATGTCAATTGACTTATACTTTGATTTTAAATGAAAGTTTAATGAATAAATAAATTATTTATAATTTATAGTTTTAATTGTTTGAAATGAAAATGGAATTTACGCAGTTGCATTATGTTCCACAACCAGCGTCGACAAATTTACGTGCTTAATTAATAAAACCATGTGGTGTTGCTTTTAGGATTTCATTTTTTATAACGAACCCTATTGGTGAGAGTAAAACGTGTTTTGCCATTATATCGATTATCTCGTGAATTATAAATCCTATAACACTGAAACAAAATATTAAATTAATGAGAACCTCATGTCGAATTAAAATAAAACTTTCTCCGGAGGCACTTGAGTGAAACATAATATTTTATTTTTGTTTTTAATTGTAACATCCAAATTCGCTCAAAATATTTTTTAATAAATCAATTTTATTTAAAATAATCTTTACTACATGTTTCGAAATTCCAAATTTCATCGACAGGTATTTTCATACAATTCAAATGTACGAAAATATCTGTCGATGAAATTTGGAATTTCGAAACATGTAGTAAAGATTATTTTAAATAAAATTGATTTATTAAAAAATATTTTGAGTGAATTTGGATTTTACAATTAAAAACAAAAAATAAAATAGTCATTCCGAAGTTGACAGTTTATTATTCAAACAAAGAATAAATACTTGCAAACTATTTCACGGTGATTGGGACAACTACACGTAAACATTTTTCCGACAACACAATGAGGTTTATTTAAGATATAAATGGTTGCATATAACAGTAGTTGAATAAAGTTAATAACTATTTCCATGAACATTTATTTGCTTTTGTCTTATATCATTAATTTTTCATCTTGAAATTCAAGAAATTAATTGAACTATATTTAATTTTCCCATAAACATTGCGAGCGGCTGTCTCAACTACTCGTTTTGTACCTGTAGAGCTGTTGAATCAATTTCGGAGTTCGATTTGCCATATCTGCCCTCACGGCGATGTTGAAATAACTGCATTTCGATTGGAAATAAAAAATGTTTTTTTTCAGTGTATGAACCTAAAATTTAAAATTTGTATAAAAGGGACAGATCCTCCAAGACGACGGCTTAAAAATATAAATAAAGCTGTTTTCGTTTGTTTTACAGGGCTACGATGTGAGGCCTTTGAGAACATACATTTTAACATACATTATTTATAGAGTCAAGTAGGATATAATATGAAAGGGCTTTACTTCAGTATGTATTCCTTAAAAATATATTTTGTAATTTTACACCGCACCATTTTTAAATAATTTTGAATAATGATGTTTTCTTCATGTTTTCTTTCCAGATTTTTTTCTTTTGATCGATGATCGATGATAATTGATCGAAAATCTTTAAATGTATGTATTTGGAATGATAGAAAAATTAGTAAGTTTTACTGAAATGAAAAATATATAGAAGTGTCATATACTCATCTTATATATTAATATGCTAACGAAAAATTTTGTGGAGCCTAAGGCTTTTTTATTCGCAGATGAATTCATTTCAAATTTTTACTGCTAACTGATATTAGTGTAACTTAGATTAGTGTAACTTTTCACACAAATCGGATCATAAATAAAAAAGTTATAGACGAATTAAATTTATTTTTGAATTTACGCGAACCCCCCCATACAATATGGAATGGACTTGCCCAAACCATTTTTTTTTTTTTTTTTTTTTTCAAAAAAACAAAAAACTTTGTTACTTTGTTATTATGTACGATTGTTAAAAGTGTGAAACAAACGTAGATGGAATGAGATTTTTGTTTTTTTTTAATATTATGTAATTGAATGTGGTGAATGATGAAATAGAAATTCCCTTAGTAATTTTGAGATATTCGTTCAAGTGTGCTTTGAATGTGATTCCAGGTAACTTTGATTCGTATATTCGTGGTGCTTTGGATATGAGTTGTAGTTTTTGTCATGCCAAAGATTTTGCAAGAGAAGTTACTTCAAATAAATTGCTGCTTATGGTCGACCTCCAATGTATGCACAATTATATTTTTATGATGTTGATACTGCTGCTAATATGAGAATGAATAGAAATGCCAATGTATGTGAAGTTTTTCTTTTGCGTGAGATAGGTTTTGAGTTAGATCGTGTGAATCCTTTTGTTCGTTCTTTTAAATCAATGCATGAATTTTGTGAAAGACCTGAAAATGTTACTGCTAATGTGTCAATGGTTATAAAAGTTAACAGAGAATGTGATATTCGTCGTTTTAATGATGCTGTTCAAACTGATGTGGCTGCTATTTTTAAAAATGGTGATTCAACTTCACGTGCTAATGTGCTACGTACAAAAGTTACAATGTTGCAATATGCATCTTATCGCCTTGCTATACGTGATGGTTTTAGTCTTTTGCATCGTTCTTAAAAATTATTTCTTCAATGGATTGTTAATATGTATGTTTATATCGAAGGTACACGGCTTCATTAGATTCGTTCAAATCAATCTGCTCTTCGTGCTGATTTGTACAACAATTTAACAGATTCCTTGCATCAAAATCGCAATGGCGATGATAATATGCAAGTAGTTGGTCGTAAACTAATTTTGCCATCTTCTTTCACCGGTTCACCACGTAACATGTATCAAAATTATTTGGATGCAATGTCTATTGTACAACATTTCGGTAAACCTTCATTATTTATAACAATGACATGTAATCCTCAATGGCCAGAAATTGTTGATAATTTGAGTAATTATGAGTCTTCGAATTTCCGTCCTGATATTGTTGTACGTGTGTTTAAAGTGAAACTTAAAGAGCTCATAGATTGTTTCATGAAAAAAAAAAGATTTTCGGTTCTGTCAAAGCACTTATGTATACCATTGAATTTCAAAAACGTGGTCTTCCGTATGCTCATATTTTGTTAAATTTGTCAGATGAAGATAGAATTGATAGAAATGAAATGATTAATAAATTTGTATGTACTGAAATCCCGGATCCCATTCTTTTTCCTAAATTACATGCATATTCGAAACGTCATATGATGCATGGACCATGTGGTGCTCTAAATACCAATTCTGTTTGTATGAGAGATGGTAAATGTAGTAAGAATTTTCCAAAACCTTTCAGTGAAAATACTAAAGAATCTGTGAATGGTTATCCTTTGTATCGTCGACCTGATAACGGTATGAGTGTGGATGTACGTGGTGCATCTCTTGATAATAGATATGTTGTTCCATATAATCCTTATCTTCTTGCAAAATTCAATTGTCATATTAACGTGGAAATATGTACGACTGTTAAAAGTGTGAAATATGTTTACAAGTATGTATATAAAGGGTATGATTCTGCCAATGTTGAATTGAGAGTGAATGGAGAGAATGCAGTGAATAATGATGATACGATTGTGGGAAATGAAATTCAAGATTTTTTGAATGGACGGTATGTTGGTTCGACTGAAGTTGCTTGGCGCATATTTGAATTTCCAATGCATTTTCAATCTCATACAATTATTCGACTTGGTTGTCATTTGCCTAATAGACAAAATGTTTATATCAGGAATGGTAATGTGGCTGGCGCAGTCGCAAATGTATCAAGAACAAAATTGTTAGCATTTTTCCATTTGAATTCCATTGATAATTTAGCTAATGAGTTTTTGTATACAGAATTACCATTACATTATGTTTGGCATGATCAAAGTAAATCGTGGAAAAGAAGACAACGTGGGGCTGATAAAGTTGTTGCTCGATTATATATGGTTACTCCAAAAGATATAGAATTGTTTCATATGCGTTTACTTCTGTTGCATGTTCGTGGTCCAAAATCTTTTACTGATCTACGTATGTATGAAGGTGTTAAGTACCCTACTTTTGTTGCAGCATGTGAAGCTCGACGTATTGCAACAAATGATAATGAATGGCGTGAATGTTTTCTTGAAGCTTCAGAAATTCAAGCACCAAAACAGTTTCGTCAATTATTTGAATTTATCTGTGGTTTGAATGTTCCTCCGAATGCTTTAGCTTTATGGATTGAATTTATAAATAGTATGATTGAAGACTTTTTACGAAATTACGATGAAGATGTGTCTCAATTAATCGAGCCTTGATTGAAATTAATGAAATTCTTCTTACACATAATACTTCATGTGGTGATCTTGGTCTTCCGATTCCACAATATAACTTACAGATTGGTGATGTAGGTCATTTTGATATTGAAGAAGAAGCTATAGTTTTCGATAGAATGTATGAAAATGCAAATAATAAGCAACGTAGTGTGATTGATATTGTTTTGCGTGAAGCTCAATTCCATGATACTGGAAGTAATACTTTTTCTTGACAGCTCATGCAGGTTGTGGCAAAACTTTTGTTCAAACGGCAATCGTTCATAAATTAAATTCATTAAATCTTTCGTGTATTGTAACTGCCTTCAGTGGTATTACATCAACTCTTTTGATTGGGGGGCAAACTTTGCATAATGTTTTCAAATTACCAATTCCATTATTAGAGAATTCAATGCCAAATATAACTCCAAACAGTGTACATGGCACATATATTAATAATGCATCGATCATTATTATAGATGAAATTTCAATGTGTTCTATTCATTAATTCAGTAATTTATTTGTGATATAACATCACCCCGATGGAAAATCTCCCATCAAGAATAATATAAGAACTGAATCTAAAAAATAATGGTGCAAATTATGAAACTTTTTGCAATCCATACAATTTTAGAGCGATCTAGTTTCGAACCAATGAGAAAATTTTAAACTTTAAAAAAGTTTATCATTCTCATCAGGGCTAGCCGACTAGATAAACTCTACCAAAAAATGTCAACGCTAATGAATATAAACCAAAAATTAGGTTACAACTCTAGCGAAGTGTAAAAACAAAAAATTTACATAAACATACATTTAATAAATTCAGGTTTAGTCAATTAATTTCTCTGGTGATCACTGTTTGGTTATACTCTAGACATTCTAGTATTGAATAACAAACTTGTATCGGTGAGAAGAAGATGACTAGTCTTCACTTGTGTCTATTGACACATGATCAACAATTAATTCATTAATTGACTAAACCTGAATTTATTAAATGCGTGTTTATGTAAATTTTTTGTTTTTACACTTTGCTAGAGTTGTAACCTAATTTTTGGTTTATATTCATTAGCGTTGACATTTTTTGGTAGAGTTTATCTAGTCGGCTAGCCCTGATGAGAATGATAAACTTTTTTGAAGTTTAAAATTTTCTCATTGGTTCGAAACTAGATCGCTCTAAAATTGTATGGATTGCAAAAAGTTTCATAATTTGCACCATAATTTTTTAGATTCAGTTCTTTGTAGCGTTCGGTCGTCTACAATGTTTTTTTTACTCTACTGCATTTGATGTGTAAATGTATTTTTACTTGCATATATATTATAACTATATTTATTCCTAATTCACGCACTATATATGAACGAAAGAAAATTCCATCTGTTGAGTGTATTTTAAAATAATCCTTTTTAATCTAAATGCAATCGAAATTGCATTAATCAACATTTGTTAATCAGTTTTGGTTAATTGTATTTCATAACTTGAACAATAAAAGTTAAAATTAAATTATTTAAAAATACACAGTGGAATATAATCCGGTAATTTTCATGATTGCCTAAATAAAACCGGAGTTGTGTGTCGTGTACAATATAAATAAAAGCCAAGGTATGTTCTACTTCATATGAGTTGTAAAAGTTTTATATATTCAAGATAGTTTTTCTAAGACTTTCTTTTAATTTTCTTGGCTTTAGAAGCACGCGTGAAAACATCCACGTTCAGATAATAATAAACTAGGATAGTTTCCAAGATCAAATAGACGCGTTGTTTCTTGGTATTGTTTGGCTTGAAACTTTTTACAAAAGCAAAAACTGTAAGTAGTTCTTATAATTTTATATTGTGACGCCGTTTTGTTTGGCTGGAAAATACAGTTAGGAAACTGTACACGGCACAAGACAACGGAGCGAATCAAGCTAGGAATTTTTTTTGGTTTATACTGTTAGTATTATAGCCACAACTCAATATATAAATTACGTAGGCAAAAGATTTTTCTTAAAGGTCGCATCAAATTAGATAAAAATTGAAGATACGGTACGGTATGATTATCAAAAAAAAGAGTAGTTAAATTTAACGTTACTCTTGCAACGAATTAACGGATTAACCAGCTGATTAGTTATGAATGCATTTATATATATGTATATATTTTGTTAAACCATCGTTGTTGTTAATTAATTTATTATATATTTACACGTTAGATAAATTTATATATTTTATATTTTTCTTTATAAACATACTCAATTCCATATAGAAATTAAGATATGAGGTTGTGTCTCGAGAACGCCATAGTATTTGCAATTGATTTAAATTATTAGTACTTTTAAGTTTGCATGATATTTTCTAAGAACTTTAAAAAAATGTATAATTATATAAATGCTTTATGTTACCTTATGTAACTAAATCATGTATGAACATAATTAGGTATTTAGTTTTAGAATGTTTTTGCGTATAATATATCGGTATTTATATATATTTATAATTACATTTATTTACATGTATAATTAATTATTTCGATAATCAAAATATAAAAACGTTTAATATTTTTCAATAGCTACTTTTTTTTGATAATTTTTACACTAAAGCGTTTAGGTTGAATGTTTTTGTTTACAGCAACAGTGTACCTTCTTCATTGAATGGTTTTATTTTGAGTTTTTTTTGTTATTAACCCTATATAATTAGCAGTACATGCAAGCTCAGAACGGAGATGGTGGAAGATCACGACCCAGAGGCTGACATCTAGCCGGAAAATGTACTGCCCACCATACAATCCAATCTGAGCTTTCTGTTAATGCATGATAGTTCAAATGCAGTATTCGATACAAAACTCCATCTAGTTTCCAAATACAATGTATTTGGAACTATCTGAACTAGCATCGTTACATCTTATATTATTCTTGATGGGAGATTTTCCATCGGGATGATGTTATATCACAAATAATGGACATCTTCTTCTCACCGATACAAGTTTGTTATTCAATACTAGAATGTCTAGAGTATAACCAAACAGTGATCACCAGAGAAATTAATTGACTAAACCTGAATTTATTAAATGTATGTTTATGTAAATTTTTTGTTTTTACACTTCGCTAGAGTTGTAACCTAATTTTTGGTTTATATTCATTAGCGTTGACATTTTTTGGTAGAGTTTATCTAGTCGGCTAGCCCTGATGAGAATGATAAACTTTTTTAAAGTTTAAAATTTTCTCATTGGTTCGAAACTAGATCGCTCTAAAATTGTATGGATTGCAAAAAGTTTCATAATTTGCACCATAATTTTTTAGATTCAGTTCTTATGTTCTATTCATGCTTTAAAATTAATTGATCGTTTGTTAAGAGATTTGACTCCAAACGAAGAAAATAAAAATAAACTGTTTGCAGGTAAAACTCTTTTACTGAGCGGTGACTTTCGCCAAATTCTTCCAGTTATACCGCATAGCTTACGTTTTATTTTAATTGAAAATTGTATTACATCTTGGCAAGAATTTATTAACTTTAAAATTTTGAAATTAAATCAAAACATGAGAGCTCTCCCTCATGAAATTGAATTTGTAGAATTTCTTAGAAGACTCGGTAATGGTGATATGCAAAGTTTTCCACAGTTTGGTTCAGATATCATTGAAATTCCTCATAATTTGATTGGCAGATAATATTATTGAAGACATTTTTGGAAATATTTCTGATACAATTTTATCTGATGACATTTTGAGTTCCGTCATGTTAGCCCCCAAAAATAATGATTGCAATGAAATCAATTCTAAAATCTTGAGTATTATGCCAGGAGAGGAGAAAGCATATTTTAGTTTTGATAAAGATGTTTGTGATGACATTCGTGAGCAAAACAATTTTCCAATAGAATTTTTAAATAAATGAGTTTTGAAAGTGAATTGCATTGTTCTCCTCATACGTAATTTAAATACAGGTCAAGTATTGGTAAATGGAACACGAATGCGTGTAAAAGTTATGCACCGAAATTCAATGATAGCAATAGACAGCTTCGATATATTCAAGGATAGCACTAGACAGCTTCGCTGGTGGATATTGGGGACCAGCTTTGCTGGTGGATATTGGAGACCAGCTTTGCTGGTGGATAATATGAGCCAGCATTGCTGGTGGATAGTATGAGTAAGTATCGCTGGTGTGTAGCTTCAGCCAAATTCACTGGTCACTAGTAAAAATCCGCTTTACTGATGGACATTCTAAGCAACCTTGGCTAATGGATAGCTTCGTTGGTTTATAGTATGAATCAGTTTCGCTTTTATATAGCATGAGCGATATTAGCAGGAGGTAAGTTGCCGTTGCCATTGCTGGAGGTAATATGAGCCCACTTCGGTTGTGGATCGATGGTGTAAGTTCGAATAAAACTGTCAATGAATTTTTAATGTCAAGTCATTCGTCCCCTACCTTCAACAAGTAAAATGCATGAACAAATGAGCCCCACCCGGAGTGACGCTCCCCTAAATGTAAACGAGGACATATGTAGAAAAAATCGCCGGTTAAGGTGACAAAAATTTGGCCAATTTTAATTGTTCAAGTTCAAAGACCGAGTTCCCTAATGGTATTTCAATTAGTATGCGTGCAGAACAAATAGAGGAATCTGAAAGCATTCCTTTATTGGAAGTCAAAATGTGGAATGACTTACTCTGGAAAGATCATGTAATAGCTATGGCAAAAAAGCAAGAAACTCTGTTCAAAGGCGTGCTATACGAATTGTTGGTGATCGAAATTTAACAAAAAATCTTGATTCCCTATAACATTGTCGCATATTCTTTCCCCGTTTTACTCGTCAATCGGTTTGTGCAAATAGTCAAACTGTTGAGATTACTCACTATTATAGTGAAAAAATGCAATGTGACTTCTTTGTCCGTACATCGTACAAATGGAGTACTTCGCCCGAATCAATAGTCTCGAGTGCCTTTAATCCAAAAATATTTAAAAAAGCGTTTACCAACACCTCAGAACGCATGTTGTTGTAGGTCTTAAAAGCTATCTATGTGTTGTTGTGACACATTTTGTAATTCCTATTGCACAACACTTTTTATTTAAAAAAAGTTTGCTTTCACTGCATTTTGGTACAGAGAATGGATAAATATGTGAATTAGATGAATTTTCTTAGCTCGTACAGTATGATTTTTGTAGGTTTTTGTTTGTCTTGAAAGAAACAGGTAATTTTTACAAGAAAAACTAGCCTTATCCCATTGGCCAACAGTTTCAAACTAATAATTTTTCACGTCAACTTTGAAATACGAATTATTTCAAGTCAACTTTGAAATACGATCACCTCGGTAGGTTAATTTGGCGTGTCTGCCAAAACGGATTCGAACCATGGCACTGACAAGGATAGTTCGAATCCCGATACGAAAAACGTATAAGAGAAAAATGGAGTTTATCTCTGAGAATAATCCAAAATATGTATACTTTTGAATTGAAAAATCCAAAATTACTTAATTGCTGAGTAACATAATGTCAATCTCTTGTTACTTTACGCAAATAAAAATTATTTGCGTAAAGTAACGAGAAATTGACATTATGTTATTTGAAAACTTACGCCAAGTGCCAACGGCAAACAGTGTTAATTATATTAATTGCAGAGTTTAAGTGTTCATAACATCTCTAATATATAACTCAAAATTGTTTAATATTCAAATCTAGTGAATTAAAAATCATTAACCTGTTTAATGTACATGAAACATTGTCTTTCGTATTATAAAGTAAATATACATTCAAATAACATCTAGAAGTTTCATACTGTTGACGCAACAGAGATGAGGTCGATTATTTGCTTATTCCTTCATATAAGTATGAAATGTAGAAGGTAGTATGGACTCATTTCAACGTTGTTGGCTATTGCTACAATATATGAGAGATACATTAAGATAATGAGCTGCTTCGGCACAACATACAACCTTGATGGAAAACTATAAGCTGTGAAACGAAAGACTAGCAGAAGATTTACTCTCTTTTGTCACGCATATCAAAGACAAGTAAGTTGAGAATTGTTGCCAGACTTTCGGTGTTGAACATTATGTTTTCAAATGTTTTCAAAATATGACACAACAATCTAATATAAATTAGGGAGCTAGTTTTTAAGATACAGACATTTATATCTGATCGAAAATTTCAGGACAATGTTGAAAATTACTCATAGAATTCGTTTACTATAGTAATTAATTTCAAGTTCCTCATAGCACCGTTTTAATAAATAATCCTAAATTAGTATATATAGATTTAATCTGTTAAACTTATTGAAGTTGAAAATAATATGAGGTAGGGCGAACGCCCAAATTGTTAGCTCTGCTTAAAATACGGTTTAGAAATTAGAGTTTTTAGGGCGATGGCGTAAGATTCTCAAAAGCGAATAACTTCTTTTCTTTCAACTCATTTATACGTTCGGGCATAAAAGACAGTTGCTGCATTTAGGGTGGAACAGCAAAAGTAGTTTGGAACGTTTTGACTCCTGATGCAGCGTGCAGCTATTAGATCGATCGATTACTGAAATCTTACTTATAAAGTTTGGTTTATTGCAGCATAGAAAAAATCATTCTGAATGGATTATGTTTTCAGAGGTTTTTAGATTCAGATCAAATTGATTGTTTCTACATTAAAGCTTCTTCATCCATAATGTATTTGAAAAACAAATTATATACATTATGAATGAAAAACTTCAGTGTAGAAACATTCAATTTGATCTAAATCTAAAAACTTCTCGTATCACAGTAGGTAACCATAGCAAACTATAGAAAGGTTAGCTTATTATTTCTTGTTATGTATATGATGACCATAATCAAAGTTTGCTTATACTTATTAAAAATCTGATTCCTGCCATTTACGTATGCAATTTCATGCTTAAAACAGTTTAAAACAGACAGAGCAGAAACAACAAAGAGTTTGCGGAAGCAAACCTTACATATAGCTGAAACTGGTTACTCGTCCAACGAAGCACATACGAACGAATAAGCTCACCTGGGTTTTTACATTTATCCCTTAAAAACACCTAAAACTCAACACATGACTCTGTGGTGAAAGAACGAATACTATAACAAAAATTTAATGAATACTTTAAAATTCAAATTAAAAATTTAAATTCAAACAATTATTTAAATTAAAACCAAATTAAGGACTATTATTCTCTACGATTTTTTCAAGAACTGTATTAAACTAAAACGAAAAACTTATAAGAGTACCGATTCATTATAAAAATTAAATAACATATAGAAAAATTAACCTTTATTTATTTTCAATTATAATTCTAAATCCATTTTTTGAGCAAATCATAATCCGTGAAATATAAATTTTAAATCTTAAACTTAAAAAAAAGAAGATCTATAAAATCAACACAGCACAATTACAATTTTTTTTATATTTTATTTTCAAACTATACACAGTCGGTATAGAAAATCAACTTCTTTAAGATTTTTTATAAGAAATATGTACACAAAAACACAAATAAAAATAACACAATAAATATTATTATTATTATGATTATTATTCTTTAACAGAAATATAAAGAATTATTAGATTTTTTTTTTTCATTTCTTACAAATCATTCTTAATAATTTTAAGCAATTTAACACTTTTTATTTCACTAACTTTTTTTATTACTATTTACTATTTATCGTTATGCTTTTTTTATTTATTACGTTTTTCACCTTAAACTTGACACTATTTTGTTTTATGTTATTATATTTCTTATTTATTGTTTGTAATAAAATTTACTGATGATTGCATGTCGTTGATTATGATTGTCGTTATGTTGATTTGTTTTGGACAAATGTTATAATATATTGTTTGATCTAAAATAAACAAAATATTGAGTTAAATAAAGAAATTATTAAAAGTATTGATTTTTTTGTGCCGTAGATGTTCCATACAGGAACGTAGGCTGTCAACAAGCGTCCCTCACCTGTATTAATTCATCAATTCACTCAATTGTATGGTGAGGTTTACTTGAAGACTTTAGTTAATCGATTAGTTTTATATGGATGATCAGCCCATAGTTTTTGCAATTTATTTTCTATATTAGTTGACTATCGGTTAATTGGCGAACCGGTGTGTTGATGGTTGTTAATGTTTGCTAAAAAAAACTTTGACCTACATGGGAGTCGAACCCGAGTCCTGCGAGTTTAAAGCCTAACGTGCAACCTCTAGGCCACTCAACACACACATAAAAGCATTGATTACTTGGAATAAAAAAATACTGAGCGTTTCGTGAACGTAAAAGAGCAAAATATCAAAAATAGTTGACAAAATCCTGTGTTATAAAAGTCCTTATGCTAAAGTCTTTATATTGCCAGACCATAGATGTTGAATTTTTCCTCGTAAATATAAATAGCAATGTCAATTTAAATTTGAACGACATGATGATTCAAAAATTATTACATCGGATTGAATATTAATATCTATACCTGTTTATGCTAACTTAAAAAAGATTCAATTACACCAATTTGTAAATGATTAAAATTGGAAAATACGTTATCAATTCAAATAAAAGTTTTTTTAATAAATTGTGTTGTGTTGTAGTTATTACAATATGTGTCACAACAACATACCTTTTTTTCTTTATTTCAATTCGAATCTTTTATAGAGATGACTAAGTAGGATCTTCTAATACGTTATGAATCTTTCTTACATTAATATTTTTGGTAACGTCATTACGACAAATGAAGTAGGCGGTCGTATTAAAATGTATATATGTTATTGCATTTTTATATAATGCGTTTAAATTTAAATTAAAAAATATGGAGGGGCTGAAATCTCACAGCTCTGAGATATCAAGACTTCGGTCTGGGTTAAGGATTTTGATATAGTTTTCGGCAAAAAATTTTATGAGGACATGGTTTTTAGTTTTGGGCTGCGGTGTATATCAAACATAACTCTTTGTTAAAGTATAAGTATTTTTTTATCTCTGTTTAGAAATTTATTACAAAACTAACACAAAACATCAATACGTTGTCGGAAAATTATAACAGATCGTAAATTAACATAATTTAGTGAAAAGATGATACACTCAGAAAACTACTCAAAAACAATTTAACGTTTCGAGAAAATATTTCAAAATCACAAATTCATATTTCTTTCAAAATCCCAAAAATATTGTAAAAATTAAATAAAATTCAAACTTTTTTCAAAATTCTAAAAATATTCCAAAAATTATTACAAAATCAAAGATTAAAATTTTTTTTCAAAAATTCTAAAAATATTGCAAAAATTATAACAAAATCGAACATTGAAACTTTTTTCAAAATTCCAAAAATGTTCCAAAAATTAGAATAAAATCAAATATTTAAACTTTTTCTAAATTTCAATAATATCCCAAAAATTCTTAAAAATTCAAACCCTTTCCAAAATTCTAAAAAATATTGAAGAAATTATTAGAAAATCAAAAATACAAACTTTTTTCAAAATTCCAAAAATATTTCAAAAACTATAACATATTCAAAAATGTCCATGTCTTATTTCTTTGCAATTACATTTACGTCATAAAAACAGCTACATTTTTTTTCCAAAAAATTGGCTAAAAAAAAAAATGAAATCATTTTTTGACACACTTGACATTATTTTTTTGAGAAACTTGCCATAATTCTCAATAATAATAATAAAATTTCATTTCAAAGAAATAATTAAATTTATTATTTTCCAAAAAATTGGGTAAAAAAATAAATAAAAATCTAGAATAAATAATCTAAAATAAATAAAAATCTTTCTTTTTGACACACTTGACAACATTTTTTTGACAAACTTCTAATGCAATAATCTAGATTTTGGTCTCACATACCAATCCCGACCATCAAGATTTCTCCAAATTCAATGTTCCTACTCGTAATCACTTAAAATGAACGTTTTTTAAGCAAAAATATGCAAATTTCCTTGTTTTGACACACTTGACGATTTTTTTGACACACTTCCGGTACAGTTATCGAACACATCGTCCTTTCGGCTCTTCCCATTGAGTAAACCTATTTTTAGAAAAAAATTTGAAATCCGTCCAGCGCTTTTCTAGATTTCGTCGGTTGTGACGGACGGACGGCCGGCCGACAGACAGACAGAAATACATTTTTTTTTTTGCTTTTTTAGAATCATTAGGTCCTAAAACGTCGAGAAATGCCAAAAAAAGTGGGGGTAAGAATTTCACTTTGAGCTCATGAATGTAATACTTAGGTCTTTCAGACCGATGTAAAAATCAGAAACAAACAAATTTAAATATTTGACTTACATATAAAAGTTAATATTGATGTTCCATTAATTTCTTATTATCACCAAAAATAAGTTTATATATCAGTAAACTGAAATGAAACATGGAAAACAAAAAATGAACCGTTTTTTTTTTTAAAGTGGTATAAGTCAATTTTTTCTCTATTGAGATATTTAAGGATTTGTGTTTGCATTTATATAAAAATATAGGCAAATGTAACTAAAATTTTGTAATATTTTTCACACTTTATACCAATTTAATTTTATGATGCAATAATACTTATTTAAAATTAAAATGAAAATAATTGATTTTTTGACTCCAAATGGACTTATACCACTTTCAATAATAACATGTTCTAAAAAAAAGAACAAGAGACGTGGTATAAGTCCCATGTAAATGGGTCATTCTTTTTTGATTTGGCTGAAATTTTTTTTATGCGTTTTATATCGAAAAAAAAGATATGGGGGTTCGAGGATTTTTCTTTTTTTTGGAAAATATAGCGGTTCTACATTTCTTGATGAGTTATTTTGAAAAATTCATAACTTCAGTTCTATTAAAGATAGAAACTTCTGTTTTGTGTTATTTTAAAGTTAAAAGATGCTAGTTTAAAAAAAAATAAAATTAACAAAAGTTATTCACAAATTTCTATTGATATAAACAAATAAAATGTTGAAATCGATCTTTAGCCATTTCTACACCCACGCTCCACCCCAAATCGGGTTCCATTGAAGGTATGATTATTTATATAGAAAGAGGCCATCATTATCTTTCTAAAACTACCACTAACTCAATTTTTCCGAAAATGGACTTATACCACTTTAAAAAAAAAACGGTTCAAATATTAAATAAATAGGGTCCAACAAACAACAGATGATTTTTTTCACTAAGTTCTTAATGTTTGTTGGGAGCATACAAATACAACATTCGTTCGTGAATGAATTTTGATGACATTAAAAAAAGATTCAAATACGTATGATAAGGAGCTGAATAGTTTTTAGTGATATTCAACAAAGTGGCGAGGGTTCCTATTTTGTTTCCCAGAGTTGTGGTGAAGTTAGCCTATGAATCAGCGTCGCAATATTTTTTGTTTTTGAATAGTACAAAATCTTACAGGTACAAAACACTTTATATGTAATTCGGGCATAAATTATCTCTTTTGCTTTTGACTGTTTGTTGCCCTTGCCTAACGCCTCGAGAAAAAATTTCAATCTCAAGCAAAAAGAACTACTTTATGTTCTTAATACATAAATGGCTATTCTATCATTAGTTTCCCTAAGATTTTCCTATTTTTCTGTCTTATAATTTTTGAATATAATCTTTTTGGCTAATATACTCTTTTCATAAACATACATTGAGTACTTGTCCTGAAAATGAAAGCATTTACCTTGGAATCACTTTTCAACTTAGAATCAACTCGAAAATATCAAAACAATTAAACAAAACGTAATTTTTTGGAATATTTTAATTTCTATAACCAAACACATCACTTATTTCTACAAACAAACACACTTTTTAACAAAAAGCCAACAAAAAGTCTTAAATAGTCTTAAATGATTCGAAGGCAGAACCAATCAAAAGCTAGTTTTTTCTATGAAACCTATACCTAAACGCACAAAATTTATGCTTGAACAACTACCAATACACGTATAATATTGTTTTGGTTTGCATCTTTACAAAAAAACTAAACCTGAAGAAACTGATCAAAGTTATAATTAATATACTATTTGCCGTTTGCACTTGGCGTAAGTTTTCAAATAATATAATGTCAATTGTCAAGCTCTTGTGACCTTACACAAATAAATTATTTAATAAGTTTTAGGAAAAAAATAAAGAAAACAATTTTTTTAACAATTTAACTGTTACTCTATATATATATATATATATATATATATATATATATATATATATATATATATATATATATATATATATATATATATATATATATATATATATATATATATATATATATATATATATATATATATATATATATATATATATATATATATATATATATATATATATATATATATATATATATATATATATATATATATATATATATATATATATATATATATATATATATATATATATATATATATATATATATATATATATATATATATATATATATATATATATATATATATATATATATATATATATATATATATATATATATATATTTCAACCTGTTAGGCCACTTTCTAAAGTAATCATTACTCAATTACTTCAAAAGATGGCATAACAAGATATTTCGTATATCGTCAAATGTATTTCATATATAGCACTTTAAACGTCAACTGAAACACTACTCTTCACATTTTTAAAAGACATGAAAAAACGCTCTAAAGCTTAAATTTTTTGCGTTGACGAGAGCTATTGAATGCCGCGAGGCGATTTAAAAAAATTCAAAATGACGATCCTAAAATGGCTGTTGTTTTGATCTAAATAATAGAACCACCCGTAAAATGTAAAATGAAAATGGTGATTTTGCGACATTTCTGTCTTGTTTGCGTTGTCAACACATATTTAGAATCGCAAAAGATGCATTCTTTGGCTTAAATGTTGGTAATTATGCATATTTTCAAAGGTGTTTAAGTTTTTTTTCAAAGTGGCAGCTCGAAAATATGGAAAATGGCTCTTTTTTCTACATTTTTACAAGATTTCTGACTGCCAACACAAGTTTAGATCTCAAAAGATGCGTTCTTGGGCTTAAAATATTGGTAATGATACGAATTGGCTTTGACGATAGTGTAGTCTCTGAAGAAACAGATAACTCTCAAAGAAGCATTGTGGAACAAGTATGTTATACGCATTTCGAAAAAAGTTCAACGAAAAGCAATGTATTTTTAGAGAATATGCGTTAGAAAAGCTACTTAATGAACTTAAATTTAAATTTGATAGTTTACAATCGGACTATCCCTTACGTTTATCGATACTAACTGTAGCTCCAGTTTGTTGGTTTGCTCTGAAAGCTGCTAAAGAATTCAACACTTCAGCACTTTAAAATACCTTGCAGAATTAAATTTCTTAGAGGAGAAAAAATATCAACATCAAGGGAACTATTTGAAATTTTCATATGTGTCTTCAGGAGATATCGAACTACAGAAGCAATTTCTTTCGATGCGGTTTGCGGACATTAAAACAATTAGTGGAACCCAAGGGTTTCGCTGTTTTTTATCGGATAACACCACATGTTTCGGTTGCGATAGTTTGCTTGCCTTTAACACTTTTAATTTAAGATAAGTTACAATATTAAACAAGATTCAAGAAACACTTTGATATCACGACTAATCAATATAATCTTATTTTTATCAAGTTCACACAATATATTTGAACAAATTTAAATGTTTATTTATTTTCAAAATATTATAAATTATATCAATTAATCTATATATATAAAATTGAAAGTATGTATGTTTGTACCTTATGCATTAATAAACCATTCATCCGATCATCATGAAACTTTGGGAAGTTGTTGTGTACACTTGCGCATAGGTAACAGGCAAACAGGCAAATCCATTTTTTTTGAATGGAACCCCAGGGAGGGCCATTATAATTATCTTAAGGGGTTCTGCCTAAATGTTGATAATAATTTAATTTGATTTTTCTTAAAATATTGTTTTATACGGTTAGATTCCTTTGATAAATTTTTTTGTTGAACATAATTTAATGAAATTGAAAAATGAAAGTATAATCTGAAACAATTACATTTGTATATCAAAACTATATGTATTTGAATTAAACACTTAATGATGTTACAAATTTTATCATCTATACAATGTGTTATTGTTATATTGGTAATAAACTAAATATGTTATTGGTTTGCAATTGTATATGTAATGCATGTTTCTCCAACTCAGAAAGATAGTTGATAACATCGATCAAAAGCTCAAAATTACGAAATGGAATTCGTACAAATACTATACAAAGAAGCATAGCTTATGTATAATCAAACATGGATAGCAAGTATGATAAACAAACTAATTAAAAATGTGGCCCTTAGCCGGCAACACGTTTGCAATAGTGAGTTTTCTGCATAGGATCTTGATGAAACTTTGGCAAATGATACAGGTTCACTTGAAAATGGAAGATCTGGATTCATTTTAAATTTGGACAAAATGGCGGGGGGTCTCCCGAACACCTCTAAGTTTAAATTTTGAATAACTTCTGATCCCGGACTATGATATTATTGAAACTTAGTATATAAAGTTTTAGTACTGTTTCCAATATTTCTGCATACCAACTTCCGGTTTGTCACTTCCAGTTAAAAAGTTTTTTTCAGGTGTTTATCCCTACTGTAGCCTACAAATACCGATCGATTTTCATGAAACGTTGGTAAAAGCTTTCAAGTAACATGAGAAAGATTTTGTTAGCTTTTGGAGCACATTGGATAAAGGGTTTGGGGTTTCACCATACAACAGGTGGTTTTTACCCAAAGTTTTTATGTTTGTTGGGAGCATAAAACATTCATTCGTGAATGAATTTTGATGACACTTTGGAAAAAGATGCAAACATGTATGACAAAGAACTGATTAGTTTTTGAGCGATAGTGAACAAAATGGTGTGGGGTCCCTGGAGCACCTGTTTTTTTGAATGCTCTATAACATCTGTACCTGATAAGCGAATTGGATGAAACTTGGGACATGAGTATGCGGTAGGTTCACAATAGTTCTGCATCCCAACTTCCGGTTTTTCACTTCCGGTAAACAAATTTTTTTGTACTTTTTTGAAGTTTTTTCAGTGTCTTTATGCACACTACAGCCTACAATAATGAAGTGATTATGATGAAACTTATGAAAAGGCCTCTAATTAGTGTGAGAAGATAATTATCATCTTTTTGGACACATTGACCAAAGTGGTGGGGGGTCTACCATACAAATGACTTTTCACACTTTGTTTTTTAAGTTTGTAGGGAGCATACAGATTTCATTCATTAATTTATTTTAATGACACTTTGAAAAAAGATGAAAACTTAAGTAACAAAGAACTGATTAGTTTCTGGATAATATTGGAATAAGTGGTGGGGGTCCTCCCGAACACTGTCCCCTTCTGTTTACTGTGTCACACTTTTTCAATGTTTGTTGGGAGCACACAGCATTTGTTCGTGAACGAATTTTGATGACACTTTGAAAAAAGATGCAAACATGTATGGCAAGGAACTGATTAGTTTTTGAGCGATAGTGAACAAAGTGGTGGGGGGTGTCCCATACACCTGTTTTTTTAATAGCTCAATAACATCTGTACCTGATAATCGAATTGGATGAAACTTGGAACATGAGCATTTGGTACGGTTTACAATAGTTCTGCATCCCAATTTCCGGTTTTTCACTTCCGGTAAAATTTTTTTGTAAATTGTTGGCAGTGTTTTCAGTGCCTAAATGCATACTACAGCCTACAATAATGAAGTGATTATGATAAAACTTATGGAAAAGGTTCCAATTAGTGTAAGAAGATAGTTATCATCTTTTGAAACACATTCATTAAAGTGGCGGGGGGTCTACCATACAACTGCTGACTTTTCACACTTTGTTTTTAAAGTTTGTTGGGAGCATACAGATTTCATTCATTAATCAATTTTAATGCCACTTTGGAAAAGATGAAGTCTTTAATGACAAAGAATTGATTAGTTTTTGGAAAATATTGGGATAAGTGGTGGGGTCCTCCCTAACACCTGTTTATTGTTTCAATGTTTGTTGGATGCATACAACATTCGTTCGTTAAGTAATTTTGATTACACTTTGCAAAAAGATGCGAATATGTATGGCAAGGAACTGATTAGTTTTTTTAGCGATAGTGAACAAAGTGGTAGGGGGTCCTCAAAGCACCTGTTATTTTGGAAGCTCAATAACTTCTGTACCTGATAATCGAATGGGATGAAATTTGGTACATACACATTTAGTACGGTTTACAACAGTTCTGCATCCTAACTTCCGGTTTGTCACTTCCGATAAAAATTTTTTTTACTTTTTCTCGTACAACAGTATTTATGTTTGTTGGGATACTACTGCTTGCTTTAATATTTTTATTATTAGAACTACGAAGTCTATAAGATTGGTTAGCTTTTAATTAAAGTATTTGATGGATATTAGCTCATTATATATCCAGAACACTATGTTTCCAGAGCTGTGGTGAAGTCAGCCTATGCATCAGCGTCGCAATATTTTTTAAAATAAAATGTGTTGGGTAGTAGGAATTACGATGTGTGTCACAACAACACATAAGAACATGCTTTCTAAAGTGTTGATGGACGTAATTTTTTTATTTTTTAAAAGAATGAACTTTTTGCTTGCTCGAATAAAAGAGCTTCCATATAATTACTATATATGCTGGCTTGAGGTAAACAATGCGTTATATGATCTTGGTAAATGCTTCTAGCACTAGGATAATTAGGAACCTAATTTTAGCTTTGAAATTAGCAAAGCAAATTTGAAAAAAAAAACAGTATATTGTTTTTATTTCCTCCATCCTATCATAAAATATTGCCCTATATCGTACATTATTATGTGAAAGGATTTATTATTAAGTTTTCCATTCTTTAAGAAGAATATAAAAAAAAGAAATTTGCGTCCATCAACGTCTTAAAAAGCATTATGTTGTAGAGCCTATATGGTTTATATGTGTTGTTGTGACACATATTGTAATTTCAAATATGTCACATATTTTGAAATTGCACAAACTTTTTTGAACTTCGGGGAAAAAGATGATGAACAATCATCAAGATGATGAACAATAGAAGCTACAATTTTGAGTGGAAAATTCGAAGAGGAAGATGTAGTGCTGCCAAGACAGACAGGCCACATATTTCAATGATCCCAACAGATTCAAACGCTTAGTTTCCAGTGCAACTCGCTTTTCCAATTACCATCAACAAAGCACACGGACAGTTACTGCAAGTATGTGGACTAGATTTGGAGAATCCGTTCTTCTCACATGGACATGGACAACTTTATGTGGCTGGCGCGTTAGGAAAACCTTCTGATTTATTCGTGTACGCACCAGACGGAAAAACAAAAAATAAAGTGTACCCACAAGTACTCGAATAAATAAATAGAATTAAAACGACATTTTAAAATTCGTTCCATATTAAAATAAATAATTTGCAATAAAAATAACACAATGATAATTGAATGTTATCTTTACGAGTTTTCTCGAGTTTTCTTTCTTATGAGATAGCGGCAATATGCAACCGATGTTAAATAAACCAAACCTTTACGCTATTTGGTGTACAAATAAAATTTTAAGAGATTTTGTGAGTGATTAAGATCAAAGTAATTATTGTAATTCACTTAAGTTTTGCAATTTGAAAGCATTTTTCATTTTCTCTTAGAAAAACTTCTTTAGAACAGTTTTTGTGTGTTTCGTGTCGGGTACAAATACAATGCATGAGCACTGTGAACATTTGTGAATCTATTTTTGTTCTGTATAATGTTCTATATAGAAATGAGTGATGACACACCTCTACTAATTCAACAAGTAATTTAAATTTTTTTATAGCTTACTCGAAAACTTATTTGATCGACAATTTTTCATATATCCGAGCTGATGAGCTAAAGTACTGATTATTTTTCATTCATATTTTTAAAAACAAAAATTAAAAACTACGCTATCATTTCTCATTACTACTTTTTGAAATCATTGCTACTACGTCAACAAAATGCCTGTGCACAAACTTTATTTATAAGCGTAGCAAAGCACGCCGGGTCCTGCTAGTCATGAATACAGAATAGACATTGCTAAATAATGTCAATTTTAAAAAATATCTGCGAATTTTTACTTAGACAACCAAATTGAAACTGAAATACCAATTTTGGTTATACATAATTCCAATTTATGAAAATTTATAAAAGCATTGTAACAGCAAAGTTTTTTTTTGTAAAAAATGTGTTTGTTTTTTTAAATTGCATAAGTCTCTTGGTAAAGTTTAAAAAAAATCGACAATATTCGTATTAATTTGACAATAAAAATTGTAGAATGTCATTTTTCTGTTGACAAAATTTTACAAAATTTTGTTCAATTGAATTTTAATTTGTTATGGATAAATGAGATATGATTTAAAATTTAAAAAAATCAACATAAACCTTAACAATATTTTTGTTAAAAGAATGAAAAAAATTTGTATCTAGAAATATTTATGATTTTGTACATTTGTAATCCAAATCAAAAAAAACAATTGGTTACCCGAGCAGAAATTTGTCAGGGCTCAAGTAAGGCCCTGATCAGGTTTGCCCTTATCCGGATCAGGCATTGGTAGGGCAGCCTGATTGGGCCCTGATCATGAGTGTAACGCTTTTGCCCTATCAGGTCCTGATTGGGATTACCGGATCAGACTCTGATTGGGATAATCGGATCAGGCCCTGATTGGGATATCCGGACCAGATCCTGATGTATATTTATATATTATATACTTAAATTAATCAAATTAAAATAAAAAAATTACCATGGAAAAAATTAAAACATACATACCACCTTAATCACTATTATTATAGTCTTTCAGCCGAGAAGCGATAACTAAAACATACATGAAACGATTTTAACTATATATTTCTAAAAAGGATAATACTCTAGTGAATTTTAACAAATTAAAATTTCAGCTAGGGGTCCAATACGAAAAACCTGATCAGGGCCGGATATATTCAAATAAGGTAAACCTTATAAGGGTATTCTAAATCAGGCCCGGAACAGGCCCACATCAGAGTGCCCTAATAGGGAATGCCCTTGTAAAACTGACCAGGCCCTGATCACAACCTGACTGTATTCAGGTTTTCCCTAACTAATTTCTGCTCGGGTAGTTTACAATTTTTTTCAGATTTAAAAAAGTCAAATAGACTATACAAAATTTTGTATCAAGCTTAGCATTTTTTGGCTAATTCACAAAAAAATTTTGTTTGTACTTTTACAAAACGATTTTGTGAATCTTACCGAGCAAATTTTTTTGAGTGTAATGAAGAAATAAAAGATTACCAAGGAAATATATATATATATATATATATATATATATATATATATATATATATATATATAAACAAAATAGAGTTGCCTTTATTGTGAATACCAACAACCATAATGGTATTACTGGTGTTTATTTTATTTTATTTTTATTTTTATTTTTTAAGATGTGGCGCAACCATAAATTGCCCCAAAAAATAAAAGTTCTAACGTTGAAGCTATCTTGGTAATATTTTTTTTTCTTTTTGATAAAGACGCGTTGCACTTGAAAATAAATTTTATTTTCGAAGGTGTATTTATTTCGGAACGAAAATTAAAATCTACAAAATGGAAAAAAAATCTACATACATTTAAAAAAAATCTACGTAAATGAAGAACATTTGTAATACACACTTAAAAAATCAACGCTATCAACAAATATAACACTGTCAAATTTTCAAACATTCAATTTATTTTCATTTTCCGTACGAAATAAATGGAACCACATTTATTTCGCTTCGTATTTTGAAAATAAGAAGTCTCCACGGGTAGTGATGATATCTATTGACAGGTCCGTTTTTCACTATTTCTTATTTTCAACTGCATACTACTTACGAAATGCAAACCAAAAATTTTTTCGTTCCCTTTTATTTTGTTTTTTTTTTACATAGATTTTGTATGGGGAAAATAATTTATTTTCAAGTGCATACGCGTCTTAAACACAAAAAAAAATTGGTTAACAAAATTTGATAAACAAATCTTAATCACTAACAAATAAATCTAGAACTAAATATGAAAGAAACTAATAGACAACTATGTTGAAGGAACAACCCAGTGATGTCTTATTTTAAACTGTTGATTGATGAACCTTGATGTCATCTTCTATAGGCAATGGAATTAATTTTAGAGTTGGTCTTTTTATTAAATCTCTTTTTGTTTTGACTGATGCGACGCGGATTTGACCGTCTTTATTTGAATACACATCTTGAATTCGTCCAATAATCCACTGATTTTGCGACAGCTTCGATTTGGGTCAATAATGTACTTGCTTCTTCATAAGAAAATGGTGTTAGTCCAGAGACTTTTATTAAATGAGCCTTGACGGGTTTGATGTTTGATCCCACAGACCCCCAAAATGTGGTGCGTTTGGTGGGTCGAATTTGAATCTAATTTTCTGTCGAGATAAAAATTCATATAATAATTTTGTGTGGCTATCAAATCTACATTGCTCGTATAAAGCGTATAATTCATTGCGAGCGCCAACAAAGTTGCTTCCATTATCACAATGAATTTGACATGGCATACCACGACGTGATATAAAACGTTTTAAGGGTGCAATGAACTCTTCCGATGTCATATCAGTTACAAGTTCTATGTGAATTGCCTTAACTGAAAGACAAATGAAGAGAGCGATATATGTTTTTGTGATTCGAGCCTTTTCAGGCCCTTTCCGATCTTTTAAATATATAGGACCTGGAGCGTAGTCGACTCTAGTATTTAAAAACGGTTTTCCAGTAGTTACTCGTTCTTTTGGCAAGTCAGCTATCAATTTATGATTATTTACTCGTTTACGTAGGAAACACAACAAACATTTCCGAACATACCATCTGGTAACCTTGCGGCAGCCTATTATCCAAAATCTCTGTCGAAGAATACTTGTAAGTAATGCTGGCCCAGGATGAATGTGGTCACGGTGATTTTTATCTACTACGAGCTGCGTATAAACATGCGTTTGAGGTAAGATAATTGGATGCTGTGCATCCAAATTAGAAATAGAACTTGAAAGACCCGCATTATTTCTATGTCATCAATAAACGGCGATAGAGATGATAAAATTCTGTCTTTTTTAACTTCGTTATTCATCTTAATATTTTTAATATAAACTGCAAATGCTTCTGCTTGAACCCATTTGATATAACAATTTTCAGCCCATATTATTTCATCAACTGTTGGTGTAAGAATACCTTTGTCAATCTTCACTATTTCTTCTTTATATTTTCCTCTGATTTTACGAATTAACCTATAAACAAAGCTGAAGACTCTGTAAATTTTACTGAAAGAAGAATATATAGCAGATCGAATTTTACAGCGATAAGGTTCTGGTAAAGTAACGTGAAAGGCATCTAAATGTTGTTTTCGTACTTCGAGATCCCTTTTTTCAAATGTGAGGCTTGTTGATTGGGCTGATATAATTTTAGGCCAACAACTCTCTTCTTTCATTAACCATTCAGGTCCGTTCCACCATAATTTACAAAAGATGAGAGACTGTGGAGTAAGACCTCTAGAAGCCACATCGGCTGGATTTTGTTTGGATGGAACATACCTCATTTATCTCTTGGAAATTTCCCCAAGATATATGATGTTCTGTTGTCCACAAAACACATCCATCTTCTTGGAATATCTGATAACCAAGCCAAGACAACTTGTTAATCAGTCTATGCATAAACCGAACCAATTTTCAATTTAACAGATCGTTCTATATACTCTAACAACCGACTCAAAGGTACTGCAGCGTAAAGTTCAGTGGAACAGATATTTGTTTAATTGGACATACCTTCGCTTTTGCGGCAAGCAGGTTGACAAATGTTTTACCAGCATGATCTTGTACTCTTATATAAACTGCAGCGCCGTAAGTCATTTCTGACGCATCCGAAAACCCATGCAGCAAGACCTTTGACAACCACGTTGGATCGCTTCCTTTGAAGTTTGCCAGTTTGCTTTACATAATTTTCGCTGATGAGAGTTGTTTGAGAGCCTGAATCTAGTAAACCTCTAGCCATATGTTTCGTTCCAAATTCATATATAAAAAAATACTGTTGAGAGTAATGTATTTATTATATGTGAAGATGGACTATGTTGTGGTTGAATTTTAGTTGCAGAACAATGATAAGACAGAGAGTTCTGCTATGTTGAGGCAGTCGAATAAACGGAGAAGTTGCTTGTTGATGGTGGTTTACTGCTTGGCGATGTATTTGTAAGAGCTGATTCGTTGATTGTTGTTGGATTATTGGTAGGAGTTATTTTAGTGTTGATTGCAGACAAATTTAATTCCTCGTTGAGTGTAGACTATGCTCAAGTTGAGTTTGATGAAACCTACCGATGATTTGGTTTTTTTGTTTTTTTCTTCCTGCCTTCTGGATCATATTTTTCACTAAAAGTTACGTATTCTTATCATGGAGTAAAGTATGATGTTTGCTTCCACACTTACAACATCGTATAGCGGTTTCACAATTAGAAATATCATGATCCGGAAACAAGCAATTTGAACATAAATTGTTTGTTTGAATAATACGTTTTCTTTCTTTGGTATTCAACTTCTTGAATTTAAAACATTTGAATAATGAATGTGTAAAGCTGTTACACATAAACATTTTTTGAATACAGCTGTACCCGCGTATACTTTGATGTTTGAGTTTTGACGGTTTGACACTGGACGTTTTATGAATGAGCAGGCCTACAAAGCATCATAACGTTCAGTAAGAAAATCTAGCAAGCAGGATATTGTAGGCGACTTCTTGGTGATTATTTGAATTAACCAAGGATCAAGTAACTGCCATTTGGTTCCCAGGGCTTCTATTCCTCTCAGAACTTCATCTGAAGTATCACATAAACTCCGAAATTGTTTATGTCCTTCGCTGCTTACCATTGGTTGATTTAGAAATAGTTCAATAAGTTCCCTTACGGAGTATTTCTTTTTATAATATCGTTTCTTGAGTTTCTCCCAGGCCAGTTGATAGTTAGAATCAGTTAATGACATGTGCCTTATAAGAGCAGCTGCTTCATATTTTAATAGACTTTTTAGGTACTGGAATTTATGTATGTTAGAAATATTATCCTTTAAATGTGTTAACGTCTCGAATTGATCTTGAAAGGACTGCCATTTAGAATAATCTCCCGAAAATTGTTCGATCATTACACGAGGTAATAAAGGTCGGATATTTGATGAGCTGACCTTTTCATAGAATTATCAACCATTCTGCTTTCGTTGTGGTTATTTTCAACAAAGTTCATGTTATGAGAGCGATTATTTATCAACCGTTTTAAAGTGGTATGAAGTTCAAAAAATCGATCCTCAAATTCATCAGCTTCTGATACTTCGGGATCAAGGAGTAAAATTTGATGGAATATTTCATGAAATTCCTTCCATGATTCATTCATTCTTTTCTTGTTTAAAGTTGTTCCACACATGCAGAATTTGAGTCTCAACCAAACTTATCTGCGAATTTTTTTATATTTGTTAAAGTAGCTTTTATCATGCCACGTTTTTTCGTTAAGGCTTGTAAATCATACTATATAACACACATGGCCAAACCGCGGCTCGCGAGCCGCATGCGGCTCTTTGAAAGAATAAATGCGGCTCTCGAAAAGAAATAAAAAATTAAATAATTCATAAAATAATTCATAAAAACTAAAAAATTAGAAGTTATACACATAATTTATAATGCTGTTTAATATAATATGATTTAATACAATCATATTATTATATTTAGGTCCGTCCTGTCGAAGTTACTACTATTGGAGTTTTTTGCGGCTTTGTTTTAGTTTTATACTACTTTACTTCGTATTTGTCTCAAATTAATGCACAAAAATCTTTCTCAAAATTAAAAGTCTTTCCTTTTGGATTCGTTTGTTTTTCTATGATTGATCCTTTATAATGCTGGATCCTTTAAATATTAAATTGCACAGATTAATTAGCAATGTTCCAGTATCACGTCATACCACTGAGCGACGTATTACGGAAATAAGTAAAGATATTAAACAGCGGTTACAAGTATATGTAAAAAAATAGTGTAGCTTTCAGCTTAGCCCTTGACAAATCAATCGATATACAAGGCACCCCACAGTTGGCTGTATTTATCCGATACGTTTCCGAATCTTTAATCATAAAGGAAGAACCATTGGATTTGGTAGCACTTAAAAATACTACTCGTGGTATTGATATTAAGAGTGCCCTAGATAATATATTGTCAGATACAGGTATTCCACTAAATAATTTGGTAAGTGTAGCAACTGACGGAGCACCTGCAATGTTCGAAAAAAATGTAGGCCTTATTTGTCTATTAAAAACGATCCAAGAATACCCGAATTTTCGCCACTTCATTGCATTGTTCATCGTGAACATTTAGTTGCAAGATATTTTTAAATACAAAAACGTAATGAAAACTGTGCTACAAATTGTGAACTATATTCGGACGAATTCAAAAACCCATCGCCAATTCAAGAACTTTATCGAATCACTGGACCTTGAAGATCATCCTTAAGATATAACATTTTACTGCCTTGTGCGATGGTTATAATGTTCTAAGCCGATTTGTTGATTTAATGGAACCTATCAGAAATTTCCTCAAAGAAAAAGAAAACACTATCTGGAATTAAAGGATGATGAATGGATTAATGACTGTATGTTTTTGACTGATATAATGGAGCATCTGCAATCCCTCAACCTAGCATTACAAGGAAAAGATAAAGTTATGACTGATCTTATTCAAACGATTCTCAGTTTTATTAAAAAAATTCAACTTTTTCAACGAGATTTAACAACAAAAGTGTTCAATCACTTCCCAGCTAGCACAGATTTCGATTTGTAACATAAATATGTTACAATCCGGTGGTAATTCAGTTTTTTAAAACAAATTTAGTCACATATGGGTTATATTACAGCTTCGACTTAGCGATTGGCAACAAATCATTCGGCTCAGTTACCATACTGTTTTAATTTTGTTACGGAAAAACACGCTTGTTGTTAAAATGTTTCATGAATGTTACACAAAAAAAAAGTTATGTTTAAGTTAAATTAACGTCAATAAAACATTTCGTTTTGTAGCACGTCTTAAAAATGTTATTTTATTGTAGTTGCCACAAATCCAGTAACGAGCTAGCAACATTGATGTGACTAATATATTTTCCTCAAGTTGCTGTTACAAGGACGCTGCAGTGAGGTTTTTATTTAGTTGCAATGACAGAAAAACAAGGACGCTACAATGAGTTTGTTATACAGTTGCAATGACAGAAGAAGAAAACGGGTCGAGCGCAATAATTTTAGACAGCCAATTAGTTACAAGAACGCTGCAATGAGGTTTTTATTCAGTTTCAAAAACTTTGGAAGAAATCTGTCTTGATGCTCTATCTTCGCCATATTTTTCGTTGTTCTATGTACTTCCTACACCATGCGGTTTTATTTGAGAAAATTCTAATGTGATTTTCTATAGTATTATTTATTTCCTATAACAATTTATGGTGCAATATGACACTAGGAGCATTACAAACTGTATTTAGATATATAGATGTGAATTTTATGGTGATAATGAAAATTCGAAAATTTCCTAATTTTCTATTTTTTTGCAAATTTTTATTTTTTGGGTGGCGCGTTAATTTTCCAGAGGTAAAACACCCACACTCATCGACAAAAGGGCATCCGTTATAAAATTTTGGTCTAAAAATCATGAAATTTTTCAATTTCAAAGTACATATTGAGTAGTGTCTGATTTTTAATACTTATAAATTATTTCAATAAAAATCATGTAAAGGAAAACTTATTAAAAACATTTTTAAAACATGACAATATGCAACTGAAATAAAAAAAATATTCGTTGTTTCATCTTGTTGCGTGCAACTTCAGTTTGTTACATCAACACATTTTAAACATAGCTATAACACATTTGTCCGCCTTATTGCGACCAAATTTGTTACAAAATATACCGTAAATTCTGCTTTTTCTGTCGCAATGGAGCTACAGTTGTGTTACATATCTAATCTTGCGACTATTTTATTTGTTACATTAGCTCCATTGCTACAAATTTGTGCTAGCTGGGTTTCCTCGTCTGAAGAACAGACTCTCTAAAAGTTATGATAACAAACTGAGTGAATACGACAGTAAATTAGCAGAATTATTAAAAGTCTTTCGCTTGCGATTTAATGACCTGAATAGTTTAAATATTTCTCTTAATTTACTTGTAAATCTATTCGAGATTGACATTATTAAACGAGGGCTTATCGATTCCTTGTTATATTTTGAATTTGACAGTGCCTCAGGAGAAATGGAATTAGTAGAGCTGAAGAAGAAATCAAATGAGTTTTGGAAACTAGTGTCTCAATCAAAGTACCTCAATATGAGAAAAGCTGCTGCCAGATTACTGTCCATATTCGGTACAACATATTGTTGTGAATCACTTTTTTCAACAATGAAGTTTATAAAATCAAACCACCGTTCACAACTTACAAATGAGCATTTAACGGAATTAATTTTTACTGCGCTAACAAACTATGAACCAGATTCCAGAAAATTTACGGCCAAGTTAAAAGCAAACATGCCATCTACCAGCAAGCATGTCATGTAACAAAATTTAAATATGTATTTGTATGTATTTATAACCATAAGTACATATTTGTTTTATCAATAAAATAAATATTTCCAAACAACTGATACTTTTGAAATTTTCTATTTTTTATGTTGGCTCTCGTAACGAGAGATTATTTTACTGCGGCTCTACGTGTAGTGAAGCTTGGCCACCTCTGCTATATAAGATAGTTTTAATTTTTTTCTTTACACTAAAGTTATTATTTGAAAATACGGTAAAGCAGAAAAACCAAATCGCCTCAAATGGCATTGTCACAAAATTACAAATTAACGTTTAGTTGATTTATTTTAATAAATGATTTGATTATTAATATATAGTATAACAAACATGACTTTAATTAAACCAGTAATTGAAAATTACAATCAAATATATAGTTAGCACTAACACGAATGTAATAGCAGTAATTGAATTTTACACCAAGAAGAGCATTAGCACTAACAATGACGTAATCAATAGTAGCAATTAAAATGTATATTTAAATTTCATTAGAAATAAACAAATGTGATCAATAGCGGTGATCTAATGTGATCTAATCTAGGATTATTATAATCAAATTGAGTAATCTCTAACAAGAATGTAATTAATAGCAGTAATCTACAATTACATTCAAAAAGCATCAGCGCTAACAGTGACGTAATCAGTAGCGGAAATCCAAGATAACATTAAATTATCAATAGCGGTATGCCAAGATTACAATCAAACGGAGTTAGCATCAACAAGAATGTAATTAAGTAATCGAAAATTGCATTAAACAGCTTTTACACTAAAGAAATGTGATTATTTGCGGCTTCAAAATTATAATCAAATAGAGTTAGCACTAGCAAGAATGTAATTAAGTAATCGAAAATTACATCCGCATTAGCACAAACAATGACTTAAACAGTAATCGCAATCAAAATTTCAATTTGAAATGGCATTTGAACCAAACAAATGTAATCAATAGCGGTGATCCAAAATTACAATCAAATTAAGTTAGCACTAACAAGAATGTAATAAATAGTTGTAATCGAAAATTACATTCAAAAAAAGTATTAGCACTGACAATTCAATTAGCACTTATAAAAATTTAATATTAAAGATCACATTGAGTGTTATGTTTTTTGTCATTTGCAAATAATCAAGTATACACCACAAAGTTTATATCCCGGGTTTCGGCACCATTATGTTTCGGCAGCGAACTAATTTTATAGTTTGCTTGGCCTATAACACTTTTTATTTAAGATAAGTTACAATATTTAACAAGAAACACTTTGATATCACTACTAATCAATATAAAACACATAAATGTTATTTTATCAACTTCACACAATGTATTTCAACAAATTTAAATGTTATGTTATTTTCAAAATATTGTTGCGTTTTTCCAAATTAACTTCGAATTGGCCTTACTCTCAATTCGATAAACGCAATTCCCAAATCTTCTTTTGAGTTCGATTAGTAAGCAAAAACACCAGGTTTTATTAAGTCCTCAACTCCTTGATTGTTCCACAACAACAAGAAACAATACAGCAAACAATATTCCTAACTAGAATATTCTTTCAACAGCTTCAGAAACTCCAGCGGTTGATTGTAGAAATTTCCAGTAATACAAAGTTTAAAATAATACACAAATTATTTCTACTTAATAACACTTTAAACTTTATTTACAAAAACTAATTTTAAATATCACTTTTTTTATAATTTTAACTTTACCGACACACGTTTAAAATAAAACTAATTTATTCCACAAGAGGCGAATTGCTTATATACGATTCTGCAAAACTTCTAGATAACTCGAGATTACTTTTCAGAAGCCTTGAGAAAACACTAGAATATTCTATTATTTTATGTTATGATGATTTGATTCATAAAGTAGTTTTATGTTGACCAAAGTTCTAAGAATACAACAACAACACAATTCATTTTATTAATTTGTTGTTGTGTTTTGTTGATTCTGGAAGTGGCTGTAATCGTCTGGATTTTTCTGTAATCGTAACAATATTGTAAATTATATCAATTAATGAAGTATAAAAATTATATAAAAAAAAGTTGTATACTTATCTGTATATTTGGTATTGTTCCTTGTTGTCGTTGATCACAAAACAAAAGTAATGAAGAAAAAAAAGATTACCAAGGAAATATATAAACAAAAAAGTGTTGCTTTTATTGTGCTGAATACCAACAACCACACTGAAAAAAATGTCTAACATGTTATTAATGACATGTTATCATTAAAATTTGTGTCATAACCACAACGAAAATTTCATTATCACAACGTAATATGGCATTAAAAGTTTAAAAATTTAATGACATAATGTATCTGAGTCATTAAACACATGAATTTTCAATCATTAAATTTTCTCAAACAAAAAAATTAATGAATTTGTAATTGTTTAACGTTTGTTGTCATTAATAACATGTATTGTGGCATTAAAATATAAAAAATAAAAAATTATGACCAATTTGCCTAATTTAATGATAAAGTACCCTAATTTTATAACATATTCATGTTTTGACATAATTTTATGATTTTTGTTCATTGATTTATGTTCTATTTTGAAAAATTTATGAAATTTTAGCATAGAGTTATGAAATAGTTACCGTTAAGACATCATCTTGGCACGTAGCTATTCAACAACAAGTTAGTTTTACTTTCACTTTCTTCCGAGTCGTCCCGACTTTTAGTAATAACTTAAATTAGTTATTTTACAGTAAATAATTATTTTACAGTTCAATTAAACTAATAATAAAATAGTGGAAAGTGAATAATTAGTAATAATAATAAAAGTGAATAATTAAGAATAATAAAAACAACGGTAAGTTTGTGTATTGATTTGCAACTTTTTTGTGTATTCGTAAATAACGTACATAACGGGACTCTTTAAAATTATTGGTATATAGAGCTTTTTCCCAAAAATATCGTGACAGCTCAAATCAGCTGTTTTAATTTGTGCATGTAAAATAACCAAAATTGATTGATTTTCCTTGCAAATTTGGTTATTTTGATTTCAATTAAATGTGTTTAAAAAGTGAATTTTTGAAAACAATAATTTAATTAAATTGTTAATTGTGTTGTGTTCTTAAGTTTTTAATGCATTAGGGATACTGAAATAATTAAAATCGCATTAAAATATGGAAATTAAATCAACCTTCATTTCTTCAGAAATTTCCATATTTTATTTCGGTTTTTCGTTTCATTTAATTTCCATATTTTTATTTCGGTTTATTTACAAAAAACTAACAATATCAAAATACTTTAGTTTAGTGAAAAATACTAATAATAAAGTGTAAAATAATAATAAAAAAAGTTCAGAGACAATATTATATAAAATTGGTAATTAAATAAAATTGGTAAAATCTAATAAAATTATGCATATATGTACATATAGTGGAAATTATAGTTTTCGATTTTGTTATCGGAAACAGTTTTTGGTGCCTGGAAAACATGGTAATAGCCTGTTGCGTATTTCAATGTGGAATGAGAAGTGGAAAAAATTTAGTGAAGTTTTTCAGGTTCCCTTAACTAAAGACTCGACGGAAACAATTATAAATTTTATATAATATTGTCTCTGAACTTTTTTTATTATTATTTTACACTTTATTATTGTTATTTTACACTAAACTAAAGTATTTTCAGAAATGAAGGTTCATTCAATTTCCATATTTTTATGCGATTTTAATTATTTCACTATCCCTAATGCATAAAAAACTTAAGAGCACATAACAATTTGGAGTTTGATCATGTGTGGAGGAGTTCGATGATGTGTGGAAAGCCCGACCGAAAAAATGGCCGTATTATACATTACCATCAGGCTTCAGATTGGTAAACATTATCTGCTTTTTCGTATATAAATACATAATACATACAATTCCATTAAATTTCGATAAATGTCAAATTTAAGACCAACCTGAAATTTGTTACTATACCATTTTTCTTTCAAGCTGAGAATTGTTACTTTCAATGTGAGAACAGTAACTTTCAGTGGAATAGTACCTTTCAATTTGAGAATTATTAGTAGTCTTATAATAAGAATTATTCCAATATCTTTACTATATCTTTCCTTAATTATTTATAGATTGATATGGATTTTTCTACCATTAATGTGGATAATTCTACCAAATTGCCATCGACTTGGAATACAAACACACCACCAGTAGAAGACCACCTCAACTTCTTAAAGAAACGCGATTTGCATGTCCAACCCATAAAACTATGCATTGGCGATAGTATTCAAGATATACAAGAAATTTTTGTTTATTTTGATACTATCGAGTATTCATTCAATAGCCTCATTAGAGTAGTCGACATATGCTTCAAAATGTTTTATGTCTTTAATTTGAAATTTCCGTCTCCTGCAGAACTGTTTTGGAGATTTGTTGGATACCACTTTTTTAATTCTGTAGGTGAGAGGTAAACTACACCAAGTCACATTTTTAAAATTTTACAGGAAAGCCAAAAAACTGTTTGAAAATCACAAACCCTGCTATATCTCTATTAACTGCTTCCCTTACCCCGAAAATTTTTTTTACTTTGTAATTTTTTTTTAATTTCCATGATATCCTTAATTAAAGTACGTCATATTATTTGTTAAAAAGAACTTGGTGTGCTTTACCTCACAATGATGGATCTTAGTATTCCCAAGTCCCTTGAAACATACAGCACCAAGTCCAAGATAATTCTACATAAAAGGTGTTTCCAAAAATAATGTTAAAGGCTTTTTTATAAACAAATAAATATATTATTAACAATGTAAGTTTAACGTTAAAGAACGTTTAACATTGCTTACATTTTCTAAGAAACTAAAAGAAAGACGTTAAAACCTAAAGACACATTGACTAAGTGGACTGGGTGTTATTTACCTCTAAATACATTGTTGTCGTCTACAACACTATTTAGTCATAAATAGAACTATGTACACTTGATGTTCTTTACCTCTTAAACATTTGGACTTGGTGTCAAAATTTGTTCACTTGACGTTCTTTACCTCTAAGGGATTTGGACTTGGTGTCATTTAAAATTGTTCTATCTCGAAAACTACACTAGTTGGGACTCAGTGCTATTAACTTCTCGGTAGAGAACAAAATCCTGATTCTAACAGTATAAAAAAACGTATTTTGAAAAAAATGTGACTTGGTGTAGTTTACCTCACACCTACAGAATTTAAACAGTAAAAACCAAAATATTCGAAATAGTACATTATGATGCTAGGACGTAAAGCTAAAGATTTTGGACGGATGTGGAGTTTGCAAATCGAGGCGCTAGCCGAGATTTGCACCCACATTAAGTCCAAAATAGCTTACGTCCGTGCATCATATACTATTTTTTATTCGCCGCAAGCAAAATATTTTAAGAAAAGTTGTTTATTCTAAATTAAAATTATAAATTTTCATAAATTTTAAAATAAAAATATGTGGAACAAGTAACCCTTGAAAAAATATTTATTATTTTTTCCAAATTGTATGACAACAAATGATAACAACTATTTTAATTGGATAATGAAATTTTGAATTTGCGGGTTGCTTTGATAAAAAAATTTATTTTTCATAGAATTTAAACAAATACAAATGATTTTTACTTTTTTGGACGTAGCTATGACGACAAAATAAATAGTTGAAAAGTGATACTTTAAAGCCGCAAATCACAGTAATAAAGTAATACTTTAATATATAGGCGAATAAAAATGAATATTTTATCTGAATTTTTAAAAAACAAATAAAAAGTGTGAATTTCAAAATTTAATTTGTTTTTCATTTTTCAATCTTCTCTTTAACTTTTTTTCAGTGGGATAGGGACACACACATGACAGACAGTATGTAAAATAAATAAAATAAAAATGTGTTTTTCTATATTAACAACTCAAAAGCCCTGTGTTTTTGTTAAGAACGGCTCCAAAATTGTAATTCTAATATGACCTTAATATTAAGTTCTGATTAATGTCCTGAAGTGAGATTTATGATTTAATGACTTATTCATAATTTAATGTTTGTTTAACATTAAAATAATGTCAAATATCAGAAAAAAGATTATGCCAAAGTCATGATTATAATGTCTGCTGTGATTCTAACAATGTTCGTTAAATTATGACGTTTTTTCATTGATTTGATGATAATATTTCATTAAGACCCATCATGTTTATTAATGAATATCTTTCATAAAGTTACGTAACGATTCATAGAATTATGAAAAAAAAATTTTATGAAACAATGTCGAATGACGTTGTTTAATGAAAATTTCATAATTTAACTATTGGCACTTCGTTAATACAATGACATGTTTCTTCGGCTGAATAACAATGTTAAAGTCTTTAATATAATGTTTTATGTCGTTCTATTCAAGTACTTTTTTCTTTCAGTGCATAATGGTATTACTGGTACTTTTTATTTTTTAAGAGATGGCGCAACCACTACACCCGGTAAAATAATTGTTAACATGTTTTCCTTTTCCGATAATAAGAAACATTTCAATTTATAGGCAAAAAAAATATATCAAACATTTTTTTTATGTATTTGTTTATAATATTAATATTTTTTCATTAAATTATGATTTTTCTAGACAAAAATATTTATTTATTATAATCCTATTATGTAAGTGTTAAGATATTGAAAATATAGGGATTGCAATTCCGGGATTTCGAATCCCGGAATACCGTTATTCGAACGAATTTTCCAACATCGTAAGACCGGTATTAGCATTTTACAATACTGGTATTTCAATATTCAAGTAAAAATAGTGTATTATTTCTAAACTCAAAAATCTCTATAACGAAATGTCATTTGATTGTATTTATTTCTATACGTATTCAAAAATGCTTAATGTGAAACATCATTTCAATCTTTTAAAAATTAAAAATAGTTCAAATTTCTGCCACCAGAGTTTTTTTTTCACATTTTGGTAAGTAATAAAAAATAATAACAATTAGCTACTTATTTTTTAATCTAAATCATCAGTATTTTTATTTCGTGATACAGGATATTTTTATGTTGATTGGTGGTGATTCGGTTTGTGAATATTGTTATCATAAAGAATAAAGCTAACAATAACGAATAAAGCTACCAATAAAGATCAAAGTCTTAAATCACTTTCTATTTTTTAATGTGAATTGCCAGTGCAATTCGCAAGTTAATTATTTAGATGTTCTTTTTTGATTATTTCCAATTTGCAATTTCCAAGACTGAATTATTATATTATTATTTAAACATATTTTAAAATATAGAAAAAATTATTTTATTGAAATTTTAAATGTTGATAATATAATTGCAATAAGTTGTTAACTATAACATGTTCCATTGTTGATTTACAAAAACTGAATTATTTTATTTTGTTATATAATTATTTAAATATATTTTAAAATACCGAAAAATTTATTTTATTGAGATTTTTACTTTTTTCTAAAATCCCGCTATTAATAGCGGGATTCCAGTTTTAGATTAATCAATCTCGAAATCCCGGTATTGATATTAAAATTTACAATCCCTAATTGAAGGCATATCAAAATCTTCGATCGTTGGGATCTCCAATTCTTATTCTCTAAAAACCTGTTTTTCAATGAGTAATGCACAGAATATGTTTCAAATTTAGTACGAAAGTTAAAATATAAAATTTTTAATATATTAGATTCACATTTAGTAAAGGATAATTAACTTGAAAATGTTTTGCTTTAGTTTTATTTTAATTTAAACCAATGAAATTCTCTAAAATGTAATGACATCATTGAATTTCACCAATAAAATTTGAATTATACTAATAACAAATATTAATATCTACTAATATCTAAATAATAAATATCTACTGGGATATTAAAAATTATCAATCTAATTTTGAAATAATTAACTGATATCACAGTAGGCCAACGTATAAAAAATATATAAATAAATGAAAAATGGCAAAACATTTTCTAAACGAATTCCCCTCGTTAGTTGATAAATTCTCATAATTTTTTTAAAAATTATTTCGAATTATCACCGCCGTTGAGAAATTACAATTGAAAATTTTTATTTTTATTTTTATTTAACCCAATAAAATTCTCTAGAATGTAATGACATCATTCAATTTGACCAATCACATTTGAATTATACTAATAACAAAGAATCATACGTCTGGGCTACTGCGATGTCAGTTAATTATCAAATAATTCACTTATATCGTAATAATAATTTATAATATAATATAATATAATAATATATAATTTATAAAAAATATACAAAGAAATGAAAAATGGCAAAAATTTTTCTAAACGAATTCTCCTCGTTCGGTGATAAATTCTCATAATTTTTTAGCAAATTCCTCAAGGAAGTGATACTGATAACAGCCCACGGCCTACGGCCACGTGCTATTATCAATATACTTTCGAAATTTTCGCAAAAAATTATTTCGAATTATCAACGGAAATTATTACTGATAAAAATCGTATACTAGATACTGATAAAAATCGTATAAAAAAATGTGTGAGCCTCGTCCACATAAGCTCACGTTTGAAATAAAACTTCTTTAGATGAAGATGTAGTTTGGACAAATATATAAACAATTTCACTTATATTTAGTGCTGTTTTTAATAAAGGGCGGTAAATTAGGTTTACCTAATTAAAGCGGGCGGTAAAGAAGGTTTATAAATTTTGTTCACTGTATTAACAAAACTAGATTGCTAATTGTAAATTTAATCCATCGATGATTTTTTGACAAATAAGCGAATAAAAAATTGGTGTTAATAATTGATAAACAAATGTATACATATAAAAACATTAAAATAAGGTCATTATGCATACATACATAAATGCATATAACAGCCGGATTGATCATAACATGTAAAAAATCAAATCAAATACAAGACGAAGAAATACATGTAAAAACGTTAAAAATATAAATGCTTAAACACATTATATTTATACTTAACGTTTCATCTCACAGCGTAACAAAAATTTCAAACAAACACGTTGCTAAAGAAGTTTCACTTCAAAAATCTATATGGAATCTCTCACTTTTTTTTGTAATTTCATAGCTGTATGTGTTTACTTTAAAATTTGTGAAAAACAAAAAAAAGGACGATTTTAGGATATGAGCTTTGAAGTAAACCAAGGTTCAACGCGCCGCCAAGCGGAAAAGAGAACCATTATTAATTTCCAACTTATACATTTCGATTATTCAACTATTTTTTATCTTTACTTGCAAAAATATACGTAAATCGCATGAAATTTGTGGGACCTGCCGTGAAAAAACCTCAAAATTCACACGCGTATAACTCCGATTCAGAGTACTAAAAAAAAATAGAAATTGCTTTTTTTCTTTCGTCAATTCGAACAATATATCAAAATTTCAGATTCTTAAAAACAGTCGATTTTTTTTATGTACGTTTTCAAAATAATAGCCCACTAATCAGAAATTAAAAGAAAATAAATTCAAAACTATTATTTACTTCGGTGGGAAAGACCTAATTACTTCGGTCTGAATTACTTCGGTCTGAAAGACCTTAGCATTACATTCTCGACCCAAAAGTGAAATTCTTACCCACACTTTTTTTGGCCGTCACAACCGACGAAATTTAAAAAACCGCTGGAGGGATTTCAAAACTTTTTGTTTTCAAAAATAGGTATACTCAATGGAAAGAGCCGAAAGGACGATGTTTTTGATAGCTGTCCCGGAACTGTGTCTAAAAATTCATAAAATGTGTCAAAACAAGGAAATTTGCCTTTTGTTTGCTTAAAAAACATTCATTTTAAGTGATTACGTATAGAAACATTGAATTTGGAGAAATCCTGATTGGTATGTGACCAAAAATTAGATTATTGCATTATAAGTTTATCAAAAAAATGATGTCAAGTGTGTCAAAAGAACGATTTTCATTTTTTTCCTCAATTTTTTGAAAAAAAAAATGAAATTAATTTTTTGTTTGACATGAAATGTTATCGAACATAAAATTGGACATGGATTTTTTTGATTTTGTTATAATTTTTGAAATATTTTTGACATTTTGTAAAAAGTTTGTATATTTGATTTTGTAAGAATTTTCGGAATATTTATAGAGTTTTGAAAAAGTTTAAATTTTTGATTTTATTATTATTTTTGGAATTCGGAAAAAAGTTTGTATTATTGATATTTCTATAATTGTTGCGATATTTTTAGAATTTTGGAGAAAGTTTTTTGAATTTTGAATTTTTGACTTGAAAAAGTTTCAATTTTTGATTTTGTAAAATTTTTTGAGTTTTGAAAAATTTTGATTTTGTTATAATTTTTGAAATATTTTAAGAATATTGGAAAAACTTTCAATTTTTGATTTTGTTATAATTTTTGCAATATTTTTAGAATTTTGAAAAAAGTTTTTAATCTTAGATTTTGTAATAATTTTTGGAATGTTTTTGGAACTTAATAAAAGTTTAAATTTTTGATTTTATTTTAATTTTTAGAATATTTTTGTAATTTTGAAAGAAATATTAATTTTTGATTTTGTAATATTTTCTTGAAACGCTAAATGGAGAGGTTTTTGAGTAGTTTGCTGGGGTATCCTCTTTTCACTAAGTTATATTAATTTATGATCTGTTATAATTTTCCGACAACGTATTAATATATCGTGTTAGTTTTGTAATGAATTTCTAAACAGAGATAAAAAATACTTGTACTTTATCAAAGAGTTTGATGTTTGATATACATCGCTGCCCAAAACTAAAATCAATGTCCTCATAAAAGTTTTATGCCGAAAACTATATCAAAATCCTTAACCCAGACCGAAGTCTTGATATCTCAGAACTGTCAGATTTCAGCCCCTTTATATTTTATTATTTTAACATATACGTCACGAAGGGGAACAGAATGAATGAAAACTCGTTTGACTATGCTTATTTCATTTCAAAAGATTGCGTCAAATAGTGCTTCATACAACCAGTAACTTTTGAAGAAAAAATCAAACAAATTAAACCACCATGCACCTAACAAATAAATTGCAATTTAATTTATCTTTAACACAATCAAAAACATAATAACCTTTGTTCCTACAACTTTAACCTTTTCAGGTCTCTTCCACCCATTGATCGAACGAACTATGTACTAAGAAATAATAATTTAAAATTACAAATTTCAGTTTTCTTATGTTTTTCTTAGTTTTATATATGTGAAATCGCTTAGCTTATAAATCAATCTTTTTAGGTGGTTGTTGTTGTTAATGTTGTGATGGTAGTTTTTCGTTTTTAAGTTAAGCGAAATTCCAATTAGTGTACATAACTTAATTGGATCTTTATGAAATTCGGAGAAACAATTTCTGTAACTAAAATTGAAACGATGATTAAGTAATTTATGTAAATAAGAACTTAAGAATGAGAACAGATAACTATTAGTAAAAAAAAGGTTGAACATGGATTTTTTGTTTAAGAAAAAGCATCCCAAAATCTTTAAACTTAGATTTAAATACATAAATCATTTAATTAAATATAATAAATCAAACGGAATTTTAAAATCGATGCTCAACTGTATTTCGTTAATTTAGAATTTAATTAGATTACACATTTGCTATTTAAATTTAAATTTATGTTAATTATTCCCATCAATCTTTCCTACTGGTTATTAGAATATTGTCACAACATGTTAAATGTATGTAAGTATCAAGAGTAACTAACTAATTATAAAATCAAATAAATTTATTAATGTTTGAAGTTAAAAGACTATAGCGTTACGGCATCTCTTTGATGTAAACAGTAAAACGCAGTTTTGCTATGTCTTGATTAGGTGCGAAGTTTTTTCAATAATAATTAAGATTTTCTTAATAGTTTTGGGCTTTTGATAATGACATAAGAAATTGTGTTGGTATTGGTTTGTTATCTTTTATTCTATTAATACTTTTCACCTTCAGAAACACTTTCTGACAGGTAAGTATCAGATAAGCGAATTAGGATTTCAACTGATGAAAACAGAAAATTATTTGATTTATAAGTTAGTTAAAGTCTTTTTCTAATAATCATTAAAAGATATCAAGACTTCGGTCTGTGCTAAGGCTTTTTATGTAGTTTTTGGCAGAAGACCTTTATGATGAAATTGTTTTACTTTTGGGTAGAGATGTATATTAAACACAAAAGTTCAAGTATTTTATTTATGTTTAGAAATGCCTTACAAAACTAACAAGACACATCAACGGGTTGTCGACCAATTATAACAGATAAAAAATTATCATAATAAAAGAAATGAAGTCAAACGAGGATTCACTTAGCAAGCTCCTCAAAAACATCTACATTTTGCGTTCATCGTTTTGAATTTTTCAAAAAAAAACGGAATATTATCTACCCACACCTTTTGTTTTCCATTAGTCAGGAAAAGATTTTGGACAACGTAATTGCTTCTTTTTAATAATTACAACTGACACGAGTTAATATATTTCAACCCATTTACTCGCCTTAGTTCAGAAAATATAGGAAAAAAACTCTGTCTTTATCGTAAATGTTCTTTTCGATAACTTCAATTTTTGTGAAAAAAAACGGCATTTATTATAACACGATCTGATATTTCCAGCCCAACGGTTCATTTTAATCCAGAAAACTTATTAGAAAACCTCTCTATTTAGCGTAAATACTTGTTTTTAAAATTTAAATGTTGTTTACTTGTTTTAGAAAAAACACCATTTAGTCAGCAAGCTGACATTTTCAAACATTACCTAATAATCATCCGTGACCAAAGCTGTATTCACTCAAAAAACTTCTCACAGAACCTTCACAACTTTTCCTTTATAACACCTTTTATGCGAATTGCGAAACCAACATTTAATCTACAACAACATGATATTTTCCAACTGTCCTATCAGTTGGGAGGTGCTGAAGCTGGATTTACTAATATTTTATGTTCAATTATACATTTCATGACATCCAAATAATTGTTTTATGTGGCAAATGTTTCTAGTTCCAAATGTTTCCCATTATAAATTTGTCAAACAAATTAGATAGAAAAATGTATTGGAATCATTCTTTTGATACACTAAACGATTTTTTTGCACACTTACAAAACAATATTTAAGCTTCTGATTTCAAAATTCAAAGTTGTTACTCTTTATCAATTCAAATAAACGTTTATTCAAATAAACGTTAATCGTTTATTAAACGCTTAAACGCTTAATAATTTTTTAGCACATTTCCTATACAGTTATCGAACTGTTTTTAATTTTGATTCAGAGGGATGACAATCCCGCGTACTCTATTAACTGCTATTGTCATATGAATTAACGTGAGATATTACATATATTGCTGACAAAACCATTGACATATCCTAGCCAAGAAAAAGTCTTAGGGGTATAGGAGATAAACGCTATTCAGTTAACGGTAGCACGTTCAATCTTATTTATGGCATATTCATTGACGATACCTCGCAAATTCTCTTTCGATAAAACTAATCTGAATATAACCCTATACATGGCCTTTAATCATTGAGAAAAATAGTGTTTCTAATTCTAATTCCGTCAAAAAAGTTGTAATTTTTCCAAAGCGGTTTTTCAGTTCCTTAAAAAAAGATAAAATCAATTTTTGATTTTCTTGAAAGCTAAAGACACTTTTATGTTCGGGTCGGCCTTTTATTTCAGTTTGATAATATTTATAGTTTCAGAAAAACGTTTAACAAGTCCATCAATAGAGTTCCTCTCTCAGCATTTTAAAAGTCGTTTTTATTTAAATCTGTTAAAGGGCAAGTTAGGCTGCTGTTTAAATCATTTTACTTTTACTTTTATTTTATTTTTATTTCCCTTATCGTATCATGAAATATTGACCTTTTTCATATTTTATTATCTGATAGGGTTTATCTATTCAGCTCTATCTATTCTTTGAAAAAACAACAAACACAAAAATTAATTGAATATCCATCAACACCTCATAATGCATGGTGTTATGTGACCTTGGTCTTAAAAGGTTTTTAAGTGTCGTTGTGACATTTATTGTATTCCTGCTACACAACACATTTTATAAAAAAAACATCAAGTAGAAACAAATTTTATCGAAATTGGAATTAATAAATTATCAAATAAATAAACTCACTCATAAAAAAAATCCAATCTCCAATATCCACTGTGTCAAACTGTCTTAAACTAAAACCATCTTTTGATAACACATTTTCTTTTTTAATTTCACATAAAACTTCAAAAAAAACTCAACACAACTTATTAAGATCTCAATTTCGCAGTCTCATATCAAATTGAGCTTTTTTTGTTAAGCGAAACAAAAAAATATTATTTAAGTTAACTTATTTTTTATAAATCATTTATTAAAGAAAACTAAACGATCTTTTAAATGGATAAATGAAACTTTAATGTATAACTTTATTTTAATTTTGGTTAACAAAAAAACGAAAGGCGACACCAATTTCTGCAATAAATTTAACACCTTCACCCCCCGTTGTCATTCGTTAAAAAAAAGCAATAATTTTTTTTGTTTATTTTTTATATTTTCACTTAAATTTTTTTTTCCTAAGGATAATGATAATTAATTTAGCTCTAAGATATGAACCAACGTTTCACAAATGAATTTTTAACAAGAAATTTAAATTCACTTTAAAAAAATTTATCGCAAATTTTTACCAACGATCGTTTTAATCGCGAGTTTTAATTTTTTTAAGCTAAAGAAAAAACGCAACTTTTTTTTCATTTTCTTTAAAAGCACAAAAATATCACGTCCAAATGTAACAAAGTCCGATGACTGTCTGATTTCAAATTTCTTACCATTTTCTTTATTTTTTCTTAATTTTATTTCTTTTATTTTACTTTAATTTTAATTTTTTTTATTTTTTATTCGGTTCGAATCTGTTGAGTTTGTTTTAAAAGTTGCGCTTATAAAATTTCTGTAAAATTAAAAAAAACATAAACTGAAAATCGATTTCTGTATGTGTATTTATCGCGAAGATGACAATTGACGACAAATGTCGTGGATGATATTGCCGTCTGTTTTGTTTTTTTTAATCAGAATTTTTATCTTGTTTTTTACTGTTTTGTATTTAGGTAAAATGACAATAAAACCTACAGAAACAAAACGGAATTAATCTTTTGAGAACGAAAATGACGAAAATATTAATTCAAAACAACAAGTGAAAGAGAGCAAATATGAAAAGATCAAAAAGATGGACATGCGATCTTAAATCGGTGACTTTTTGTGTCTTATCGTAGCAACTTTTTTATACATATAGAGAATTCTAGGATATTAGATTGTGATATATGCCTACAAATTTCTAGACAGAGACACAGAAACTTAATTTTCATCTTCCTTTTTTCTGCTGTTCGGCCGTTCTGCGAATTAACTTTCGATTGATTGATAATGGTTGAATTTATACTAAAATGAGGTTTAATGTTTCGTGTTGGTACAGTCTTGTCGGTTTCAGAACTTGACAACGTCTTAAAGCGTTGCACTATAATTGTTTGTTGTCATGATCCAATTTTTTATGACACGTTATAGTATATTCGCTTTTCTATTCAAAACACGGTCTCGATCCAAAAAAAAACTAATGGCATAGTCCCTAGATATTCTACCCCTGCATTACTTTGCCGCCCGGGAAAACCCCCTAGTTTTTATTAATTTTTAACTTTGATATCTCGTTTTGCATCTAAATTTTAGACAAAACCGCATAGGATCTTGATGAAACTTTGGTATTTGATCCAGGTTAACTCGAAAATCTGGATCTGGATTTTGGATCACTTTTATTATTTATTTAGCGTATGGTTTTTTTTTGTGACACATTAAAAATTAAACTTAAAAATAGGTAGACTCTTCTATGAAATCTACCTAAAACAAAACATGGATATACATTAAATGAACTTACAATCGATTTGATTGCGCTTTTTTTTAGTAAAAAATTAAAAAGTAAAATATTTGAACATTGGGCAGTACATTTGAACATTAGATGTTTACATCGAGCGAGTCTATCCATGCTACTACATCGGGAGTTGCCAAATGGATGTCTGAGATGTTGCCATTGTAACGTCGAATTGGACACACAGTTGCAATGTGTTTTATGGTCTGTTATGGAGCGCCGCAGTCACACTCAGGGGACTCTGAAATGCCCCATTTGTAGAAAGAATCAGCACAACGTCTATGATTCGTTCTTATTCGGTTTAATGTAGTCCAGATATGACGTGGCAAATTGAAACCAGGTTGGGTAGAAGTCGGGCTAGTAATAGAAACGCCAGTTGTGTTGTAATGATGCCAGGAGGTGTCCCAGGCATCCAAGATATTAAAATTAGTTGCCAGGCAGTTTTAAGTGGAGGCTTTCTTGAGTTCAATCGACAACGAGTGTGGTCACCGTAATATTCGTGCAAGGGTAACGTGATGTTGTTGGTTACCTTTTTATGTTCACGCATGAGAGCATGCAAGCGTCTGAGTGCAGGTGGAGCGATATTGCTTAACACAGGGAGCCAAGGTAAAGGGGTGGATCTGATAGTACCACTTAAAGTACGCATTGTGGCATGCAGCTGGCAGTCAACTTTTTGAGTATGTGTGCTATTCAACCAGACTGGTGCGCCGTACTCAGCCACTGAGTAAACCAGACATAGAGCAGTTGTGCGGAGCCAGTTTGTGCAATATATTGTTTCTCGTTTTAAGTTTTTTTGACGTATTTTCTAGGTGGAGTTTAAAAGAAAGAGTTCTATCGAGAGTAATGCCCAGGTACTTTGGCTGTTGATTGTATTTAATGACAGTGCCGTTAATTAACACTGATATGTCGTGTTTTGCCAGTTTGTTGTTTAAGTGGAAACAGGAGCTCTCGGTCTTACTTAGATTGGGAAATAAGCTCCACGTTCGAAAATAGTTATTCATTATCGCTAGGTCAGTTGAAAGCAAATCCTCCAAGACACCCATGTCTTTCTTTTGAGTGGCCAGGATCCAATCATCAGCGTAACCAAATTTCTTTGATGTTGTGTCAGGAATGTCATGAATGTACAGATTAAAAAGTAATGGCGCCAGGACGGAACCCTGTGGCAAACCATTGTTAAGCATTTTAGACCTACTACAGAAACTATTTAGATGAACTTTGAATACACGATTACTCAGCGTGTTGTTAATTAAACGCGAGATGGTTCTACAAGGTATTGCATTGAACAGCTTATATATAATCCCAATTCGCCAGATCATGTCATATGCTGCAGTAAGATCGATGAATACTGCGCCTGTTTTTAGTTGTTTTTGATACCCAGCTTCGATATAGGATGTTAACACGAGTAGTTGGTCAGTGTAACTGCGATTGGGACGAAAACCGGCTTGTTCGACTGGGATCTGGTCATTCAATATCGATGCGATACGATTATGTATGAGCCGTTCTAGAAATTTATAGCAGGTGCTCAAAAGTGCGATTAGGCGATAGCTTCCTGGTTCATTGGATGGTTTACCTGGCTTAAGTATCGCTTTCACTTTCGTAGTCTTAAAATGTTTTGGTACACTGAAAAAAATAATTTGGTTTATTCTACAAAACGGATTCAACCAAATTAATTTTGTAGCGTCAACTAAAATTTAGTAGAAGTGACCATACGATTTAAACGTTTGACAAAGCATTGTCAAATGTTAAAAACGTATGGTCGATTGTACTAAATTTTAGTTGATTGTACAAAATAAATTTGGTTGAATCCGTTTTGTAGAATATATCAAATTATTTTTTTCAGTGTAGATTGCCGGTTTCTAGGGCGTTCGAGAAAAATTTAGTTAGCCACTGTTTTACATTTTTTCCAGCATTTTTAAGAAATTCTGGAAAAATGCCATCGTAGCCAGCTGCTTTTCCGTTTTTTGTTTGGGACAGAGCTGATTCTAGTTTTTCGCTACTAAAAGAGTTCGCATACTTCGATGGAGACGAGCAATTGCGCTTCATTGCTCTTAATTTGCGTTTAATTGTTCTCTTATGAAGGCGATTAATAGAAGAACGAAACATGTTTACTATGTGATTTGCAATGTCCTCTGGATTTATTTCATTGTTAGCACGAGTAATTGAGTTCGAGCCACCCAGTTTCCGAAGGAGACTCCATGCTTCTCTGGTTGAATGGGAAAAATCAATGTTTTCAACAGCGTTAATCCACTTTCAGTTTCTCGGGGCGTCCAGTGAGTATATTGAGTCATTAGCCACGTCTACTTCACCACTACTAAGGTACTCTTCTTATAATATATCGCTCTCTCTCTCTACTCCAACCAGGAATATATTCTCCACGAAAGCCTCTTGGGATGCATTTCTTTGCAGTTGAGATGATGGCTCCAACAAATCTATCGTAACTTTTAGGAATGGGTTGGATCTGTGGCGATCAATCCAACTTAATAATTCCACACAATAATAATTAACAAACAACATTCTAGATATTAATTCCTGTTGAGAAATATAGAAAAAGACTTTCCAAATTAAAAACAACTACTTAGTGGGTACTAAATAAAAATAACCACAACAATTCGTGGGGTGATAAAATCACATTGTTTTAATAATTCATTAAAATGTCAATTGAATCGCCATCTTAAATTTTTTATTATTATCATTATAGTCAATCCTTTGTAGAATTAAAATTAAAAAGAAAAAGTAATATATATATATATATATATATATATATATATATATATATATATATATATATATATATATATATATATATATATATATATATATATATATATATATATATATATATATATATATATATATATATATATATATATATATATATATATATATATATATATATATATATATATATATATATGTGTGTGTGTGTGTGTACTAATTATCTAAAAATAAAATCAATTTAAAAGCTTGTATTATAATAAGATTGATAGATGCCAAGATAATAATAGCAATCGCAGTTTATGGTATATATATGCGTTATTCATAAATTCACAGTAACAAGCAATAAATATTGTGTCAAATTTTATTTATGTTACGAATAAAGTATCAGGCAAAATAAATGCTGTATTATGTATAAAAATTTCATTGATTTAGCGGTACTATAATATAGGAAGAATATGCATGTATAATTGGTGGTGCTAGACGAATAATCACAACGATAGAAATACTCTGATGCAGATTGAATAAATATTAACATACGTTCTTCAACATTGAATATTGTCGCCGCTACAAGAAATCTCTGTAACTGCGTCAGCTCCATCACTCCAACGAACAAAAACCTACATTGTTTTTCTCATCCAGTTTCATCGTCAGTCAAGATTTGCAAGGATCAACACTTGAACAACATTAAACATCAAGGCCAAAGATCCAGCGAATCACTGCATCCAACTCCAACCTATATTTAGCCCAGTCAGCTTTGTTAAAATTCCATCTAGGTTGAGGAGTAGAGTTTACGAGTGGGATTTGGATTCCTACCTCAAGAATTACTGGGTGATGTTGAGAGCGTGGAAAACCTTGTAAGACAGCCCTACATATTGGAATAGGGTTACGTTGTTCGTTTTTTGTGGAAAAACAGAGGTCGAGATTGTAATCGCTTCGCCATCTTGCAGATCTAAAGGTTTTCGTGTCTTTCGCATCATATACCAGGAACATATTGTTATCATCCGCCCAGTCGGTCAGTTGCACGCCGTTGGTATTATTATTTGAGTAGGACCACTGAGTGTGATGGCTATTGAAGTTACCAGCATATATTGCTGGGTGGTGAAATAATGGTAGAGTAGCAGCTGGCCATCCTGTATTTGGAGGCTTTTATACGTTTACAATTTTCGTGTCCGATATATCAACAATAATAAGGTGTATATCGTTGTCCGTATGTGTAAGTACGTGCGTGCAGTTCAGGATTTCTGACTTAACATACGTTGCAGATCCATATGATTGATGGTAAATAGCACCAACAATGTTTCCTCTAGAGGTAAGTTGCGCTTCATCTGCTGCATGCGTTTCTTGCAGAATTACAACGTCGATGTCGTAATCTTTTAATAATCTTTGTAAATGTTCGTAAATGTTCAGTTTTTGACCTGCTTATGCCTTCAATGATCAATTGCAAAATACGGACTGAAGGTCCAATATTTTTTGTCTTATGGTGCTGAAAAGTACCGTTGTTATTATGATTTTGATTTTGGTTCATATTTATTTTTTTGTATCACAGCCAAGAGTTCGAAGTGAAATGTTTGGCTACCAAGTTGAAATAGACTATTAGCGTAACCCAGGGTGCAGCGCGAGGAGCTTATCTATTTCACACACCACCGCCCCCCTAAAAGTGATCCAAAAGTACATCGTTCAATAACAGTTGAAACAATATTGTAGTTCTATTCGCCATATCTGCCCGCACGGTGAGGTTGAGACAACTGCATTTCGATTGGAAATAAAACATGTTTTTTTCAGTGTAGCATTTGAAATTCGGTACTCTATGTACCAAGCTATATGCCCGACAAACAATTATGTGCTTGGTGCACGAGTTTTTATTTTAATCATTTTTAAGTGTTTATTTTAAATAGTCTAGTGTATATTTTAGATTAAGTTGAAGTTTAAAAGTATTTGAGTGCTAACTTCGTACCTATTTTATTTAATTTAACATTTTTAAATTATGTAAACATGTACACAAAATATGCATAGAAATTTCAGGCATAAATTCAAAAATATTTGATGTATGACTTTTATGACTAAGATCTTCTAACATGTTATGAAGCTTTCCTAGACTAATAGTTTGGTAACGCCATTACGCATATGAAGATTGCGGTCGTATTTTTAAGTTGTAAAATGAAAATTTATGTGTGCGATTGCATTTGTAAATGAAGCGCCTATTTTACGCCATTTTTTTCTTAACGATACAATTTGAATGAAAAAAAAATTAGAATTCTAAAAAATTAAATATTTGGTTTGCATATAAAAAATAATATTAATTTTTCACAATTTTTTTAATATTATAAAAAATAAATTTAAATATCAGTAAACTGACATGAAAAATGACAAACCAAAAATATCAAATAAATATAATAATTTTTTTGAACCACTAAAATTAATTATTCAAAGTGACCGTTTGTTTTTTGGGAATGTTTTCATTAACCTTCACAAAAAAAATTCTTTCGCACAAAGTTTTAAATGAAAGTAAAATAAAATTTATCAATTTATTATTACAAAGGTCATATTAACTCATTAAAATAAAGGTCTTAAAATTGTCAAATTGTTTCAGAATATGTTAAATTACTTTTTCACTCTCCATTTTTTATTCTTTGTTTATTAATCTTATCATTAAATAAATTTCGTTGTGATTCGTTGTTTATTATTCGTGAAACATGCGGCTAACGTTTGTGTGCACATAAGTGTTAAGGCGTTTTATGATGTAGTAAAACAAATTACGTGTTTTACCACAGCAACTTCCCAAAAAACCAAACACAATAATTAACATTTCCCAATGTTCCAAATTATACACAAATAAATTTCTATTCCAAATTATAAATAAATAGTCCAACAAAAACGCAACATTGACCTAAAGTCTAGTTTTCCATTTCGATTACAATTTCATAACACCTTTTTCGCAAATCGTATATTTTTTCCAATTTTATTAAAACAATATTTCCGCGTTAAAAACCTAAATCTTTATTAAAATTAAAATAAGCGCTTAATTCGCGACATTACATTACATAATTTTTAAATAATAAAAAACTAAAATATGGTCAGTGGGTCGTTTTCGTTGCAATACCAACTAATAATAAATATCAATTTAAAAATCAATTTCCAAAGGTAATCGTTTTTTTTAAATTATAAAAGTAATATATTAAATCAAAATTGAGGTAGTCGATAACAAGAAAATCAATAAAACAGTCGTTTTCAGAAATTAAATAGTTTTAAAAACTCAGTCAGTCTTTTAAAAGTGATTTCACTTAAAATCAGTTTTTTTCAAATAAATCAATAAAATCAGTTTTTTTTTAAAACAAAACAAGTAAGTGAGTCAAGTGAGTCATTACAGTCATTTCATCTAAAATCAATCGTTAAGTAAAAGTGATTCGATTCATACTAATTAATAAACAATAGAACTAGTAATAAAACCGCCAGTAAAACAAAAACAAGTTAACAAGTTATAAGTTAAAAGTTTGTCAGTTAAAAATTGTGGAAGTTACCTAAAGTACTGTACATAGTTTATAAGTTAGAATTTTCTAAGAGTTGTGAACTAATCGTTAATGCGTAGAAGAAAGTTAATACCAAATAAAACTATATCTTAATATAAACCTATTGAACGTGTTTTAAGAAAAGTTGTCTGGTTTAAGGAGCGTGAGATCGAGTTGCAATACTCATACTGTTAAGCGTTCACTCAGTAGTGTTAAGCGAAATATTCGCACTGCTCATCTTCATAGTAGTTTAACAAAGCTACATTTGGCACTACATTTGGCCAAATCAAATATTATATCATATAGTAGTGTTATACTATCATTGGCACTACAATGATATGTGCACGATATAACTGTGAGTACCTTTACGACATTTTTATATATTACTACGTTTTGAAAAACCTAAGTATTAGATTCACAATCCAAAAGTGAAATTCTTCCAAAAATCAAGCGATTTCAAAAACTTTTGTTTCCAAAAATAGGTTAAATTGATGGTCAGAGCCGATTTATTATAATTTTTGGAATTTTGAACAAAATTTGTATTTTTGATTTTGTTATAATTTTTGTTTTAGAATTTTGAAAAAAAGTTTCAATTTTTGTAAAAACTTTTTTTCTTGTTCCTTTAAAAAAATTTTTTATTTAATACACATCGCTGCCCAAAACTAAAATCAATGTTCTCTTAAAAGACCTTTTGCCGAAAACTATATTAAAATCCTTAACCCAAACCGAAGTCTTGATATCCCAGAACCTTGAGATTTCAGCACCTTCATATTTTTATGATAGGTTTGGAGGAAATAAAATTAATTTAAGACGTATATATTCCGTAACTAAGGTTGAGAGTGCTACCGTTGACTGAATAGAGTTCCTCCACTAATACCGCTAAGATACCTCTTTTTATAAATCTGCCAAGTTTAAAAGATATATATGTGTCGAATGACGTTTTTAAAAGCACGGTACATAAAATAATATAAAACATACAAAAACGAAACGAACATGTTTGCTCAACAAATTGTTACATCATAAAATATAACAAGTGAGCACTACACTCAATCCCTATCTTGCAAAGAATGCTTAAATTACACAAACTCTCTGTAAGTTTAATACGATTTACGAATACTAATTAAGTGTTATTTGCAAAAATCGTGACATAATCAAAACATTATTTCACGGAACACTTAAACGAAGAAATAACTACTAAGTATATCGTCGGAGACGATTAATTTAAATTATAATTATAAACTTTAAATTTAATTAAAACTCGTTAACTATTAAAATGCGGTTGAGGAAATAGTAGCAATTTGTTATATTTTTTTTATTTTTGTTTTCATATTAAACCATCAAGCCTTTTTCGTTTAATTTATTATGTTCTAATATTTATTTCAATATCATAACGAATTTCTTTTTAAATTTATTATTGCAAAAAATTAATTCATTGTACAACTTAATAAGTTCTTCTAGCACAATCAAATCATCATAATTCAAAAATCTTTTTTTTTTTCAATTCATTATAAACGCAACAAAAACTACTATTATAAGAACAAAAAAATATAAAAATAAATTAATAATATCGAATAAATAGTTGCAACCGTTGTTGGTTTTGTTAAAAAAATATTTAGATAAATAAACAAAAGAAAACGATTAATAATTAATTCAGTAAATTATTTGTGATATAACATCACCCCGATGGAAAATCTCCCATCAAGAATAATATAAGAACTGAATCTAAAAAATTATGGTGCAAATTATGAAATTTTTTGCAATCCATACAATTTTCGACCGACCTAGTTTTGAACCAATGAGAAAATTTTAATCTTTAAAAAGTTTATCATTCTCATCAGGGCTAGTCGACTAGATAAACTACCAAAAAATGTCAACGCTAAATATAAACCAAAAATTAGGTTACAACTCTAGCGAAGTATAAAAAACAAAAAATTTACATAAACATATATTTAAAAGATTCAGGTTTAGTCAAATAGTTTCTCTAGTGATCACTGTTTTGTTATACTCTAGACATACTAGTATTGAATAACAAACTCGTATCGGCGAGAAGAAGATGACTAGTCTTCACTTGTGTCTATTGACACATAATCAACAATCAATTCAGTAAATCATTTGTGATATAACATCACCCCGATGGAAAATCTCCCATCAAGAATAATATAAGAACTGAATCTAAAAAATTATGGTGCAAATTATGAAATTTTTTGCAATCCATACAATTTGCGAACCGTTTGGTAGTAAACTTTTTTAAATGGTAAACTTTTTTAAAATTTAAAATTTTTTAAAATTTAAAATTTTCTCATTGGTTCGAAACTAAATCGGTCGAAAATTGTATGGATTGCAAAAAATTCCATAATTTGCACCATAATTTTTTAGATCCAGTTCTTATAAAACGATTAGTATTTTGATTTTTTTATGATACAGTTTTCCATCCCATCTTTGTATGCTATGAGAAATGTTATGTTGTAATAATTACAATAACTGCCATCTGTTGGTCATTATGATTATGAATTAATTATAAGTTTATTTTTGTGTTGAATAACCTATAAACAACATAACAAGCAATCCAATTTACATTACAAAATCGATTATTTTTATTTGATTTCGTCTAATAATTAAAATAAAAATAAAACTAGATTTAAGATAGTTTTTGATCCATCTATTATAAAAAAACATCTCCATAAAAATGGTTACTTCCTTAGAAAACAGATAAAAATTATAGACATAAATTTAAGAAGGTCCAAACGAAAACATGTACAAATTTTTAAGACTTTCATCATAAAATTTAATAATTTTTGTTTTACGTGATCTTGATTCTTTGTGGTTGATTACAGAGTATGTTTTCTTCAAAAAAGTAATGAAGTATCTTTTATTATTTTTTTTAATCGTTTTGCAAAGATTTGTTTTGTTTATAGTCTTACTTCGGTTTTGAAAAAACCTAAGTATTGCATTCATGAGCCAAAAGTGAAATTCTTACCCCCGTTTTTTTGCATTTCTCGACGTTTTAGGACCTACTGATTCTAAAAAAGCAAAAAAATAAATGTATGTCTGTCTGCCGGCCGACCGGCCGTCACAACCGACGAAATCTAGAAAACCGCTGGACGGATTTCAAAAATTAAATAGGTTTACTCAATGGGAAGAGCCGAAAGGACGATGTCTTCGATATTTGTACCAGAATTGGGTCACAAAAATCGTCAAGTGTGTCAAAACAAGGAAATTTGCATATATTTTGCTTAAAAAACGTTCATTTTAAGTGATTACGAACAGAAACATTGAATTTGAAGAAATCTTGATGATCGGGATTGGTATGTGAGACTAAAAACTAGATTATTGCATTATAAGTTTGTCAATGTTGTCAAGTGTGTCAAAAGAAAGATTTTTTTTTATTATTTTACCCAACTTTTTGGAAAAAAATAAAATTAATTATTTGTATGACATGAAAATATTTCGGTTTTTATTTTATTATTATTGAGAATTATGGCACTATAAGTTTGTCAAAAAATATTGTCAAGTGTGTCAAAAGAAAGATTTAACTTCGGTTTATTGACTTTTTCCCAATTTTTTGGAAAAAATTAAATTAATTATTTGTATGACATGAAATTTTATTATTATAATAGAGAATTATGGCATTATAAGTTTGTCAAAAAAATAATGTCAGTGTGTCAAAAGAATGATTTTCATTAATTTTTTTAAAAAATAATAAAATTAGTTATTTGTATGAAATGAAAATGAAATTATTATAATTGAGAATTTTTAGCCAATTTTTTGGAAAAAAAAGTTAGGTGTTGTATGACGATCAACATACCTGTGCACCAACTTTTCATTGATTTCAGGCAGGCCTACGACTCTCTCGAACGAGAGACTCTATGGTCTGCTCTGGTGTCAATGGGAATTCCTGGTAAACTGGTATCACTATGCAAAATGACAGTACAGAACTCTCAATGCTGTGTACGAGTAGAGAACGAAATATCAAAGTTTTTTAAAGTCGACTCCGGTTTAAGACAAGGTGATGCTATCTCTCCTATACTTTTTAATTTAGCCTTGGAATATGTGTGCCGTCAAAAGAAACTACCGACTAATAACAATATCTTGTCAATAAACTCAGTACAGATGATTGCTTACGCTGATGATGATGTCATCCTCTGCCGAATTGAAGCTGTTATGAGTGAGACTTTCAAGTCACTTGAGAATGGTGCTAGAAAAATTGGTCTGCAAATTAACTACAATAAAACCAAACATATGAATGTTTCAAGGGAGGCTGAGAAGAAAGATTTGATGTGCGGCGATGAACGAATTGAGGGAGTTGAATCTTTTAAATATTTGGGATCAATGCTTGACTCAAACAACAGCATACTTACAGATATTAAAGCTCGAATCGCTGCAGGTAATCGAACTTTCTACTCAATTAAACCTCTCCTTGGATCACTGTATGTATCAACTAACACCAAGCTTAAGTTATACAAGACATTGATTAGACCGGTTGTGATGTATGGGTCACAAACGTGGACCCTTACACAAAATGACGAATCGCATTTATCTGTATTTGAGCGTAAGATCCTACGCTACATTTTTGGTCCACTTAAGACAGACGATGGAGAGTATAGAACCCGATATAACTTTGAGATCAGAGACCTTCTTGAGGGTCCTGATATAATAGGTTGTATCCGTTCTAATAGGATTGCTTGGTTTGGGCATGTTATACGAGCCGATTCACAGTCTAGAATGTTTAGAAAAATGTACGTTAGTACTCCAGGGAGTAGACGACCGCGAGGTAGACCACGACTACAATGGGAGACTGACGTAATAAAGGACCTTAAAAAAATCGGCTGCCATGGTAATTATGTCGCTGTTGCGAATAACCGTGGTGAATATTCAAAGCTGATCAACCTGGCAACGCTCCTACATGGAGCATGAACGCCTTAAAAAACAAAATGACGTAAATGTGACATGGAAATTTTTGAATTTGTTATAGTTTCTTAAATATTTTTGGAATTTTGAAAAAAGTTTGTATTGTTTGTTATAATTTTTGCAATATTTTTAGAATTTTGGAAAAAGTTGTAATTTTTGCAATATTTTTAGAATTTTGAAACAAAAATAGAATTTTTGAATGTGTGAATTTTATATATATATATATTTGTAGAATTTTGAATAGCGTTCCAATTTTTGATTTTGTAAGAATTTTTGGAATATTTTTTGCATTTTGAAAAATTTTTAACTTTTGATTTTATTATAATTTTTGGAATTTTGAAAGAAGTTTCAGTTTTTGGTATTGTTATAATTTTTGAAATATTTTTAGAATTATGGAAAAGTTTGAATTTTTGAATTTTTAAGAGTTTTTCGAATATTATTTGGATTTAGAGAAAATTACTTCGGTCTGAAAGACCTAAGTATTACATTCATGAGCCAAAAGTGAAATTCTTACCCCCACTTTTTTTGGCATTTCTCGACGTTTTAGGACCTACTGATTCTAAAAAAGCAAAAAAAAAAAATGTATGTCTGTCTGTCCGGGCCCTCCTAGTAAATATAAAAAAAGAAAAAAAAGTTTTAAGTTTTAAACCATTACCAAAACTACGTGAAAAAGCCTCAAAAATTCAACCGCGCATAACGCCGATTCAGAGTACACAAAAAATAAAAGCAGAAACAACTTTTTTCCTTTCGTCAATACCAACAAAATATCAAAATTTCAGATTTTTTAAAAATCAAAAATTTAAATATCAACAAAAAAATGTACGCTTTCAAAATAATAGCCCTCCTATAATAAGAAAACAAAGAAAAATATTACGCAAATATCTTTATATCAATAAACAAAATAATCGAAATAATATCGAAAACCGTCCTTGTTCAAAGACAAAAGACGACTGAAATGAATGATTTAGAAAAGAAAATAAATTTTTAAGTTTCGTTTTTGTTGTTCGTTGTTCGTTGTTCGATAGCTAATATATAAAAAAGAAAATATCATTCATAAAATATCATCATAAATATCATTCATAAAATATCATTCATAAAATCAACATTATTACGCATATTACGCATATAATCTCTTTTATTCCGACGACTCGAAAACCATCCTTTGTTCAAAGACAAAAGACGACTGAAATGAATGAGAAAAAAAAGTTTCGTTTTTGTTGTTCGTTGTTCGCTAATATATAAAAAAGAAAATATAAAAAAATAAAATAAATTTTTAATTTCGTTTTTATATGTATGTAAACTTATAATGCATATGTATATAAAAAGTTTTCCGTATATAATAACTTTTTTATTTATGATCCGATTTGTGTGAATCCGAATCCGATTATAGGTTACACTAATATCAGTTAGCTGTGAAAATTTGAAATGAATCCATCTGCGAATAAAAAAGCCTTAGGCTCCACAAAGTTTTGATCTAGCGTATTAATATATAAGAATATAAAAAAAGAAAAAAAAGTTTTAAGTTTTAAACCATTACCAAAACTACGTGAAAAAGCCTCAAAAATTCAACCGCGCATAACGCCGATTCAGAGTACACAAAAAATAAAAGCAGAAACAACTTTTTTCCTTTCGTCAATACCAACAAAATATCAAAATTTCAGATTTTTTAAAAATCAAAAATTTAAAAATCAACAAAAATATGCACGTTTTCAAAATAATAGCCCTCCTATAATAAGAAAACAAAGAAAAATATTACGCAAATATCTTTATATAAATAAACTAAATAATCGAAATAATATCGAAAACCGTCCTTGTTCAAAGACAAAAGACGACTGAAATGAATGATTTAAAAAAGAAAATAAATTTTTAAGTTTCGTTTTTGTTGTTCGTTGTTCGATAGCTAATATATAAAAAAGAAAATATCATTCATAAAATATCATCATAAATATCATTCATAAAATATCATTCATAAAATCAACATTATTACGCATATTACGCATATAATCTCTTTTATTCCGACGACTCGAAAACCATCCTTTGTTCAAAGACAAAAGACGACTGAAATGAATGAGAAAAAAAAGTTTCGTTTTTGTTGTTCGTTGTTCGCTAATATATAAAAAAGAAAATATAAAAAAATAAAATAAATTTTTAATTTCGTTTTTATATGTTTGTAAACTTATAATGCATATGTATATAAAAAGTTTTCCGTATATAATAACTTTTTTATTTATGATCCGATTTGTGTGAATCCGAATCCGATTATAGGTTACACTAATATCAGTTAGCTGTGAAAATTTGAAATGAATCCATCTGCGAATAAAAAAGCCTTAGGCTCCACAAAGTTTTGATCTAGCGTATTAATATATAAGATTATTGAGAATTATGGCATTATAAGTTTGTCAAAAAAATGTTGTCAAGTGTGTCAAAAGAAAGATTTTTATTTATTTTTTTACCCAATTTTTTGGAAAAAAAGAAAATTGTTTCTTTGAAATGAAATTTTATTATTATTATTGAGAATTATGGCATTATAAGTTTGTCAGAAAAATGTTGTCAAGTGTGTCAAAAGATTTTTAATTAGTTTTTTACCCAATTTTTTGGAAAAAAATAAAATTGTTTCTTTGAAATGAAATTTTATTATTATTATTGAGAATTATGGCATTATAAGTTTGTCAAAAAATGTTGTCAAGTGTGTCAAAAGAAAGGTTTTTATTTATTTTTTACCCAATTTTTTACAAAAAAATAAAATTAATTATTTGTGACATGATATTTTATTATTATTATAGAGAATTATGGCGTTATAAGTTTGTCAAAAAATAATGTCAAGTGTGTCAAAAAATGATTTCATTTATTTTTTTAGCCAATTTTTTGGAAGAAAATGTAGCTGTTTTTATGACGTAAATGTAATTTAAAATGAAATTGGACATGGAAATTTTTGAATTTGTTATAGTTTTGGAAATATTTTTGGAATTTTGAAAAAGTTTGTATTTTTGATTTTGTAATAATTTTTACAATATTTTTAGAATTTCGGCAAAAGTTTTAATTTTTGATTTTGTAAGAATTTTTGGAATATTTTTAGAATTTTGGAAAATTTTTAATTTTTGATATTATTATAATTTTTGGAATTTTGAAAAAATTTTCAATTTTTGATTTTGTAATAATTTTTGCAATATATTTAGAATGTTGGAAAAAGTTTGAATTTTTAAGAATTTTTGAAATATTATTGGAATTTAGAAAAAATTTAAATATTTGATATTATTCTAATTTTTGGAATATTTTTGGAATTTTGAAAAAGTTTGGTTTTATTTAATTTAACAATATTTTTGGAATTTTGATTATAATTTTCCGGCAACGTATTGATGTTTCGTGTTAGTTTTGTAATAAATTTTTAAACAGAGATAAAAAATACTAGTACTTTAACAAAGAGTTATGTTTGATATACATCGCTGCCCAAAACTAAAAACCATGTCCTCATAAAACTTTTTTGCCGAAAACTATATCAAAGTTCTTAACCCAGACCGAAGTCTTGATATCTCAGAGCTGTGAGATTTCAGCCACTCCATGTTTTAAATATTTGATTTTATTCTAATTTTTGGAATTTTGAAAAAAGTTTCAATTTTTGATTTTGCTATAATTTTTGCAATATTTTCAGAATTTTTGGAAAAGTTTAAAATTGAAAATCTAATCTGAGGAAAAAACGGAAGAAAAATTTGGAACAGGTAATACAAAAACAAGCCCATCAAACTAAAATAACAAGCTAAATTCATTTGGCGAAAAAAATAAGATTGTCCCTAAAATTAGTGCCAAGATTAAAAACAGTGACACAAGGAACTGCTTAAATTAAACGTACGGTTAGCTGAATATTTGGATTTCTTAAATTTGTTATGCACCAACATGTAGCGTTTGAATGAACCTATAAACTTATACAAGCATGTTAAAGTACTATAATTCTGAGCAATAGTGTTTTGCAAAAGAAAATTATGCTTGGCAGTCATATCTGGCAGACAAGGGTCATTCTCCAGCGCAAAGCATTTTTCCATCTGTTATGCCTCAACTTTGGGCTTAAATAATTCTTGCATTTTTTTTTTTTAAATAAAATGTGATGTGTAGTAGACATTACAATATGTGTCACAACAACACATAAAAACTTTTAAGACCAAGGTCCCACAACAACATGCGTTCTAAGGATGTTAATGGACGCAAATCTGCTTTTTTTGTTTTTTTTTTAATATTTTTTTGTTAAACAATGGATAACTAAACCATAAATCCTATCACATATAAAATATGACATAGGCCAATATTTCGTGATAGGATAGGGAAAATAAAAATAAAATAAGAGGTAAAAAGCAAATTTGTTTTAAAAATTTGCAGGAACAAAACTAAAATTGGTTTGCCAATAGTCCAGCTAATGGCATAATCCTTGATTATGGGACGCAGTATATTTTTCAATGATTAAAGCTCAGATATATAGTTATATGGAGGCTCGTTTCTTCGAGCAAGCTACAGCGTTCCAGCATCTTGGAATATTCATTAGCTAAGATTGAGAGTGCTACCGTTGACTGAATACAGTTCATCCGCCAGCACCCCTAAGATATCACCTTGGCTAGTGATATCTCACTGCTATTGCCAGTGGTATGTGATATCTCACGTTAACTCATATGCCAATAGCAGGGACTGAAGTACGCGGGGTTGTCACACCCGTGGATCAAAAAATAGAAAAAAAAAATAACAAATTAATAAAAACTGATCCCTCCATGCGTATGCTAATTTATATATAAATCTAAGCACTGAATATAACGTACGTAGCTATTTGGGCCATTTTATTGAATTTCGTTTATTACATTTTCTATCTACGTATGTAAACATTCGGGCGATTCCATATTACATGTTAATTTTTTTTATATATATTGCAAGTTATATATTTTCTCTTTTGAAATGTTTCATTGTGTTGAAATAGAAATCCAGAATTGCTACATTCTCTTGCATGTGGATGATAACAAATCTTTCTCACAGGGTGGCTCATATTTGTTTTGATCGCCGTTTTTGATGCAACGAATGCAAAATTTTTGTGTTGAAATAAGCTATATGTGTAAGTTTTTTTTTCGATGTCATAGCATTGATCGGTTTAAGAGAATGATGAAACCACAATTGCTTATGTATTCTTTTTTTCTCGTTTATGTAAGTGGAAATATAAATACCGCCAATTTCAGATATTTGGCTAGTCATAAGTAGATTTTCAAATTATTATATTTCTTGAATGGCTCAGTTCATTTTTGCAATTGGCTTAAAAATGAAATAAATTGAGAACGCTTGGTGTTAATTTCATTAAGTTAAATATTTAACCAATTCAAATACATTATTTAGAATTATCATTGTTTAATAAATTAAAGTTTTTCAATTTTATTTTAAAGTTAATATTAAAGAAATTGTAATTTTAAAACAAAAAAAGGTAATTTTCACATGTGTGTTTTTGTTTAACTTATTGTTAAAAAAATCAAAAATTTGTATTTCAAACAAAAAAAATTATTACATGTGTTTTGTCGAATTTATCGAAGAAAAAAAAATTGAATAAATTGTAGTACAAGTGTTTTGTCGAATTTACTAAAGAAAAAAAATTAATTAAATAATTTTTATATCAAACAAAAAATAGTACATTATGATGCTAGGACGTAAAGCTAAAGATTTTGGACGGATGTGGAGTTTGCAAATCGAGGCGCTAGCCGAGATTTGCACCCACATTAAGTCCAAAATAGCTTACGTCCGTGCATCATATACTATTTTTTATTCGCCGCAAGCAAATTATTTTAAAAAAATTTGTTTATTCTAAATTAAAATTATAAATTTTCATAAATTTTAAAATAAAAATATGTGGAACAAGTAACCTTTGACAAAATATTTATTATTTTTCCCAAATTATTGTGTAGCTATGACAACAAATGATAACAACTATTTTAATTGGATAATGAAATTTTGAATTTGACGGTTGCTTTGATAAAAATTTTTAATTTTCATAGAATTTGATATCAACATGGCCGCAAGTAGATAGACGCAAATTTTTGTGCTGCGCTTATTTTAATTTTTCTTTATTTAATTACGATTAAATATAAATGTTATCAACTCAATTATGTTTGTTCAAATTGAAGTAATATTATAGTGAAAATGTGGTGATAAAAATTGGTGTTATGTTGTGTAAAACTAAAGATTGAAAACTTTTTAAATCAAGCCATAAAATTATTAAATTGTGTGTTTGTTTACACAAGGTCATTTTTGCTAAGCATCATGTTAATATAATACGGGAAAAGTTGATTAACAAAATAAACCGTAAATAAACAAAGTTTCTGTGTCAGCTGTTGGTTACAATTACGTTGAACTTGAATTCGTGAGTTTGTCAAAAGTGTTTCTAGTATTTTTATTTAATCAACTCAAAATATGGGAGACGAACCATCACCTCCTAAAACGAGAAGTGTTTATTCAAAAAATGAATCAACTATGACAATACCTGATATTATGAAATCATTAAGGAATATTGAGTTGAAATTTGATGCGTTCGATAAAAAATTGGACAGTTTTGAAAGAAAACTTCAATCTAAATTCTCGGATGTATCTAAGAAGGTCGAATCAATTGAGAATGCATTAACATCTCGATTAAAGGCTCTTGAGCTGCAGCTACAAACACAAAACAATAACTTTGTAGAATCAAATAAAGCAATTGATTTCAAATTTCAACAATTACACAGCAATGTTAAAGAATTAAATAGTTCTTTTGATGGTCGTCTAAATGTTATTGAAGAAAACGTTGATAGTAGGTTAGATTTTATTGAAAGGCGTCTAAATTCGTTGGATCTTGTTGTACGAGGTATTCCTGTTCTTAATAATGAAGATTTAAATATTTACTTTCAAAAAATGGCATTAGCACTATCAGTTCCAACCAATGATAACATTGTTGATGAAATCTTTAGGGTTCCACCTAATGATTCCAATAATAGGAAAGTTAAATCAACACCCATTATCATAAAGTTTTCATCTACAAAAATGAAGCAAACTTTCTTTAAGAACTACCTAAGATGCAAGAACCTTAACTTAACCCATATCGGATTCCATGCTGCAACTAGGATTTACATTAATGAAAGCCTGACAAAACGGAACCATGACATTTTTAAAGAAGCAATCAAGATAAAATCTGAATATCAATTAAATAATGTGTTCACACGTAATGGATTAGTATGTATTCGAAAGCTGGCAAATGATAGTTTTACAACAATAAATAATGTTCAGGTACTTAAAAAATTTCGGTGTCAATTGCAAGCGCAACACGGTTCTTCTATGAAAAATAATAGAGGCAATGAAGATGGAATACAGACTACTCAATAAGGAGCATAGGTGGAAAGTTGGTCCTTTGCAGAGAAGTATCAACTATTCAAGCCTAACATTTAGTTTTTATTGTATATTAATTTTAATTGCTTTTATTATTGTTTATTTTGATTGTTATTGTTTATTAAGTGGCTTGTTTGTTTTAGGAAGCTGGATTGAATGGGGCGGGAGTCAAGCTTTTGATGGTTGATATTAATCGTACTGTAAGCTCCAATTATTATACTGATGTTGTTTCTGGAAATGTGAATTTAAAATCTTGTTTTAATATGAATAATTTTAAAGCTGAGTTCAAGATGTGTCACTTTAATGCAAGAAGTCTCTGCAAGCAAGACAAGTTTGCCGAATTGCTAAAATTGTTCAATGATGTGGATATGCAGGTTATAGCTGTGACGGAAACATGGCTTCGATCATGTATAACTAACAAATCAGTTGAAATTCCCGGGTTCGCACTGATTCGTAATGATAGACCAATTGCTGAGGATTCCTTTCAGTATGGCGGCGGTGTGGCTCTATACGTGGCTACAAATTTAAAGTGGAAACTTATCGCTATGTCTTCTTGCAGTAATGTTGAATACCTTTTTATTGAAATAATATCTGGAACAAGTAAAATTCTAGTGGGTGTTGTATATAATCCTCCGAATAACAAAACGTTTAATGAAATAGAAGAGCATTTTTCAGATTTTGCTTCTAAGTATGATCACATTTTGATAACTGGTGACTTCAATATGGACCTTTTAAAAAATACTAAACCTATTAGAATTTTCAAAGATATGTTATCATCTTTTAATTTGAACGTAGTTTCAATGCTTCCCACTCATTTTTCTTCAACGCATAATACTGCGTCATTACTAGATCTGTTACTGACCACTGACAAAGCCAAGATATCAACATTTAAGCAAATGAGTCTCTCTATTTTGGATCATGATATCATATTTTTTTCATACACACTTCATATGAACTGTGATCGAAATACAACAATTACTTATCGTGATTTTAAGCATATTGATCATGAAACTCTAAATAGTGAGTTGCTTACACTGCCATGGGATAGCATTTATGAACTTAGCGATGTAAATGAGCAAGTCAATCTGTTTAACATGTTAACAATCTCTCTATTCAACAAGTTTGTTCCATTAAAGAAAAAATATGTGAAAGTCAATCATACAGTTCCACCATGGTTCACTCCCGATATTGAAAAAGCGATTGTTAATCGTGATTTATGTTATCAACAATGGAAGACAAATAGAACTGATCAGAATCGGGAGATATTCTGCCACAGTAGAAACCTAGTTAAATATGCAATACGTTCCGCAAAAAGTAAGTTCATTAAAAGTAAATTAAATCCGGATTTGCCATCAAAAAATCTGTGGAATAATATTAGAAGCGCTGGTTTAATGTCTGATGAGCATTCCGTACCAAATCAATTTTCAGCTGAGGAAATAAATACTCATTTCTCCACAACTACATCATTTACTCCTAATGTGCTGTACTCGACTGAATCTGATACACATTCCAGTATGCATTCTTCAAACTTCTCTATTTCATCAGAATTCTCTTTCCGTAATGTAACTCCGGATGAGATTTTTGATGCAATGTTTTCAATTAAATCTAACGCTATTGGGCATGATGGAATCTCACTTAGATTTTTAAAAATTATACTCACGAATGTACTTCCATACATACAACATATAATGAATTCCTGTCTAACCTTCTCCATTTTTCCTCTACAATGGAAAATTGCTAAGATTATACCTATGGCTAAATGTTCTAATCCTAAACTATTGAAAGATCTTCGGCCTATCAGTCTTCTACCATGTTTATCAAAATGCTTGGAAATTCTCATGCGCAGTCAACTTCTAGAATATATTGATAATAACAAGTTTTTAAACGCAATGCAATCTGCTTTTCGTTCCAAACACAGCACTGGCACAGTAATTATTAAGGTAACGGATGATATTTTTGAAGCTATAGATAAAGGATTAATCACGATAGCAGTATTTCTTGACTTTTCGAAAGCTTTTGATATGGTCGACCATGAAATATTATTGAGAAAGCTTAAAGAGCAATGTAAGCTTAGTAGTTCCGCTATTAAATTAATTTATAGCTATCTCTCATATAGGAAGCAGTTTGTTTTCCATAATGGTGGTTTTTCCGAAACAACTAATGTTTTGAGAGGAGTACCCCAGGGTTCAATTCTGGGGCCTTTATTGTTCTCTCTGTTCATCAATGATATCTCATCATTAATTAAATTTTCTAATTTTCATATATATGCGGACGACGTTCTTCTGTACTTAAGTACTAACCCTAGTGATTTATTAAGTTTAACTTCTTGTTTAAACTCAGATCTTGAACGAATCTTTCAATGGACAAATGCGAACAACCTTGTGCTGAATCCGAGTAAAACGGTAGCACTAAAAATATGTAAAGTTACAACCAACCTTAGTGATCCACCACTCTTTATTGGCAACTGCTTAATAAACTATGTTCAACGTATCAAATATCTAGGGTTCTGGCTGAATTCAAACTTATCTTGGGACGATCAGGTCAGTCATGTTTGCAGGCTTACATATTATGGTTTAAAAAGATTAAAGAGATTGAATAATCTTATTCCGTTCTTAACTCGTAAAAAGTTAATAATCTCTCTTATATTTAGCCATTTTATTTATGCTGATTTGGTCATGTCAAAACTAACATGTGAACAGATGCGTCGTTTTACAGTTGCTTTCAATGCATGCAGAAGATATTTGCACAATTTGTCAAAATTTGATCATGTAAGCCCGTATTCGCACTCTATATTGGGTTGTGCGTTTGAAAGCTATTTAGATTATAGAAAATGTGTATTTATCTATAAATTGATTCATAACAGTGGTCCTGAATATCTAAATAAAAAAATCACTCTTGCACGGTCATCTAGGAACATTACAATTATTCTCCCTCGTCATAAAACTACTTTCAGATCACGAAGCTTGATCATCAACGGAGCTAAAATATGGAATTCTCTACCATCAGAAATTCGTAAAACTCGCAGTTTAAATAAATTCAAAAAGGTTTCCTTTGACTATTTTGCGGCTTCATAAATTCATAAATAATAACAATCAAACACTTAAATTTTAAGTTTATATTCTTTTCTTTTTTTTCTTTTTTATGTTAGTTTAATAATACTATTAATCACATAATAATTCACCATAGATTAAGGATAAATACGATTTGCATGTATGTTAACTGCTATTTTGTACAAATTATTTAAAGGCCGATGAGCTTATGTACAAAAATAAAATGAATTGAATAAATAAATGAATAAATAAATAAATAAATAGAATTTAAACAAATACAAATGCTTTTTACTTTTTTGGACGTAGCTATGACAACAAAATAAATAGCTGAAAAGGGATACTTTAAGACCGCAAATCACAGGAATAAAGTAACACTTTAATGTGTAGGCGAATAAAAAAGAATTTTACATGTGGTGTTGTTGAGCGAAGCACTTGTGGTGAGGAAAAGTTGCAGGTTGTATCTCTAACGGGAAAATATAATATATGGTGCTATTTGGCCAAGTCCTTTATGATCACAAATTAAAGAATTACGACAAAATACAATAAAAAGGTTTTGTATAAGTGTTCCTGTTTTTTATTCGTGCTGTGGGAAAGTGGGAAACCGTGTTCGTGGTGGTTGGGCTAAACAGAGGAGTCGAAAATTGAGTTCTGGTGTAGAGATAGGATATTTCTCGTACCAGAGATTGTTGCTGTGAAAATAAAAAAGGGATATGCTAAATAGAACGTCAGTCAACTAGTGCATCAAGACAACACTCAACACACTAAGTTTTTTAGGTAGATTTCATATAAAAATCTACCTATTGTAATGTGCCTCATCTCGGAATTTCGGAAAAATTTTGGTGCCAAACGACTATATATGATAAGCGGAGACGAAAAAACAAAAAAAAATGTATATATGAGCAATTTCACGCAAGTTCAGCAAATTTTTGGGAAATTTTGACTTGACCCCTTTTAATTTTGATTATTTTTCGTTTATGGATAGTCTTTCATAAATAAAAAATACAAGTTCTCTTAGAATATTTTTTTTCGACCTGGGGTCTTCACAGGGTGCCCCTCAATTTTTTGTTATTTTGTGATGTTAGTGCATTTTGACGAGCGATTGTAGAAAAACTACTGAATCGATTTTCATAAATGATATGTCGTTGAATAGGTATTAGAACAAAGTTTTTAAAAATGTACACTGTTAATTTTTTGAAATAATTTTTAACGGTGTAACATAAGAAAAAAATGGTGTAATTGAAAAAAAGATGGCATAGCCTTTTTTTTTTTAACTAAATTGAAGCTTATTTTATATCTAACCACTTGTGAAAGTTTGGAACTTGCATTATTTTTTGTTTTAAAGATAAAATTCGTTGTGCATATGACTGTCGGGAATCTGTTTTTTTTTGTTCTGAAGGAAAATTATAAAAATGGCGATTTTTAGAATCAGATTTTTTTTGATGTTAAATATCAAATATTTTATTATTAAATGAACTTTTTAAAAAGCAATTTCAGTCAAGTTCAGCAAAATTTTGCGACATTTTGACTCGACCCTTTTTAATTTGGTTTATTTTTAGTTTAGATAGCCTTTGATAAATGAAAAATACGACTTCTCGTAGAATTTTTTTTAAATATAATAATATAAATTATTATATTTTTAAACATAATAATATAATTATAATAACAATATAAATATAATAACAAACAACAGTAATGCTATACGCGTCATTTGGTTGAAAAAAGTAAAACTCTACATGAAAATAATTTTCAGCATTCATCTGCGACGGATAAAAGAGGTGTATCCACAACAGATATAAATGTTGTGGAGCAGTTCTATAAAAGTGATGAAATCAGTAGATTATTGTCAGGCAAACGAGATGCAATATCTTTTAAAAAACGAGATGAGCGCATAAAAACACAAAAGCGCTTATTGCTATGTACATTAAATGAAGCTTATGTGGAGTTTAAAAATAAGTTTCCTGATGTGAAAATAGGATTCACTAAATTCACGTCCCTTCGACCACAAGAATGTATAAAATTATCCCAAGGAGTTCATAATGTGTGCGTGTGTACCATACATCAAAATATGAAACTAATGATTCAACACTCTAAGATGTCTTGGATTACTGATGCTGCTTTCCAGAATTATAAAACATTAATTGACTTTGTTTCATGTGGTGAATTAACAAAAGATTGTCATACTTTGAAGTGCAATGATTGTTCAAAAAAACTTCAACAACTGGAAGAAAAATTACTAAAGGATATTGACGTTAAAGGAATCCTTCAAGTCAAATATCAACAATGGAATACCACTGATCGATGCAATTTGGATACTTTAATAGAAACTGTAGAAGAATTTAGGAAAAAATTTAGTTACCGTTTACAAATTTTGATACCACACAACTTTATAGTAAAACAGCAATCTACATTCATTGAGGAAAAAAAAATTAGAAGCAGGATGTGCTTCGTTCAAGGGGATTTTTCTGAAAACTACGGCTTCATAATTCAGGATGCGGTTCAAGGCTATTATTATAATAATTCACAAGCTACTATTCATCCATTTGTCATTTATTTTAAAAGTGCCGCAAGTGAATATATACAGCACCGAAGTTTTATACTCATTTCGGATATAAACGATCACAACAGTACTACAGTCCATCTTTTCATTACAAAACTTATTGAATTCTTCAAAACGCATATAAATTCTAATATTACGAAAATAATTTATAACACCTTCTCCATACAAAAATAAACATAACCTAATTAACTTATGCCACCACAAAAAAGACTTTAAGGTTGATGCAGAATGGCATTTTCATGAAACCAGCCATGGAAAGGGACCTTGTGATGGAATTGGTAGTACACTGAAACATTCTGCACACCGTTATAGTATAGGGAGCAAAGATATTATTCATACACCAAAAAAACTTTTCGAATGGGCTTTAAAGTGGGAATCTACCATGAACTTTGGATACGCCGATAAAAATGAATATCAATTAACAAAAAAAATTACAAAATCGATATAAAAATGGGATTACTGTAAGTGGAACTCAAAAATTTCATTCTTTTGTACCATTAGATACTAAGACAATAAATGCAAAAATGTTATCCAACTCAAAAGAAACTTTTAAATGTAAAATAAGTAAATAATTTTTAATAACTATATTTATTTTCTTTAACCTACATATATAATTTGTATGATACTTTAAATAGTTTATTCAATAATTAAATATTTGTAATTTAATGTTAAAATACAATCTTTTACTTTATGACCATAATAACATAATACAAACATAATACTTCTCCAGTCAAAAGTTCCTAAATAGATTTAGTTATTTATACGGTTTTTTCGTTTGCAGTCGAGACTGTCAAATTATTTTTTATAAGAGTGACAAGTGATTACTAAAAGTGACAAATAAACATTTCATTTTTTTATGCCATCTAATACAAAGAAAATAATTGCAGAAGTGTTTTCTTATTCAAAAGAGTTTGTTTGTAAAATAAGTGAAAAATAAGTAAATCATTTTTAACAATTGTATTTATTTTATTTATTGTACTACATATATAATTTTTATAATGTTTTAAAAAGTTCAACTTATATTAAAATATTTGATATTTAACATAAAAAAAAAATCTCTTAGTTTATAACGCCATTTTTATAATTTTCCTTCAGAACATTTTATCTTTAAAATAAAAAATAATGCAAGTGCCAAACTTTCACAAGTGGTTAGATATAAAATAAGCATGTCACCTAACTTAGCCCCGCCATTTTTAAGAAAATTAAAAACAAATATTGTGCTATATTGTGCTACAGTTGTGCTGGATGTGTTACTCAGAAAGAATGCCATATCACCAATGGAAAAAAGTTGGCACGCTGAAATAATTTTTCGAGCAGAAGTTAGCCCCGCCATTTTCAAAAATCAGAAAAACAAAGGTTGTTCTGTATTGTCCTCGAGTTGTGCTGGTTGTGCTATTTAGAAAAAAATTTCATATCCCTAGTGGAAAAATTTTATAACACTAAAATCATTTTTTCGAGTAAAAGTTAGCCCCACCATTTTGGAAAAAAAGAAAAACAAAGAGTCTGCTGTACGGTGTTAGAGTTGTGCTAGTTGTGCTATTCAAGAACAAATTTGTACCACCAGCAGAATAATTTAAAAACGCTACAACGATTTTTCGAGTTGAAGTTAGCCCCGCCATTTTGAAAAAAATTAAAAGCAATGGTTGTGCTGTATTGTGCTACGGTTGTGCTGGTTGTGCTACTCAGAAATAGTTCCATATTATCAATGAAAATAAGTTGGCACGCTAAAATGACTTTTCGAGCAGAAGTTAGCCCCGCCATTTTGAAAAAAATGAAAACCAAAGGTTGTGCTGTATTGTACTCGAGTTGTGCTGGTTGTGCTACTTAGACAAACATTTCGTAACCCTAACAGAATTTTTTTACAAAGTTAGCATCATTTTTTTCGGATAGAAGCTAGCCCCGCCATTTTAGAAGAAATCAAAAACAAAAGAAGTGCTGTATTGTGTTATAGTTGTGCTGGTTGTGCTACTGGTAAAATATCGTATCACCAACAGAATAATTTAAACCACGCTAAAACCATTTTTCGAATGAAAGTTAGCCCCGCCATTTTGTAAAAATCAAAATAGAAAGGTTGTGCTGTATTGTGCTACAGTTGTGCTGGATGTGCCACTCAAAAAGAATCCCATATCAACAATGAATAAAAGTTGGCACGCTTAAACGATTTTTCGAGTAGAAGGATATTTTCGAGCAGGAAGTATTCGAGCAGAAGATTGAGCAGAATATTAAGCAGAAGTTAGCCCCGCCATTTTGAAAAAAATGAAAAACAAAGGTTGTTATGTATTGTACTCTAGTTGTGCTGGTTGTGCTACTCAGAAAGAATTGCATATAAGCAATGAATAAAAGCTGGCAGACTAAACCGATTTTTGGAGCAGTAGTTAGCCCCACCACTTTGAAAAAAATAAAACACAAAGGTTGTACTGTATTGTGCGTGAGTTGTGCTGGTTGTGCTACTCGGACAAACATTTCGTATTCCTAAAAGAAAAATTTTATAACGCTAACTTCAAATAGAAGTTAGCCCCGTCATTTTGGAAAAAACTTAATTGAGTGCTGTATTGTGTTAAAGTTGTGCGAATTGTGCTACTCCAAAACAAACTCGTACCCACCAACGGAAAAATTTAAACACGCTAAAACGATCTTTCGAGTAGAAGTTAGCCCCGCCATTTAACAAAACATAAAAAAAGGATGTTGTGCTGTATTGTACCATAATTGTGCTCCATGTGCTACTCAAGAAAAATTCCATATCACCAATGAATAAATGGTGACAGGCTAAAACGATTATTTGAGCAGAAGGCTTAGCAGAAGTTAGCTCCGCCATCTGGCAAAAAAACAAAAACAAAGGCTGTGGTGTATTGTTCTATTGTTGTGCTAGTTGTGCTACTCAAAATTCCATACTACCAATGCAAAATTTGGTACGCAAGAACAATTTTTTGATTAGAAGTTAGCACCGTCGTTTTCGAAAAAATGAAAAACAAAAATTTTGTATATGTAGTGGTATGAAATTTTGTTTGAGCTGGGTGCTTAGAGATAGACTCTATATACCCAATGAAAAATATTTTTACGCTAGCATCATTTATTCTTGTAGGAATCAGTGTAATCATTAATTTATAGGCACTAATAATGTAAGTGACACCTGGTGTCCGATAGCATAAATGAATCTTGCCTGTTTTGTATATATAAAATAAGGGAATCACAAAAATATGTGATATTAAAACAAATTGTAAATTTTTCCGTCGGTGGGTACGAATTTGTTTTGAAGTAGCACAACTCGCACAACTTTAACACAATACAGCACTCAATTTAGTTTTTTTTTCCAAAATGGTGGGGTTAACTTCTATTTGAAGATATGATGTTAGCGTTATAAAATTTTTCTGTTAGGAATACGAAATGTTTGTCTGAGTAGCACAACCAGCACAACTCACGCACAATACAGTACAACCTTTGTTTTTTGTTTTTTTTAAAGTGGCGGGGCTAACTTCTGCTCGAAAAATCGGTTTAGTCTGCCAACTTTTATTCATTGCTTATATGCAATTCTTTCTGAGTAGCACAACCAGCACAACTAGAGTACAAAACATAACAACCTTTGTTTTTCATTTTTTTCAAAATGGCGGGGCTAACTTCTGCTTAATATTCTGCTCAATCTTCTGCTCGAATGCTTTCTGCTCGAAAATATCCTTCTGCTCGAAAAATCGTTTTAGCGTGCCAACTTTTATTCATTGTTGATATGGGATTCTTTTTGAGTGGCACATCCAGCACAACTGTAACACAATACGGCACAACCTTTCTTCTTTGATTTTTACAAAATGGCGGGGCTAACTTTCATTCGAAAAATGGTTTTAGCGTGGTTTAAATTATTCTGTTGGTGATACGATATTTTTCAGTAGCACAACCAGCACAACTATAACATAATACAGCACTTCTTTTGTTTTTGATTTCTTCCAAAATGGCGGGGCTAACTTCTATTCGAAAAAAATGATGCTAATTTTGTAAAAAAATTCTGTTAGGGTTGCGAAATTTTTGTCTAAGTAGCACAACCAGCACAACTCGAGCACAATACAACACAACCTTTGGTTTTCATTTTTTTCAAAATGGCGGGGCTAACTTCTGCTCGAAAAGTCATTTTAGCGTGCCAACTTTTTTTCATTGATAATATGGAACTATTTCTGAGTAGCACAACCAGCACAACCGTAGCACAATACAGCACAACCATTGCTTTTAATTTTTTTCAAAATGGCGGGGCTAACTTCAACTCGAAAAATTGTTTTAGCGTGTTTAAATTATTCTTCTGGAGGTACAAATTTGTTCTTGAATAGCACAACTAGCACAACTCTAACACCGTACAGCAGACCCTTTGTTTTTCTTTTTTTCCAAAATGGCGGGGCTAACTTTTACTCGAAAAAATGATTTTAGTGTTATAAAATTTTTCCGCTAGGGATATGAAATTTTTTTCTAAATAGCACAACCAGCACAACTCGAGGACGATACAGGACAACCTTTGTTTTTCAGATTTTTGAAAAAGGCGGGGCTAACTTCTGCTCGAAAAATTGTTTCAGCGTGCCAACTTTTTTCCATTGGTGATATGGCATTCTTTCTGATTAGCACATCCAGCACAACTGTAGCACAATACAGCACAATATTTTTTTTTAATTTTCTTAAAAATGGCGGGGCTAAGTTAGGTGACATAAAATAAGCTTCAATTTAGTTTAAAAAAAATTAAAACTCAATATAAAAAAATTCAAAAAATATTTAACGTCTCTTGAAAAAATAAAACTTCATATAAAAAAAAATTAAAAAAAATTTAATCAAAAACACTAATCTATTTTTTTACATGCATTCATTTACATATGGTTCATTGAATATTGCAAATGGCGTGAAATAAAATGAAATAAAATGAAATAAAATAATTGATAATTAATAAAAAATTGTAAACATCTAATCTTTAAATAATATGGATTTTATATCGTAAGTATTGATTTAAAATTAATTTTAAGCAAATTTATTGAAATCATGTTGAAAACACATCATATTAAAATTGATTTTAAACAAATTCTTTGACAGTTTTTTTATTTTGAATAAATTTTCTTTGACATTTATAAGTTTTAAAATGACCATAACAACCTTATAAAATCAAAACCTACGTTTCGCCATCTCTTGCAATTTTATGTAACCAAAATATTTTAGATGATTGATAAATATCTGGGTTATGTTGTTGTTGTATTTACATGTAAAAAATAGACTTGATCTAGACCTTGACCCTGACCCAAATGAAAAAAACGCAGCTAATAATAAATTAATTAAACAAATTTAATATGAACCATTATTATTATATAATTAATATACAACTTTTCTATTAACACCATTCTAACAATGTTCACTATTTGACTTAAATTACATAAAGATTTTTGGATTAAAGAAAATCGATCATAAATAGGATTTTCCAGTTTCTTTGTTTCTTTTTTATTGTATCTTTCATCGCAATTTCTCCCTCCATATATCATTCAAACAAAAATTATTGAAACGAGAAAATATTCCCCTCCAACCATTCATACTATTTAATATTTACAAATGAACAAAACTGTATTTTATCTACATATAACATAATGACCAAAAATTTATACGTAGAACCAAACAGGTATTACTAATTGAGTTAAAAAAATGTTAAAATATTATTGATATGCTTATATGATCACTTTTATGTCTGTTTTATTTTCAGGCCGTAATTAAAATTAGCAAATTATTAGCGAATTTCTATATATATGAATATTCTTACTTTTAGAGATATATTCGAAATAGTCAGTCGTTACAACTTACTAAGTGTCAAAGTTAAAATAATATGACTAATGTGCACCATGATGGTTTAATGAACAGTTAATAAAATTTAAGACAACACGAATAATACCAAATGTGTTGTTTCATTATGAGTTGGTGTTCACATTATTTGCAACCCAGTACGAATTATGGGTGTTGAAAATTGAAATTATGTATAATGTCGGGAGAATATATGAATGATAACACAAAAGATGAGTGTACATTGCAGTTAACTGAGGACTCAAAAGCATCAATTATTCTTACAAAAAAAATAAACTGGATATTCAGAGGATCATCGCTTGGGCAGGGAAGTAGTTATTTATTTTTACGAATTTGTTTTGAAGTAGCACAACTCGCACAACTTTAACACAATACAGCACTCAATTTAGTTTTTTTTTCCAAAATGGTGGGGTTAACTTCTATTTGAAGATATGATGTTAGCGTTATAAAATTTTTCTGTTAGGAATACGAAATGTTTGTCTGAGTAGCACAACCAGCACAACTCACGCACAATACAGTACAACCTTTGTTTTTTGTTTTTTTCAAAGTGGCGGGGCTAACTTCTGCTCGAAAAATCGGTTTAGTCTGCCAACTTTTATTCATTGCTTATATGCAATTCTTTCTGAGTAGCACAACCAGCACAACTAGAGTACAATACATAACAACCTTTGTTTTTCATTTTTTTCAAAATGGCGGGGCTAACTTCTGCTTAATATTCTGCTCAATCTTCTGCTCGAATGCTTTCTGCTCGAAAATATCCTTCTGCTCGAAAAATCGTTTTAGCGTGCCAACTTTTATTCATTGTTGATATGGGATTCTTTTTGAGTGGCACATCCAGCACAACTGTAACACAATACGGCACAACCTTTCTTCTTTGATTTTTACAAAATGGCGGGGCTAACTTTCATTCGAAAAATGGTTTTAGCGTGGTTTAAATTATTCTGTTGGTGATACGATATTTTTCAGTAGCACAACCAGCACAACTATAACATAATACAGCACTTCTTTTGTTTTTGATTTCTTCCAAAATGGCGGGGCTAACTTCTATTCGAAAAAAATGATGCTAATTTTGTAAAAAAATTCTGTTAGGGTTACGAAATTTTTGTCTAAGTAGCACAACCAGCACAACTCGAGCACAATACAACACAACCTTTGGTTTTCATTTTTTTCAAAATGGCGGGGCTAACTTCTGCTCGAAAAGTCATTTTAGCGTGCCAACTTTTTTTCATTGATAATATGGAACTATTTCTGAGTAGCACAACCAGCACAACCGTAGCACAATACAGCACAACCATTGCTTTTAATTTTTTTCAAAATGGCGGGGCTAACTTCAACTCGAAAAATTGTTTTAGCGTGTTTAAATTATTCTTCTGGAGGTACAAATTTGTTCTTGAATAGCACAACTAGCACAACTCTAACACCGTACAGCAGACCCTTTGTTTTTCTTTTTTTCCAAAATGGCGGGGCTAACTTTTACTCGAAAAAATGATTTTAGTGTTATAAAATTTTTCCACTAGGGATATGAAATTTTTTTCTAAATAGCACAACCAGCACAACTCGAGGACGATACAGGACAACCTTTGTTTTTCAGATTTTTGAAAAAGGCGGGGCTAACTTCTGCTCGAAAAATTGTTTCAGCGTGCCAACTTTTTTCCATTGGTGATATGGCATTCTTTCTGATTAGCACATCCAGCACAACTGTAGCACAATACAGCACAATATTTTTTTTTAATTTTCTTAAAAATGGCGGGGCTAAGTTAGGTGACATAAAATAAGCTTCAATTTAGTTTAAAAAAAATTAAAACTCAATATAAAAAAATTCAAAAAATATTTAACGTCTCTTGAAAAAATAAAACTTCATATAAAAAAAAATTAAAAAAAATTTAATCAAAAACACTAATCTATTTTTTTACATGCATTCATTTACATATGGTTCATTGAATATTGCAAATGGCGTGAAATAAAATGAAATAAAATAATTGATAATTAATAAAAAATTGTAAACATCTAATCTTTAAATAATATGGATTTTATATCGTAAGTATTGATTTAAAATTAATTTTAAGCAAATTTATTGAAATCATGTTGAAAACACATCATATTAAAATTGATTTTAAACAAATTCTTTGACAGTTTTTTTATTTTGAATAAATTTTCTTTGACATTTATAAGTTTTAAAATGACCATAACAACCTTATAAAATCAAAACCTACGTTTCGCCATCTCTTGCAATTTTATGTAACCAAAATATTTTAGATGATTGATAAATATCTGGGTTATGTTGTTGTTGTATTTACATGTAAAAAATAGACTTGATCTAGACCTTGACCCTGACCCAAATGAAAAAAACGCAGCTAATAATAAATTAATTAAACAAATTTAATATGAACCATTATTATTATATAATTAATATACAACTTTTCTATTAACACCATTCTAACAATGTTCACTATTTGACTTAAATTACATAAAGATTTTTGGATTAAAGAAAATCGATCATAAATAGGATTTTCCAGTTTCTTTGTTTCTTTTTTATTGTATCTTTCATCGCAATTTCTCCCTCCATATATCATTCAAACAAAAATTATTGAAACGAGAAAATATTCCCCTCCAACCATTCATATTATTTAATATTTACAAATGAACAAAACTGTATTTTATCTACATATAACATAATGACCAAAAATTTATACGTAGAACCAAACAGGTATTACTAATTGAGTTAAAAAAATGTTAAAATATTATTGATATGCTTATATGATCACTTTTATGTCTGTTTTATTTTCAGGCGGTAATTAAAATTAGCAAATTATTAGCGAATTTCTATATATATGAATATTCTTACTTTTAGAGATATATTCGAAATAGTCAGTCGTTACAACTCACTAAGTGTCAAAGTTAAAATAATATGACTAATGTGCACCATGATGGTTTAATGAACAGTTAATAAAATTTAAGACAACACGAATAATACCAAATGTGTTGTTTCATTATGAGTTGGTGTTCACATTATTTGCAACCCAGTACGAATTATGGGTGTTGAAAATTGAAATTATGTATAATGTCGGGAGAATATATGAATGATAACACAAAAGATGAGTGTACATTGCAGTTAACTGAGGACTCAAAAGCATCAATTATTCTTACAAAAAAAATAAACTGGATATTCAGAGGATCATCGCTTGGGCAGGGAAGTAGCTATTTATTTTTATTTTACCTGTTCATAACTTTATCTTACCGGTTTAATATTACAATGATGGGCTAGGTCATATAGTTTGGGGAGGGTTGGGACCTGACGGTTCTCCCTTCTGGAGATCTTAAGTGGTGTTTTCTAAAGCAGGCTTCGTTTGTTTTTTTTTATTTTTGAATTTCTTGTAAAGAGGCTGGTCGACAGAACCTTCGCTCAATCGAGCTAGCGGCAGGGTGTATATTGCGTGCACGACCAACTGGGGGACCGTCACGGACCACCAGACGGATCTCATACTACAGTATACAAAAGATTAAGTTTGATGACATTACCGATTCCATAGTACTTATTAATTATTTAAAACTTTAAAAGACCTACCGAAAGTTTAAAGAAATATACATGTCATAATTATTATAATTATAATTATCGTTCATAATCATACAGTTTTTCAACTTATTTTCACAGTACATAACTGCTTAAAGTTTCCTTAAATACATTATAATTTCTTTTGTTCTATAGTTATATTAAAAGAATCATCAACAACAATCATAAAGAAAAGTTAAATTAAATAAGTAGTTAATTGCACCAGCATATCTCATGTCAACCAAAAAACCAAGAAGCTGATGTTGGATTCTTATAACCAACTCCCACCTTCACACATTACCACTGAGTTTCGAAGAAAAAATGAAACTTAAGATTTTAAACAACTCATATCAACATCATCACTATTTTATCATTTATAAGTTTTATTTCATATTATTGTTATTTTTTTAAATTTATTAACAAACATTATAATTTATTTTAATTTGTTTTTGTTTTATTTTTTATTATTATTGTTGTTATTTTTTTTAATTTCTTCCTTCTTATAATTTTTCTTAATTTTGTTGTTTCTATTGTGACTTGACATTTAACTGTGTAGAACAATCAAAGACAACAAATCTTATACAAAACTTTGATGACTGTTTATTTTAATGAATGATTCTTGTTTAAAGAATTTTTTTCTTTTTCCATTAATCTGTTACAAGAATCATTGTAAGGTTCGTTTTTATTGAAGCAGAAACAAATAAGAAAAGTTAAAGAGTGGAACGGATTGGAAAATGAGTTGACACTAAATTAGAAATAATTTTTCAATTTATTTAAAGAAAAATATTTAAAACTGAAACGTATGATTTAAAATGAAGGAGAAAGGTAGTCCAAAGTATGACATGAGGTTTAAATCAAACTTTTTTCCCCATTCACAAACAATCGTCTTATATAAATAAGAAAATTTAAAAGAAGATATAATAATAATATAAAATGAATTAAGCTAAAAAGGCATAAATGATAGTTACAAATGAAAAGTTTGATTGATTTAAGTGGTATACAGGCAAAATTGTAAAGTTATTTATTTTTTTTCTTTTAACACTTCTTGCCTCCTCTTCAGTTATGTTATAAGCAATAATTATATATTTCAAGAAGATGTTAATTGAAATATACTTAAGATGAATAAAAATTTAATATCAAGTTTTTCTGTATTCGTTCAAGACGCATTTTTTTATCATTAATTGTAGAATTTGAATCATGTTATGCGTAATGACCAAAACTAACTGAATTCTTACAAACTTTAAACACTATTATCCGGAACGAAATGTTACATTCTAAAATAAACTTGGATTTTGCTTACACAAAAAAAAACACAAACAAATATTAAGTGAAAATTGATTGATAGTTTGAATTTACAAATTTGCCACACTTTGATAATCGGATTTGTTTTATGAATAATAATCTTAATGATTCTGTGACGTATATATTTGTAATTCTTTGTGTTGATTTTATAGGTTTATGTTTATAGTCTTTTAGAAAATGAGATAAATGAAGAACTAGCAAATTCCCACGATGCTCATATTTATTATAAAACGGTGAGATAAGAAGTCACATCGACATACGTGTTAACAAGAAGTCGCGTTTGTCTTTGGGCAATATATATTACCATTCGCGATAGGTAAAAGTTGGACACGGCTTAGACCAACGTTCAAAGCCGAAAGAGAACTAAAATTTTTAATTTATATAGGCATTTGTATAGGTTAAATCTTCTTATAATTCATAATCATATAGAGAGTGACTATATAAATCTTGTTTTACGATTATAGGCTGTCTAATTTCCTCCAGAGACATGATAGCCATTCTTCACCTTTCAGGCATTTGTTTCTAGACTTTTAGGAGCATCAGGAGCAAGCAGGCTGCGCACGTTCCACGTTCCGATTCAGCAGTCCGGTACTTTTTCAGAATCAGGAAAAACTTTGTTTTGTTCTCGAGGTCTGATATTTCATATTTTTGTGATTTCTAATTTTACCTTAGCCCTAGCCTTAGTGATTTCTAGTTTTAAGCCCTACCCCTATTCAGCATTTCACCCTCAATTTTTTTGCCACATGTGTTGCATCTAGGAACGCAGTCTATGAACAAGTGTCCTTCACCTGTTTTAATCTCAAATTCACTCTACTTTTTATGTTCGAGTTTCACTTGAAGACTTATTTTTATCAATCATTTTTATATGGTTGATCAGCCCATAGAGCGTTTTCCAATTTTTCAAACACATATTGGTTGAATATCGGTTAATTAGAAAACCGGTGCGTTAAAAATGTAAATATCTGAAGTTTGTCAATGATATTCAAATTTCGCCCTCAACACTTAGCCTTAAATAAATTTCAGTTACCAGAGCATACCAACCAGCAGATTAATTGAGTACTTGGTGGCAAGCACCAGATCAGTCAGTAAACTGTTTAATGGTTATAGGAACAAACAAACAATCCAGGCTCTAGTAAAAACTCTTACCACCCTTACCTCCAAGGCCGATACATATTTTTACATTGCAAACATTACAATGAGATCGATGCACAATGTCTTTGCATATGAAACTAAACTATCAAAGGTAAAGATTATTAACAATATAATCAAAGCAACATTCAACATCAATAGATTAATATTGTTCATCCAATTAACTATGTCGCTATCGTACTCGTGCTGCATCTTTAAGTCGCTCATAAGTGCGCACCCCAATAAAACGCATAAGGTTCAATTTTTAGGTCCTTGATTTCTAAAAATGCCTCTGAGAAGAACATAAACTCTAAAGCCGCAACAACCAAAATTAACAGCACGCTTCCTAATTAACTTTAATTATTATAAACACAAAATTAATTATTCCCCTCAATTAATCAAATACAATTTAGGAATTTCACACATTACGGTTATCTTTACATTACGACAATTTAAAAAATAAATTTTTCTACCTTGGTGGTCATACCAACAATCTAGTCTACCAAATTCTTACAATTCATGTAATAATTGTCTCTCACATGACTATTTAATTCAAAGGCATTTACCTTTTTCTATTTTTATTCAAATTTTTTTGTGAATTTTTATTCAACCATGACGCCCTCACGAAGAATTTTTATTCAACAGAAGAACGAAAAAAATTGTAATTGTAAATAATCGTGGAACGAAAACTACTTTCTTCAAATATATGTACAAAAACAAATAAAACAAAACAAAAGGAATAGGTTGGATTGGAAGTATGGTAATTTAATTAGATTTATAGAAACAAACTTGAAATACGTATCTCGTTATAAAAAACGAGTCTTTGTCACAGAAGTAACATTATCGTTGGTTATCAATCAATATTTTTAACCTTAAGTACCGTTATCTAATTTAAAATCGATTTCAATGACAAATTGATTTGAAAACTGAAGATATCATAATTTAATTATTGATCAGAAATACATTTTCTGATACGGGTCCTTCGGTTACAAACCGAACACCTTTCTGTCCGACACATTTTTGATTTGGCTGAAATTTTTTTGAGTTTTATATCGAAAAATAAGATATGTATATGTATGTACGTGTTCGAAGTTTTTTTTTTGGAATATATAGCGGTTCTAAATTTAGAGAATTTTGTGATTTTTTGCTTGACGAGTCGTTTTCAAAAATTCATAACTTCGGTTCTATCAAAGATAGAAACTTCTGTTTTGTTTTATTTTAAAGTAAATAGATGCTAGTTTAAAAAAAATAAAATCAATAAAAGTTATTAACAAACTCCTATTGTTATAAACAAATAAAATGGTCATATCGATCTTTAGTCATTGCCCCACCCACGAAATGAGTTTATAGTATGACCATGGAGTTCTACGTTTAATGTCCTATAAAACATGTATTTCTAATTAATGGAGAAATGATTTTTACTTTTAGAAATAAATTAATTTATCGAGCGTAGGACGACAAAAAATTCCATAAATAGGTCATTCTTTAAAACAAAAAGATATACGGGTTCGAGGATTTTTTATTATTTTTTTTAGGAGAAATAGAGCGGATCTAAATTTCGAGAATTTCGTGATTTTTGGCTTGAAGACTTATTTTCAAAGATTCATAACTTCGGTTCTGGTAAAGAAAGAAACTTTTTTTCTGTGTTATTTTAAAGATAAAAGATGGAATTTAAAAAAAAGTGTTATAATTAACTAAAATTATTAACAAATTTCTATTTTTATAAACAATTAAAATATTAAAACCGATTTTTAGTCACTATCAAACGAAATTAAAGAGTGTTTAGTTAGAAAATCGTACTCTCCATTCAATTTTCTATAACAAACGTATATTTAATTAATGGACAAACGATTTTTACTGCTAGAAATAAATTAATTTTTCCAGCGCGGAACGACAAAAACTTTTGAAATGTTTTGTCGTCCCGTGCTCGATAACAACTCTTTAGCAGCACCGAAGTTATGAATCTTTTAAAATAAGTCTTCAAGCCAAAAATTACGAAATTCTCGAAATTTAGATTTGCTCTATTTCCCAAAACAAAACAGAAGTTTTTATCTTTAATAAAACCGAAGTTATGAATTTTTGAAAATGACTCGCCAAGCCAAAACCACGAAATTCTCTAAATTTAGAACCGCTATATTTTCTAAAAAAAAACAAAAAAATCCTGGAACACGTATATCTTCTTTTTCGATATAAACTCATAAAAAATTTCAGCCAAATCAAAAATATGACGGTCAAAAGAATGACCCTGATAAGAATAACACTATAATAAACACCCTAAGAATAACACTAATTAGTGTTTGTGTTTGTACTATACTAGCCTAGCACCAAATGCTTTTCCATCAAAAAATTTTCCAAAATCAAGCATAATAATTACAAGGAAACCAGCTGCAAGAAAAGTTAGGTTAAATATAATAAACAAGTATGTACACTTTTGAAACTTATTTGATGAATAAGCTTGCATTTATTTATATTTTACTTTTTGTCGATTGATACGTGATAACTAAGCTGATAAACAAATAAAACCAGGGGATGCAGTTATGGTGAATAAAATCTTTATGATCGGTGAAAAACTTAAAGAGGCCGGTGTGGAAATGATTCGACCAAGTTTCATCGATATGAAGAGAACCAAAAACTCTCTTCTTTTTTTTAGAAAATAATAAAATTAGTTATTTGTATGAAATGAAGTGTAATGAATATGATATTATTATTATTGAGAATTTTATTGCATTATAAGTTTGTCAAAAAAATATTGGCAACTGTGTCAAAAAATTATTTCATTTATGTTTTAGCCAATTTTTCGGCAAAAAAAATTTAGTTGTTTGTATGACGTAAATGTAATTGGACATGGAAATTTTTGAATTTGTTATAGTTTTTGAAATATTTTTGGAATTTTGAAAAAAGTTTGTATTGTTGATTTTGTAATAATTTTTGCAATATTTTTAGAATTTTGGAAAAAGTTTTAATTTTGATTTTGTTATAATTTTTGCAATATTTTTAGAATTTTGAAAAAATAAAATTTTTGAATTTGCAAATTTTATATATATATATTTTTAGAATTTTGAAAAAGTTTCAATTTTTGATTTTGTAAGAATTTTTGGAATATTTTTAGAATTTTGGAAAACGTTTGAATTTTTGAAGTTTTAAGAATATTTGGAATATTATTAGAATTTAGAAAAAGTTTAAATATTTGATTTTGTTATAATTTTTTGAATATTTTTGGAATTTTGAAAAAAGTTTCAATTTTTGATTTTGTTATAATTTTTGCAATAATTTTAGAATTTTTGAAAAAAGTTTTAATCTTCGTTTTGGATTTTTGAGATCAATTAAACTCAAGTAAGTAAAGAAGTAATTGGATGTTTTTCAATTCAAAGGTATGGTTTGAAGTTTCTCAGAAAAAAACTCCAATTCACATTTGGATGGGATTCGAACCTACCCTCGTCAGCGCCCGGCTCGAATCCTTTGGCAGACACGCTATCGATTACGCCGTCGAGGTGATGACAATTTCAAAGTTGAAACTTCTTCATCACTTATTTATTTTTTACTTAAGTTGAATTTGCTTATAAAATTTTTTATAATTTTTCCACTTTCTAGACAATACTTTGTGTGAATTCATAGAATGGGGAACATTTCTATTCTAATTAACATCCTAAGTCACGATTGTATAGTCATTATTGATTATTTTCCAATCAATGTGAAATCAATGGCTGACACTTGGTCAATTTGTAGTCCTATATGTATTAACATTAGACTACATTAAGGGAATTTAAATTTATTTGGGATTTTTGAGATCAATTAAACTAATTCTATTTAACTACTACGCCTTATTTAACTACTACGTTTTAAAATCTTCGATTTTCTAATAATTTTTGGAATATTTTAAGAATTTTGAATAAAGTTTGAATTTTTGATTTTATTTAATTTTTACAATATTTTTGGAATTTTGAAAGCAATATGAATTTGTGATTTTGTAATATTTTCTCGAAACGCTAAATGGTAAAGTTTTTGAGTAATTGGCTGAGTGTATCATCTTTTCACTAAATTATCTTAATATATGATCTGTTATAATTTTCCGGCGACGAATTGATGTTTCGTGATAGTTTTGTAATAAATTTCTAAACAGAGATAAAATACTTGTACTTTTACAAAGAGTTTTATGTTTGATATACATCGCTACCGATAACTAAAAACAATGTCCTCATAAAAGTATTATGCCGAAAACTATATCAAAATCCTTAACCAAAACCAATATCTCAGAGCTGTGAGATTTCAGCCCCTTTATATTTTTAGTATTAAATCGTAGTTTATCCGAAAGATTTTAATTTTAATTTGAATATTTTGTTCTGTGATATTTTTTAAATAATTTATCCAAAAGAAATAAAAACCAAAATTTTAAACTTACTTACTTTTCGTTTGAATTTCGGTTTATTTTTCGAACTTTTATATTTTGCTAAGAGGGTGCGCTGTTATTACTTTACCAGTCGTCAATAAGAGAGAATTTCGCTCAAAGCATTTGCGCCTGCTTTTAAAATTTGAACTCAAATGTTTCGAGATGCAATCATCAAAAAGTCCTCTCATCGGGAGGCCTTTTGTATAATTCTTTGCACGACAGGTTGTTTGTACAATTCAATTGTACAAACAACCTGTCGATGAGATATTGTATATTTCGAAACCTGTAGTTAAGTTTAAATTATTTTCCTTTGCCAATAAAAACACATAATTATAAAAAAAGTGAAAAGTGAATTTTAGAAAATACAATTATTTTAAAGTACAAAAATAATTTATACTTTATAATGGATAACTCAAGTCATTCCGATAATATCATTAAGATGAAATATCAAAGAATATCCTATCTGAAATATCCTTATTTTACAAATTTCGCTACGAATCTATAATTTGCTTTTCAAAACTAGGATGTTCCTTACTGGGTAGGAGCTGCCAATCTTAAACAACAGACCAATCTCGGGCCGGAGTTAGCTTTGATTTCAGTATGGGCCAGTTGTAAATGCCTATAGACGGAACCAAGGTTCTGTTTATTATATTACACGTTATTGTAAACATGTGCAGGCCATATTATGTTTATCATTATTTTCATATATGTTATTCTTTCCACAACCTCTTTCCACACATTTAAAAGAGGGCTGGAACAAAAATTGGTTTGATAGGCCTGGCCCAAGTCTTATTTGCCGGACTTGGCCCAAGGCTGGTTTGCCAGACTTGGCCCCAGGTATTCAGTCCAATCTTGGCCCAAACTTGGGCTGTTTGAAAATGCCTTGCCTGGCCCGAACCCCAAAAGGTGTGGCGCGGGCTTGGCCCAGGTTTGACCCCTTAGCTTTTTCTTACTCGGGTTTTGATCCGCACCAATGTGATATATTGTCCACTTTTATATATAGCAATTCAACGATCTGCACTTGCTCCTCAATTGATCGTCTGTCAGCAATCGGATACCAGATCCTCCAGCACTTTGGTAACAATATTTTGGCACATGATATCTTTTAAAAAATTTTAATTGCATGTTAGGTGTAAATGTATTAAAAACGATAAAAGACTATAGTATACAACAGTTCTATTAGATAGCAAATACCTAACATTCAATATTTAACAAGAAACAATTACTTTTAAATACTGTTTTAAACAGCTATAGTTTCTAGAATTGGTTTTAAACAAATCAACTTTAGAAAGAATGTTAGTGGATGAGGTTAAACCTTACAAGCTGTGTGAAAAAAACATATGATAATCAAAGACTCATCCAAACATTACCATTCATTTGCCAGTCTAACGCACCAAGCGAGCATACAAAAATATCAACTGAAAATGTTTTTAAACGCTTTTCAAATAACGAAAACCAAAACTACGTTAGGACAATCTCAATTTAATCTCTTCCCAAAAATGCTGTTTTGACATTGTCTTAATTTAAAAACCAAAACTTTTGTATCTTACCTAAAAAATTGTTCTTTGTATATACAAATAACATTCACTTTTATCCAAAGCAGGCCTTTTCACAAAACTTACAACAAAAACAATTCAGATGACTAATTTCTATTCAGATGACTAAATCTAAAAATCAATTTAAGTTTAAACATCAAAATAATCTCAACAAATCAAATTATTTGATCCGGCATTTTTTTATAACAAAAAGAATTGACGAATATATTGACTTAATTTTCAATTGAAACTGATAGTTTTAGGTCGTACAAATCTAAATTCCATAAATAATTTAAAGTTATCTAATAATTTATGTAGTTAAAAACGTAATTAAAAATTTGATTACGTTATATAATTATTATAGTTGAATTAACATAAAAAATAATGCTTCTTAAAATATCATAACCTTGAGATAATATATCTAATTTCCTTAACTATAACAAAACATAAATCCAAATTTTATGCCCACATCGGAATTAACAAAAAATATGAATCAACTCACTAATTTTCATGTCGTAACTGTCAAAGTAATTAGCTTTCTCCCATATCAGATCAAAAAAATATTTGACAGTTTAAAAAAACTTATTTGTAAACCGATTAAAAGTATTAATAATTATGCCGCGCCTACACTTTATTTGAAATGTAGCGAAACGACCTAATTAATTTATATTTTGATAAAAGTTGAATAAAACAATAATGACTTGACGGTCGGTACTTAATCTGACGTTTTGTTATTCTTCAAATAAAAATAATGTCATATATTAAAAATTTGTCAATGAAATATAATTAGGTTTTTGAGATTTTGTGCGGCTTAATATTGAAGAGATTAGTTGATAGTCACTATGGCTTAGGTAGGATAATAAGTCCGTTACCTTTGAAATAAGATAAGATTTTACTGGAAATATTTGTCAAACTGTCCAAGTGATAATAAAAAAGTCAGTAAGAAATCAGTAGACGTTAATATGACATCAATAAATAGTAATGACTTTTATTTTGACTGATGTTAATATGACTAATTTGATATGTTAAATATGTGATTCATATGACTTAACTATGTTGAAACCGCCAGGTTTATTTGTTTTCCCACGTCCTAGTATGCAAGCTAATATGTACTGATGAACTAATTTGGTTTTAATAAAATTTGTTGCATAGTAGGCATTACAATATGTGTCAGAATTCATGTATTGTAACCTTTTAAAACCAAGATCGCACAGCAACATACATCCTATGGTGTTGATGGACAAAATCTTTTTTGTATTGTTTTTTATATTTTTCGTTATAGAAGGAAACAATAAATTATTATAAAACGGTTTACCGTTTATACCGGGATTAATCTTAAGAAAAATATAAAAATTCCACAAGTGAATACCAGGCAGATCCCTAAATAATAGGCCAGGTTCAAAAACGCATCATTTAAAAAAAAATTGAAATATATATATATATATATATATATATATATATATATATATATATATATATATATATATATATATATATATATATATATATATATATATGTATATATATATATATATATATATATATATATATATATATATATATATATATATATATATATATATATATATATATATATCTTCTTATATATTAATACGCTAGATTAAAACTTTGTGGAGCATTAGGCTTTTTTATTCGCAGATGGATTCATTTGAAATTTTCACAGCTAACTGATATTAGTGTAACCTATAATCGGATCCGGATTCAAACAAATCGGATCATAAATAAAAAAGTTATTATATACGGAAAACTTTTTCTATACATATGCATTATAAGTTTACATACATCTTTCTTTTTGCTTTAAAACAATGCTTTAAAATTTTTCTTTTTTATATATTAGCTATCGAACCGAACAACGAATAACAAAAACGAAAATTTTTATATTTATTTTATATTCATTTCAGTCGTCGTATTTATTTTATATTTTAGTCGTCTTTTATCTTTCAAGAAGGACGGTTTTCGATATTTTTCGATTATTTTGTTTTTTATTGATATAAAGATTTTTGAGATATTTTGATATTTGAGTTATTTCATATTTTTGATATATTGATATATTTATTTATTTCGATGCCAAGACTACGTCGTAAACGTCGTTTGGATGTGAGTGGTACATCGAGTCGTCGGAATAAAAGAGATTATATGCGTAATATGCGTAATAATGTTGATTTTATGAATGATGAAATGAATGGTAATAATGATGGAATGAATGCTGAAGCTGATGTTGTTGTGAATGATGAAGTGAATGTTGATGATATGAATGGTGTCATGAACGGTGTCATGAATGGTGTCATGAATGTTGCGAATGATTTAGAATTGAATGTGGTGAATGATGAAATTCCCTTTGTAATTTTGAGAGATTCGTTCAAGTGTGCTTTGAATGTGATTCCAGGTAACTTTGATTCGTATGTTTGTGGTGCTTTGGATATGAGTTGTCATTTTTGTCATGCCAAACATTTTGCAAGAGAAGTTACTTCAAATAATAATGAAGCGTTTTCTTTGTGTTGCCATAAAGGCAAAGTCAATTTACCTCCTCTTTCTGAAAATGCATTTTTCTCTAATATTTTCGAAGGATTGAATTCAAATGATAATGCTATAAAAAAACGTTATAAAAGTTTTCTTTCAAATATTCGTTCCTATAATTCGGCATTTGCAATGATCAGTTCTGAATGTAATATAGCGGATTCTACTGCACGTGGTATTTATCATTTTAAAATTCATAATATTTTTTATCGTCGTACTGGTGCTTTAATTCCTGCTTATGGTCGACCTCCAATGTATGCACAATTATATTTTTATGATGTTGATACTGCTGCTAATATGAGAATGAATAGAAATACCAATGTATGTGAAATTTTTCTTATGCGTGAGATAGGTTTTGAGTTAGATCGTGTGAATCCTTTTGTTCGTTCTTTCAAATCAATGCATGAATTTTGTGAAAGACCTGAGAATGTTACTGCTGATGTGTCAATGGTTATAAAAGTTAACAGAGAATGTGATATTCGTCGTTTTAATGATGCTGTTCAAACTGATGTGGCTGCTATTTTTAAAAATGATGATGGTGAACCACCTTTTGAAAGAAATATGATTGTTTTTTCAAAAAATGCAAATGAAATTCGTTCTGTTTCTGTCCTTGATTCTTCTTTGGATCCTTTAGCTTATCCTTTGTTGTTTCCAAATGGTGATACTGGGTGGCACGTTAATATTCCACATAATTTAGTTTCAACTTCACGTGCTAATGTGTCACGTACAAAAGTTACAATGTTGCAATATGCATCTTATCGCCTTGCTATACGTGATGGTTTTAGTCTTTTGCATCGTTCTCAAAAATTATTTCTTCAATGGATTGTTGATATGTATGTTCGTATCGAAGGTACACGGCTTCATTAGATTCGTTCAAATCAATCTGCTCTTCGTGCTGATTTGTACAATAATGTAACAGATTTCTTGCATCAAAATCGCAATGGCGATGATAATATGCAAGTAGTTGGTCGTAAAGTAATTTTGCCATCTTCTTTCACCGGTTCACCACGTAACATGTATCAAAAATACTTGGATGCAATGTCTATTGTACAACATTTCGGTAAACCTTCTTTATTTATAACAATGACATGTAATCCTTAATGGCCAGAAATTGTTGATAATTTGAGTAATTATGAGTCTTCGAATTTTCGTCCTGATATTGTTGTGCGTGTGTTTAAAGTGAAACTTAAAGAGCTCATAGATTGTTTAATGAAAAAAAAGATTTTCGGTTCTGTCAAAGCACTTATATATACCATTGAATTTCAAAAACGTGGTCTTCCGCATGCCCATATTTTGTTAAATTTATCAGATGAAGATAGAATTGATGGAAATGAAATGATTAATAAATTTGTATGTACTGAAATCCCTGATCCCATTCTTTTTCCTAAATTACATGAATATGTGAAACGTCATATGATGCATGGACCATGTGGTGCTCTAAATCCCAATTCTGTTTGTATGAGAGATGGTAAATGTAGTAAGAATTTTCCAAAACCTTTTTCTGAAAATACTAAAGAATCTGTGAATGGTTATCCTTTGTATCGTCGACGTGATAATGGTATGAGTGTTGATGTACGTGGTGCATCTCTTGATAATAGATATGTTGTTCCATATAATCCTTATCTTCTTGCAAAATTCAATTGTCATATTAACGTTGAAATATGTACGACTGTTAAAAGTGTGAAATATGTTTACAAGTATGTATATAAAGGGTATGATTCTGCCAATGTTGAATTGAGAGTGAATGGAGAGAATGCAGTGAATAATGATGATGCGATTGTGGGAAATGAAATTCAAGATTTTTTGAATGGACGGTATGTTGGTTCGACTGAAGCTGCTTGGCGCATATTTGAATTTCCAATGCATTTTCAATCTCATACAATTATTCGACTTGATTGTCATTTGCCTAATAGACAAAATGTTTATATCAGGAATGGTAATGTGGCTGGTGCAGTCGCAAATGTATCAAGAACAAAATTGTTAGCATTTTTCCATTTGAATTCCATTGATAATTTAGCTAATGAGTTTTTGTATACAGAATTACCATTACATTATGTTTGGCATGATCAAAGTAAATCGTGGAAAAGAAGACAACGTGGGGCTGATAAAGTTGTTGCTCGATTATATATGGTTTCTCCAAAAGATATAGAATTGTTTCATATGCGTTTACTTCTGTAGCATGTTCGTGGTCCAAAATCTTTTTCTGATCTACGTATGTATGAAGGTGTTGAGTACCCTACTTTTGTTGCAGCATGTGAAGCTCGAGGTATTGCAACAAATGATAATGAATGGCGTGAATGTTTACTTGAAGCTTCAGAAATTCAATCACCAAAACAGTTTCGTCAATTATTTGCATTTATCTGTGGTTTGAATGTTCCTCCGAATGCTTTAGCTTTGTGGATTGAATTTAGAAATAGTATGATTGAAGACTTTTTACGAAATTACGATGAAGATGTGTCAATTAATCGAGCCTTGATTGAAATTAATGAAATTCTTCTTACACATAATACTTCATGTGGTGATCTTGGTCTTCCGATTCCACAATATAACTTACAGATTGGCGATGTAGGTCATTTTGATATTGAAGAAGAAGCTATAGTTTTCGATAGAATGTATGAAAATGCAAATAATGAGCAACGTAGTGTGATTGATATTGTTTTGCGTGAAGCTCAATTCCATGATACTGGAAGTAATGTTTTTTTCTTGACAGCTCATGCAGGTTGTGGCAAAACTTTTGTTCAAACGGCAATCATTCATAAATTTAATTCATTAAATCTTTCGTGTATTGTAACTGCCTTCAGTGGTATTGCATCAACTCTTTTGATTGGGGGGCGAACTTTGCATAATGTTTTCAAATTACCAATTCCATTATTAGAGAATTCAATGCCAAATATAACTCCAAACAGTGTACATGGCACATATATTAATAATGCATCAATCATTATTATAGATGAAATTTCAATGTGTTCTATTCATGCTTTAAAATTAATTGATCGTTTGTTAAGAGATTTGACTCCAAACGAAGAAAATAAAAATAAACTGTTTGCAGGTAAAACTCTTTTACTGAGCGGTGACTTTCGCCAAATTCTTCCAGTTATACCGCATGGCTCACGTTCTATTTTAATTGAAAATTGTATTACATCTTGGCAAGAATTTATTAACTTTAAAATTTTGAAATTAAATCAAAACATGAGAGCTCTCCCTCATGAAATTGAATTTGTAGAATTTCTTAGAAGACTCGGTAATGGTGATATGCAAAGTTTTCCACAGTTTGGTTCAGATATCATTGAAATTCCTCATAATTTGATTGGCAATCCAGACAATATTATTGAAGACATTTTTGGAAATATTTCTGATACAATTTTATCTGATGACATTTTGAGTTCCGTCGTTTTAGCCCCCAAAAACAATGATTGCAATGAAATCAATTCTAAAATCTTGAGTATTATGCCAGGAGAGGAGAAAGCATATTTTAGTTTTGATAAAGTTGTTTGTGATGACATTCGTGAGCAGAACAATTTTCCAATAGAATTTTTAAATAAATTGAGTGTAGGAGGTTTGCCACCTCATAAATTAAATTTGAAAGTGAATTGCATTGTTCTCCTCATACGTAATTTAAATACAGGTCAAGCATTAGTAAATGGAACACGAATGCGTGTAAAAGTTATGCACCGAAATTCAATAGATTGTGAAGTTTTGACTGGTGTCATGCGAGGTGTACACATTCTAATTCCACGCATTCATTTGACTTATTCTGGAACTCTTCTTCCATTTAAATTTCAAAGAACTCAATTCCCTATTATTCCTGCTTTTGCTATGACTATTAATAAATCTCAAGGTCAGACATTCAACAGAGTTGCCATTTTACTTAAAGAACCTGTATTCACACATGGTCAATTGTATGTTGCTGCAAGTAGAGTGCGTGCGTTTGAATGTTTGAAATTTTATATTTATGATACATCTGACCAAGGTCATTTGTTCAAAGATGATAGAGTTTTCACAAAAAATATTGTCTTCCCAGAAGTCATTGTTACCTGATTTCCTCTCACTTTTCTCAAAAACCTTTTCCTCTTTTATGAGTACTAGGAGGGCCCGGCGTGCTTCGCTACGCTTATAAATAAAGTTTTTGCGTAGACATTTTGTTGACGTAGAAGCAATGATTTCAAAAAGTGGTAATGAGAAATGCTACCATATAATTTTTAATTTTTCTTTTTAAATATATGAATGAAAAATAATCAAAACTCTAGCTGATCAGTTCGGATATATGAAAAATTAGCGATCAAATAAGTTTTCAAGTAAGCTTCGTATGAAAAATTAGCATATGAAAAATTAGCGATCAAATAAGTTTTCAAGTAAGCTTCGCTAATTTTTCATATATCCGAACTGATCAGCTAGAGTTCTGATTATTTTTCATTCATATATTTAAAAAGAAAAATTAAAAATTATATGGTAGCATTTCTCATTACCACTTTTTGAAATCATTGCTTCTACGTCAACAAAATGTCTACGCAAAAACTTTATTTATAAGCGTAGCGAAGCACGCCGGGCCCTCCTAGTATATATATATATATTATATATATATATATATATATATATATATATATATATATATATATATATATATATATATATATATATATATATATATATATATATATATATATATATATATATATAATATATATATATATATTTATATATATATATATATATATATATATATATATATATATATACATATATATATATATATATACATATATATATATATATATATATATATATATATATATATATATATATATATATATATATATATATATATATATATATATATATATATATATACTAGCGGGACCCGGCGTGCTTTGCTACGCCTATAAATAAAGTCTGTGTATACATTTTGTTGACGTAGTAGTAATAATTTCAAAGAGTGGTAATGAGAAATGATTTTCTATTTTTTTTTTAAATATGTATGTAGGAGAATCAGCACTCTAGTTGATCAGTAAAATATAAAAAAATAGTATTATATGTGTGTCTCTATATAGAACATTATACGGAACAAAAATCGATTCACAAATTTTCACAGTGCTCATGCGGTATAATATACGCTTTCTTTATCGGTAGGTTACTAAAAAAGTTGCAAAAAATGGTCAGCAAGGGCAGTAATAATAGCGACAATACATTCGATGAGGTATACAAGAAGTGATGCAAAAAAGGAATAGAAGAAGTGATGCATAAAAAATCAAAATTATTTGGAAGTTTTTGTATTAGAATTCATAGGATGAGAAATATTTCTATTTAGTCAACATCCTAAGTCATTTTAAAGTCATTATTGATTGTTGCAAATCAATGCGAAACTAATATCTTACACACGGTCAATATATTGGCATATATGTTCCATATATAGACAACATTAATGGAATATTAATTTTTGGGCGATTTTGTGAGTAATTATTGCTTAAAGTAATTATTGAAAGTATTATTCCCGATAATAAGTAATTATTGTCGGGATAGAACTCACACTCATCAGAGACATCATAGTTCAAAGCCATCTTTCAGACTCAGCCACAGTAGATGGAACAACAATGTGGATGAAACAATATTTTAATTTTCATTTTCAGATAATTTCTAAATTGAAACTTCATTATCTCATATTTATTTAAATTGAATTCTTCATCTGTGATTATACAATTGTAAATTGTATTTGTTCCCGACACGAAACACACAAAAACTGTTTTAAAGAATTTTTTCTGAGAGAAAATAAAAAATGCTTTAAAATTGCAAAATTCATGGGAATTAAAATAATTACTTTAAGCTTACGCACTCTAAAAATCTCTCAAAACTTTATTTATTTTACACCAAATAGTGTAAAACTTTTGTTTATTTCACATTATACCCGTCGCATATTGTCGGTATCTCATAAGAAAGAAAATTCAAGAAAACTCGTTTGAGTTGTTGATGGTCATTGCAAAAGCGAGTCGCACTGGAAACTAAACGTTTGAATTCAAATGCCATATCTGTTAGGATCATTGAAATGCGTAGCAACAGTACATCTTCCACTTTGAATTTTCCATTCAAAATTATAGCTTCAATGACATTGTTCATCATCTTTTTCACCTAAAATTTCAAAAAAATGTGCTATTTTAAAATATTTGACATATTATTTTAATAAAATGTGTTGTGTAGTTGGAATTACAATATGTGTCACAACAACACATAAAACCCTTTAAGACCTAGGTTTTTTAAGATGATGGACGCAAATTTCTTATTTTTTGGTTTTTTATATTCTTTTTAAAGCATGGAAAACTATATAATAAATCCTTTCATATAATAATAAATGACATAGGGCAATATTTCATGATAAAATGGAGGAAATAAAAATAAAATGCTTTTTATTTCAAATTTGCAGGAACAAAGCTAAATTGGGTTACCAATTATCCTTATAGTGCTAGAAGCATATACCTCTCTCTCTCTGGCGTTTACATCCCACGGAGGGATTTTGCCGTCTGTGCCACCAGCTTCCAATCATCTCGTTCCATGACCAGTTGACCCCAGTTTCGACATCCTATATCACGAAGGTCTTGGATGACGTCATCACGCCAGCGTTGTCTAGGTCTTCCTCTTCGACGAACACCAGCTGGTTGTTGTTGGGACGCTTTTTTTTATCATTCTTTCCAATGGAGCCCTTTTTACATGACCAAACCATCTAATCCGGTTGGATTTAATGAATCCGATTACATCGCAGCCTCTAAGAAGCTGTCTGATTTCATGATTCATTCGGATTCTATACTGATTTTCAGCAACTTTACATGGACCATAAATTGTTCGTATGACTTTCCTCTCGAATGTTGATAGAATTCTGCAATCGGAGGAAGTCAGTGTCCAGCTTTCGCTTCCAAAGGTAAGCACAGGTCGAATTAATGCTTTGTAAAGTGTGAGTTTGCACGACTGCGAGAGATGTTTGGATCGCAAAAGTTTTGAGTATGCGTAGAAAACTCTGTATGTGGCAGAGACACGGGCTTTGATATCTGCCTGCATGTCATTTGACGATGTTATTACAGACCCGAGGTATTTAAAGTTTTCCACGCGTTCCACTTCGTAGTCGCCAGTATCCAGATTTCCGGGAGGTATGTTCTTAGATGTTGTTAACACTTTAGTTTTGCCGGTGTTGATGCATAATCCAAGGCGTTTAGCATTTCTTTCAAGCTGAGAGAGACTATCTTTAATATCGCTCGTTCTACGTCCGAGAAGCACAATATCATCTGCGTAGCCAAGAACTTGACTAGATTTATTATATATGCAGTTTTGCGTCTCAATTCGGCTTTTTCTTATCGCGTACTCCAGCGCTAAATTAAACAGTACAGGCGCGAGTGCATCACCTTGTCGAACACCTGATGTTATATCGAAAGGATCAGAAACTGACCCTTCGATTACTATTCTACAATTTGATACCGATGTTGTAAGTTTGCACAGAGAAACAAGTTTCTCTGGGATACCAAGGCATATGAGTGCGGACCAGAGGTTGTCGCGGATGATACTATCATATGCTTGCCTGAAATCAACGTAGAGCTGGTGAATGGTGATGTTGTACTCCCAACATTTTTCCAGAATCATCCTTAATGTAAAACATTGATCTGTGGTTGAGCGGTTGGGACGAAAACCACACTGATAGTCACCGATGATGGATTCGGCGAACGGGATGAGTCGAGCAAGTACGACATTAGCTAGTATTTTGTATGCAGTATTCAACAGTGCGATGCCACGATAATTTGCACACTTTAGACGGTCACCTTTCTTATATAGCGGAACAATGAGAGCTGTTTTCCATTCAGCAGGTAGTTCTTCTTGGTCCCAGATTGCAAGAATCAGATCGTATATACGTGAGACCAGAGCTGCTCCTCCATTTTTCAGAAGTTCTGCGGGAATTCCATCGAAACCTGGTGATTTGCCATTTTTCAGTTTTTTAATTGCAGCTTCCACTTCTTTTATTGCTGGGTAAGGGACAAAAATCTCCTCAGTTGATGGAGCAATTGCTCGAATAGGATGAACTTCATTCGTCCTATTCAATAGGTCTTGAAAGTAGGATCGCCACACTGCCAGCACATCACGTTCACTTGTTGTAAGTTCATTATTTTCATTTTTGATGGCTGTAGATCTTGGGTGGCAATCTTTTGTCAGATTCCGTGCATTGGCAAAGTACTCTTTTGAATTTCCGTTGGCCGTATGTTGGTTGATGTTTTCGATGCAGCTCTTCATGTGTTCGCGTTTCTTTTCACGCAGAAGTTTTGCTGAGGCTTTCCTGGCGCATAGATAATCAGCTTGGGAGCTTCGGGTGTTCCTTGTTAACCATTTTTCTCGCAGTTTTTGTTTATGTTCAACGGATTGGCGGCACTCGTCGTCAAACCATTCGTTGTGTGATTTCGGTGGTCGTTTTCCGATTGTAGTTTGTGCTGCGGCTATAATGGTTGATTGAAGCGTTTGCCATTCTTCTTGTATGTTTAATGGCATCTCAGAAGAGATGTTATGCTCTTCTATGTTTCGTGTTATTATTTCCTGATATCTATTCAGCGTTTCCGGATGTTTAAATGCTTCGACATTCCAGCGCACGGTCTTTTTTGCTTGTCTGTTAAATGTGGATGATAATTTGCACTTGTACTTAAAGATGACAAGCATATGATTGGTATCCATATCAGCACCTCTGTATGATCGAACGTCAGTTATACTTGTAGAGTGTCTCTTAGTCATCATGACGTGATTGATTTGATTTTCCGTTCTTCCGTCATTTGATTTCCAAGTTGCCTTGTGAATTCTCTTGTGAGGAAAGAAAGTGCTGGAAATTACTAGATCATACATCATAGCCAGCTCGGCTGCGCGAAAACCATTATTGTTGCTGGTATGATGCAAGCTGTTAGGGCCGATATGTGTTTTAAGTTCTGCAATCCTACCGATTTGAGCATTAAAGTCACCTACCACGATTTTTATATCGTGCCGCGGGATGTTATTGATGACTTCTTCGAGTTCTAGGAAGAACAGGTCTTTAATATCATCTGCTTTATCTTCAGTAGGTGCATGAACATTGACGATCGTTACATTGAATTTTTGCGTGTGGATTCTCAGTGTGCATAACCGCATATTGATTGGGCAGAAGTCGATAACATGCTGATTCACGCGACGGTGTATAAGAAAGCCAACTCCAAATTCTCCTCCGTTTTGATGACCGCAATAATAAAGAGTGAATCCTTTCGCTGTTTCATGGATTCCACTACCTGGCCATCTTAGTTCTTGTAATGCCATTAAATCCAGTGTGTAGTTCTCGACTTGTTGAGTGAGTTTTAGGAGATCTCCTGGTCTTCTGAGGCTTAGCACGTTCCAGGTTCCCATTTTTATATCGTAGTCCGGGTACAGTTTCCGAGGTCGTTCCAATAATAAATCCGAGATATTCCGAGGCCTGTGTACAGAATTCATGACAATAATTTTTTTACGGAAATGGGGTGTTAGCCCTTCGCCCAACCCAAATTTTCGTGAATGGGTTCGTTCTGCATCTTAAGGTCACCAGAAACAACCGTTTTACACGTTTATATAGCGAGCCGCTTGATCCAAGACAGACGCCCGCTGAAAACCGCCCCTTACATGGAGAACAGACGCTTTCTACACATTTATATAGCGAGCCGCTTGATCCAAGACAGACGCCCGCTCCAAGCCGCCCCTAACATGGAGAACAGACGCTTGAGTTGCATTGGTTTTATGGCGCCAATGACTCGCCATGGTGCAGAATCATTGAGTATAAGCAGTATTTACTCTGTCCCTCTCAACTACACCAACCTAATTCTGTTAGAGTTACCCAGGTAGCACGGCGTGGACGTAGAATTTCGGATTTTCGCTACCCAGCATAGAAGCATATACCAAGATCATGTAAAACATGGTTTCGCTCAAGGATTAACCTGGCATATTTAATAGTTATATGGCTCATTTCTTCGAGCAAATGAAAAAGTTCATTCTTTAAAAAAATATAAAAAAATACATACATAAACCCAACACATTTTATTTAAAAAAAAATAGCGTGTCATCATCAAAGAATATTCTATAGCTAAGACTAAGGGTGCTATCGTTAAAAAGTTCATCCGCCAAAATCCCTAAGATATCACTTTGGCTAGTGATATCTCACTGCGAGTGGTATACGATATCTCAAGCTAACTCATATGCAAATATCAGAGACCTAAGTACGCGGGGTTGTCACACCCATAGATCAAAAATTTTAAATTTTACAAATCTTCCTGCGTTGGTATATATTTAATTCGTTAATGAATTCTTTAATTCATTAATGCATAGTTACCGTTTGCAAATTACTATTGCATACGTATTGCCAGCTAATTCCCACCATTTTTAATTAGTTTGTTCATCATGATTGCCATCCGTGTTTGATCTGCTATGTTTCTTTTTATAGTATTCGTGCGGCTCCCATTTCGTAATTTTTAGCTTTAAATCGATATAATCGATAATATAATCAACTATCATCACTTATTTTTAGAACATGTTTTACATACAATTGCAAACCAACAACATATTTGGTGTAGATGAGAAAATTTTAACATCATGACGTTGAAACATAAGTTAGGATTAACTAAAGATAAAACACATGATAAAGTCGGTGTTTATGAACTATCTTGTGGTGATTACTATAAAAACATTATATGGGCAGACGCATAGGTGTTTGAAGAAACGCTTTAAAATTCTGGATACATTAAAACAAAGCAACCAAATAAAGCCCCAATAGCAAAACATGTTATGGAAAATAAAACGGTTATTTAAATTTTTCAATAGATAATATGAGGTTAAAGAAAGAGGTGCACGACAGCAATAAATTGGATGCTTTTGAATCCCTTTACATTCATAAGGACATAAGCGCAATTAATATCGACAAAGGCAACATAAATTAAAATTTATTTAATTTATTTACTAACCACTTTTAAACGTTTGTTGATGATGGGTTGCAAGTAACCCGAAATATATTCAATTATATAAAATAAAAAATAATTAGAAATAATAATAAAGAAATTTTATTTTTTAAGAGTGGACTCAATAAGGTGTTTCAGAAATTTAAATATGTATAATTTTGTCATATAAATGTAATTGTTTGTCAGATTATACATTCATTTTTCTATTTCATAAAATTATGTTCAACGGTAAAAAACATTGATCAAAGCAAGCTACGCGCATAAACCGATATTTAAAAAAAAAACAATTAAAATAATTATCACCAATCACCAATGAAAAAATAATACACGACAGTAGGAAAAAGCAAGCGTAGTGTATTTAAAAAACTTTAACATTAAAAACAACTTTTTAAATACAAATACGGCACCATCTATTGGCTAACCCAAATTTATGAGGCGTGTATCACACTATCAAATATTGTAATGAAGAGCTTTCTCATTGGCGAACCAATGAGAATGGCATAGCAGGATGCGTACCTAGAGTAATTTAACGCCGTAACGGCTAAAGCTCAGTCCTCGTGGATTTGATGGAGTAATACCTGCTGCTTCAACACAAATGCAGAAATGTACGCAATTTACGAAAATATACAGAAATGGAAAAAAAATTACAAGTGAAAACAGGAGACTCTGGCGACCCCTTTCCTTTTGCGAAAGAACCACGATCAGCACGTCCAACCCCCACAATCACTCTCATACGCCCACACACTCACGCTTCATACACGCTAACATTCACCCACACACTCAGACGGCGAAGCAAGACAATTAAACTCCAAGACCCGCAGCAAGTACCGCAAGTGGTAGCAATCAAAATTAAGTTGTATTGCTGTCATCTGATCAATATGATACAGCTCGTAAACCACTGCCATTGCTGGTAACCGTGAATCAAATCTTAGAGCACTGGAGAACGTCACACGCTATATTGAAAGTCTTTATTGGTTATTTTCCTTTTTATTTATTAATAACATTTTCCAAAAATGTTTGAAACCATATGAAATTACCAAAGAAAATTATTTACAGCTCCCAAAAAAAAAGTTATAAGTTAATTTGTAAGTTAAATAAATATTGCCACACCAATTTAATTGAATACCTGTAGTTTACAGTTGGTTAATGCATAATACGGTTAATAAATATAAAACAAGACAAGAGTTTGTTTTTTTTTTGTTTGGTTTTCATATAATTTTGGTATTAATATTTAATTAATAAAAATATAAATTAATAACTTTAGGTAATAGGGTTAAACATAAAAAAAAATTGTATTTGGAAAACGAGCTATTGCCGCAGAGCGACAATATTTCGATTATAATCATTTCCAATTTAGACTGAATGTGTCTCGCTACACGCATCGTCAGTTCACACACACACGCACATCGACAAGCAAGCTCTCATTCAATCACCTGTACACCCGTTCACGCGCATTCACACTTCTACGTTAAGAAAAAAGTAATTAAATTAAACCAAGTTCACTCACCCCATGTTTAATCCTCCAGGCTTCAAAGTCTTACGGCCTTAGCCCTCCATCAGCGATGAATAATCCAACAGGTAAAGTATTACGGATAAAATTGTATAAATAATACTTGGATGCTGCGTTGAAATTCGGTAGACAACCAGAAAATTGTATATCAATGTTGAGTTGAACTTCAGTTGTAATCACACCAAAATTGAATATCACTGTTGCGTTGAAATACGATAGTAATAGCCAAAGTTTTGTATAAATGATGTGTTGAAATAAATCGGGTAATGGTAGTAATAAATAACATAAATCTTGACTAAATGTTGCGTTGAAATGCGGTTGAACTAGCATAAAAATTTTGGCTAGTGATATCTCACTGCGAGTGGTATACGATATCTCAAGCTAACTCATATGCAAATATCAGAGACCTAAGTACGCGGGGTTGTCACACCCATAGATCAAAAATTTTAAATTTTACAAATCTTCCTGCGTTGGTATATATTTAATTCGTTAATGAATTCTTTAATTCATTAATGCATAGTTACCGTTTGCAAATTACTATTGCATACGTATTGCCAGCTAATTCCCACCATTTTTAATTAGTTTGTTCATCATGATTGCCATCCGTGTTTGATCTGCTATGTTTCTTTTTATAGTATTCGTGCGGCTCCCATTTCGTAATTTTTAGCTTTAAATCGATATAATCGATAATATAATCAACTATCATCACTTATTTTTAGAACATGTTTTACATACAATTGCAAACCAACAACATATTTGGTGTAGATGAGAAAATTTTAACATCATGACGTTGAAACATAAGTTAGGATCAACTAAAGATAAAACACATGATAAAGTCGGTGTTTATGAACTATCTTGTGGTGATTACTATAAAAACATTATATGGGCAGACGCATAGGTGTTTGAAGAAACGCTTTAAAATTCTGGATACATTAAAACAAAGCAACCAAATAAAGCCCCAATAGCAAAACATGTTATGGAAAATAAAACGGTTATTTAAATTTTTCAATAGATAATATGAGGTTAAAGAAAGAGGTGCACGACAGCAATAAATTGGATGCTTTTGAATCCCTTTACATTCATAAGGACATAAGCGCAATTAATATCGACAAAGGCAACATAAATTAAAATTTATTTAATTTATTTACTAACCACTTTTAAACGTTTGTTGATGATGGGTTGCAAGTAACCCGAAATATATTCAATTATATAAAATAAAAAATAATTAGAAATAATAATAAAGAAATTTTATTTTTTAAGAGTGGACTCAATAAGGTGTTTCAGAAATTTAAATATGTATAATTTTGTCATATAAATGTAATTGTTTGTCAGATTATACATTCATTTTTCTATTTCATAAAATTATGTTCAACGGTAAAAAACATTGATCAAAGCAAGCTACGCGCATAAACCGATATTTAAAAAAAAAACAATTAAAATAATTATCACCAATCACCAATGAAAAAATAATACACGACAGTAGGAAAAAGCAAGCGTAGTGTATTTAAAAAACTTTAACATTAAAAACAACTTTTTAAATACAAATACGGCACCATCTATTGGCTAACCCAAATTTATGAGGCGTGTATCACACTATCAAATATTGTAATGAAGAGCTTTCTCATTGGCGAACCAATGAGAATGGCATAGCAGGATGCGTACCTAGAGTAATTTAACGCCGTAACGGCTAAAGCTCAGTCCTCGTGGATTTGATGGAGTAATACCTGCTGCTTCAACACAAATGCAGAAATGTACGCAATTTACGAAAATATACAGAAATGGAAAAAAAATTACAAGTGAAAACAGGAGACTCTGGCGACCCCTTTCCTTTTGCGAAAGAACCACGATCAGCACGTCCAACCCCCACAATCACTCTCATACGCCCACACACTCACGCTTCATACACGCTAACATTCACCCACACACTCAGACGGCGAAGCAAGACAATTAAACTCCAAGACCCGCAGCAAGTACCGCAAGTGGTAGCAATCAAAATTAAGTTGTATTGCTGTCATCTGATCAATATGATACAGCTCGTAAACCACTGCCATTGCTGGTAACCGTGAATCAAATCTTAGAGCACTGGAGAACGTCACACGCTATATTGAAAGTCTTTATTGGTTATTTTCCTTTTTATTTATTAATAACATTTTCCAAAAATGTTTGAAACCATATGAAATTACCAAAGAAAATTATTTACAGCTCCCAAAAAAAAAGTTATAAGTTAATTTGTAAGTTAAATAAATATTGCCACACCAATTTAATTGAATACCTGTAGTTTACAGTTGGTTAATGCATAATACGGTTAATAAATATAAAACAAGACAAGAGTTTGTTTTTTTTTTGTTTGGTTTTCATATAATTTTGGTATTAATATTTAATTAATAAAAATATAAATTAATAACTTTAGGTAATAGGGTTAAACATAAAAAAAAATTGTATTTGGAAAACGAGCTATTGCCGCAGAGCGACAATATTTCGATTATAATCATTTCCAATTTAGACTGAATGTGTCTCGCTACACGCATCGTCAGTTCACACACACACGCACATCGACAAGCAAGCTCTCATTCAATCACCTGTACACCCGTTCACGCGCATTCACACTTCTACGTTAAGAAAAAAGTAATTAAATTAAACCAAGTTCACTCACCCCATGTTTAATCCTCCAGGCTTCAAAGTCTTACGGCCTTAGCCCTCCATCAGCGATGAATAATCCAACAGGTAAAGTATTACGGATAAAATTGTATAAATAATACTTGGATGCTGCGTTGAAATTCGGTAGACAACCAGAAAATTGTATATCAATGTTGAGTTGAACTTCAGTTGTAATCACACCAAAATTGAATATCACTGTTGCGTTGAAATACGATAGTAATAGCCAAAGTTTTGTATAAATGATGTGTTGAAATAAATCGGGTAATGGTAGTAATAAATAACATAAATCTTGACTAAATGTTGCGTTGAAATGCGGTTGAACTAGCATAAAAATTTTATACAAATGTTGCGTCGAAATTCGGTTGACAACCAGCAGTAACAGCAAAAATTTGATATCAATGTTGCGTTGAAATAGGTATAATAAACGGTAGTAATAGTAAAACTTTGACACAAATGTTGCGTTGAAATATGTTTGAAATACGGTATTGACAGCAAAAGTTTTATATAAATGATGCGTTTAAATATGTATAATATACGGTAGTAATAGTAAAACTTTGACACACATGTTGCGTTGAAATAAGTAGTAATAGCAAAACAAATTTTATATAACGGTTGCGTTGAGCTACGGTTGAAAGGCGGTAGTAATAGCCAGATACTTATACAAAATATTACGTTGAATTCGGTGGTAATAGCCAAAATTGTATATAGATGTTGCGTCGCAATACGGTTGTAATAACAAAAATGTTATATAAATGTTGCGTTGCAATACGGTTGTAAGAGCAAAAATTTTATATAAAAGTTGTGTAACTGTTGCGTTGAAATACTGTAGACATTACAACACGAGTTAACGTGAGATATCACATACCACTGGCAATAGCAGTGAGATATCACTAGCCAAGGTGACATCTTAGGGGTGGTGGCGGATGAACTGTATTCAGTCAACGGTGGCACCCTCAATCTTAGCTGTTAAATAATACTTGATGATGAGACGCTATTGCTTCGTTGAAGAAATGAGCCTTAATATAATAATTATGTGTGGGCTTTAATCTTTAAGAAAGAGAGTGCGTCTTAGGATCAGGGAATATGCAACCGGCTGGATTATTGGCAACTACATTTTTGTTTTGTGTCAGCAAATTTTTGTAACAATTTGCTATTTACTTTTTAATTTACTTTTATTTTCTCTATTCTATCATAAAATATTGGCCTATGTCATATTTTGTCAGTGATAGGAGTTTTTGTTTAGTTATCCTTTCTTTAACAAAAAATATAAAAATACAAAAAAAGAAAGATTTACGTCCATCAACACCTTTGAGCGTATGTTGTTGTGAGACCTTGGTCTTAAAAGGTTTTTATGTGTTATTGTGACACATATTGTAATTCCTACTACACAACACATTTTATTAAAAAAAAAAAAATAGCTTTCTAATCAATAATTTATTGCAACAACGAAAAAAAACAACAATTAACACATGGCTACAGATGTAAATTAACCGGTAAAATATTTTTATGGTAATTTTACCGTAAAATTACCGGTAAGATTGGTAAAATTGGTAAAATAGGTAAAATATAAAACTGGATCAAAAAATTAAATTATGGTTGCATTTTTAATTAATTTCAAATGTACGAATCACAATCATTTCTATAGTTTATAAAAACATTCAAATCAAATATATTTTTATGGAGTTAAATATGCTTACTCGCAGAGTATTTATAGACAGGAATATTATATATTATATCAGCATTGTAAAACTCTTTTATATCTAAAAAATGAACGAACATCGGCTGTTGTTTATACTTAGCAGTACATCTTGAAAACGAACAACACGTTTTTTGCACATCTGCAAAAATGGAACAAATCCTGGACCAACTTGCTACAACGATGACTGCTTTCTTCCCTGTTATGTCGAAGTTTTTAAGGACAATACTATATTCGAAAATGTTTACGTATTAGTATTACACATGGAATGGAAATCTAAAAACATTGGAACGGCACAAATTCAAAAAGTGAGTCTACAGAAAACCAAGCATATTCATTGAAATTTAATATATGTTCAAACTATATGCGATGCATCCCAATCTAGATAAATGCTACTTTCATCGCCATCATTGATAATTGTCAACGGCATTAAACGTGTGACGTGTCACTCCACATATGCCATAACCGACGATGGGATGGATACATTAATTACGCAGGCAACAATCAAAATCTAATTCGTGCATTGTTTCATTCATGTGAAAAATATAAAAGACAAATGGCTAAAAATAATGTTTTCTAAAACTCGAAACAAAAATTTACAATGAAGGGCTGATAATGTTTCGTTGCGTTGTGTGTTCTTAACCGTTTGAGAATTCCATCGATCTGCTGCTGTTGCTGCTTCGTTTAAAGTAAAATTGCAACGCGAACCAAATTACTTTCAAATTATTTCCAAATATTCTAACTTACTATAAAAGAATCACGATTTGTGAGAAAACGAACTATACTTGCGGCCAACAAAAAAGACATCTACTGATCTACGAGCTTCACAATATTATTCAATTCAATTCAAGGCAAAGAAATAATATAGAAATCCGACTATACCGCAACTGCTATAGAGCCAAATGAAGAATTTTGTTTTTCCAACAGAATGTTTTTAATTCACTCGACCACACCACGTACTGCAATTGAAAAACACTTCACCGCAGTGTACCGATGAAGTGCATAAGATTTACTCTTTCACTCGTATCAATTGCTCGCCAGTGGGTACTGCACAAAGACATACTGCTGAACTGAATTGCATCATCTGAAATAAAATAATTTGTTGGAATCAACAACCTTGGATGGCCTCAATCTAGAGCTGTTAAAAAAGTGTTCAATACCTCAAATTCATTTTGGACTAAGATCTAGGTTTTCAGAGGCTTCTTGTTGTAATAAATATTCTTGTTGTTGTAATAAATATTCTATAATTCCACAAAAAAGCACAAACTTTGATTTTTATTAAACAAAGGTTAATAAATTTTATTGCAATTTTACCAATTTTACCAAGCCTAAGTAATATTACGTAATATTACCAATTTTACCGGTAATTTTACCATGGGTAATATTACCTTTACATCTGTACACATGGCCACTTTTAGCCTTTAAAAATTATACTATCGGTTGTTTAATAATATCGGATAAATAATAACACGAATAACACAAATTTAATATCTAATATCACAAGCATAATAATTGAGAAAACTCTCAATTACCACCATAATTAATTTATTCTATTTTACGTTGTGGTTCTTCGTTATAACCAACCAGAAAAACAATTATATCAGAACAACAAAAATATTGCACTTTTTAGACGTCAAACCCGCAGAAAATTCCAGTAGGAAAAAGAATAGACTAAGAGACACAAAATCGTATATGCATCTCTTTTATTCTAATTTAATATCGAAAAATTCGACAAAGTGTTTCTTTTGAAGGGAAATTTATGTTTTTTTTTTCTTTATTGATTATTGCTTTTTAACAATATAATTAGCCACTTGAAGTAAAACAAATGCTATACTGTGGCATTCAAAAGTTAACAAATTATTACACCTTAATCGTTATAACCTACTTGCTTTACTTGCTTAAAAATTAAATGAATAAATATTATTACTTTGAAACTTAATTAAAATTAAAAAAAAAAAAACAAAGGAATATTAATTAAAAATAATTAAATTAAGTTTAATAACAGTGGAGAATATAACAATATAAAAAATGAAAAAAATGTTTGACCAATGTTAATTTAATGTTAATTTATGTTATGTTAATAAATGTTAGTACATTTTCCGTTTCAAAAAAACTGTTTGTTATTTTGTAATACATAATATTGTAAGATGATTTCACGAAATAAGTTATTTCCAACGCATTTGTAAGAAATATTAAAATGGATTAAACGTAAGTTTAACCGATTTTATGATGTTTATGTGTTATGAAATAATAGCTTACAACAGTATTACAGTAAATTTTAGATCTATAACGGAAAGATAAATTAATAAAAATACCCATATAAGAAATCGAATACAAAACTGATTGTAGGATAATGATTTTTAGCTATTGCGACGATTGGACAAATATGCACAGCCGTTTGAGGTTTGAAAGCATTCAGGGCAATTACGGTTAGTGTCCGGAGAATTCAAATTTGTGTAGTATGGTGAAGTAATGCTGGTGAAAACGCAGTATGAACTAATATTAGGGGATTGCAAAGTAAAATATTATGATTAATGGTGTTGTTATAAAAAAAACTATGTGTAACGGAAACTATATGAAACGATAAGCTATAGATTATGAATGAATGAGAAATGATGTGAACTATGCGTGATAGGTAAAATGGTGCGATGCAAGGAAATGGAAATTACAGGAATCTATGACTGTACTACACTACGTGATCATACTCCAGTCTACATAACAATATATTGGTCAGTAAAAAAAATTTGACATGAAATTGGAGAGTTAACGTTAACTTTAACTTAACCGTAACTTAAGACACTATACAAAATTTTGATTTAAAGCCGGTAAGAAATTACGTATTCTTTGACGTTTGATTTGATATTAATTTTGGTTTTGTAATTAATTTTATAAATCAATCAATCCTTTAAAAGTAACAAACTGGTTTTAAAATTTAAAATTTAAAATAATAAAATTCGAAATAAATATTTAATACAAAATTTAAAAATAAAAAAATTTATTTTCATATTAATTTTATGCTAATATTTGGCTTTAGGGTCGCTTTTTTTATATCTTTTGCATTTTATAATAAATAAAATTTTATTTTTATGGACACTTGCAATTAAAAATTAGTTTTCTTCAGTTTTTATACTAAACGTCAAAAAATCCTTCAGATAAAATGAAATGAACTTTACGTTAAGTTAACGTTAAGTTTACGTTACCGACTATAAATGTTCTAGTGCATTTTCATACATTTGTACTTTACGTTAAGTTAAAGTTACCGACTATAAATCAAGCATAAAGGTTGTAAAATAAACTTCGCTAGTTTTTCATCCAGTTCTGATGAAAATTTTTAGGTAGATTTCATATAAAAATCTACCTACTGCAACGTGCTTCATCTCGGAATTTCGGAAAAATTTTGGTGCCAATCGACTATAAATGATAAACGAAGACGGAAAATCAATATGAAAAAAAAAAAAAAATATATATATATATATATATATATATATATATATATATATATATATATATATATATATATAATATATATTATATATATATATATACATATATATATATATATATATATATATATATATATATATATATATATATATATATATATATATATATATATATATATATATATATATATATATATATATATATATATATATATATATATATATATATATATATATATATATATATATATATATATATATATATATATATATATATATATATATATATATATATATATATATATATATATATATATATATATATTTTTTTTTTTTTTTTTCATATTGATTTTCCGTCTCCGTTTCCGTCTCCGCGATAGTTATTGAGCACGACCAGTGAAAATAACTTCGTCTATTACTATACATTAAGATTCATAACCTTGAGATTCAATCGTCATTTAAAAATCGTAGAACCATTACTATGTATTGATTTTAGAGATGGAGCCTAGTTTTGGCAAAATCTTTCCATTAAAATTTACCCCAGGTTTGTAAGTTACGCCGTTCCCAAGATAATAGTTTTCCAGATAAAAATTCCCAAAATTGGTTAAAATTTTCAATTTTAAACAAAACAGACCGTAACGGGATAAATTGAACAAAAAAAAACTCAGAGACGAACTATAAATAATTATTTATTATATTTTTACAATACAAAAAAAGGACTCTTTGATGAATCGAAAGTACTTACATATTTTTATTTTATCTATCGTACATTTGGAATATGAGTGTGGTAGTAATAAATAGAAAAATTATTTTAAATACTTGTTATAGTTTGAAACATGAATGGAAATATTTATGCATTTATTGTAGTATATTTTGTTTTAGGTTTAAGAAAAAATTAATGAATGAAGTTTTTTAAATTTACAAATAAAGGATATGTATATGTAATTTGTAAAGATATGTATTTTGATTTATGGTTTGAATGAAAATATCAAAGCATTTAACTCTTGATTTAATATTTTGACTCTTGATTTAATAAAAAACGCTTGATACTTTTCATATCATTTCATATCATTTCATCCATGATTATTGTTTGAGGTATTATGGTATTGAAAATGCAGAAGTGTTATGAGATAATTAAATCTGTAAGGATTGCAATGTAACAGAACATAGAATCATAAAAAAAGTGTTACAACCAATACATTTTGAAATATGTATAATGATTTTCCCTTCACATCTAATTGTTTAACCCATAATTAATTTAAATTTAGCTGGGACCTATATTTGTTACGCTAATGTCTACTTTTAAATAGTATTAATTTTTGTTATATCTGGTCGTCGCGGGTATGCTTTTATCTATCTCAACTATGAAGAATTAGAGAAATTAGACAGAATAAATATGATGCTTAAAGCCGTCAACACTAACATTTTCTAAAACAGTTTTTCAAACATAGTTCAGAGAGAAAAAAACATGCCCGCGACGACCAGATATAACAAAAATTCATACTATTTAGAAGTAGACATTAGCGTAACAAATATAGGTCCCAGTTAAATTTAAATTAATTATGGGTTAAACAATTAGATGTGAAGAGAAAATCATTTTTTCTATTTACAGTTTTGTTTTATTATTAATTTAATTCATAAACATATATTCATAAAACAGTTTATGGGATAAAGTAATGTTTGAGATTAATAAATTCGGTCGTGAACCAATTTATTTCAGTTATTTGTGAAAAAATGAAATGAATAGTTAAATATAATTTTTTAACGTTTATTCATATATTATTTTTTTGCATTGATGTTTATATTTATTATGTTTCTTAAATTATTTATTTTTCAATACATACTTAGTTGATTTTTTATTAAAAAAGAATTATTCAGGTTTTGTTTATTAAAACAAATGTTCCAAATTCAATATATGTTATAATGTTTTTGACTATTTGGATCAAAAACTTTGTTTTGATTTAGTTAATTTTTAATTACCAAGCAAGCTGCTTATAAGTTTTGTGCATAATATTATGGTCGTGCAATTTTTTACTTTTTATATATATACTAGCGGGACCCGGCGTGCTTTGCTACGCCTATAAATAAAGTTTGTGTGTATACATTTTGTTTACGTAGTAGCAATAATTTCAAAGAGTTGTAATGAGAAATGATGTGTGTTTGTGTGTATACATTTTGTTTACGTAGTAGCAATAATTTCAAAGAGTTGTAATGAGAAATGATCTATTTTTTTTTTTAAATATGAATGTAAAAGGATCAGCACTCTAGTTGATCAGTGAAACATAAAAAAAATAGTATTATATATACAACAAAGGATATATAAAAAAATACGCAATCAAATAAGTTTTCAGATGTGTCTCTATATAGAACATTAGAACATACGGAACAAATATGGATTCACAAATTTTCACAGTGCTCATGCGGTTTAATATACGCTTTCTTTACCTGTGGTAGGTTACTAAAAACGTTGCAAACAATTTTGATCGTTATAACATTTTATGGTCAGCAAGGGCAGTAAGAATAGTGATAATATATTCGATGAAGGTATGGAAGAAGTGATGCAAAAAAGGAATAGAAGAAGTGATGCCAAAAAAATCAAAATTATTTGGATGTTTTTGTATTAGAATTCATAGGATGTGAATTCATAGGATGAGAAATATTTCTATTTAGTCAACATCCTAAGTCATTTTAAAGTCGTTATTGATTGTTGCAAATCAATGCGAAACTAATATCTAACACACGGTCAATATATTGGCATATATGTTCCATATATAGACAACATTAATGGAATATTAATTTTTGGGCGATTTTGTGAGCAATAATTGCTCAAAGTAATTATTAAAAGTATTATTCCCGATAATAAGGAATTATTGTCGGGATTGAACTCACACTCATCAGAGACATCATAGTTCAAACTTCAAAGCCATCATAAAAGACTCAGCCACAGTGGATGAAACAACAATAAAACATATTTCAATTTTCATGTTCAGATAATCTCTAAATTGAAACTCCATTATCTCATATTTATTTAAATTGAATTCTTCATCTGTGATTATACTATTGTAAATTGTATTTGTTCCCGACACGAAACACACAAAAACTGTTTTAAAGAAGTTTTTCTGAGCGAAAATAAAAAATGCTTTAAAATTGCAAAATTCATGTGAATTAAAATAATTACTTTAAGCTTAATCACTCTAAAAATCTCTCAAAACTTTATTTACTTTACACCAAATAGTGTAAAACTTTTGTTTATTTAACATTATACCCGTCGCATACTGTCGGTATCTCATAAGAAAGGAAATTCAAGAAAACTCGTTCTGATAACAGCCGTGTTCGATTTGACTGAAGCATTTGAAACAACGAAAAATTTAATACAATTGTTGTTGTTTTTTCAATTGTTTTAGTCACACTAAACGTACCAAACATTCAATTTACATTGTATCATTTTTATTGCAACAATTATTTATTTTAATAAGGAAAATATTTCAAAATGTCGTTTTAATTCTATTTCTTTGCTCGTGCTTGTGGGCACACATTATATTTTGCGTTTTTCCGTCTAGATGCGTACATGAATAAATCAGAAGGTATTTCGACGTTAGCTGACCACCACATACAGTTGTCCAGATGTGAGAAGTATGGATTCTCCAAATCTACCACATCCTTGCAGCAATTTTCCTTGTTCTTTGTTGACAGCCATTGCAAAAGCGAGTCGCACTGGAAACTAAACGTTTGAATTCAAATGCCATATCTGTTGGGATCATTGAAATGCGTAGCAACAGTACATCTCCCTCTTTGAATTTTTCATTCAAAATTGATTGTAGCTTCAATGACTTTGTTCATCATCTTTTTCACCAAAAATTTTTAAAAACATTTGTGCTATTTCAAAATATTTGAAATATTTTTTTAATAAAATTTGTTGTGTAGTTGGAATTACAATATGTCTCACAACAACACATAAAATCCTTTAAGACCTAGGTTCCACACCATCATGTTTTTTAAGATGATGGACGCAAATTGCTAGTGCTAGAAGCATATACCAAGATCATGTAAACATTGTTTTGCTGAAGGATTAAACCCGGCACATTTAATAGTTATATGGAAGCTCATTTCTCCAAGTAAACGAAAAAGTTCATTTTTTAAAAAATATAAAAAAAAACAAAAAATTTGCGTCCATCAACACCTTAGAAAGCATGTTGTTGTGGACTTTATTCTTCAAAGGTTGTCATGAGTTGTTGTTACTTACATTGTAATTCGTACTACCCAACACATTTTATTTTAAAAGAAATAACGTGTCATCATCAAAGAATATTCTATAACTACGACTAAGGGTGCTATCGTTGATTGAAAAAAGTTCATCCGCCAACATCCCTAAGATATCACTTTGGCTAGTGATATCTCACTACTATTGCCAGTGGTTTACGATAACTCAAGCTAACTCATATGCAAATAGCAGGAATCTAAGTACGCTGGGTTGTCACTCCCATAGATCAAAAATTTAAAATTTTACAAATCTTCCTGCGGGAGTATATATTTAATTCGTTATTGAATTCTTAAATTATAACTAATAAAATATTTATCATCAATCACCAATCAAAAAATAATACACGACAATTTGAAAAGCAAATCGTAGTGTATTTGCACAAACTTCGACGTTAAAAACAACGTTCTAAATACAAATACAACACCATCTATTGGATAACCCAAATTTATGAGGCGTATATCACACTATCAAATATATTGGTCAATAAAAAAAATATGACATGAATTGGAGAGTGCAAACGTTGTAAAAAAATAGACTTCGCTACCTATCCAGTTTTGATGACAATTTTTTTTTCAGCTCTAATCGTTATATTTTAATTAGCAATACAAATAAGAGTATTTTTCAATTTGATATTGATTTTTGTAAATTAACATTGAAGATCAATGAAAAATTTAAAATAATAAATAAATAAATTTAAATTATTGTTTTCTTTAATTTTTACTCTTATATTTATTCCAACTTTATAAAAACCAATACAACAAATTTTTTACAGGTTCCGAATTCCGATACTTTTTAACACTTCTATAATTAATATATAACCTCCACAATAGTTATTTAAGTATTAAGGGCAGTAAGAGTGTTTTACCGATTGAGGATATATGTTTTGAGATCGAGACGAAGTCGAGATCTCTAATATATCCGAAATCGGTAATACTCTTAATGCTCAAAATGCTTATTACATTTTTTGCACGATTAATAAAAATTCAATCAAAACTATTTAAATAATAAAATTCATTCACAAAATTCAAGTTTGAATGTTTTAAAGAAAATTTCTTAAAATGTCATTTCAAAATAGTAAGCTTTGCGTTTCATCATAATACTATAGGTTTTTTTGTTGCAAAACTAAATTCCATCGAATATATTTTCAAAATTAATTGCTTTTTTTGAATCTTTTAACTGCAATATTTTTAAATGAATGTTATTTAAATTTGAAGCTAGTGAATAGACGTACACAATTATTTAACTAATAATCGTTTTTATTCACACCCTGAGGTCTCCTTTACTGGTAAGTAATTACTTACCGGCTGCATGATCGGTAAGTAATTACTTACCGACCAGTGATTTGTAAACGAAACTTCCTATGTTTATTTACGAATCAGCGAACATGCAAAATCGCCTGATCGTGCAAAAAATTATTAATAACCTTTGGTAACGTATTTGACTTAGCATAATATGCTTTTCGTTTATTATCAAATAAAACAAAACTTTCTTTTCTAAAACATATTTGATAGTCTAATAATGGCCTTACACGAAGTTCAAGTTTACTATCAATTGAATAAATTGGTTTACGCTGCCATCTGAAAGTTGGCATATAAACCATTCATATTTAACATTTCCCTGTGTTAAGCAATATCGCTCCACCTGCACTCAGACGCTCGCATGCTCTCATGCGTGAACATAAAAAGGTAACCAACAACACCACGTTACCCTTGCACGAATACTACGGTGACCACACTCGTTGTCGATTGAAGTCAAGAAAGCCTCCACATAAAACTGCCAGCAACCTGCTGGCAACTGATTTTAATATCTTGGATGCCTGGGACACCTCCTGGCAACATTACAACACAACTGGCCTTTCTATTACTAACCCGACTTCTACCCAACCTGGTTTCGATTTGCCACGTCATACCTGGACTACATTAAACCGAATAAGAACGAATCATGGACGTTGTGCTGATTCTTTCTACAAGTGGGGCATTTCAGAGTCGCCTGAGTGTGACTGCGGCGCTCAACAACAAACTATAAAACACATTGCAACTGTGTGTCCAATTCGACGTTACAATGACAACATCTCAGACATCCATTTGGCAACGCCCGAGGTAGTAGCATGGATAGACTCGCTCGATGTAAACATCTAATGTTCAAATGTACTGCCCAATGTTCAAATATTTTACTTTTTAATTTACTTAAAAGACACGCAATCAAATCGATTGTAAGTTCATTTAATGTGTATCCATGTATTGTTTTAGGTAGATTTCATAGAAGAGTCTACCTATTTTTAAGTTTAATTTTTTAATGTGTCACAAAAAAAACCATACGCTAAATAAAATTTAACATTTAATTCGCAATTAAAAAATATCTAGGGATTTACAATTTTATTAAGATTGGTTACGTTGTTGCGGAGTTTATCGCGGACAAACATCGTGACACGTGATTTTTATATATATAAAATGCTCAATATTGTCAGTAATTGTCAGTAATAGTACATACATAAACTTAAATTATTTAATTGTTGTAGTAAAATGAGAACTTTCATGGATAATTTTTAAAATTATTCAAGTTGTGTTTTGAATGAAATCCCATATAAATTTTATTGAATTTATTCTCTTTTTCCCCTTTTGCAGCGCCAAAAGAAATTTAAATTATTTAATTGTAGCAAAATGAGAAATTTCATAGATAATTTTTAAAATTATTCAAGCTGTGTTTTGTATGAAATCCCATATAAATTTTATTGAATTTCGTTTCTTTTCCCCCTTTTGCAGTGCCATTGCAGCAAATACCGGAACAAAATAATCGCTCCATAACATATGATAGTCTATATGGGCCCTACATGGATGATTGAAAAGTCGATAAAGCAGGTTTGACAGTAAATTAATTAATTTACGCCGCCATCTGAAAGTTTGCTTATGAACTATCCATATTTAACATTTAATTCGTAATTAAAAAATATTTAGGCGTTTAATCAAAATAAAAACTATCCTATCTCTCAAGTTGGACCATTATACACACACTGAACACAATTTTATTAAGATTGGTTACGTTGTTGCGGAGTTTATCGCGGACAAACATCGTGACACGTGATTTTTATATATATACTAGCGGGACCCGGCGTGCTTTGCTACGCCTATAAATAAAGTTTGTGTGTATACATTTTGTTGACGTAGTAGCAATAATTTCAAAGAGTTGTACTGAAAAATGATCTATTTTGTTTTAAAATGTGAATGTAAAAGGATCAGCACTTTAGTTGATCAGTAAAATATAAAAATAATAGTATTATATATACAACAAAGGATATATAAAAAAATACGCGATCAAATAAGTTTTCAGGTGTGTCTCTATATAGAACATTAGAACATACGGAACAAAAATGGATTCACAAATTTTCACAGTGCTGATGCGTTTAATATACGCTTTCTTTTCCTGTGGTAGGTTACTAAAAACGTTGCAAAAAATTTTGATCGTTATGTCAATTTATGGTCAACAAGGGCAGTAAGAATAGCGACAGTATATTCGATGAAAGTATAGAAGAAGTGATGCAAAAAAGGAAAAGAAGAAGTGATGCCACAAAAACCAAAATTATTTGGATGTTTTTGTATTAGAATTAGGAATAGGATGTTAATTCATAGGTTGAGAAATATTTCTATTTAGTCAACATCCTAAGTCATTTTAATGTTATTATTGATTGTTGCAAATCAATGCGAAACTAATATCTTACACACGCTCAATATATTGGCATATATGTTCCATATATAGACAACATTAATGGAATATTAATTTTTGAGCGATTTTGTGAGCAATTATTGCTCAAAGTAATTATTGAAAGTATTATTCCTGATAATAAGTAATTATTGTCGGGATTGAACTCACACTCATCAGAGACATCAAAGTTCAAAGCCATCTTACATACTCAGCGGATGAAGCAACAATAAAACATATTTTAATTTTCATGTTCAGATAATTTCTAAATTGAAACTTCATTATCTCATATTTATTTAAATTGAATTCTTCATCTGTGATTATACAATTGTAAATTGTGTTTGTTCCCGACACGAAACACACAAAAACTGTTTTAAAGTAGTTTTTCTGAGCGAAAATACAAAATGCTTTAAAATTGCAAAATTCATGTGAATTAAAATAATTACTTTAAGCTTAATCACTCTCTAAATCTCTCATAACTTTATTTATTTTACACCAAATAGTGTAAAACTTTTGTTTATTTAAGATTATGCCTGTCGCATATTGTCGGTATCTCATAAGAAAGGAAATTCAAGAAAACTCGTTCTGATAACAGCCGTGTTCGATTTGACTGAAACATTTTAAACAACGGAAAATTTAATACAATTGTTGTTGTTTTTTCAGTTGTTTCAGTCAAACTAAACGTACCTAACATTCAATTTACATTGTATCATTTTTATTGCAACAATTATTTATTTTAATAAGGAAAAAATTTCAAAATGTCGTTTTAATTCTATTTCTTTGTTCGTGCTTGTGGGCACACATTATATTTTGTGTTTTTTCTTTTAGATGCGTACACGAATAAATCAGAAGGTATTCCGACGTTAGCTGACCACATACAGTTGTCCAGATGTGAGAATTACGGATTCTCCAAATTTACCTGGTCCACATCCTTGCAGCAATTTTCCTTGTGCTTTGTTGATGGTCATTGCAAAAGCAAGGTGAACTGGAAACTAAACGTTTGAATTCAAATGCCATATCTGTTGGGATCATTGAAATGCGTAGCAACAGTACATCTTCCCCTTTGAATTTTCCATTCAAAATTGTAGCTTCAATGACATTATTCATCATCTTTTTCACCAAAAAATTTCAAAAAGATTTGTGCTATTTCAAAATATTTGAAATATTTTTTTAATAAAATGTGCTGTGTAGTTGGAATTACAATATGTCTCACAACAACACATAAAACCCTTTAAGACCTAGGTTCCACATCATCATGTTTTTTAAGATGATGGACGCAAATTTCTTATTTTTTGGTTTTTACATTCATTTTAAAGAATGGAAAACTAAATAATAAATCCTCTCACATAATAATAAACGACATAGGGTAATATTGCATGATAAAATGGAGGAAATTAAAATAAAATACTTCTTTTTTTCAAATTTGTAGGAACAAAGCTAAATTGGGTTACCAATTATCCTTATAGTGCTAGAAGCAGTGTTGTGAAACGTTATTGTAACGTAACGCAAAAACGGAAAACCGGAATTTAAATATCGTACCCGTAACGAAAACGGAAACGATATAATCCAAATTAACTGTAACGAAAAACGTAACAAAAACGCTATTTTTTTTTAGGTTATTACGTTACGGTTATTACATTATATTTATAATAAAATATTTTTTGTACGAGCATAAAATGCAATTTTATGATTCAAAAATCGAATGTAAAGCAAGCTACTTTTTCGAATTAAAACAACAATGCATAAAATTACTATTTTACGTCCTAAAGTTTAAATATTTAAATATTTATTATATAAAAGAAAAGTAAGTAGAAGTTACTTATTGTTACACAGTGTCTTTGATAGTGGCATATAGTATGGATTGCAGTCCCGGGATTTTTTACATGACGAATCCCGGGATCACGGGATTTGTGAAGCAAAAAATCCCGGAATTGCAATCCCTAGCATATAGGAATAGTATATACAATATAGAATATGTTATGTTGTGCATTTAATAATTAATTTGATTATATTTTATTTTATATACTGATTTTATTTATAATTTTTATACTGAATATTTATTTGAATAAACTGAATTTAATGAATAATAATATGTAACAAGTTAATTGCTATCCATAATTCATTTTCCTATTTTTATTTTTATCTATTCATTAGTGATCTATAACGAAAACGTAACTGTAACCGAAACGTAACGGAAACGTAACGAAAAACGTAACCAAATTAATTTGTCGAAACAATAACTGAAACGGAAACCGCTATTTTAATTTATAGACTAACAAAAACTGAAACGAAATAAAATTTTTTTCGTTTCACAACACTGGCTAGAAGCATATACCAAGATCATGTTAACATGGTTTTGCTGAAGGATTAAGCCCGGCATATATAATAGTTATATGGAAGCTCATTTCTTCAAGCAAACGAAAAAGGTCATTTTTTTAAAAAATATAAAAAAAAAAAAATTTGCGTCCATCAGCACCTTAGAAAGCATGTTGTTGTGGACCTTATTCTTTAAAGGTTGTCATGAGTTGTTGTTGCTCACATTGTAATTCGTACAACACATTTTTAAAAAGAAATAGCGTGTCATCATCAAAGTATATTCTATAACTAAGACAAAAGGTGTTATCGTTGATTGAAAAATGTTCATCTGCCAACATCCCTAAAATATCACTTTGGCTAGTGATATCTCACTGCTATTGCCAGTGGTTTACGATAACTCAAGCTAGCTCATATGCAAATAGAAGGAATCTAAGTACGCGGGGTTGTCACACCCATAGTTCAAAAATTTAAAATTTTACAAATCTTCCTGCGGGAGTATATATTTAATTCGTTGTTGAATTCTTTCTTAGATTATAAAATACACAGGATAAGTAATATCTTTTTAAGTTGAAGTTATTTTTATTTACATAAAGTAGTGTGCAATATTAACGTGATAGTATTTGCACTGAAAAAACACAGTAGCCTAGAAATTTAAATATCATCGAGGTTTTCCCTTGCTTGACCAAATATGCTTACAAAATAACAGACTTATGTAGAAATTTTGTATTTAACATTTTTACCGATTGGAGAATTCAATTATTCAATTTTATTTTATGTTTGTCAAAAGTATTTCGATTAAAATAAAACTGATAATATTAAAACTGAAATTTGATCCTAACTAAAATTTTATCATGTATCATGTACGGTTTTGTTTTCATTTAAACTAAATTTAAAATGAAATGGATATTGTTTATATGGTTTACTGTTTCAGGTTTTGTTTTAATTTAGAATGAAATTAAAATGAAATATATATTATTTGGCAGTTACTTCTTTCTGGCAATAGAAGAATAATAATATATTTTTTTTTCTATAAATGGAAAGAGATAAAAATGCTGCATGGGACCCTGTATTTTTGTATTTATTTTTACAGGAGCCTTTTCTTTTGTGGAAATTATTTTCAATGCAAAATTTAAATTTAAAAAATAGCTTCAATTTTTTTTATAGTTTTATAGTGTAGATACACAAATATTACTTATCCTGTATATTTTATAATCTAAGAATCCTTTAATTATTACTATAAAAACATTGATCAAAGCAAACTACGCGCATAAACTGATATTTAAACAAAAAACCAATTAAAATAATTATCACCAATCACCAATGAAAAAATAATACACGACAATTTGAAAAAGCAAATCGTAGTGTATTTGCACAAACTTCAACGTTAAAAACAACGTTTTAAATACAAATACGGCACCATCTGTTGGCTAACCCAAATTTATAAGGCGTATATCACACTATCCAATATATTGGTCAATAAAAAAATATGACATGAAATTGGAGAGTGCAAACGTTGTAAAATAAACTTCGCTACCTAGTTTTTCATCCAGTTTTGATGACAATTTTTTTTACCTCTAATCGTTATATTTTAATTAGCAATACAAATAAGAGTATTTTTCAATTTGATATTGATTTTTGTAAATTAACATTGAAGATCAATGAAAAATTTAAAATAATAAATAAATTAATTTAAATTATTGTTTTCTTTAATTTTTACTCTTGTTTTTATTCAAACTTTATAAAAACCAATACAATAAATTTTTTACAGGTTTCGATACTTTTTAACACTTCTATAATTAATATATAACCTCCACAATAGTTATTTAAGTATTAAGGGCAGTAAGAGTGTTTTACCGATTGAGGATATATGTTTTGAGATCGAGACGAAGTCGAGATCTCTAATATATCCGAAATTGGTAATACTCTTAACATTTTTTGCACGATTAATAAAAATTCAATTAAAATTATTTAAATAACAAAATTCATTCACTAAATTCAAGTTTGAATGTTTTAAAGAAAATTTCTTAAAATGTCATTTCAAAATAGTAAGCTTTGCGTTTCATCATAATTCTATAGGTTTTTTTGTTGCAATACTTAATTCCATCGAATATATTTTCAAAATTAATTGCTTTTAAATCTTTTAATTGCAATATTTTTAAATGAAAGTTATTCAAATTTGAAGCTAGTGAATAGACGTACACAATTATTTAACTTATAATCGTTTTTATTCACACCCTGAGGTCTCCCTTACTGGTAAGTAATTACTTACCGGCTGCATGATTGGTAAGTAATTACTTACCGACCAGTGATTTGTAAACGAAACTTACTGTGTTTATTTACGAATCAGAAAACATGAGAAATCGCCTGATTGTGCAATAAATTATCAATAATCTTTGGTAACGTATTTGACTTAGCATAATATGCTTTTCGTTTATTATCAAATAAAACAAAATTTTCTTTACTAAAGCATATTTGATAGTCTAATAATGGCCTCATACGAAGTTGAAGTTTACTATCAATTGAATAAATTGATTTACGCTGCCATCTGAAAGTAGGCATATAAACCATTCATATTTAACATTTAATTCGCAATTAAAAAATATCTAGGCATTTAATCAAGATAATAACTATCCTATCTCTCAAGTTGGACCATCATACACACATTGTACAAAATTTCATTAGGAATGGTTACGTTGTTGCGGAGTTCATCGCGGACAAACATCGTGACACGTGATTTTTATATATATAAGAAGATATAAGATTATTCTTAAGTCGCTCAAACATGAAAATTGCCAAAATTTCCCATACAAACTTGTATGAAAAATTTAACCTATTTTCGTATTTCTTTTACGGACAGAAGAAAATAAAATATTTTATATATTATGCTCAATATTGTCAGTAATTGTTAGTAATAGTTCATAAAGAAACTTAAATTATTTAATTGTAGTAAAATGAGAAATTTCATAGATAATTTTTAAAATTATTCAAGTTGTGTTTTGAGAGAAATCCCATATAAATTTTATTGAATTTATTCTCTTTTCCCCCTTTTGCAGCGCCAAAAGAAATTTAAATTATTTAATTGTAGCCAAATGAGAAATTTCATAGATAATTTTTAAAATTATTCAAGCTGTGTTTTGTATGAAATCCCATATAAATTTTATTGAATTTCGTTTCTTTTCCCCCTTTTGCAGTGCCATTGCAGCAAATACCGGAACAAAATAATCGCTCAATAACATATGATAGTCTATATGGGCCTTACATGGATGATTAAAAAGTCGATAAAGCAGGTTTGACAGTAAATTAATTAATTTACGCCGCCATCTGAAAGTTTGCTTATGAACTATCCATATTTAGCATTTAATTCGTAATTAAAAAATATTTAGGCGTTTAATCAAAATAAAAACTATCCTATCTCTCAAGTTGGACCATTATACACACACTGAACACAATTTTATTAAGATTGGTTACGTTGTTGCGGAGTTTATCGCGGACAAACATCGTGACACGTGATTTTTATATATATAAGAAGATATAAGATATAAGATATATCAGTGGCGGATTAAGAGTTCAGGGGGCCCTGGTGCGGGTAAATTTTTGGGGGCCCTTTATTCTCATTTTCCAAAATTGATTACTAAATAAAACGGTCATCAGCTTCGAAAAAAACCCTAGTAAATTAAAGTATTTTCAAAAATTCATTTTTGATGGCTAAAAAACAGAACTGATTTTTTGATGATTCAAAACTGCATGTCTGAAATCAGAACTCCAAAAAAACGATAACAATTGCACCCTTAAAAAATCTCTGAAATAGAGTATATACAATGTGGATCATGAATTGATTCTCTAGTTCAAACGATACTCTTGCAGCAGTTTTTAACTATGGGTTCCATTGTTTTCTCAGATTCTCAAATAAATAATTCCAAATAAAATTTTCGATTTCTCTATTTTGCAATCTGAAAGCAATAATCTATTCGAATATTTTAAATAAAGATATATAATTTATAAAGAAAATAAATAAAAAACAAAAGTTTTAATTCCGAACTTCCGAGAGTGATGAAACTCTGGGCTCGAATCACAATGGCAACTTTCTTGGAGCTCTTGAACTTTTGGCTAAATTTGATCCTTTCTTAAAAGAGCATGAAATCAAAAATCGTACTGCAGCCGACGTCATTGACGCAGCTTATTATTCGATTAGTGTTGACTCCACTCTGGATGTAAGTCATTCGGATTAATTGGCTTTTTGCATTCGATATGTAAAAGATGGTAAAATCAATGAACGATTAGTTGCTTTTATTCCAATTGAGGGTCAAACATAAGAGTATCTTTTTCGCATCGTTTAAAAATTCCTCGAATTAAACACAATTGACATACAAAATTGCAGAGACAGTCATATGACAACGCGAACAATATGGCCGGAATTAGTGGTGGTTTTCGTTGTTGATTTGATTGTTGTAAGGATTGTTGTAAAGATTGTTTGTAAAGATTGTTGATTATTTTTTTTTATTTCTATGAAATTAGGCTCGATGTCAATACTGTTACCGTTACCGTTCCCAGCTGAACGATAACTTTTCAAAATGAAAGTAATCAATAACATATTTACATCAAGAGTAGCGTTTCCAAAATTTCCGTTTTGCCAATACTGACAAAGTTTCTCACGTTACCGGTGTAATACCGATACCTACTCTAGAAAATAGAATAACTAAAACACTTTTTTTAGAAAAGTTATTGAAATAAATATAAACAAAATATTTAAATTAGACTTTAGTCAGATTTATTTATTTATTTTAGATCTATTTTATTTCAATTAGTAAAAAGAATACTTTTAATTATTATTTTCAGTAAAAAAACACACAAACAATTTTATAAAGATTAGTGTTGCAATAAACTTTTAATAGAATTTCAATAAATTTTCAATAAATATTCTTCTATCTATCTTCTTCTATCTTCTGTCTTCGTCTATATAAATAAAAATGTAAATGTTCGTTTGTTCAAAATAGGTAATCTCCTTAAGTTCTGGATCGATTCCTTTGAAATTTGGACGATTAGTTGCATTTCAATAAAGGCGGGGTTTTACATGATTTTTTTAGCTGTATATGTTTCATAACATAGGCTGTCAACAAGTACAAGTTTCTCACCTGTTGTATTTTCTATAAACTCAATGTTATGGTCGAGTTTCACTTCATGCTTAATTTGATCGATTAGTTTTGTATAGTGATCAGCCCATAGATTATTTTGTGTCCTATTTTCGGTAGGACTGTCCTCCTTTGGAGCAAGAAGGTCCTCCGTCCTCATTTACTATAAAGGTGTCCTCTTTATTCGTTTTATTTATTTTATTAATGAATTTTATTTTTAAATTAAAACATGCTTCTCTGTCGGAAGAGTAAAACGTCGTATTGCTTTCGTGTTTAATGAATTTTATTTTCTCACAAATTTGCAATGCTCATTGCTCGCTCGCATTGTAAACTTTTGATCGAAAATAAACTAGTTCATTAAACATCTCAACAATAAAGTACTATTATACAGTTTGTTTCTTAGGTGCCATTGCGTGTCAAAACATAGATGCAATGAAAAATGCTGGACAATATGGTCGAAAATTCACTGAGTTTCATTTTTATAGAAAACTCACAAATGCAACAAAAATTAAACGAGATTGGCTAACCTATTCACCGTCAGCCAAAGCAGTTTTTTGTTTTGTATGCCGTTTATTTGGTGATTTGAATGGAAAATCGCAAGCATTTTCATTAAAAAGATTAAATAATTGGAATAATTCATCACATTTCGAAGCATGAAGAGTCTAAGTATCACATGACCAATAATTTTACATATAAAATGCGTATCAAAAATGAACTTACTTTCGAGAAATCTTTTAATAATACCACTAAAATTGCATCACGAGGACTTGCTTTTCGTCGTCACGATGAAATTTTAGGACCAAAACACAATGGAAACTTTCTTGGATCTCTTGAATTATTGGCTAAATTTGATCCCTTTTTACAAGAACATATTTCTCGTTTTGGCAATAAAGGAAAAGGCACACTCTTTTCATGTAACATTGACAAATGATTTTTTTTTTATTATTCGGAATATTTTTAGAAAAAGCATCGTATCTTTCAAGCACAATTTGTGAAGAATTCATCTCTATCATGGCAAAACATGTTAAAAATCACATTGTTTCGGAAATTATAGAGTCTCGATATTATTCGTTTAGTGTCGATTCCACTCAGGATGTGAGCCATACAGACCAGTTGTCTTTTTGTGTTCGATATGTTAAAAGTAATACCATTTGTGAACGATTTGTTTCATTTATTGTAATCGAAGGTCATACATCGAATTATCTTTTTGACATCATTATGAAATTCCACATTGAAAACGAAATAAACATTGACAATTGTAGAGGCCAGTCATATGACAACGCTTACAATATGGCAGGTATTTATGGTGGCCTACAAAGATTGATTCGTCAAACAAATGAAACAGCAATTTTTGTCCCTTGCTCTGCTCATTCATTAAATTTAGTCGTTAAAAATAGTGTTTCTGGCAATACTGCTGGTTTTTTGATATGGTTGACAAACTTTATGGATTTTTCGTATATTTTCCTTTTCGATGGAATCGATTACAAGAACAATTAACCGAAAATAGCGAATACATGTTAAAGAGAGCAACTGGAACGAGATGGTCAGCTAGATACGAATCAGTTCACGTTTTACATTCTTGTTATTTAAAAGTGTTGCATGTTTTAAAATCTTTCCTACATGAGGAAAGCTTCAGTGATGATAACAAAGCGGTGGTAACAGGTTTGATAAAAAAACTATGTTAATTCAAAAATATTTTGTAGCTTGTCCTCTGGAAAAGTGTACTAACCAAGTTTAATTTTGTGAATTACAAAAATTACGAAAATCTAATTTAACTGTCTCGGTGACAAAAAAACTGTTTGATTTAATAATTACAGATTTGGAAAATAAAGATTACAACAAAATTTTTGATGATGCCTTTCAGCTTTTAAATTCTGTTTCATCTAATATTCAAACCGCAAATAATATTCAAACTAGCTCAACGTCACAAACACTTTGTAAAGAGGAACAAAAAGACCACCTTGAAAAATCGTTGTTCAAGCAAATTATAAAGGCTTTTCTTTTCAATCTGAGAGAGCGTGCTAAAGATTATGAAGATCTAGATAGTACTCGTTTTTGATACATCTAAATTTAATGAGTGATGAAGAGATTGCTAATTCTTGCAGAACAATAACCGCAAAATACCCAAAAGATCTCAATGCAAATCAATTGATTGACGAATGTCAATTTGCCAAAAATTATTTCACATTTGATAATTTAAATTATGAATCGATGTACAAAACAATGTTCAATAATAATCTTTCCACCACTTTTCCGAATATCGATATTTTATTACGAATGTTTTTATGCATGTTTGTCGATTATGTTATATAGTCCGGTCGGTAGAAATAGACATTCCAAATTGCAAAAATTCACATAGAGCTGAAAATTGGTACAGACCTTAAGTTCACCATTATAAATAATATGTCAAAAGTCCCCACCGATCCCATGAGTGCGTAAAAAGTTATTCAAGGTCAAAGTCAAAAAGATCGGTTTTTTGCGTTTTTCTCGTCAACGGTAAATATTATCGCCAAAATAGTTGAAATAAAACTTGTAGATCATTGAATTCTCTACAAAAATTGTTAGGATACTTTTTTTCGTATGAATCACCATTTAAGAGATATCGTGGATTCAAAAATTGAAAATACTAAAAAAACACGTCTACGTCGTCTATATGCATTATTAAACTTTTATGCTGTGTGCCTTACACTAGTATTTTTTGCTAAATCATTCAGGATGATCAGGATGATAATGAAATTGTATTTGGGAGCTTGTTTTTTAAAATACTTACATCATACCGAATATTTTTTTTTGTATAAATTTGAATTATTTTCCATTTTTTTAAAATAACTGTTTTTAAATATATTGACGTTTCAATGAATTGACAACAAAATTGAAAAGCAAGCTGACGAGGAAACTTTTCGTCCGCCGCCTGGTGGTCAATAGCGCAGCTTGGTATGAAATGAAAAGTCACTGATTTAGCTCAAAAAGTTGGTGTGAGGCACACAGCATTAATATCATAGTATCAGTAACAATATTAGTATGTGTAACTTACACATACTTGATAGTACAATTAGTTAATTTTTTTTAATTAGTTCAATTTATTTAGTGCAATTTAAAACAAATTTATATGTTAGTGACGTTTTCAATTTGATAGTGCAAATTTAGTAAAAATTTCCATGTTTTGACGTGTTAGTTAATTTAAAAACAACAAAAAATTTACTACGCATGTAAACTTTTGGTAACTTGGAGATGCGTTGATAGTTGTCCAGGTTCAAATTAAGTTGAGTTGATTTGATGCGATGTTACTGAAGTAGTTCTGCCTGACGTAGTTGATGAGCAGAACCTACTTTATTTAATCCTCAGCATATATAATCTATCCTTAGGAATTTAATTCTTGCAAATAGAAGTTAGCACTTAAAATTTCTTAGCAATAAGCAGCGGCGGTCTTCAGCAGTATACGATTATCAAATAATCTTTTATTTGGATGTGTTTTCAGCCCTTTTAATTTATACTTAAACGATTTCGTGTTGTTGTTGTTGTACTATTAGTAACATTCCATTTATTTAATTTAATTTCTTATTTACATATAACTGATTAACAAATATTGGACCATCGAAAGGAATTTAACATAATTGTTACAAAATTTGGCGTGTCAAAATTATTCAACATACATATATAAAATAATTATAAATTTATATTACACAAAAACGTGATTTTTTATTAGGAGAAATTTGACAGATCGATTCTTAAAAATAATTAAATAACCCAACAGAAAATTTGTTGAGGTGAAAATAGTTACCCAGCCTGGTTGTTGTGCTGGGTAACGTTAGTAACTTTTCTATACTTTTCGAACAGGTTTGTTTTTATTAAAAGTTATTTATTGAATATTATTGAATTTATAATGCATTGGAGTTATCACCATAACACTCCCCCCCTAGTATCATCGAAGATGAGACGATATTGAAATTATTGTGCTACAGCACGAAGGAAGCGAGTAGGGGTACGAGTGGTTCTGCCTGCTCGCTTAATTGTCGATGCAGGATGGAATATCTGTTGCTGAGGAATGGGGTCAAATCTAACCCTTTTAGTTGATACAACTGTCTGAGCGTCGCCTTTTTTCGTTTCTGCGGAGGTAGAAGGAGAAGACTGGAATGTGTCCGAAGGAGTAGAATGGACAATATCTGTAGAAGACGACGTGTCGTCTGCGCGACTGAGATCAGTTCTCAAAGTAGGTGAGTTTTGAGTTACATCATCTTCAGATTGTTCCCTAAAGCAAGGTTTTAATCTGTCGATTGAAACTCGAATGTGTTGACCTTTACGGTCAATAACGAAATTTTTATCATCGCGACTGATGACTTTGAAGGGACCTTCGTATGGCGGTTGTAATGATTTAAGTCCGTACGTAAGAAGACATGCGAATAAGACTGGAGATTTTTGGAGATGAAAACTTTAGGAGAAGTGTGTCTTGACGCAATGGTAGGACGAAGGTGATCAAAATGTTGTTTCAATTGTGAAGCAAAATCAGATTGAGGAGTGGAGTTAGAATTTTGGCTAAAAAATTCTCCAGGAAGAGGTATGTTAGTACCGTAAACGAGCTCAGCCGATGAAGATTGGAAATCTTCACGGAAAGTGGTTCGTAAACCTAATAGTATTGACGGTAAAATTCGTGTCCAGTCCGTTCTGTCGTAGGCCATTATCGCGGATTTTAGAGTTCGGTGCCAACGTTCGATTAGACCGTTACATTTCGGATTGTAACTTGTTGTGCGTTTACGTTCGAAACCGACAAGTTTTGACAACTCGTTGAAGAGATTGGATTCAAATTGGGAGCCCTGATCAGTGACAATTACTGAAGGTACTCTGAAGCGAGAAATCCAATTTAAGTAGAGAGTTGATGCTACTGTTTCAGCTGTGATATCCGAGATAGGAATGTCTTCAGGCCAGCAAGTATATCTGTCAATAATTGTGACACAATAGCGTTTGTCCTCAGAGGTAGGAAGTGGACCAATAATGTCCATATGAATCTCGGAAAATCTCTGAGAAGTTTGAGGATAATTGCCTAATGGAGATTGAGTGTGGCGAGAAACTTTTGCCTTTTGGCAAGCCAGGCAGTTCTGAGCCATTTGTCGTACATCCTTTTTAATTGATGGCCAAATGACTTTTTCAGCAAGTAGTTTGGCAGAACTGTGGACTCCTGGGTGAGATAAATTGTGGAGACTATCGAAAACAGATTGACGAAATTGCTTTGGAATAAAGGTGCGTGGATTACCAGTAGAGGTATCACATAAAATAGTTTTGGCACTAGAATTGCCAAACGATACTGGAAAGGATCGGAATTGAAGTGTGGGACTAGTGTCCACTAATTCCTTTAGTTCATTATCGTTGAACTGAGCGTCAGCAATTTCATCGTAGTTAATGTTTTCTGGAATTGATATTTGCTCGACACGAGAAAGTGTGTCGGCGACTACATTATCGATCCCAGAAATGTGGCGAATATCAGTCGTGAATTGACTGATAAAATCTAAATGGCGGAATTGGCGAGGACTAGCTTTGGCAGGGTTCTGGGACAAAGCGTAGACGAGTGGCTTATGATCGGTAAAGAGAGTGAAGATTCTACCTTCAAGGAGATACCGAAAATGTTTGATTGCAGAGTAAGCTACAAGGAGTTCACGATCATAAGCGCTATATTTCTGTTGCGTTTCGTTGAGTCGCACAGAGAAGAAACTAAGAGGTGTCCAACAATCGTCACTTTTTTGTTGAACCACCGCGCCAAGTGCCTTGTCGGAAGCGTCGACCATTACGGCAAGTTGAGCAGAGCGTAAGGGGTGGGAAAGAGTTATTGCCTCACTGAGTTGCTGCTTGCATAAGTCGAAGGCTTGAATGGCGTCTTCGGACCATTGAATGACACGTTTGTCATTCTTTTTGGAACCTTTAAGGAAATCGTTGAGAATGGCTTGACTACCACCAGCGTGAGGAATGAATCGGCGGTAGAAATTTATCATTCCAAGAAAACGGCGGAGTTCCATAACAGTTTCAGGTCGTTTGTAACGCGTAATAGCATCGACACGTTCAGCAGTTGGTTTGATTCCTGTTGAATCAATGGAATGTCCAAGAAAGTCAACGTTGGCTTTAGCAAAGTTGCATTTATCAACGTTGATAATGAGACCTGCGTCAGAAAGACGCTCGAGAACAGTCCTGAGATGTTGGAGGTGTTCCTCAAAGGTTTCAAAAGCAATAAGGAGGTCATCTATGTAGATGAAAACAAATTTAAGGTCTTGGAGAAGGGAGTGCATAAACCGTGGGAAAGATTGCGCGGCGTTTCGCAATCCAAAAGTCATTCGAACGAATTCGAAGAGTCCGAACGGAGTAGAAATTGCAGTTTTTGCAATATCGCGCTCATCAATAGGAATTTGATGATATGCGCGGACGAGATCGATAGTGGAGAAAATTTTGCATCCATGTAGCTGATGCGAAAAATCCTGAATATGCGGAATCGGATATTTATCAGGAGTAGAGACATTATTCAGAGCACGGTAGTCACCGCAAGGTCTCCACTCGCCGTTCTTCTTTTTAACGAGATGGAGAGGAGTAGCCCAAGGACTGTTAGACGGTCGGCAAATTCCTTGGGATAACATAACGTCAAATTCCGTCTTTGCGATAGCCAGTTTGTCAGGAGCAAGTCGACGATATCTACATGAAATGGGAGGACCATGTGTTTCAATAACGTGAGTTACGTTATGTTTCACTTGTTTGGTAAAATCAGTTTTGGACGTTAAGTCCTTGAGATTTTTGAGAATATCGATAATTTCGATATTAACAGAATCGTTGATCAGCGTAAGAGAAGGTGCAGGAGATTTGGAGTGGAGATTTTAGCCAAAGTGAATAAGGAGGTTAGTGGATCGACAAGACGTCGATTTTTGATGTCCACTAAAAGGCCATATTTATTTAGAAAATCAGCTCCAAGAATAGGTATATTAACATCGGCGACAACAAAGGTCTGACAGAACGCTCGTCTGAGACCAATGTTTAGATTGAGAGTTCGTGTACCATACGTGCTATCTTTAGTTGCGTTAGCGGCGTAAAGGAAGAAGTCTGATTTTCTGTGAAGTTTTTCCTCCACAGTGGCGGGAATAACTGATACTTCGGCACCTGTATCAACAGGGAAATGCTTTCGAGAAGAAATATCGTGGACCAGAAGACGGAGTTGAGAGTGACTGTCATCACACGCCGTCACATGTGAAGAGTCTAATCGTTTTTTGACGAAGTAGAGGCAGAGGAGTCAGAGTACTTTGGAAAATACTTGCACTCTGAATCGCATTTTTTGGCGTTCTCCTTGAAAGTATGATGGTAGTAGCAAATACCATCAAACAGTTGAGTTCGCGACTTGGGCCGAGGTCGCGTGGGAGAACGATTATAGTCGATGTTGCGATTATCGTTTCAATCCTTAGATCTACTTCGATATTTATGAAATGACCGAGAGAAATTTTGCCGTTGAATGGCATTAAGGAGTTGCACGTTTTGTGCCTCCAGTTTTTTGAATTTTTCCTCAAGTGACATGATTTCACTTGAGGAAGAAGAAGAAGGGAGAGAAGAAGCGGCAGGGTTAGATACTGCATGGAGCTGAGATCCCCTTAGGGACGCAAGAACATTGTCAGCTATCTCGGCAGTTTCTTGCAAAATGGTTTTAAGAACCGAGATAGTAGCGCGAACTGTGGGTGGAAGTTTTTCCTCCCAAAGGACTTTTAGAGTTTCCTCTGAAAATGTATTTCGGGATTCAGCAGTCATATCCCGTAAGAGCTGAGAGGGCTTTTTATCCCCAAGGTCCATGCCACATAATACTTTTTTTATGCGGTCTGAAGTGCTGCTGGATAGGCGGGCTAAGAGAGCCTCTTTAAGCCTATCATAAGGAAAATCTCGGTCGGGCTGTACCAAGATGTCACCGACTGATTTCGCCAGTGTGGGAGTAATGGTACTAAGTAGATGGCCATACTTAGTATGTTGGGACTTAATGTTTCCCAACAAGAACTGCCCTTCTAAGGTGATGAACCACAGGTCTGGTGTTTCAGACCAGAAAGGAGGAATTTTTATTGCTACATGGGCAATTTGTGGCATTGTTGCCGAAGAAGATGTAGCTGGAGATGGTAAGGGAGATGGAGTGGAAACTGGAGGTGTTGGAGGATTTGAAGTAGGACCTCCAAGACTCATTCGTGCCAGCCAAAGCGGCATCGATCCGCTGAGTGACCAGTGCCTCGAGCTGGTCTTCGGTGTATGTGTAAGTTTTTGGTCCGGAAGATTCGACAGTTTCTTCAGGTTCTGGTGGACCTGCAGAAACTGCTGGGAACGTTACGTTGCGGAAAAACCTAGTCGTGACGGCAACTAGGTAGAAAAGTGCTGAGGCAACAAACACTTCCAATGCATGTCGTTGCGCAACGACAAAGGCGCATAACCCGACAAACAAGGTTATAATCACTATTAAAATTTCCTTCATCGTATGCATTGTGTATATAAAAATATATTTTTAAAAAAATGTGAATTCTAGTAAAAATAATAACGCTTGTATACAATATGGTAAACGACACAAATCCCGTTCGAAAAATACAAAAAAATGTTACCTGACTTTTTTTCTCTATATAGTGCGAATCCAAATGTCGGTGGTCACCAACTTTGGTAGCTTGGAGATGCGTTGATAGTTGTCCAGGTTCAAATTAAGTTGAGTTGATTTGATGCGATGTTACTGAAGTAGTTCTGCCTGACGTAGTTGATGAGCAGAACCTACTTTATTTAATCCTCAGCATATATAATTTATCCTTAGGAATTTCTTTCAAATAGAAGTTAGCACTTAAAATTTCTTAGCAATAAGCAGCGGCGGTCTTCAGCAGTATACGATTATCAAACAATCTTTTATTTGGATGTGTTTTCAGCCCTTTTAATTTATACTTAAACGATTTCGTGTTGTTGTTGTTGTACTATTAGTAACATTCCATTTATTTAATTTAATTTCTTATTTACATATAACTGATTAACAAATATTGGACCATCGAAAGGAATTTAACATAATTGTTACAAAATTTGGCGTGTCAAAATTATTCAACATACATATATAAAATAATTATAAATTTATATTACACAAAAACGTGATTTTTTATTAGGAGAAATTTGACAGATCGATTCTTAAAAATAATTAAATAACCCAACAGAAAATTTGTTGAGGTGAAAATAGTTACCCAGCCTGGTTGTTGTGCTGGGTAACGTTAGTAACTTTTCTATACTTTTCGAACAGGTTTGTTTTTATTAAAAGTTATTTTTTGAATATGATTGAATTTATAATGCATTGGAGTTATCACCATAACACTCCCCCCCTAGTATCATCGAAGATGAGACGATATTGAAATTATTGTGCTACAGCACGAAGGAAGCGAGTAGGGGTACGAGTGGTTCTGCCTGCTCGCGTAATTGTCGATGCAGGATGGAATATCTGTTGTTGAGAAATGGGGTCAAATCTAACCCTTTTAGTTGATACAACTGTCTTAGCGTCGCGTTTTTTCGTTTCTGCGGAGGTAGAAGGAGAAGACTGAAATGTGTCCGAAGGAGTAGAATGGACAATATCTGTAGAAGACGACGTGTCGTCTGCGCGACTGAGATCAGTTCTCAAAGTAGGTGAGTTTTGAGTTACATCATCTTCAGATTGTTCCCTAAAGCAAGGTTTTAATCTATCGATTAAAACTCGAATGTGTTGACCTTTACGGTCAATAACGAAATTTTTATCATCGCGACTGATGACTTTGAAGGGACCTTCGTATGGCGTTTGTAATGATTTACGTACTAAGTCCGTACGTAAGAAGACATGCGAACAAGACTGGAGATTTTTGGAGATGAAAACTTTAGGAGAAGTGTGTCTTGACGCAATGGTAGGACGAAGGTGATCAAAATGTTGTTTCAATTGTGAAGCAAAATCAGATTGAGGAGTGGAGTTAGAATTTTGGCTAAAAAATTCTCCAGGAAGACGTATGTTAGTACCGTAAACGAGCTCAGCCGATGAAGATTGGAAATCTTCACGGAAAGTGGTTCGTAAACCTAATAGTATTGACGGTAAAATTCGTGTCCAGTCCGTTCTGTCGTAGGCCATTATCGCGGATTTTAGAGTTCGGTGCCAACGTTCGATTAGACCGTTACATTTCGGATTGTAACTTGTTGTGCGTTTACGTTCGAAACCGACAAGTTTTAACAACTCGTTGAAGAGATTGGATTCAAATTGGAAGCCCTGATCAGTGACAATTACTGAAGGTACTCCGAAGCGAGAAATCCAATTTGAGTAGAGAGCTGATGCTACTGTTTCAGCTGTGATATCCGAGATAGGAATGGCTTCAGGCCAGCGAGTATATCTGTCAATAATTGTGACACAATAGCGTTTGTCCTCAGAGGTAGGAAGTGGACCAATAATGTCCATATGAATCTCGGAAAATCTCTGAGAAGTTTGAGGATAATTACCTAATGTGTAATGAATAGCCTGGGACAACGCCTGAACGTAGTGTATTATAATCTCTGATTCATTAGTTATCATTTTGATTAACATTTGTAGTTCGTAATAGTTTCTCATCCATCCACCATCGATGGTCATATTTGCTTATATTCTCCGTAACCCATAGTTTTTTTATATATAAACATTAATATTTAATTTTACAACCCCCTAGTATTGATTCATACTACGTTCCCATCCGCTTTGTTTCACCGTACTACCTGAATTTGGATTCTCTAAACACTAACCGTATTTAAGCAACGAAGTTTTCGAATCTCAAAACAGCTGTGCATATTTGTCCAGTCGTCGCAATGAAAAGAATTATTATTCTACATATGGGTATTTTTATCAAGTTGTCCTTCCGTTATGGATCTGAATTTCACTGAAATACTGTTGTAAATTGTTATTTTGTAATACGTAAACATCCTACAATCGATTAAACTTGCGTTTAATCCACTCTAATTCATTGATATTTCTTACTAGCATGTTGGAAAATAGTTTGTTTCGTCAAATTATTCTTTTTTTGCAATGGACAGTATTACAAAGTAACCGCCCGTTTCGTTTTATCGAAAAAAAAAGATCCTAACATTGATTTACATAATTAATTTCCTTACATCAGAAACCCTTTCTTCGAATGTTTCGAAGTCAAAACGCTATATAATGAACGACTGTACAATTGTTTCTCTCTTAGTTTAATTGCGATTCACACAGTACTCTCGCGGTCTATTACATTCGTTTCATAGTGCTTTCAATTTATAATTTTGACGGCGCGTAGTCGATTTTCTTATTGGATGTTATTTGAGTTTTTTTTGTGTCTGACAGATAAAAAGATGGAGGTAAACGCCTGACGAGTTTTTAAGGAATATTTGTATTTCTTTGGATTTTGCAACTTGTGGATTCCCAACGAATGGTTTGTGGTTAATTACCTGTTCTACTTTAGGTTAAATCAATTCAGTGTTACATGGTTTTACTTAGTGCATTTTTATATAAGTAATTCACATTAGTGAAATTCGAAGTAGGAATACAAAAAAAAGTACATATGTGTTGGTACCGTAGAGTTGACCTTGAAGAGGTCTGCCGTCCAACTGTGATATTGTGATAAACTGTGAGTTTTTTTTATATGATTTTCTGTAACTGTACCTAAATAATTTATTGTAGAAGCATGATTTCAATGTTAATTGACTGTAATTTAGTGATGTTTTCTGAACAAAAATAGAAACGAAAGAAAAGAAATAATATCAGGCGTTTCGAACGGTGATTAGTCCCATGATCTAAGTTTCGTTAAGCTAACACGTATAAAAGAATATTCGAGACTTGTAACGTATAAATGGATCTGGGCACGGTTATTTCCTTTACGGTTGATTCAGTGGAAAGAAAATTGTGAAAACATATTATGTGTTTGTGCCGTTTTAGTACAATTTAAAATTTTCAATCACCTAATTGGTATCCAATTATTTAAAAAGAAAAGGATTTATTTATCATTCAATTTTGGGACTAGCATCATTTTTTTCTGTGGTTCAAAACTCAAGCGTTAGAAATTAACTGTATAAATACTTGATGCTAGTTAAGTTTCATTCATCTATTGGCAAACGTGTGTGTCCTATGTTAGACATTAAAAAAGAAATAACTGGAGAATGTTTTCTTCGTTATCAAGCTATTTTGGAATTGAATTACTGTAATCAAGATTAATGTAAACTAAAGCATGTTAAACTAAGCTGCAACAAAGAAAAACGTAGAACTTAGTTACCGATTAATTTATATACTCCATGTTACTCATTTATAATAAAAGATTTATTTATCAATCGATTGTGAATATACTACATTTAAATGAATCATTTATAAATTAAAAAGTTTCAAATATATCTGCGGTGTTTTGAATTTATCATCGAGGAGTTGTATAAGTCCACATTTAATTATACCATCTCATCAGCAGTGGCCTGAGTTGTTGCGGCGCAACATTTTCGAATTTGTATCAACTTGTCATCAATCGCTGAGGTATTGCAGCGCAACATCTATAGCGATCATACCATACTTATATCAACAGTTACTTATACAATTTTTTTTTGGTTACACCTGATTCGTATCAAAGTTTATACAACGTATTTTCATCCAACTTATAATATCATTGTCAAGTTTTACAACGAAGTTTTATGCAATATTTATGTCATCAGTGTGAAGTTTTTACAACGTATTTTTGCACATTATTTGCATCATCATTGGCAACATACGCAGCGAATTTTATATATATATACAAATTGTTACCTCGTATTTGCAACGTAGCCATCCATATTTGTAATTTATTCCACGTTTATTTATACAAGTTTTCGCATCGTGTTTTCAACATATTCAACTGTATTTGCAAATTTATTCAACGTTTATTTCTACAAGTTGTTGCCTGGTATTTTCAACGTGTTCAACTGTAATTATAAATTTATTCAACGTTTATTTATGCAAATTGTTGCATCGCATTTTTAATCAATGTATTTGTATACCACCGTGCTGATGGAGAGTTGAGGCGTAAGACGTTGTAGCAGGAAGGATTTAATCATGGGGTGAGTGAACTTATTTTATTTATTTTCTTTGTTTAACGTAGAAGTGTGAATGTGTGTGAAAGGGCGTGTCAGTGGTTGAATGGGGGCGTGTTAGTCGTTGCCTGTGTGTGCGAACTGGCGGTGTGGGTAGCGAGACGCATTTAGTCTGAATTGGAACTGATTCTAATCCAAATAGTGTTGATCCGAGTCAAAACTTAACTTACCAAATACCTTTTTTTTATTATATTTCCTGAATTGATAAAATTATATATATTTTCAAAATAATCATTCTCAAATGTCCTGTAATACAAAGAAAGAATTAAAAACAACAAAATAACGAGACAAATTATTTGTCTTGTTTTAGGTTTATTAGATCTACGATTCATTACCTAACTGTAAACTACAGGTATTGAAATAAACGGGTTTGGACATGTTTGTTCAAATTACAAATAAAATTACATTTTTTTTGGGTTATGAATAATTTTTTTTGAATTACTTATGGTTTTATACATTTGTTTAAATGTTGTTAATAAAGAGAAAGGGAAATAATCGATCTGGACTTTCAATACAGCGTATGACGTTCTCCCGTGCTCCAGGACCTAATTCACGGTGTACTAGCGATGGCAGTGGCGTGCGAGCTGTGTCTTATGGGTTAGATGACAGCCATACAACGAAGTAGTGAAATCTACCACTTGTGATACTTGAGGCGGGTCTGAGAGCTTGAGTGTCTTGCTTCGCCGTCTGAATGTGTGGGTGAATGTTAGCATGCGTGAAGCGTGAGTGTGTGGGCGTCTGAGAGTGATTGTGGGGGTTGGACGCGCGGATCGTAGGCCTTTCGCAAACGGGGTCGCCAGAGTCTCCATTTTCCACTTGTATTTTTTTTTCCATTTCTGTGATTTTTCGTAAATTGCGTACATTTCTGCATTTGTGCTGAAGCAGCAAGTATTACTCTATCAAACCCACGATCGACCATTACGGCAAGTTGAGCAGAGTGTGAGGGGTGGGAAAGAGTTGTTGCCTCACTAAGTTGCTGCTTGCATAAGTCGAAGGCTTGAATGGCGTCTTCGGACCATTGAATGACACGTTTGTCATTCTTTTTGGAACCTTTAAGGAAATCGTTGAGAATGGCTTGATTGCCACCAGCGTGAGGAATGAACCGGCGGTAGAAATTTATCATTCCAAGAAAACGGCGGAGTTCCATAACAGTTTCAGGTCGTTCGTAACGCGTAATAGCATCGACACGTTCAGCAGTTGGTTTGATTCCTGTTGAATCAATGGAATGTCCAAGAAAGTCAACGTTGGCTTTAGCAAAGTTGCATTTATCAACGTTGATAATGAGACCTGCGTCAGAAAGACGCTCGAAAACAGTCCTGAGATGTTGGAGGTGTTCCTCAAAGGTTTCAGAAGCAATAAGGAGGTCATCTATGTAGATGAAAACAAATTTAAGGTCTCGGAGAAGGGAGTGCATAAACTGTTGGAAAGATTGCGCGGCGTTTCGCAATCCAAAAGTCATTCGAACGAATTCGAAGAGTCCGAACGGAGTAGAAATTGTAGTTTTTGCAATATCACGCTCATCAATAGGAATTTGATGATATGCGCGGACGAGATCGATAGTGGAGAAAATTTTGCATCCATGTAGCTGATGCGAAAAATCCTGAATATGCGGAATCGGATATTTATCAGGAGTAGAGACATTATTCAGAGCACGGTAGTCACCGCAAGGTCTCCACTCGCCGTTCTTCTTTTTAACGAGATGGAGAGGAGTACTGTTAGACGGTCGGCAAATTCCTTGGGATAACATAATGTCAAATTCCGTCTTTGCGATGGCCAGTTTGTCAGGAGCAAGTCGACGATATCTACATGAAATGGGAGGACCATGTGTTTCAATAACGTGAGTTACGTTATGTTTCACTTGTTTGGTAAGATCAGTTTTGGATGTTAAGTCCTTGAGATTTTTGAGAATATCGATAATTTCGATATTAACAGAATCGTTGATCAGCGTAAGAGAAGGTGCAGGAGATTTGGAGTGGAGATTTTAGCCAAAGTGAATAAGGAGGTTAGTGGATCGACAAGACGTCGATTTTTGATGTCCACTAAAAGGCCATATTTATTTAGAAAATCAGCTCCAAGAATAGGTATATTAACATCGGCGACAACAAAGGTCTGACAGAACGCTCGTCTGAGACCAATGTTTAGATTGAGAGTTCGTGTACCATACGTGCTAACTTTAGTTGCGTTAGCGGCGTAAAGGAAGAAGTCTGATTTTCTGTGAAGTTTTTCCTCCACAGTGGCGGGAATAACTGATACTTCGGCACCTGTATCAACAAGGAAATGCTTTCGAGAAGAAATATCGTGGACCAGAAGACGGAGTTGAGAGTGACTGTCATCACACGCCGTCACATGTGAAGAGTCTAATCGTTTTTTGACGAAGTAGAGGCAGAGGAGTCAGAGTACTTTGGAAAATACTTGCACTCTGAATCGCATTTTTTGGCGTTCTCCTTGAAAGTATGATGGTAGTAGCAAATACCATCAAACAGTTGAGTTCGCGACTTGGACCGAGGTCGCGTGGGAGAACGATTATAATCGATGTTGCGATTATCGTTTCGATCCTTAGATCTACTTCGATATTTATGAAATGACTGAGAGAAATTTTGCCGTTGAATGGCATTAAGAAGTTGCACGTTTTGTGCCTCCAGTTTTTTGAATTTTTCCTCAAGTGACATGATTTCACTTGAGGAAGAAGAAGAAGGGAGAGAAGAAGCGGCAGGGTTGGATACCGCATGGAGCTGAGATCCCCTTAGGGACGCAAGAACATTGTCAGCTATCTCGGCAGTTTCTTGCAAAGTGGTTTTAAGAACCGAGATAGTAGCGCGAACTGTGGGTGGAAGTTTTTCCTCCCAAAGGACTTTTAGAGTTTCCTCTGAAAATGTATTTCGGGATTCAGCAGTCATATCCCGTAAGAGCTGAGAGGGCTTTTTATCCCCAAGGTCCATGCCACTTAATACTTTTTTTATGCGGTCTGAAGTGCTGCTGGATAGGCGGGCTAAGAGAGCCTCTTTAAGCCTATCATAAGGAAAATCTCGATCGGGCTGTACCAAGATGTCACCGACTAATTTCGCCAGTGTGGGAGTAATGGTACTAAGTAGATGGCCATACTTAGTATGTTGGGACTTAATGTTTCTCAACAAGAACTGCCCTTCTAAGGTGATGAACCACAGGTCTGGTGTTTCAGACCAGAAAGGAGGAATTTTTATTGCTACATGGGCAATTTGTGGCATTGTTGCCGAAGAAGATGTAGCTGGAGATGGTAAGGGAGATGGAGTGGAAACTGGAGGTGGTGGAGGATTTGAAGTAGGACCTCCAAGATTCATTCGTGCCAAAGCGGCATCGATCCGCTGAGCGACCAGTGCCTCGAGCTGGTCTTCGGTGTATGTGTAAGTTTTTGGTCCGAAAGATTCGACAGTTTCTTCAGGTTCTGGTGGACCTGCAGAAACTGCTGAGAACGTTACGTTGCGGAAAAACCTAGTCGTGACGGCAACTAGGTAGAAAAGTGCTGAGGCGACAAACACTTCCAATGCATGTCGTTGCGCAACGACAAAGGCGCATAACCCGACAAACAAGGTTATAATCACTATTAAAATTTTCTTGCATTGTGTATATAAAAATACATTTTAAAAAAAATGTGAATTCTAGTAAAAATAATAACGCTTGTATACAATATGGTAAACGACACAAATCCCGTTCGAAAAATACAAAAAAATGTTACCTGACTTTTTTTCTCTATATAGTGCGAATCCAAATGTCGGTGGTCACCAACTTTGGTAGCTTGGAGATGCGTTGATAGTTGTCCAGGTTCAAATTAAGTTGAGTTGATTTGATGCGATGTTACTGAAGTAGTTCTGCCTGACGTAGTTGATGAGCAGAACCTACTTTATTTAATCCTCAGCATATATAATTTATCCTTAGGAATTTCTTTCAAATAGAAGTTAGCACTTAAAATTTCTTAGCAATAAGCAGCGGCGGTCTTCAGCAGTATACGATTATCAATCAATCTTTTATTTGGATGTGTTTTCAGCCCTTTTAATTTATACTTAAACGATTTCGTGTTGTTGTTGTTGTACTATTAGTAACATTCCATTTATTTAATTTAATTTCTTATTTACATATAACTGATTAACAAATATTGGACCATCGAAAGGAATTTAACATAATTGTTACAAAATTTGGCGTGTCAAAATTATTCAACATACATATATAAAATAATTATAAATTTATATTACACAAAAACGTGATTTTTTATTAGGAGAAATTTGACAGATCGATTCTTAAAAATAATTAAATAACCCAACAGAAAATTTGTTGAGGTGAAAATAGTTACCCAGCCTGGTTGTTGTGCTGGGTAACGTTAGTAACTTTTCTATACTTTTCGAACAGGTTTGTTTTTATTAAAAGTTATTTATTGAATATGATTGAATTTATAATGCATTGGAGTTATCACCGCAAACTCTCTTATTTTGCTCTGAGTTTTTGTTTGCAATTTTTCTCGTGAATATCAGAAGAAGTGGAATTTCTTTTTGAATTCACGTTTTTCGCTTAAATTTAAGTAGAGAAAATTTTAATTAGATCAAATTTTAAAAATAGTTCAAGTAGTTCAATTTTTTTTATTAGCTACACTTCATTAGTTCAAATTTAGAAAAAATTTATATGTTTGTGCCGCGTTTATTAGTTAATTTAAAAACAAACAAAAAATTTACTACGCATAAAAAAATTTAGAAAAAGTTTAAATGTTGGTGACGTGTATTCTGAAACATAATCACATATAAATGCAATTGAAATATTAAAATTTAGTACAAATTTATATGTTGGTGTTAATGAACAATAATGTAACTATAGAAGATACATTCTTATTGAGCTTTAAAGTTTTAAAGATATGTTTTTGTTTATTGTAAAAAAGATGTTTCTAAATTAAAAAATCATCAAAACAAAAGAACTAGTTGTTTCAACTTTTGTAACAAAATTAAATGGTATAAACGAATTTATTTTGTGTAATGTCAAAAAATGGCGTAATGTCAAAAAATGTAATACAAATGGCGCAAACGAGGAGATTTATTTAAAGTATTAAATTGCCCTTTGGGAGCAGTTATCACTCAGTGCTGCCATGCATCATCAGCTGTTTCTCGCATATATAAAGATGATTTAGCTATCAAAAAATTTTTAGTGATTTAGATAATATGCATAAAGTTGTATTAGAGGCAAACGATGAATCAGCCCTACATACGTTAAGTACAGTTTTGACAGAAAATAATATTAAACATAAATTATGGATAGAACAACCAGAAAATATTCCAACATGTTTAGCAATTAAAACATACTACGAAGAAGAGGGACCTGGAATACCAATAGGGTGAGTTTTATTTTATTTTTATTTTAAATTAGAGGTATGAATGAGTATGACTACGTGTGTATATGAGTGTGAGTATGTGGGAGGGTTCATGTGATGCATATAGGTGATTCACTATCAATATTGTACTTCATTTATTTATATCGGTAAAAAAAAAATGATGAATTAAAGAGAGCAGCGTCTGCAGTTAGATATGGATTTTCAGATATTTTAGTGGAATTATTAAAACGGAAATTTGATCATATTGGACGTGGAACTACTGTATTTGATGAAGTCATTCTGGGTTGTATACTTTTATAAACGCGTACGTCATCCTTCAGACAATATGGTACTGATATGGATGTGGTTATACCAATTCACTACGAAACATTTCTTCGCATAATTTTCAGCCTAGAAGTTTAAATTTTCTTAGTCAATTTCTTTTTGACTTTGGATGGATAATTGCCTCTGTTTATTTTTTTTTACGATATTCTAAACAGAAGCAGACAAACACGAATTGGAATTTTAAATTTGACTTAAACTCTCATTGGCTAGAAACACGTTGCCGAATTTCGATGTTTTAAAGCAACAAAAAAGGAAAGGAAATTTTCAGTTTGTTTTGGCTTAGACTGTAATTCAATTTCCGTTTATAATTGTGTGTCAAAAAATGATTATGTGAATAGTTCTGTCTTTCTTAACTACAACTGTGGAATTTTCAACCATATAAAGATCTATCAAAATTATTATTACGTTCTTGTTGTACTGTAAGAAAGTTGATAAAAATAAAGATAACTAATTACACAATGTTAATAATTGTAGCAGGGTACGGTTATTAGCGTACAACTCATATAATAAAGTATAACGTTTGCCTTAATAATGACTATTATAACAATAATAAATGAATAAATAGTAAGAAATTAGAACAATGGCTGAATTTCCTCAGAGGAAATCTGATTAATTCCACCTAACTTATATTTCCAGAATTTGAAGATCGATTGTGCTAAACGAAAATCCCAAACCTATGTACTATAATTGACCATTGATAACATAAGTACTCCACCGTGATTATCTACGGTCGTGCGATCACATATCATCGAACCGGTGTGTGTGGGTGCGTGTGTGGGTGTGTGTGTGTGTGAGGGTGCGTGGGTGTATGCGGTGTGAGAGCGTGTGAAGGTGTGGTGTGAGTTGTGGGGGTTGGATGTGGTGATAGTGGTTCTTTCGCATACGTGGGTCGCCAGAGTCTAGTTATTTCACTTGCTTTTTCCCATATCCGTTATTATCTCATGTTACGCGTACATTACAGTTATTTGTGCTGGAGTAGCAGGTATTCTTCTCTCGATCCCATGGGCTGCAACTAGTGAGGGGCAAAAATATTATCTCGCTAGGTACGTGACCTGCTATGCCACTTCTTTGTTGTTCAACGAAGAAGCGCTTCATTACAACTGACAAATCTTTTTTCGAATTCGTTTTATTAATTCAAATGTTTTAGGTATAGCAACATTAAGGGGTTATATTTTTCAATCATTAACTTTTAGTGTACTTACACCTTTATTTGAACAACATTTTTTTAAAAAAAAAAGTTTTACAATTGGATTTTTAATAGGTGTCACAACAACATGCCTACTAAGGTGCTGATGAACGCTGTTAATTTTTAAAAATGTTACATAAATATAAAACAATAACAATACAAGCAACGATATATCACACCATCCATTTGCTCTAAATTATTTCAATAGAGTGACTAAATTATTAAACTCTGTATCGCCTCAGTTCTTCCTGACGAGTTTGGCTCTCAGAAATGAAAGAAAGTTCATATACCATTATTTATGAAACTTACCCAAATAATCTTTAAATTTTCTCTATTCCACTCTAGTTGATTTTTGATTCTGATTTTCTAGTGGATTTTGATTGATTTTATTGTCTATTCCAAGACTCTAAATAAAGAATATTTTATATTGTGCAAAATATGCCTGAATACATTAAAAATCAAAAACCACCTTATGCACAATAATTTTTTGACAAAAAAGAAACGATTTTAATTTCGTATAAGCTCCTCTAGTTGAAATAATAGAAGCAATAGCTGCCGTCAGTTTGACATATTTCATTTCCACAAAACAGTCTCGGTAAAACTTCTAAAAGTTTGATATTGAATCAATTTTTAGACTATAACAGCTGTGCTTCTATAAGATCTTTAAACAGTTACAACCGAAAATTTCAATCCTAATGACAGCTATAACTTCTATAACCTTTTTTCGTGTTGTGTTGGGTTTCTCAAACGGGATCCCGGCGGTAAATTTTCATCCTGTTTTCCCGGGATTTCATCCCGGGATCCCGGGTATCCCGCTAATTTTTATTAACATATTTTTTCTACTTTTTTCAAAGATATTAAAAATTTTCTCACTTGAAAATCGAGTAGTTTTTAATTCTTTTCCCCTCTGTAGTAATTAATTTCGTTCAAAATTAGGAAAATGTTTTTTGACACATATGGTATCATGATTTTTTGTATGGTTTTTTTTGACACATATGAACACAACAAATTAAAACCAATAAAACTTAAAATAGGTAGATATTTCTGAGAAATCTACCTAAAACTTCCGCTTCATTTCTCTTAATTTATGTTTAATGGTTCTCTTATGAAGGCGATTAATAGAGAAACGAGACATGTTTATAATGTGATTTGCAATGTCGTCTGGATTTATTTTATTGTTAGCACGAGTAACTGAGTTCGAGCCATCCAGCTTCCGAAGAAGATTCAAAGCTGCCCAACTAGAATGGGAAAAATCAATGTTTTCAACAGCGTTAATCCACTTTTGTTTCCTCGCGGTGTCCAGTGAGTATATTAAGTCATCAACCACGTGTGCTTCACCACTACTAAGGTGTTCCTCAAATAATAAATATATCGCGCTCTCTACTCCAACCAGGGATGTATTCTTCACCGGAAGTCTCTTGGGATGCATTTCTTTGCAGTTAAAATGGTGGTTCCTACGAACCTATCGTAATTTTTAGGAATGGGTTGGATCTAGTGAATCACTGCATCCAACTCCGACCCATATTTAGCCCACCCAGTTTTGTTAAAATTGCATCTAGCTTGAGGAGTAGCGTTTACGTGTGGGATTTGGATACCTACCTCAAAAATTACTGAACGATGTTGAGAGCGTGGCAAACCTGGTAGGACAGCAATAGATATTGGAATAGGGTTACGTTGTTCGTTTTTTTGTGGAAAAACAGAGGTCGGGATTGTAATAACTTGGTCATCTAGCAGATCTAAAGGTTTTCATGTCTTTCGTATCATATACCAGGCACATGTTGTCGATTGGTCCCTTCAGTTAGTTGTATGCCATTGGGATTATTTGAGTAGGACCACTGATTGTGATGGCTATTAAAGTCACCAACCTATATTGCTGGGTGGTGAAATAATGGTAGAGTATCAGCTGGCCACGCTGTATTTAGGGGCATGTTTACGGGGGCAATCTTCGTGATCGATATATCAACAACAATAAGATGTATATCGTTTTCCGTCTAGTGTAAGCAAATGGGTGCAGTTCATGATTTCTGACTTAATATACGTGCCAGATCCATACGTTTGATGGTAAATAACACTAATTAGTTTATAACCAACAATTTTTCCTCTAGAGGTAAGTTCATCTTCATCTGTTGCATGCGTTTCCTGCCAGAATTACAACGTTGATATCGAAATAATAGCTTTAATACTCTTTCTAAACGTTCAGTTTTTGACTTGCTAATGCTTTCAATGTTCAATTGCAAAATACGGACTGAGGGTCCAATATTTTTTGTCTTATGGTGCTGAGAAGTACCGTTGTTATTGTGATTTTGGTTTGATTGTATCACAGAACATGTATCATATGACGTTAAAAACATCACAAAAGAATTGGTAATTTTTGAAGCAACTAAGCAGAGTACAAATAATTTAGATTATACAATTCACTAATGACTATCAAACCAACATCAATTGAATCGGAAAGAGCTTTTTTTGCGGCAGGACGTTTCCTCACGAAAATTCGGACAAAGTTGAGTGATGGCGCCATTGACAACCTAGTTTTTTGAAAAATTATTTAAAAATTAGTATTATGAATTTATTTTCGTTTTGTTTTTATGTATTATTTTATATTTAATTTTTGAAGTTTTTCTAATTAAAAATGATGGAAATTTAAAAATCAATAGCACATGTTTTGTGCTGTTTTAATTTTACATATTTTTCTACTACCTAATTAGAAAAATCTAGCTTTTAGCGTTTCCCAGGATTTCCCGGGATCCCGGGAATTTAACATTTTTTGTCCCGGCTTCCCGGGATTTGAATTTGCCACGGGAAATGAGAAACCGTAGTGTTGTGTAGATAAGTTTCAGTAACGCTTCTAATATTAAATATAGAAGTATTTTAGAAGCTTTCACTCCGGTGGTGGGGGGAACTTCTCCCTGGAAGTTCTATCAAAACTTTATAGAAGTAAAATATAACTAACTTCCACTTAGAAGCTTTAGCGAAGTCTTAAGCTGGTATAAATCAAAATTGAGAAGTAAGTTTGCTGATTGGGCTGTGAACAAGTATTTGTAAAAAGTAAACAGATGTTGCTAGAAAATCGTATTTTGGCACATTATAATCCTCAATTACCTGTTGTTGTCCATTGTGATGCGAGTTCGTATGGTGTGGGAGCTGTACTCAACTTATTATTGGATCTGATCATCTCGTTTTATATGCTTCTAGTACCTTATCCAATGCTGAGAAAAACTACTCTCAATTACATTCAATTACACTCAATTACACAAGCACTAGTTATAATATTTGGAATTAAGAAATTCCGTAAATATATTTACGGACATAAATTACTTCGGTCTGAAAGTCCTAAGCATTACATTCATGAGCCAAAAGTGAAATTCTTACCCCCACTTTTTTGGCATTTCTCGACGTTTTAGGACCTACTGATTCTAAAAAAGCAAAAAAAAATGTACGTCTGTCTGCCGTCCGTCCGGCCGGCCGTCATTACCTACGCTGCAGGGAAAACCGCTGTAGGGATTTCAAAAATTTTTTTCTAAAAATAGGTATACTCAAGGGACAGGTCCGAAAGGACGCTGTGTTCGATAACTGTACCGGAAGTGTGTCAAAAAATCATTAAGTGTGTCAAAAACAGCAAATTTTCATATTTTTGGCTTAAAAAACGTTCATTTTAAGTGATTACGAGTAGAAACATTGAATTTGGAGAAATCTTGACGGTAAGGATTGGTATGTGAGATCAAAAACTAGATTATTGCATTATAAGTTTGTCATAAAAATGTTGTCAAGTGTGTCAAAAGAAAAATTTTTATTTATTTTTTTACGCAATTTTATGAAAAAAAATAAAATTAATTATTTGTTTGAAATGAATTTTTATTATTATTATTGAGAATTATGGCATTATAAGTTTGTCAAAAAAATGTTGTCAAGTGTGTCAAAAGAAAAATTTTTATTTATTTTTTTTACCCAATTATTCGGAAAAAAATTAAATTAATTATTTGTTTGTATTTTTTTATTATTAATTATTATTAAGAATTATGGCATTATCAGTTTGTCAAAAAAATGTTGTCAAGTGTGTCAAAAGAAAAATTTTTATATATTTTTTTACCCAATTTTTTGGCAAAAAATAAAATAAAAAATTTTTATGACATGGAATTTTATTATTATTATAGAGAATTATGGCAATATAAGTTTGTCAAAAAAATAATGCTAAGTGTGTCAAAAAATGATTTCATTTATTTTTTTAGCCAAGTTTTTGGAAAAAAAATGTAGCTGTTTTTATGACGTAAATGTAATTGAACATGAATTTGGACATGGACATTTTTGAATTTGTCATAGTTTTTGAAACATTTTTGGAATTTTGGAAAAAGTTTGTATTTTTGATTTTGTAATAATTTTTACAATATTTCTAGAATTTTGGAAAAAGTGTTAATTTTTGTTTTTGTTATAATTTTTGCAATATTTTTAAAATTTTGGAAAAAGTTTAAATTTTTGAATTTTTGAGAATTTTTGGAGTATTATTAAAATTTAGAAAAAGTTTAAATTTTTAATTTTATTCTAATTTTTAGAATATTTTTAGAAAAAAATAGAATTTTTGAATTTTATGTATATTTTAAGAATTTTGAAAAAAGTTTCAATTTTTGATTTTGTAAGAATTTTTGGAATATTTTTAGAATTTTGAAAAAATTTTAAATTTTTGATTATATTATAATTTTTATAACTTTGGAAAAAGTTTCAATTTTTGATTTTGTTATAATTTATGCAATATGTTTAGAGTTTTTGAAAAAGTTTTAATCTTTGATTTTTACCGCATTCACAGCGACATAGCAAATTAGTAGATGTAATTTAAATCTGTGCTGTAAACACTTTTTATTTTAAAATCTTGTAACTAATTTGGTATCTAGGCTTACTACAATTACAAACGATTCAAATACTTACGATTCAAATTACAATCTACGTTTTAAACTCATATTAAATATACCAAGATGCAAATTATAATTTACTATCTACTAATTTGCTATATTTCGCTGTGAATGCGGTATTTGTAATAATTTTTGAAATATTTTTAGAATTTTGTTTGAAAAAAGTTTGAATTTTGGATTTTATTTAATTTTTACAATATTTTTGGAATTTTGAAAGAAATATGAATTTGTGATTTTGAAATATTTTCTCGAAACGCTAAATGGAGAGGTTTTGAGTAGTTTGCTGATTGTATAATCTTTTCACTAAATTATGTTAATTTATGATCTGTTATAATTTTCCAACAACGTATTGATGTTTCGTGTTAGTTTTGTAATACGTATCTAAATAGAGATAAAAAATACATGTACTTTAACAAAAAGTTATGTTTGATATACATCGCTGCCCAAAACTAACAGCCATGTCCTCATAAAAGTTTTTTGCCGAAAACTATATCAAAATCCTTAACCCAGACCGAAGTCTTGATATCTCAGAACTGTGAGAACTGTTTCTGCCCCTCCATATTTTAAAATTATAACGGATCACCAACCATTACGAGAAATCTTTAATCCAAAAAACGGCACTCCATCCGTAGCAGCGGCGAGATTACAGCGATGGGCAGTATTTCTAAGCCAATATGATTGCCAGATTGAATTTAGAGCAGCATAAAAACTAGCTCATGAGACGGGCGTCGAAAGTTTTATAAAATATTTTAATTTTTGAACAAGTGAGTTGCCATTAAATAGATATCAAATTCAGAAAGCAACTGAACAAGATGTAATTTTAGTTCGTCTACAAAAGGTCTTAAAGCAGGGATTCAGAAACTGTAATTCAGTTCTAAAGTATTACAAAAACAATTGCGCATTATTTTCATTAGATGATAATTGTATTTTTTACGGTGGCAGAATTGTTATTCCAAAGTCTTTACGGGTTGAGATACTAAAACTGTTGCGTTCTGCACACACAGGGATGGTGAGAATGAAATCTTTAGCTCGAGAAAAAGTTTGGTGAAAAGGTATTGATCGGGACATTGAAGTATATGTCAAAGAGTATCGTCCGTGCAATACCCCTAACAAACCACCTGAAAAATGTTTAGTTCCTTGGCCAGAAACAAAACCAATGTATGAAAGGATCCACTAGGATTTTTTGGATTTTGATAATCAAAAGTTATTGGTAGTGGTTGACACGTATACTAAATTTTTGACTGTCATAATCATGCACAGTATTTCGGCGAAAGTAGTGATATAGAAGCTGTGCAAACATTTTTCGAACTGGGGATTACCAGTAGAGATAGTTACGGATAATGGGCCAACATTTAACTCAGCGGTTTTCTAGCTTTTGTAAGTTGGATACCTTATAAATAAAACTTACAACTCGGATTTATTTAACACAATTTATTTTATATCTTTATTGACCGATGGTATGAGTTCAATTAACAATTTTATATATTTTCCAGCAACGCATTGTTGTTTTATGTTAGTTTTGTATAAAAAAATTTTTAAACAGAGATAAAATACTTGTACTTTTACAAAGAGTTTTATGTTTGATAAACATCGCTACCCAAAACAATGTCCTCATAAAAGTTTTTTGCCGAAAACTATATTAAAATTCTTGACCCATACCGAAGTCTTGATATCTCAGAGCTATGAGTATTCCAATAGGTTTAAATATATTCCAATTAGTTGGGACGAGCTGAACTTGGATTTACTCATATTTAATGTCCAATTTCATGTTCAATTATATTAGTTCGTGTCATCCAAACAATTACTTTTTCTACTTCAAGTTACGAGAATGTCATTTTGATATATAGTAAAACCTATGTGCAAGGGAAACTTTTTCTAAGTAGTGACTGAGAATGTTTTTCTAGCTAGTGACTGAAAGTAAATAAGTTTCGGTGGTCGCCTACAGGTGGTGGTCATTTAAAGGATTGAATATTTGATTGAATATTTGAGATTGAATTTGATTTACTGTTTCTGTTGTTGTTTCGGTTGCTGTGTTTATTTCTGTCAATATCGCAGTATTTTGAAGGGATTGAATATTTTGAATATTTTGATCGAATCGAATCGAAACTAATCATTATATCAAATGTGTGTAATTAATTAATTAAACTAATAATGAGTGTGTTTTTTTCTATATCGGAGAAATCGGAGCGATAAAATAAAATTTGTATGAGATATATCGTATAATTTTTTCCTCCGATAATTAATTAACTGTCAGATATAAAATATATTCTCTGAGTTCTTTCCGCCAAAAAAAAATAAAATAAATAAATAAATTTTATTAAAAAATGTATTTATATTTGTTTTTAATCGAAACTTTACCCACAACTTTTTAAATTTATACTTTAAACGATGACTTCCAGTCGGTAAAAAAAATATCTGTAATATCTGTAAAAGTTTTTAAAGAAAATATATGATCTGAAGGATCAAATAAAAATATATGATATGATCCGAGAATGAAAAAAAACACGGAACAGAATACAAAACACAGATAATTTTTTGACGTTTAAGTGTAAAATTAAATTTATATTTTCGAACTACTATTCGAAATAAATTTATACTTTCGAACTATTTTCATTATTCATATTGTCTTCCATCTGTAGGCGAACACAATAATAAGATTATTTTACATTGGTAAAAATGCTATATATTATTATTTTTTTTTACACTGTCAAATTTACCTATGTCATTTTGTAAGTTTTTAGTAGATGAATTTGTAAATATTATCATTTATATTTACAAGCGTAGAAAAAATAGCGTTCTCTACGCCTGGTAAAAACGTTTTTGCGTTCCTGAACTTCTTATTCCACAAACCGTCCAGTCACACAAAAAGAACATCGAACATCGGATTATTTACTAATATCAGCAATAGTGCAATTTACATCACCGACATAAATTAAAGCAAATCCTCGTCGCGTTTGGAACTATAAACGCGCTGACTGGGAGGGACTGAGAAACTTTTATGATGAAACACCTTGGAAAACTATTTGTTGTGTCGATCAAGATCCTAGCACATCGGCAATAAGAATCTCTGAAATCATAAAAGACGGAATGCGGCGGTTTATTCCAAATCGATTAATCACTCCAAAAACTGAGCCTTGGTTCACGCGGGATGTTGATGAGGCAGTGAGGAATAAACGCAAAGCATTTAAGACGTATAACGCTAATAAAACACATGAAACCCATAGCGCCTATAAGAAAGCCAGAAATATTAGTAAATTCAAAATAGACTTGGACAAAGACGCGTTTATCCTGAAGAAAGCAAAGAAATTCGCCAAACACCCATCTGGCTCACGTAGTTTCTTTCAGGCAGTTAAATCAGTTCAGAGCAATTTTACTCGATCCTCTATTCAATTCCAATCTTAGTTCTGAATGACATTCCCGTGAGCGACTCGAAAGAGAAGGCGGATCTTTTGGGTCGTATTTTCGCAGAAAACTCAAACATAGTTGAACCCCCCCATTCTCCTACACCCATTCACCCAGTTGTAACAAAAATGAAACCAGTTATTTTTCGATGCAATATTGTACGGAAAATGCTTCTTTCTATCAATATCAACAAATCTGCTGGACATGACGGTATTCCACTTTTCATTCTTAAAAACTTTGCCGGGCAACTAGCTCCAATTTTAACAAAAATTTTCTATTATTCTTATAAAACCGGAATATTTCCCGATTCTTGGAAGCTGGCCAGCGTTCAACCCATATCAAAGAAAGGCAGTAAGATAGACCCTAACAATTATAGACCAATTGCAATTCTGTCGGTTTTGGCTAAAATATTTGAAAATTATGTTAACTACAATTTGATAGATTATTTGGAAATGGAAAAATTTGGAATTATTGATGATAAACAGTATGGTATTTCGTAGAAGTCATGCAACAGGTGATCTGTTAGCCTACGTATCCCATCTCTGGAACAAATTGCTGGAAAACCATGGTGAAACATTCAGTATTTCACTTGACATTTCTAAAGCATTTGATAAAGTGTGGTATAAAAATCTCATAGCTAAATTAAAATCTTATGGCATAGACCATGGATTCATAGTTTTCTTACAGGTCGCCAATTTCATGTTAATTTAGATGGTATCACATCCAATATTTTCACAACCAATGCTGGGGTTCCCCAAGGTTTGACACTCTCACCAACCTTGTTTCTTCTATACATTAATGACTTACTTATTTCCACAGTGCACCCAATCCATAGTTTTGCTGATGACAGCACATTGCATGCATCACATGCATCTCCTAAATTTCGATCTCATACCGCAGTTACCACTGATAGAGAGATGCTAATTGATTCTATCAACAAAGAGCTGGAGCGTATAATGGAATGGGGTGATCGTAATCTTGTTTCATTTAATCCAACCAAAACCAAACTATGCCGTCTTTCACGAATAGAGCGACATAAAAATTTCCCTATTAAAATAAACCATTAGTGCAGTAACCAAACGTTTTCGGTGTTGAATTCTTTGAACCTTGACCAATTAACTTGAAATTTGCTGAATAGTTAAAGAATGACTAAAAAATCAAAGGTGAAATAGCGATGATTTGCGCTTTTTCCCTGTGGGTAGATGCCACCCCTTCTCGGAGGTGGAATTTCTTTCACTCAAAATAACCCTGAAAATAGATAAAGCGACACATTTTAAGTCAAAATATTCTACACCATTTTTATCCATAGAGCGATATTTTTCGAGTTATTCGCAATTAAAAACTTGCATTTTTCGATCAAATAAGCATGTTTTTTGACGGTTTTTCACACATAACTCAAGAACTTAGAGTTCCATCAAAAAAGTTAAAATGAACAAAAATCAAGTTTAAAACGAAAAAGAGATTGGTTTTAATATGAGTTTTGTAAGTCCAAAGCGAAGGAAGTTATAGCTCATTGAAGAGAATTATGTTTTTTTAACAACTTGGCTCGAAGTATTCAACGTTAAAAAATGGAAAGCGTTGAATTTTTCCGACAAAACTTCTAAAATATTTTTATAATGCTCACCAATACCTTTAAAATAAGTACTAGTTAAATTCGTGTCCCTTAAAACTAAGCGAGTTACGATACAAAAACGTTGAGCAACTCGAATTAAAAAAAAATAATCAGCGTTAAAATCTCAGCTATTCCCAACAAAATCCATATTCTTCGTTATCCTTTTACAGATAACTGTATTTTAGTATTAGTCATGAGATCCAAAAGTTAAGCTGCATTAGAATACGTAGTTTTTGAAAAAAAGTATGATGATAATGAAAAATCTATATTTCAAATTGCTTAAAAACGTACCATCTCTTCAAAATAACTCTAAAACTAAATAAGATACGTAACAAGTATTCAGCACGTAAATGTTTGTGTTTTTTAACAAAAAATTGGGTTTTATTTTGTTATCTGTGGGATAAAAAATACCGAAGATGTAACTGTTTCAAGTTTGCATTATAGTGCTCCGACCTGCTCATTATAGTGCTCGAACCTCTCAACCCGTATCCAGTTAAAGATGAAAGGTTTGAACAAGTTGGAATTACTACCGTATTATGACTTTTGAAAGTATCTATATATTGGTTTTTTAATGGACGTTGTACCTTTAAAATTGAAAGTGATATGTTACAAAAACCATTTGCATTTTTTTAGTGCAAAAACACTGGTTTTTCGACATCATTTGTGTTTGTTAGTGTTTGTGTGCGTGCATACACACACAAATCTATTTGAAATATGTAGTGTGTGACTGTATAGTCAGCATATTTTCGAAATCAAAGCAGGAAGTACGTGATGTGCAACAGAACAGTTACTTAAAATAATATTTGGTAACTGTAAAAATGGATGCGGTGCCTCTTGTGGTTGCCGAAGACTCGGTTTATTTTGTAACTCAACATGTGGGACATGCTGCGGTGACAACTGTCAGAATTGTCCTCCAATTGACCGATCGGAAGAAAACGATAGTGATTGTAGCTCTGATGATGAAAATTTTCTAAAAAACCGTGTTTAAAAAATCGCGGTTTTCTGTTTTTATTTTTGAGTTCAAATTCAGTTTATTACAAAATAAATTATTAAAATTAAAAAAATTCTATAAACATTTCAAATTAAAACTTTCATGTTTAAAATTAATAAAGATTTCAGTTCAGCTTTACTTCATTGCCATGGTGCCATAAGGAAAAACAGTATTAAATATATTGTAAACTTGAGAACCTTTGAAAAATTTAAAACGTATTTACGAGTTATTAATATTAATTCGGTGGAATTTCAAAACTACCAAACTATTTAACCGAGTTCTAACTTTTCGACTAAAATTGGATACAACGGAAAATATCCGCTTAGGTTCGGATGATGGTGGGCGAATCATTAGAATTGCATCATACAGCTTCTGCAAAATTATAGTTCTTTGACTATTTTTTTAAAATAATAACAATTCTTTTCAAAGCGCCAATAACATAAATCCTCAATTAATGTGAAATTTATTCCAGTAAGCAGATGTGTTCAAAGGTCTCAAAGCCCTCTATTGGTTTTTACGTAAGCGTAACAAGTTTTTGTAGCTTTGGGTACATTGAATTGCATCAACGTCTCACATCCAAATTTAAACTACCTTCATTACCAACTTTTGTTTTGTTGTAAGATATTATTTCAGATTGTAAATCACTAAAAATACTAACTATAGCATGCACGTTATCTAAAATCTATACTATTGTATTGTTTTTTCTTTCTATAAAATTGTTTCGTTCCTGATGTCTTCCAAAAAAGAAAAGTTTTCGCCGTTATTGGCAGTATTAATTAAAATATTAATAAAAGTAATATTTTTTTGTTTTCGAAAAAAATTTTCGAAACCGAATCGCGGTTTGGTAAGTCTGTTTTCTGTTATAGTTTTTTGGTTTCAAACCCTTCCGTTTTAGGTTTCGTTTAACCAAACCGTGAAACTCTACTAGTGATGTCTAGCTTTAAAACAAATGTTATTTTCTCATAATAATATTTTTAGAATATTATCGTTTACTTTTTTTATTTCTCTAAGGCATAGGGATGGTTTTTTAAAGGTGAAAAGTTGGGATACATCCTAAACTATGTTCGAGAACATAAAAGAAGATTTATTCTACATAGCTAAATATGAAGGGAATCGAAAAAATGAGTATATCTACATTTTTTCTATATTTTCACGTAGGGGGGTTTTCACCCCTTAAACACAAGAAGCGCAAGTCGGGCTTATGTCACCTTTGAAGTTAAGAGTAAGATGAGTTTAATTCCCAATTTTCATGAAAATCGATGGAGGTTCAAAAAATTCAGAAGTTTGGGTCTTTTTTCATGTTCAGTTACTGTACTACATTAGGAATTGCGTGAGGTTGAATCAGTTAGACTTCCTGGAGTGGATATTCAAAATAACCTGAAATGGAATAAACATGTGTTCAACCTTGCTAAATCTGCAGAGCAAAAATTAGGATTCTTGAGTCGATGTAAAAAGTATTTCAATCCCGAGCAAATTTTGCTGATCTTCAAGGCCTTTATTCGTCCATGTATGGAGTACTGCTGTCATGTTTGGGGAGGTGCTTGTCAGTCAACAATAAAATATATAGACTCTGTACAGAGGAAAGCAATACGGTTGATTGATAATACCGAACTAACGGACCAGCTTGATTCACTTCAGCACAGAAGAAATGTGGCTGACTTGGCAATCTACTATAAATATAACTTTAGCGAATTCTCCTCTAAGGAAATTCAAAATATCCTTCCATCGTGTGCGCAGTATAATCGACAAACAAGAGCTGCCGAGTTATCCCATCCATTTGGTGTACAAATACCTCGTTGTAGAACTGTGTCCTTCCAGAACGACTATTTTAATAGAGTGGCCAAACTATGGAACTCAATGCCTTCCTCTGTATTTCCCGATGAATTTTCCCCTCAGGCATTTAAAGAAAATGTCCATCTTTATTTAAAACAATTAGTATAGTTATCCCTGTATCCCCATTCCTTCCATTTTCCTCATCTCCTTCCTTTATAGTTGACATGGTATCTTCGGATATTCAAAGAGTGTGAAATAATGAATATTTAGGAGGTAGTGTGCTAAACATGTCTAACTAATTAATAAACAAACAAAAAAAGAGATTTTCACCACTTGTATAAAAATCTACTATTTATGTATCAACTGTTTTTAGTCCAAAATGTTACCCATTACGCATTATGTTTGTCAAACAATTTGGGTTGTGACGGATGGTCGGCAGACGGACATTTTTTTGCTTATTTACAATCCTTCCTAAAACGTCGAGAAATGCCAATAAAATGGGGTTATGATTTTGGCATTTTATTCATGATTGTAATATTTAATAGGTCTTTCAGACTGCAGTAATGTTTTAATTTAAATTACAACTTTATCGGAATTAACTACAATTTAAATCACAATTAAATTATTAAACTTAAAAAAAATTTTGTATTGTTGATTAAAATAAAAAGCAGCTTGTTAAAATAAATTAAAATAATTTTTAAATGTGTACCTATTTTAATGACCGCTTGATTGAAAAGCAAAGCACAAAAAATACCACAAATTGAATATAATTAATTAAATTTATATTGAATTTTTCTAACACTTAATTGACAAGTTTTTTATGTTACATATATTAATTTCTGTTGGGCGATCTGTTACTTGCTTTCTATTTCAATTAAATTTATGTTGAGTAATGGTTTTGATGGAACTTATTTGGTTAATTTTAGGTAGATTTCATATAAAAATCTACCTATTGCAATGGGCTTCATCTCGGAATTTCGGAAAAATTTTGATGCCAAACGACTATTTGTGATGAGCGGAGATGGAAAAACAAAAAAAAAAAAAATTATATATATATATATATATATATATATATATATATATATATATATATATATATATATATATATATATATATATATATATATATATATATATATATAACGATATGAGGTATAACGGAATTTAGCGGCACTCTCACGGTCGCATTTTTTGACCTACACCAAAATAATTTTCTGTGTATGTTTCAGCAAATAATGTCTTGGACAAGTTCGTGAACTGGCCATATCCGGGTACCGGTTAAGCGGCTAGAGCCTAAAAAGTCGAATAATCTAGGGCGCTATAACTTCCGTTTGAATAATAATATTTTAATAAAATTTAAAAATATTGAATATTTGAACCTTTTTTTATCATTTTTATCCAGATGACCACTTTGGCGTTTCAGGTTCCTCAAAAATCAGCTGTTTTAAAAATTTACTAAACTTTGCTGCCCTTGATCTAGCTGAAATGGCCAAGCTCATAGTTGAAAACTTTTTTTCACGTACTTAAAATATAAATCTTTCCAAAATTTTCAAAAATAATAGTTTAAGTCTAACGGTTGAGACTCTACGGCTGTTGAAATAAAAACAAACGCAAAAGGCAATGCTTTCATCATGTTTCAGTTTATGTTATTTAAATTCATCTTAGCTTTTAAACATATTTTTCAACTATAGCCTCGAAAAATTTCAGCTTTCTAACCCAAAAGGTTTCATTTTTATAAGCATTATAATGCAACCCTTACAAGAAAAATATCAACCCATTTAATACCATAGAAAAATTATCAAAATCTCTTTTGTTTTTATTTTTTTTACTAAGTAACCGTTTGAAAAAAGATTAAATAAGAACAAAAAAACACAACAACAAAAGATGATTTTGAAATAAAATTGTTTGATAATGTTTGATTATATTATGTGTGATGGTATAATTGTAGTTGTGACGTAGTTCATTTGATCTTTGGTGGATTTAATATGTTATTAAAAGTAGTTTAAACCAACTTAAATAAAACTGTTCCGAAATTGTATTGATGAAGTTAGTTCGGATAATGTATTTAATTTGGTTCGATAATTTTTTTGAATTATTCTGTTTCTACTTATATTTTTTATTTAAACTAATCTGACTTATCTAATTTTATTTGGACAAAAAACCGTCTGACCCCGAAATCTACCTATTTCTAGCGGATATACCTGCCGCTGGGATTTTTTTTAATTTAATTCTGTTTCATTTATTATTTGGATTGATTTCATCTGCATATTCTTAACAGTGTTTGTTTTTAAACCATCTCGTTTTATTTATAAATTTGTAGTTTTGCTATTTTAAGAAAGGTGGCGCTAACTAAATTTGGTTGATGTATTGAATAAGTAAAGCTTAGAACATAAAATTTACTACTTCAGTTGTTTACAAACAAACATAGTTTTCTATGAATTTGTTTTGAATTATTGTAGACGTCATGTATTAAAAATTTAAGAATTTACCGATAAATCTGGAAAATTATTTGTTGGTTTATTATTTTTTTATTATGTCATAATTCGATGGAAAACACGCAAGCCATCTAAATCATAATTATCGTTCGTGTAATTACGTTAATGTATGTACTAGGTAGATAAAAAATTATATTTGTGTAATCTGATAAGTTTACGAAAAAAATGTGTCACTGAACAAGTAATGTTAAAAGAGTTTATGTTTTAATTAAGCAGAACAAAATTTGAGACTTGAATTTTGTGGAACTTGTGATGCCATACATTTGGAATAATATCCCAATCGATATTCGACGTTGTGACATTCGACATCATTTGAATTTATTATTTGACCACTTTCGTTTGTCATTTGAGATTTGAGGTTGAGGTTCTGATCAGGACAATTGCTTGTAGGCATTTGACTAGGACCTCGCACATATAGTCTCGCAGGTCGCAATTTTATTTTATTCAAAATTATAACATGTTACATATAACAACAATCAACATATACGTTTTGTAATTTTCTGTATTGACACTTTTTTTTAAATCGAATGACAGAGTACATATGCCCGAATATGCTGTACTGTACAATGAAGATTTTGTACAAGAATGTACAATAAAGGTACATATGTGTGGTCATCCGAGTATATACATTATGGACTATGGTGTATATTGTATGTAGTATTATGGTGGCGTGAGACACATTTTATTTTTTATCTGATCAGAAGCCGAAAATAAAATAAAAAATCGTTATAAAAATGAATTTATACGAAATTGACAAAGCATTATGACAATTATTTTAGTTCAAGATTTTATTCAGATTTTTATTTATACGCCATTATGTAGTTTAGAATTATAAACCACAAGAACTAAATATATGCAATTCAATTGCGTAACAAAGTCTTTAGGGTATCCAAATTACTCGACTTTGTAAGTACCCGGATAGTCGAGTATTTAATTTCTGAAATACCTGGGTTACCTGGGTACCCGGGTATTTGAAAAGGTAATAAAATAAATCTAGAAAAGTATGGTGGTATGGTGGGGGTGCAGCCTTGTAGGGTCAATATATTTATGTTTCTTTTGTTAATTAGCTCTTACGAAGCCACTTTAAACAAATTAAAGATAGTTCAATGCAAAAATTGGTGAAGGACCAGGACAGAGACTAGAGCATTCAATACCAATATTTTTTACACAATCAATATCGACAATACTGTTATTACGATTGTTTAAAAACGGTATTGAATGTCCTCACTTTTATAACACAACCAAAAGAAAATGCCATAACCTCTTAAAATATGTTTTTGTTTCATGTAAAAAAGCTATTCAAGAATTTCACCAATGGCCAATGGTCAATAGCAACAGTTCCAATTTCTTGAGATCGGTAAATTAAAGACATTTTATCATTCTATTATTCTATTTTTCATACAAGTTTGAGCTACCGTTAGCAGGCTCTGGGTGGAAAAAAATTCTCTTTAACGATAATTCCACACGCATCTCCATGATCATTTTTACCATTCCGTTCAATATCCCAAACAACACATTATGTATTACTTACAATATCAGCCATACAGGTACAAGATTTTGGTTAAAAAGATTAAAATTTAGCTTATCCCAAACGCTGTACACTCGGCATGAATTGCACGAATTTACTTTTGTTCATTTTACTTAAATTCAAGCTTAATTGTCTCTTAATTACTTGTTGAAAATTAACATTTTATAGTCGATCAAATTACCCGGGTAGTTAATCGAAATACCTGGGTAGTCGAGTATGTTGAAAAAGCCAAAATACCAAAATATATATATATATATATATATATATATATATATATATATATATATATATATATATATATATATATATATATATATATATATATATATATATATATATATATATATATATATATATATATATATATATATATATGGTAAGGATATATATATGGAATAGTTTGCCGGAACACTTAGTCTCAGGTGGCTTCAACCCACAGATGTTTAAAAAAAAGCGTTAATCTACACCTCAGAACGCCAGTTGTTGTGGGACCCAGGTCTAGACCTAGGTCTTAAAAGGTATTTATGTGTTGTTGTGACACATATTCTAAACCCTATTACACAACACATTTTATTAAAAAAAAAAAAAAAAAAAAAAATATATATATATATATATATATATATATATATATATATATATATATATATATATATATATATATATATATATATATATATATATAGTTATGTTTCATGAATAAATAAATTCTAAAAAAAATGATTTATTTAATACAATTTATTTAATACATGTTACATTACAGAGTTTAAAAATTAGACTAACTATAAAAACTAAATTTTATAAATCTAAAGGTACAAAACAACCACTCAGCATATTCTATTATAATATGTTTTATGATATTTGATTCTTCTATCATGTTGTTACATGTTATGTCTGGTTGATAACATTCCATCATATTTCTAGTTATGCTATTTTGCATTGATAGCACTTTTCGTGAGAAAGCAGTTTTGTTATATGACTTGATGATACTATGGGATTATAACTCCTCCCTGGGGTGATGAAAAGTCGTCCTCGACTTTTGTTACTATGCCGGCTTTCCTTAATAGGTCATTGTATGCTACTTTGGTATTTTCCAGGTTAATTGGATTTTGCACTGTTTTTGTTATCGAGCATTTACACAGGCACATATACGATAGTACAACGATTACACATATGGATGATAATGATAAACCTCCTGAAAGTGTCCATATCCAATTTTCGTGATGATATTGCTTCAAAAAAACTTGTCGTAGCAGCTTCCTGTTTTGAATGGTATCCTGTTCGATTGCTGTTATGTTCTGAACAATTTTCATTTTCCTTACTATTTGAATACTGTGAAGTGCTCCCTGGATTTCCTCATTCTCGGTTTGAATTTCATAAGCTTGAAATTCTTTGTTGTTTATCGTGGCTGTACAATTATTGATTGTTATTAAAAAATTTCCTGTTAAATTTCTGTCATCTGGTCCACAATTAGTAACTATTTCGACGTTCTTTCCATTATTTATTAGTATTTTACCCTCAGATATCCATTGTATTGCTGTGTTGATCTCCCATGTTACTTTGCAGCTGCCTTGATTTCCAAAGACTAGTGGTTTTATGCATTCATCCTTAAATTCTTTTAGATCTGTATGTTTTTGGACAAAATTGTTGTAGTTGATGGTGGTGTATAGTTTCTGTCTGTTTTTGATGAGGTATTGTGGGTAACTTTCGATAATGCTGTTGTTTACAACTAGTGGAGTAAGTCTTATTGTTGTTGATGTAAAATTTTCCAATTTTGGTACCTCTAATATGTATAATAGTGTTTCCTCACATATAGCAATTTTGGGTGTTACAAATTTTAAAGCTTCGTCTGGAATTGTTATATTTACTCCTTGTTCAGTCAAAAGATTTTTTAGAACAATGATTTCTTTTAACGAAAGAACTTTGTTGCTTGGCAGTGCTATTTTGGTTCTTACTATTGCATCTTGGATGTCCTCAATAATTGCATCGATGGTTTCAATTTGCATAATTGCTGTCATAATTTCTAACTCGCTCAGAACTATTTTATTGGTTATCGATGTGTTGGTTAAGACTGCATTTATTGTTTTTGTTAGTAGCTGAATTCTTTTGTTGATCTGCTCGTTGACTTGGTATTGCTGGTTGTTTTCATTTATTAGACCATTCATTGTAGCGTTGATTAACCTTAAGTCGTCTGCATCTGGGCTTCCAGCTAACCATTTCCATCCTGATCCCAATGCATCCCATCTTCGTTGTCGGAGACGTTTTGGTGGTTTTATTTGTAGTAAGTTGTTATGTAACCTTTTACATTTTTCCTTAACTATTGTATACAAATCAAGTTCATTCTTATCTATCTTATCAACTATATGTTTCATCATTAATTCTATGGTAGTTTCTAGGTTTGTTATATTAATTGGGTGTATGACCCTTATGATCCCTGTTTGAATTTTACATTCGTTTATTTTTTCTAACAGAATTGGATCTTCATGCAAATTTTTTATTTTCAATTTTTGTGTATTGATACAATTAAATATAGTCAAAATTAATAACTTTTTAAAAGTAACCATGTTTCAAAATAATAAGTAAAAATTTCAGTATACAATACTACAATACTACAATACAATATTTCAATTCAATATTCTTTTTAACTTTAGATTTAATTTTATTTATTATTGATGATAATATTATCGATTGATAAAACTGTTTTCTAAAATTTCTAATATTAATTAATTTTTATGCAATAAAAATTTCTAATGAGAATTTCTTTTATTTAGAATTTTGCTTTTATTTTTCTTGTTTTTATTAACATGGATAAGAATAGTAAAATTGGTTTGTAAGATTTGTAAAATCAGTTTTGGATAATTAATTAATTAAGATATTCAAATAAAAATTATATTGTCATAGTAAAAATTTCTGAAATGAAAAGTAAAAATCAAAATTAGTATTTCTTTAATCTTTTAATTTTATTTTTGTTTCTTTTTATATTCCTGATTGTTTTAAAAGTTTTGTAGTTTGCATTTTTAATTTTGGTTTCCAGCCCTCTTGGCTGAGATTTTGTTCTGATGTTTGGTTTAAGATAAACCAATTGATCATCATGTAATCTAGGTGGATCTTCTTTATTGTTATTTTGTCTCTCTATTCTGTTTATAACTTTTTCTAAATTAGTATTGACCGTTTTAAAAATTTGTTTGGCTTGTTCTTGTATTTCTGCCGGGTTTATTAAGTTATTTTGATTAAAAATGATCTCGTTCGGTGTGAAACCGGTTGACGAGTGTACCGAGTTATTATACAAAGCTACTGATAACTCTATCGTTGTTTGAATACTCGAGTTTGGCGATTTATTACGGTTTGTATTGAAAATTTCTATAATAGTTGAATGTGTTTTCTCAACTTGACCATTTGATTCCGATGATGATGCGTACTCCAATCGGATATTAAGATTGCTTAAGTATTCTTTGAATTGTAGTGACTGGAAAGTTGTCTCATGATCTGAGAAAATAACGTTAGGAATTCCGAATTGAGTGAAATACCTCGTTAGAGCTGTAGTTGTATCCAATAGATTTTTAGTTTCGATTGGAATCATTTGTAAATGTTTAGAAAATGAGTCAACAACGGACAAAAAATTTGTTTTGTTGATATTAAAAATATCTATGTGCACTCGTTCTAATGGTTTTTTAGTGCTCGGTCGCGGAGATATTTTTATATTATACGGTTTTCGGTCGTATTTATGAACATTGCATATGTTACATGCATTGATATGTCGTTTGATCACACTACTCATTTTAGGAAAAAAGTAGGATCGTTTGATCTGATTTACTACTTCATTCACCCCTCGATGGGCTCTTTCGTGCTCTTTAACTACGATTGCATTTTGACGCTCTTCATTTTTAACATCTTCGACCTTTTCTGTAGCGAAAACAAAATGGCCGTTTTGTGAGAAATTTTCTCGAAATACTTCCTGGATTGTCTGGTACAATTGTTCTGGTGCCAGGATTGCTGTTTGTTTACCGTTATGAAACTCTTTTATGAAATTTGTAATATCTTCTTTTTGAAATGATTTTTTCGAAATAATTACTCGTTTATAGTTTGGAAATATGTCTTCCAAAATTACTGTGTCTAGATTTGAAATTTTGAAAAATAATTGGTTCCTATAATAATTTATAGGACGACCTGCGAAGTGGATGAAATAATCATCGGATGTATCCGCAGAATGAATAGTGTCTATGTCACTATCCCTATTGGGAAGGTTTTCTGCTTCAGATTCACGTGGAGTGTTATCTGTTCCTATATTTATATTCACCTCGTTATCTACTGTAGGCATTCTGCTTAACGCATCTGCTACTACATTTGCTCTGCCTTCTTTGTAGACGACGTTATAATCGTAGTTCTCCAATTCAAGTCTCCATCTTAAGATTTTTGAATTTTTTTCGGATGATTTAATGAAAGTAAGTGGTTTATGGTCTGTTACTAACGTAAATTTGTTGCCGTACAGGTATGGTTGATATTTCTTGACAGACCATATTATAGCTAAAGCTTCTTTCTCGTTGGTTGCGTAGTTGATCTCTGTAGCGTTTAGTGTTCTTGAAGCGAACGCAATAGGTTTTTCTATATTGTTCTGGATTTGAGAGAGGACTGCACCTAGCGCAAAATCTGATGCATCCGTGGTTAGAATAAATTCTTTAGTAAAATCGGGATATGCTAAAATTTGATCTGTAGCTAAAATTCTTTTTAAGTTTTCGAAAGCTCTTATATATTCGACGTCTTTTGTGTTGACAACTTGATCTTTCTTTAAAAACTTTGACATGGGTTTGGCAATTTTTGAGTAATCTTTTATGAATCTTCTGTAATAACCTGAAAGTCCTAAAAACTGTTTAATTTGTTTAGCAGTTTTTGGTAGTGGCCATTCCAGAATTTTCTGAATTTTATCGGTGTTAGGTTTAACTCCATCTTGTGTGATTATATGACCAAGAAACTCTGTTTCTCTCTTTAGGAATTCACACTTATCCAATTGAATTTTAAGATTGAAACGCGATAATCTTTCGAAAACAGTGTTAAGGTTTTGTATATGGTTATCTAAGCTATATCCAACAATAATAATATCATCAAGATATACATGGCATATATTTCCTATTAGGTTTTGCAATACATTATTCATCGCTCGCTGAAAAGTTGCCGGACCGTTCTTTAAGCCAAAAGGCATTCTGTTGAACTCAAAATGTCCCTTGTCTGTTGAAAAAGCTGTTTTTTCTTGAGATTTTGGGTCTAAAGGAATCTGATGAAAACCTGATTTTAGATCTAAGGTTGAAAAATATACAGATTTTCCGAGACTGTCTAGAATTTCTTCTATTTGTGGGATTGGAAATTTATCATCTACTGTCTTTTCATTTAGTTTACGGTAGTCGATGACAACTCTTACTTTCCGTTTGCCCGAAGCATCTTGTTTTTTCTGAACGACCCAAATTGGTGCCGAATAAGGACTTTTAGAATTTCGGATAATGCCACTGTCTAGCATTTCCTGAATTTGTTCCTCTACATCAGGTTTAAAATGATGTGGGTATCGATATGTTTTCGTATAAACCGGATTGTCGTCTTTTGTTATAATTTTATGTTTAATTATTGTTGTTGATGACAAATTCTCGTTCTGTTTTAACAGTACTGCTTGGTTTTTAAAAATTGTATCGAGTAAAATGTCTTTTTCATTTTTACTTAAATGTTCTGTTCGGATTAGGCTTTTGATAGTGTTTCTATCAATTATTTCATTTTTACATGGAATTGGTTCGAATGTTTCGAAATTGTTAACATTTAATTTCAGTTTTGGTAATGTTTCCGGTGGGTTTGGACAATTTGTCAACACCGTCATTGTTGTATAAAAATTTTCCGCTTTGTATAAACCGGGTTTGATTATTATATCGCTATTTAATTTTTGAAATTCTGGTACAAACCAGTCGCCATTGTTTGTGGTTTGTATCGTAATTATATGATTATAAAAATTTTCCTCAGGGTAATACCGATCAAATTTGTAATTATAATTGTTTAATAAAATTGAGTTTGTCTTATAATCAATTTTGGCATTCATTTTAGCCATTGTTTCTGAGCCTAATATTCCATCAAAAAATTTATGGAATTCAAGTTCAAAATAAATTTGTGCTGGTAAATTATTACCTAGGAGATTAATTTTAAAATTTTTATCGCAATTATGTGTACCTAAAATATTCTTTATTATAATATTACTTGAAGATGTTTTTGAATTCTCTAATGAACTATAAGGAATTAATCCTGGTTTGATTATATTTTTATTGGCACCAGTATCGATTAAAAGTGTTACAACGCGGCCCAATCGTTCATTGTAGCACTTCAAATATGGGAGAAAATTTAGTCTTCCGTATCTGAATTCGCGTTTACGCAAAAATTTCCATTATGTTCATCTTCTTTATCTTCAACTAAATATTCGATTTCTGAACTTTGGGATGAATCTTCTTGAGTATCCTCTGTAGTTTCGTGATTATTTATTATTTTTTTATTAAATGTATTTCTTGAACGCATAGAAAGATCCACTTCCATTGGTGTTGGTCTTTCTCTTACCGAATAAGTCGGTTTTTTCTCATAATTTGAAAAATTTTGATTGTGTTTTGGTTGAAACACGTTAGTTTTGTTTTGAAAACCGTGATTTTGTTTTTGTGGTGTATTCTGAAATACTTGTGTGTTGGTTTTTCTTGAATTACTTGAAATTTGTTCATTGCAATTAAATTTGCAAAGAAATGCATATGCCTCTTCAATACCTTTTGGTCTTGCAGCTTGCGCATATCCAAAATAGGGTTTGCGTAGTCCTGATAGAAATGCAGCTAATGCATCTTCATCGATAAATGCATTGATAGCATGCCACGCATTATTGTACAATATATTTTGTTTGGATAATGATTTAATATTTTGAACTATTTCTTTTATTTTATTGTAGTATCCGTGGATACTCATTGTTTCGTTTTGTTTAGTCGCCCAAAGTTGTGACTTATAAAACGATAGTTCTTGCCGGTCTCCTAAAGATTCCTGCAAGATTTCTTTTGTTTCATTAAATGTTTTGGGATTACCAGCCAGACATAGTATATCTTTGGCTTTCCCCTCTATTTTGTTGTTAATAGTTTGTAAATAAAGACTATATTGTTGTTCTGACACTAATGGTTCGAATACACTCAGTGTGTCTTCAACTGTCTTTATCCAAGCCGAAAGTTGTTTTCTATTCCCATCGTACGTGGGTATTGATTTTATTGGATCAGGGATCCTAAATAAATCTAGAGCATTTGCCCTATTTGTAACCACAGGAATTTGTTCCCGAATTTGTGGTTGGGGTTGCTCTAATTTTTGGTTGAGATATGTCAACAATTGATCATGCTCACCTTGTTTGTTATTTAAATGTTGCAACTGTGCACCAATTGCCTCTAGTCGCTCTAAAACTGGGTCCATTTCTGAGTTGGCTATATTTCTATTCAGATCGAATATATCTGCCAATTTTTTTCTCATAAAAAGGATATAATAGTATTAATTTGAACTGTCTCTATCTTGTAGTGGACAGTGTGACAGGTTGGCGTCTATCTGGTAGTGCGCGCGTTTGTCAATTTAGTAACACTATTTTATATGATTTTAGAGTTATTTTTGGAAATATTTTGGATGTGTGCCTATCTTGTAGTACACGCTTCCATGAAAACTTTGAAATTAACTGTCGTGGATGACTAACGTTATTTTTGAAAACTTTATATATAAAATACGTTCACAAACACAAAATTTTCACTAAATATAATCACAATAATCACAATATAAAAATAAAATAAAATAGGTTACCTGGTAATACGTATTCAATGTAAACGTCTATCTTGTAGTGCGTTACCTTTGAATCGTATCTTTCGTCGTGTTGAGCTGGTTCCAAGTGAAGTTGATATATAGTGTGGTGGAACCTCAAATCCTCTTCGCGTTCTTATAGGAACTTCAGCTAGAGATGTCTGATAAAAAAAAATTTCACCTTATTTTATCGCGACGGGTTCACTTATTTATTGGTTTTTATTCACCAAATTATTACACTACACTTTACTATAACACTCACAAGACCGCACGGCTGCGCCAGTTATGTTTCATGAATAAATAAATTCTAAAAAAAATGATTTATTTAATACAATTTATTTAATACATGTTACATTACAGAGTTTAAAAATTAGACTAACTATAAAAACTAAATTTTATAAATCTAAAGGTACAAAACAACCACTCAGCATATTCTATTATAATATGTTTTATGATATTTGATTCTTCTATCATGTTGTTACATGTTATGTCTGGTTGATAACATTCCATCATATTTCTAGTTATGCTATTTTGCATTGATAGCACTTTTCGTGAGAAAGCAGTTTTGTTATATGACTTGATGATACTATGGGATTATAACTATATATATATATATATATATATATATATATATATATATATATATATATATATATATATATATATATATATATATATATATATATATATATATATATATATATATATATACTAGCAGGACCCGGCGTGCTTTGCTACGCGTATAAATAAAGTTTGTGCGTATACATTTTGTTGACGTAGTAGCAATAATTTCAAAGAGTAGTAATGAGAAATGATTTTCTTTTTTTTTTTAAATATGAATGTAAAAGGATCAGTCTAGTTGATCAGTAAAATATAAAAAATTAGTATTGTATGTAAAATAAAGGATATATAAAAAATGCCCGATCAAATAAGTCTTCAGGTGTGTAAGGTTTCATGTGTGTCTCTATATAGAACATTATACGGAACAAAAATCGATTTACAAATTTTCACAGTGCTCATGCGGTTTAATATACGCTTTCTTTACCGGTAGGTTACTAAAAAAGTTGCAAACAGTTGTGATCGTGATGTCATCTTACTATCAGCAAGGGCAGTAAGAATCGCGACAATTCATTCGATGAAGGTGCATACAAATACATTTACAAATTTTAAACATACACACATTTAAAATCATTTCTCATTACTACTCTTTGAAATTATTGCTACTACGTCAACAAAATGTATACGCACAACGCTAGTAAAACTATAAAAAAAATTGAAACTGTTTTTTGAATTCAAATGTCGTATTGACAAAAATTTCCACAAAAGAAAAGGCTCCTGTCAAAATAAACACAAAAATACAGGGTCCCATGCAGCATTGTTATCTCTTTCCATTTAGAGAAAAAAATATAATTTTATTCTTTTATTGCCAGATAGAAATAACTGCCAAACAATATATATTTTATTTTAATTTCATTCTAAATAAAAACAAAACCAAAAACATTCAATCAAATAATATCCATTTCACTCTAAAGTTATTCTAAATGAAAACAAAACCAAGGCGTACATGATACAGTTTTAGTTAGGATCAAATTTTCAGTTTTAATATTATCAGTTTTATTTTAATCGAAATACTTTTGACAAAAATAAGATAAAATTGAATAAGGTTGGTCATTTTCCGATCGATAAAAATGCTAAATACAAAATATCTACATAAGTCTGTTATTTTGTAAGCATATTTGGTCAAGCAATGAAAAATCTCGATGATATTTAAATTTCTAGGCTACTGTGTTTTTCCAATGCAAATACTATCACGTTAAATTCGCACACTACTTTATGTTAATAAAAGAAACTTCAACTTAGAAAATATTACTTATCCTATTTTTTCATAATCTAAGGTTTTATATCATTGAAATACCCAGGTTTAAAAAAAATCGAAGAAGGGCGTCTGATAAAGTAGATCTGTGCCGTATTATTATTATTTTAAATAAAAATTACTATCTTTAAACAAATTAAGTAATACTTACTCATTTTTAATTTATTATTTGGAGTAGTTTTATGCTGTCTAAACGAAAAACGATCATTTGAAATTTTGAAATGTATAAATATATAAGTTCATAATATTATTGTAGATAGAGGATTAGTGAAAGAAGGACAGAAAAATAATTTAATATAACTTCATGGCAACTACTACATATTTTAAAAAATTATTATTTTGTAGTTAATAATAATAAATGAAATAATATAATAATATAATAATATAATAATATGAAATTGGAGAGTTGTAAAATAAACTTTGAAAGTTTTTCATCCGGTTTGATGACAATTTTTTTTACTTCTAGGAATCATTACTTCTAGGGAATCGTTCTATTTTAATTAGCAATACAAATTAGAAATACAAAAATTTTTGACTAATTTAAAATGCTAATTTTCGATTGACAAACAGTTTTCCGTTCCCATTTGTTACATAAAATAAAAGTGGGTGGCGCATTCAGAAAGGAAAGGGAATAAACGTTGGTAGTCTCTCTTGTTAGAGATTAACATAGAATACATTTGTTCCTTTTCTATATTAATGTATGCGCCACCCACTTTTATTTTATGTAACAAATGGGAACGGAAAACTGTTTGTCAATCGAAAATTAGCATTTTAAATTAGTCAAAAATTTAATATTTGCATCTATGCTAAGATGTGTTAAATACCATTTAAATATTTTTTCTTCTAACAATTTCAAAGGAAATATAATTATAAAAGACATAACGCTGGTGTTAATGCAAAATTTATTTTCTACTTTTTAGTTCGTTTTTCAAAAAGTGTGTTTTTTAAATTTTTTTATTTATTTTTTTTTGTAAATTAACATTGAAGATCAATGATAAATTTAAAAAAATAAATAAATTTAAATTATTGTTTTCTTTAATTTTCACTCTTATGTCGAATTCTTTTCACCCAAATCCATACAAAAAAATTGATGTAAATCAAAAATTTTGTTCTATTGATGCAAAAAAATCAATTTTTTTTTTCGATTTACATCAAAAAGAAAAATGTGCATTTTTTCGTAAATTTTTTTGACATTACTAATATCAACAAAGAAAATTTAAAAAATAATCGTTTTGTTAACGACAAATTTTTATATAACTTTGAATTGTTTAATTTTGAAGAATTAATTATTGTGTTTTATAATATATATAATATATATAATATATATATACAATAATGTAACTAACATTTAATAAAAGAACTCGTAATAAATAAAAAAACTCCAAAATGGATTTATTAAAAGTAAAATACTATATTTCATTGGGCGGATGTAAAAAGATGCATCATAGAAAAAAACGAAGACGCTTTTCTCTAAAATGAAGTAATTTAAATTGAAAACAAATATGAATGAATAAAACGAAATTATTTTATTTACAAATTAATTGAATCTTTTATAAATAATTCAATACGCAATTGCAGAATATTGCAGAAATTTTTCAAATTTATAAGTAGACAACCGCCATTTAATATCACTAATAAAACCATATTTCACATCAATTTTTGTTTTTTGTTCTTTTCAGATCCTAATTTATAAATTGGTTTAGAAAAGTGAAAAGAAAGAAAACCACATTATTTTTATTCAAACTTTATAAGAACCAATACATTAATTTTTTTTACAGGTTTCGATACATTCTAACACTTCTATGATTAATAAAGAAAGGTTTTGACTTAGCATAATACGCTTTTCGTTTATTATCAAATAAAACAAAACTTTCTTTACTAAAACATATTTGATAGTCTAATAATGGCCCTAAACCGGGCATTCACATACAACGGAAACAGAAACAGAAACCGAATTTCATACAAATTTGACAGCAACTGAAACAGAAACCGAATTCAGAAACAGAAACAGAAACGGAAAATTCGTCTGTTTTGTCTGAAACGGAAACAATTAAAATTGAATTGTTTCAGTACCGAAACTGTCCCATGACCAGAAACTGTCACATAATATTAATTATTATGTTGAATTGTGATAACAAAAGCTTTGAATTTTGAATTTAATAAATAGGTTTAATAAATACAAATTATTTGTTTTTGTTATTCTTCAATTTTATTATTCATAATGGATAACAAATTCACAAACTCAAACAAAATTCGGTTTCCGTTTCTGATATTATTCACCACCGTCAACCAAATTAGAAACAGAAACTGAAAATTTTCAGTTTCAGTTTCGGTTTCTGTTTCTGTTTCTGTTGTATGTGAATGCACGGCTTTATATAGATGTTGAAGTTTACTATGAATTGAATAAATTGATTTACGCTGCCATCTGAAAGTAGACTTATGAACCATCCGTATTGAACATTTAATTCGCAATTAAAAAATATTTAGGAATTTAATCAAAATAAAAACTATCCTATCTCTCAAGTTGGACCATTATACACACACTGAACACAATTTTATTAAGATTGGTTACGTTGTTGCCGAGTTTATCGCGAATAAACATCGTGACCCCTGATTTTTATATATATATAAGATGCTCAATATTGTCAGTAATTGTCAGTAATAGTACATAAAGAAACTTAAATTATTTAATTGTAGTAAAATGAGAACTTTCATAGATAATTTTTAAAATTATTCAAGTTGTGTTTTGAATGAAATCCCATATAAATTTTATTGAATTTATTCTCTTTTCCCCCTTTTGCAGCGCCAAAAGAAATTTAAATTATTTAATTGTAGCCAAATGAGAAATTTCATAGATAATTTTTAAAATTATTCAAGTTGTGTTTTGTATGAAATCCCATATAAATTTTATTGAATTTCGTTTCTTTTCCCCCTTTTGCAGTGCCATTGCAGCAAATACCGGAACAAAATAATCGCTCAATAACATATGATAGTCTATATGGGCCCTACATGGATGATTGAAAAGTCGATAAAGCAGGTTTGACAGTAAATTAATTAATTTACGCCGCCATCTGAAAGTTTGCTTATGAACTATCCATATTTAACATTTAATTCGTAATTAAAAAATATTTAGGCGTTTAATCAAAATAAAAACTATCCTATCTCTCAAGCTGGACGATTATACACACACTGAACACAATTTTATTAAGATTGGTTAGGTTGTTGCGGAGTTTATCGCGGACAAACATCGTGACACGTGATTTTTATATATATAAGATATTTATATATATATATATATATATATATATATATATATATATATATATATATATATATATATATATATATATAACGAAAACGACAGGCACTCTCACGGTCGCATTGGTTGAGGTAGATCAAAAAAAATTTCTGTACATGTATGTTATATTAATATCTCAGACGAATTCGTGAATCAGCAAAATCCGACTCGTGGTTAAGGAGGTAGAGATTTTTTTTCTAAAAAAAATTGATTTTTTAAAACCTTTATAACGGCCGTTTGGATACTAAAATTTTAAAAAACTTAACAAATTTAAAATTTTTGGAATTGTTTTTATCAATTTGTTTTCAAAATAGACCTCTGCAGTTAGAGCGGCTGAGTGAGCGGCTCCAACAAAAAAATTTGCAAAAAAAAATTTTTTTTTGAAACAACCGGCACTCTCACGGTCGCATTTTTAAGGCCAGATCAAAAAACCTTTTTTAAAAATGTGCGTTTTATTGATATCTTGGACAAGTTCGTAAATCAGCCAAATCCGACACATGGTTAAGAAACTAGAGGCTTTATACTAGAAAAAACTCTGTTTTTTAGATCCGTTATAACGGCCGTTGAGATTCTAATATTTTTAAAAACTTCATAAATTTAGAATCTTTAAAACCTTTTTAATCAGTTTATTTAAAAAAAAAGACCTCTGCAGTTGGAGATTTCTGAGTGAGCGGCTCCAACAAAAAAGCTTGTAAAACACAAAATGCGTTTAATCAACCGGCACTCTCACGGTCGCATTTGTGGAGCCAGATCAAAAAACCTTCCGTAAACATGTGTGTTTTATTAATATCTTGGACAATTTCGTAAATCAGAAAAATCTGACTCATGGTTAAATAACTAGAGGCTTTATACTAGAAAAAATTTGTTATTGTAATCCGTTATAACGGCCGTTTGGATACTAATATTTTTAAAAACTTCATAAATTTAGAATCTGTGGAAACATTTCAATCCGTTTCTTATAAATATAAACCTCTGCAGTTAGAGGTTTTTGACTTGTTGGCTGCAACAAAAAAGTTTGCAACAATCCATAACTATAATTTCCAAAAACCTTATAACAGTCAATGAAAAAAAAATAAAAAGGTATGAATAGAAGAAATTAATTTTTTTTCTTAGAAATAAACTATTTTGATATTTTGCAGTAATTGGACGACATATGATATAGCGTAGGTTTGTGTCATAAATTGTCACACACATGTTCTGTGGTAGATTTGATATTTGTTTGTTGCAAAATTGGATAGATATAGTTTTGCTTATATGTAGCTAATTTTCTTTTTAAAATTTGTTCGATATCTGTTTTAAATTAATTTGTGTTGTTTAAACTAATCTGATACATCAGATTCTACTGGCACACAAAACTGTCTGATCTCGAAATCTACCTATTTCTAGCGGATATACGTGCCGCTTGGACTTTTTAATCTATAAACTCGTTTTACAATTGCTCGTTTCATTGCAAAACGTTTATCATCAATGTAGTTCAGTATAATTTAAAATCAAACGTTTGCTTGTTTCACAATAGTATATTACATAACAAGCTTGGAAAGTGAGTAATATCGTGCGAGTGAGAATCTTGACGAGGAAATCTCACGAGCAAACGATAGACACTTTCCAGCGAGTTTTGTACACTATTTTTCCCACGACCATAAGAATTATTACACATTATCATTAATAATTTATTTTTTAACATCATTTACAAAATCTATCGTGAAACAAAAGTGAATCAAAAATTTTAAATTTATAAGAAACACGTTTGTTATAATATCGTACAGTTAAATGATATTGTCAATTTTCGTGAGTACTTGATTGTATGGAATATGTTACTTTCGCATGTGGTCGTGGGAAAAATAATTTTCGTATCTCATATGTACAAAAAATACGCATTGTTTCGATACTGTTAAAGTTAGCCGAAAGTTTCCAGCCGAAAATCGGTATCACAGATTTCATTTTTATAATCTCAGCCGAAAGTCTCCAGCCGAAAGTCGATAATGCAGATTAGATTATTTTAGTCATATAAAACTCCCACTATCAGCCGAAAAATTGAATGATGACAATGGTCTACAGCAATTTCTGGAAAAAAAATATTTCGTCAAGTTTCATGTGGGAAATCTCGGAAAATTCGATTTTCTAAATTTGGTATTAGCACTGTAAAATTCTTGCCTTTAAAGTGTTATGCCTGGAGATAGATCGAATTGATGACAATGATCTATAGCTATCTCTTGGAAAAATATTGGGTCAAGTTTCATGTGGGAAATCTCGGAAAATTCGATTTTCTAAATTTTGTATTACTACTGTAAAAACCTTGCCTTTAAAGTGTTATGTCTGGAAATAGATCGAATTGACGACAATGGTCTATTGCAATCTCTTGGAAAAATATTGGGTCAAGTTTCATGTGGGAAATCTCGGAAAATTCGATTTTCTAAATTTGGTATTAGCACTGTAAAAATCTTGCCTTTAAAGTGTTATGTCTGGAGATAGATCGAATTGATGACAATGGTCTATAGCTATCTCTTGGAAAAATATTGGGTCAAATTTCATGTGGGAAATCTCGGAAAATTTGATTTTCTAAATTTTGTATTAGCACTGTAAAAACCTTGCCTTTAAATTGTTATGTCTGGAAATAGATCGAATTGATGACAATGGTCTATTACAATCTCTTGGAAAAATATTGGGTCAAGTTTCATGTGGGAAATCTCGGAAAATTCGATTTTCTAAATTTGGTATTAGCACTGTAAAAACCTTGCCTTTAAAGTGTTATGTCTGGAGATAGATCGAATTGATGACAATGATCTATAGCTATCTCTTGGAAAAATATTGGGTCAAGTTTCATGTGGGAAATCTCGGAAAATTCGATTTTATAAATTTGGTATTAGCACTGTAAAAATCTTGCCTTTAAAGTGTTATGTCTGGAGATAGATCGAATTGATGGCAGTGGTCCATAGACATCTTTTAGAAAAATATTGGGTCAAGTTTCATGTGGGAAATCTCGGAAAATTTGTTTTTCTAAATTTGGTATTAGCACTGTAAAATTATTGCCTTTAAAGTGCTTTTTCTGGAGATAGATCGAATTGATGACAATGATCTACAGCTATCTCTTGGAAAAATATTGGGTCAAGTTTCATGTGGGAAATCTCGGAAAATTCGATTTTCTAAATTTGGTATTAGCACTGTAAAAATCTTGCCTTTAAAGTGTTATGTCTGGAAATAGATCGAATTGATGACAATGGTCTATAGCAATCCCTTGGAAAAATATTGGGTCAAGTTTCATGTGGGAAATCTCGGAAAATTCGATTTTTTTAAATTTTGTAAAAGCACTGTAAAAATCTTGTCTTTAAAGTGTTATGTCTGGAGATAGATTAAATTGATGACAATGGTCCATAGACATCTCTTGGAAAAATATTGGGTCAAGTTTCATGTGGGAAATCTCGGAAAATTCGATTTTATAAATTTGGTATTAGCACTGTAAAATTCTTGCCTTTAAAGTGTTATGTCTGGAGATAGATCGAATTGATGGCAGTGGTCTACAGCAATCTCTTGGAAAAATATTGGGTCAAGTTTCATGTGGGAAATCTCAGAAAATTCGATTTTCTAAATTTTGTATTAGCACTGTAAAATTCTTGCCTTTAAAGTGTTATGTCTGGATCTAGATCAAATTGATGACAATGGTCTATAGCTTTCTCTTGGAAAAATATTGGGTCAAGTTTCATGTGGGAAATCTCGGAAAATTCGATTTTCTAAATTTGGTATTAGCACTGTAAAAATCTTGCCTTTAAAGTGTTATGACTGGAAATAGATCGAATTGATGACAATGGTCTATAGCAATCTCTTGGAAAAATATTGGGTCAAGTTTCATGTGGGAAATCTCGGAAAATTCGATTTTCTAAATTTGGTATTAGCACTGTAATAACCTTGCCTTTAAAGTGTTATGTCTGGAAATAGATCGAATTGATGACAATAGTCAATAGCCATCTTTTGGAAAAATATTGGGTCAAGTTTCATGTGGGAAATCTCGGAAAATTCGATTTTATAAATTTGGTATTAGCACTGTAAAAATCTTGCCTTTAAAGTGTTATGTCTGGAAATAGATCGAATTGATGACAATGGTCTATAGCAATCCCTTGGAAAAATATTGGGTCAAGTTTCATGTGGGAAATCTCGGAAAATTCGATTTTTTTAAATTTTGTAAAAGCACTGTAAAAATCTTGCCTTTAAAGTGTTATGTCTGGAGATAGATTAAATTGATGACAATGGTCCATAGACATCTCTTGGAAAAATATTGGGTCAAGTTTCATGTGGGAAATCTCGGAAAATTCGATTTTATAAATTTGGTATTAGCACTGTAAAATTCTTGCCTTTAAAGTGTTATGTCTGGAGATAGATCGAATTGATGGCAGTGGTCTACAGCAATCTCTTGGAAAAATATTGGGTCAAGTTTCATGTGGGAAATCTCAGAAAATTCGATTTTCTAAATTTTGTATTAGCACTGTAAAATTCTTGCCTTTAAAGTGTTATGTCTGGATCTAGATCAAATTGATGACAATGGTCTATAGCTTTCTCTTGGAAAAATATTGGGTCAAGTTTCATGTGGGAAATCTCGGAAAATTCGATTTTCTAAATTTGGTATTAGCACTGTAAAAACCTTGCCTTTAAAGTGTTATGACTGGAAATAGATCGAATTGATGACAATGGTCTATAGCAATCTCTTGGAAAAATATTGGGTCAAGTTTCATGTGGGAAATCTCGGAAAATTCGATTTTTTTAAATTTTGTATTAGCACTGTAAAAACCTTGCCTTTAAAGTGTTATGTCTGGAGATAGATTAAATTGATGACAATGGTCTATAGCAATCTCTTGGAAAAATATTGGGTCAAGTTTCATGTGGGAAATCTCGGAAAATTCGATTTTATAAATTTAGTATTAGCACTGTAAAATTCTTGCCTTTAAAGTGTTATGTCAGGAAATAGATCGGATTGATGACAATAGTCAATATCCATCTTTTGGAAAAATATTGGATCAAGTTTCATGTGGGAAATCTCGGAAAATTCGATTTTCTAAATTTTCTATTAGCACTGTGAAATTTTTGTCTTTAAAGTGTTATGTCTGGAAATATATCGAATTGATGACAATGGTCTTTAGCTATCTCGTGGAAAAATATTGGGTCAAGTTTCATGTGGAAAATCTCGGAAAAATAGATTTTGTAAATTTGGTATTAGCACTGTAAAAATCTTGCCTTTAAAGTGTTATGTCTGAAGAAAGATCGAATTGATGACAATGGTCTATAGCAATCTCTTGGAAAAATATTGGGTCAAGTTTCATGTGGGAAATCTTGGAAAATTCGATTTTCTAAATTTTGTAAAAGCACTGTAAAAATCTTGCCTTTAAAGTGTTATGTCTGGAGATAGATTAAATTGATGACAATGATCCATAGACATCTCTTTGAAAAATATTGGGTCAAGTTTCATGTGGGAAATCTCGGAAAATTCGATTTTATAAATTTGGTATTAGCACTGTAAAATTCTTGCCTTTAAAGTGTTATGTCTGGAGATAGATCGAATTGATGGCAGTGGTCCATAGACATCTCTTGTAAAAATATTGAATCAAGTTTCATGTGGGAAATCTCGGAAAATTTGTTTTTCTAAATTTGGTATTAGCACTGTAAAATTATTGCCTTTAAAGTGCTTTTTCTGGAGATAGATCGAATTGATGACAATGATCTACAGCAATCTCTTGGAAAAATATTGGGTCAAGTTTCATGTGGGAAATCTCGGAAAATTCGATTTTCTAAATTTGGTATTAGCACTGTAAAAATCTTGCCTTTAAAGTGTTATGTCTGGAAATATATCGAATGGATGACAATGGTCTATAGCAATCTCTTGGAAAAATATTGGGTCAAGTTTCATGTGGGAAATCTTTGAAAATTCGATTTTCTAAATTTTGTATTAGCACTGTAAACATCTTGCCTTTAAAGTGTTATGTCTGGAGATAGATTAAATTGATGACAATGGTCCATAAAAATCTCTTGGAAAAATATTGGGTCAAGTTTCATGTGGGAAATCTCGGAAAATTCGATTTTATAAATTTGGTATTAGCACTGTAAAATTCTTGCCTTCAAAGTGTTATGTCTGGAGATAGATCGAATTGATGGCAGTGGTCCACAGCAATCTCTTGGAAAAATATTGGGTCAAATTTCATGTGGGAAATCTCGGAAAATTCGATTTTCTAAATTTTGTATTAGCACTGTAAAAATCTTGCCTTTAAAGTTTTATGTCTGGAAATAAATTGAATTGATGACAATAGTCAACAGCAATCTCTTGGAAAAATATTTGGTCAAGTTTCATGTAGCAAATCTGGGAAAATTCGATTTTCTAAATTTTGTTTTAGCACAGTAAAAACCTTGCCTTTAAAGTGTTATGTCTGGAAATAGAACGAATTTCACAGTGCTAATACCAAATCTAGAAAATCGAATTTTCCGAGATTTTCCACATGAAACTTGACCCAATATTTTTCCAAGAGATTGCTATGGACCATTGTCATCAATTCGGTATATCTTCAGACATAACACTTTAAAGGCAAGAATTTTACAGTTCTAATACAAAATTTAGAAAATCGAATTTTCCGAAATTTCCCACATGAAACTTAACCCAATATTTTTCCAAGAGATAGCTATAGACCATTGTCATTATTCAATTTTTTGCCTGATATTGGGAGTTTTATATGACTACAGTAAACTAATCTGCATTATCGACTTTCGGCTGGAAACTTTCGGCTGAGATCATAAAAATGATCGAATTTTCCGAGATTTCCCACATGAAACTTGACCCAATATTTTAACAAGAGATTGCTGTAGACCATTGTCATCAATTCGGTCCATCTCCAGACATAACACTTTAAAGACAAAAATTTCACAGTGCTAATACCAAATTTAGAAAATCGAATTTTCCGAGATTTCCCACATGAAACTTGACCCAATATTTTTCCAAAAGATTGCTATAGACCATTGTCATCAATTCGATCTCTCTTCAGACATAACACTCTAAAGGCAAGGTTTTTACAGTGCTAATACCAAATTTAGAAAATCGAATTTTCCGAGATTTCCCACATGAAACTTGACCCAATATTTTTCAAAGAGATTGCTATAGACCATTGTCATCAATTTGATCTATCTCCAGACATAACACTTTAAAGGCAAGGTTTTTACTGTGCTAATACAAAATTTAGAAAATCGAATTTTCCGAGATTTCCCACATGAAACTTGACCCACTGTTCTTCCAAGAGATTGTAATTGAGTATTGTCATCAATTCGATCTATTTCCAGACATAACACTTTAAAGGCAAGATTTTTACAGTGCTAATACCAAATTTAGAAAATCGAATTTTCCGAGATTTCCCACATGAAACTTGGCCCAATATTTTTCCAAGAGATTGTTATTGACTATTGTCATCAATTCGATCTTTCTCCAGACATAACACTTTGAAGGCAAGATTTTTACAGTGCTAATACCAAATTTATAAAATCGAATTTTCCGAGATTTCCCACATGAAACTTGACCCAATATTTTTCCAAGAGATTGCTATAGACCATTGTCATCAATTCGATCTATCTCCAGACATAACACTCTAAAGGCAAGGTTTTTACAGTGCTAATACCAAATTTAGAAAATCGAATTTTCCGAGATTTCCCACATGAAACTTGACCCAATATTTTTCAAAGAGATTGCTATAGACCATTGTCATCAAATCAATTTGATCTATCTCCAGACATAACACTTTAAAGGCAAGGTTTTTACTGTGCTAATACAAAATTTAGAAAATCGAATTTTCCGAGATTTCCCACATGAAACTTGACCCAATGTTCTTCCAAGAGATTGTAATTGAGTATTGTCATCAATTCGATCTATTTCCAGACATAACACTTTAAAGGCAAGATTTTTACAGTGCTAATACCAAATTTAGAAAATCGAATTTTCCGAGATTTCCCACATGAAACTTGACCCAATATTTTTCCAAGAGATTGTTATTGACTATTGTCATCAATTCGATCTTTCTCCAGACATAACACTTTGAAGGCAAGATTTTTACAGTGCTAATACCAAATTTAGAAAATAGAATTTTCCGAGACTTCCCACATGAAACTTGACCCAATATTTTTCCAAGAAATTGCTATAGACCATTGTCATCAATTCGATATATCTCCAGACATAACACTTTAAAGGCAAGGTTTTTACAGTGCTGATACCAAATTTAGAAAATCGAATTTTCCGAAATTTCCCACATGGAACTAGCTCAATATTTTTTCAAGAGATAGCTATAGACCATTGTCATCAATTCGATCTATCTCCAGACATAACACTTTAAAGGATAGACCATTGTAATCAATTCGATCTATTTCCAAACATAACACTTTAAAGGCAAGGTTTTTACTGTGCTAATACAAAATTCAGAAATTCAAACTTCCGAAATTTCCCACTTGAAACTTGACCCAATATTTTTCCAAGAGATAGCTATAGACCATTGTCATCAATTCGATCTTTTTCCAGACACAACACTTTAAAGGCAAAATTTTTACAGTGCTAATACCAAATTTAGAAAATCGGATTTTCTGAGATTTCTCACATGAAACTTGACCCAATATTTTTCCAAGAGATTGCTATTGACTATTGTCTTCGATTCGATCTTTTTCCAGACATAACACTTTAAAGGCAATAATTTTACAGTGCTAATACCAAATTAAGAAAAACAAATTTTCCGAGATTTCCCACATGAAACTTGACCCAATATTATCACAAGAGATTGCTATTGACCATTGTCATCAATTCCATCTATCTCCAGACATAACACTTTAAAGGCAAGGTTTGTACAGTGCTAATACCAAATTTAGAAAATCGAATTTCCCGAGATTTCCCACATGAAACTTGACCCAATATTTTTCCAAGAGATAGCTATAGACACTTGTCATCAATTCGATCTATCTCCAAACATAACACTTTAAAGGCAAGAATTTTTCGGTGCTAATACCAAATTTAGAAAATCGAATTTTCCGAGATTTCCCACATGAATCTTGACCCAATATTTTTCCATGAGATAGCTATGGATCATTGTCATCAATTCGATATATCTCCAGACATAACACTTTAAAGGCAAGGTTTTTACAGTGCTAATACAAAAGTTAGAAAATCAAATTTGCCGAGATTTCCCACATGAAACTTGACCCAATATTTTTCCAAGAGATTGCTATAGACCTTTGTCATCAATTCGGTCCATCTTCAGACATAACACTTTAAAGGCAAGGTTTTTACTGTGCTAATACAAAATTTAGAAAATCGAATTTTCCGAGATTTCCCACATGAAACTTGACCCAATATTTTTCCAAGAGATAGCTTTAGACCATTGTCATCAATTCGATCTTTTTCCAGACACAACACTTTAAAGGCAAAATTTTTACAGTGCTAATACCAAATTTAGAAAATCGGATTTTCTGAGATTTCTCACATGAAACTTGACCCAATATTTTTCCAAGAGATTGCTATTGACTATTGTCTTCGATTCGATCTTTTTCCAGACATAACACTTTAAACGCAAAACTTTTACAGTGCTAATACAAAGTTTAGAAAATCGAATTTTTCCGAGATTTCCCACATGAAACTTGACCCAATATTATCACAAGAGATTGCTATTGACCATTGTCATCAATTCCATCTATCTCCAGACATAACACTTTAAAGGCAAGGTTTGTACAGTGCTAATACCAAATTTAGAAAATCGAATTTCCCGAGATTTCCCACATGAAACTTGACCCAATATTTTTCCAAGAGATAGCTATAGACCATTGTCATCAATTCGATCTATCTCCAAACATAACACTTTAAAGGCAAGAATTTTTCGGTGCTAATACCAAATTTAGAAAATCGAATTTTCCGAGATTTCCCACATGAATCTTGACCCAATATTTTTCCACGAGATAGCTATGGATCATTGTCATCAATTCGATCTATCTCCAGACATAACACTTTAAAGGCAAGGTTTTTACAGTGCTAATACAAAAGTTAGAAAATCAAATTTTCCGAGATTTCCCACATGAAACTTGACCCAATATTTTTCCAAGAGATTGCTATAGACCATTGTCATCAATTCGGTCCATCTTCAGACATAACACTTTAAAGGCAAGGTTTTTACTGTGCTAATACAAAATTTAGAAAATCGAATTTTCCGAGATTTCCCACATGAAACTTGACCCAATATTTTTCCAAGAGATAGCTATAGACCATTATCATTGTCATCAATTCGATCTATTTTCAGACATAACACTTTAAAGGCAAGGTTTTTACAGCACTAATACCAAATTTAGAAAATCGAATTTTCCGAGATTTCCCACATGAAACTTGACCCAATACTTTTCCACGAGATAGCTATGGATCATTGTCATCAATTCGATCTATCTCCAGTTATAACACTTTAAAGGCAAGGTTTTTACTGTGCTAATACAAAATTCAGAAATTCAAATTTTCCGAGATTTTCCACATGAAGCTTGACCCAATATTTTTCCAAGAGATTGCTATAGATTCTTGTCATCAATTTTACGTATCTCCAGACATAACACTTTAAAGGCAAGAATTTTACAATGCTAATACAAAATGTAGAAAATCGAATTTTCCGAGATTTCCCACATGAAACTTGACCCAATATTTTTCCAAGAGATAGCTATAGACAATTGTCATCAATTCGATCTATCTCCAGACATAACACTTTAAAGTCAAGGTTTTTGCAGTGCTAATTCCAAATTTAGAGAATCGTATTTTCCGAAATTTCCCACATGAAACTTGACCCAATATTTTTTCCGGGGATAGCTATAGACTAATGTCATTATTCAATTTGTTGGCTTATATTTGAAGTTTTATATGACTACAGTAAACTAATCTGCATTATCGACTTTCGGCTGGAAACTTTCGGCTGAGATCATAAAAATGATCGAATTTTCCAATATTTCCCACATGAAACTTGAATCAATATTTTTCCAAGAGATTGCTATAGACCATTGTCATCAATTCGGTCCATCTCCAGACATAACACTTTAAAGGCAAAATTTTTACAGTGCTAATACAAAATTTAGAAAATCAAATTTTCCGAGATTTCCCACATGAAACTTGACCCAATATTTTTCCAAGAGAAATCTATAGACCAATCTCATCAATTCGATTTATCTTTAGACATAACACTTTAAAGGTAAGAATTTTACAGTGCTTATACCAAATTTAGAAAATCGAATTTTCCGAAATTTCCACATGAAACTTGACCCAATATTTTTCCAAGAGATAGCTACAGAACATTGTCATCAATTTGATCTATTTCCAGACATAACACTTTAAAGGCAAGGTTTTTACAGTGCTAATACCAAATTTAGAAAATCGAATTTCCCGAGATTTTTCACTTGAAACTTGTACCAATATTTTCCCAAGAGATTGCTATTGACCATTGTCATCAATTCGATCTTTTTCCAGACATAACACTTTAAAGGCAAAATTTTTACAGTGCTAATACAAAATTTAGAAAATCAAATTTTCCGAGATTTCCCACATGAAACTGGACCCAATATTTTTCCAAGAGATAGCTATAGACCATTGTCATCAATTCGATCTATTTTCAGACATAACACTTTAAAGGCAAGAATTTTACAGTGCTAATACCAAATTTAGAAAATCGAATTTTCCGAGATTTCCCACATGAAACTTGATCCAATATTTTTCCAAGAGATAGCTATAGACCATTGTCATCAATTCGATCCATCTCCAGACATAACACTTTAAAGGCAAGGTTTTTACAGTGCTAATACAAAATTTAGAAAATCGAATTTTCCGAGATTTCCCACATGAAACTTGACCCAATATTTTTTCAAAAGATTGTTATTGACTACTGTCATCAATTCGATTTATCTCCAGACATAACACTTTAAAGGCAAGGTTTTTACAGTGCTAATACCAAATTTAGAAAATCGAATTTCCCGAGATTTCCCACATGAAACTTGACCCAATATTTTTCCAAGAGATTGCTATAGACCATTGTCATCAATTTGATCTAGATCCAGACATAACACTTTAAAGGCAAAATTTTTAGTGCTAATACCAAATTTAGAAAATAGAATTTTCCGAGATTTCCCACATGAAACTTGACCCAATATTTTTCCAAGAGATAGCTATAGACCATTGTCATCAATTCCATCTATCTCCAGACATAACACTTTAAAGGCAAGGTTTTTACAGTGCTAATACAAAATTTAGAAAATCGAATTTTCCGAGATTTTCCACATGAAACTTGACCCAATATTTTTTCAAGAGATTGCTATTGTTTATTGCCATCAATTCGATCTTTTTCCAGACATAACACTTTAAAGGCAAGATTTTTACATTGCTAATACAAAATTTAGAAAATCGAATTTTCCGAGATTTCCCACATGAATCTTGACCCAATATTTTCCCAAGAGATTGCCATTGACCATTGTCATCAATTCGATCTCTGTTCAGATATAACACTTTAAAGGCAAGTTTTTTACAGTGCTAATACAAAATTTAGAAAATCGAATTTTCCGAGATTTCCCACATGAAACTTGGCCCAATATTTTTCCAAGAGATAGCTATAGACCATTGTCATCAATTCGATCCTTTTCCAGACATAACACTTTAAAGGCAAAATTTTTACAGTGCTAATACCAAATTTAGAAAATCGGATTTTCCGAGATTTCTCACATGAAACTTGACCCAATATTTTTCCAAGAGATTGCTATTGACTATTGTCTTCAATTCGATCTTTTTCCAGACATAACACTTTAAAGGCAAGGTTTGTACAGTGCTAATACCAAATTTAGAAAATCGAATTTCCCGAGATTTCCCACATGAAACTTGACCCAATATTTTTCCACCAGATAGCTATAGACCATTGTCATCAATTCCATCTATCTCCAGACATAACACTTTAAAGGCAAGGTTTTTACAGTACTAATACAAAATTTAGAAAATCGAATTTTCCGAGATTTCCCACATGAAACTTGACCCAATATTTTTTCAAGAGATTGCTATTGTTTATTGTCGTCAATTCGATCTTTTTCCAGACATAACACTTTAAAGGCAAGATTTTTACAGTGCTAATACAAAATTTAGAAAATCGAATTTTCCGAGATTTCCCACATGAATCTTGACCCAATATTTTCCCAAGAGATTGCCATTGACCATTGTCATCAATTCGATCTCTCTTCAGATATAACACTTTAAAGGCAAGTTTTTTACAGTGCTAATACAAAATTTAGAAAATCGAATTTTCCGAGATTTCCCACATGAAACTTGGCCCAATATTTTTCTAAGAGATAGCTATAGACCATTGTCATCAATTCGATCTTTTTCCAGACATAACACTTTAAAGGCAAAATTTTTACAGTGCTAATACCAAATTTAGAAAATCGGATTTTCCGAGATTTCCCACATGAAACTTGATCCAATATTTTTCCAAGAGATTGTCATTGACTATTGTCTTCAATTCGATCTTTTTCCAGACATAACACTTTAAAGGCAAAATTTTTACAGTGCTAATACAAAGTTTAGAAAATCGAATTTTTCCGAGATTTCCCTCATGAAACTTGACCCAATATTATCCCAAGAGATTGCTATTGACCATTGTCATCAATTCCATCTATCTCCAGACATAACACTTTAAAGGCAAGGGTTTTACAGTGCTAATACAAAATTTAGAAAATCGAATTTTCCGAGATTTCCCACATGAAACTTGGCCCAATATTTTTTCAAGAGATAGCTATAAACCATTGTCATCAATTCGATTTATTTCCAGACATAACACTTTAAAGGCAAGGTTTGTACAGTGCTAATACCAAATTTAGAAAATCGAATTTCCCGAGATTTCCCACATGAAACTTGACCCAATATTTTTCCAAGAGATAGCTATGGACCATTGTCATCAATTCGATCTATCTCCAAACATAACACTTTAAAGGCAAGAATTTTACGGTGTTAATACCAAATTTAGAAAATCGAATTTTCCGAGATTTCCCACATGAAACTTGACCCAATATTTTTCCAAGAGATAGCTATAGACCATTGTCATCAATTCGATCTACCTCCAAACATAACACTTTAAAGGCATGAATTTTACAGTGCTAAAACCAAATTGTGAAAATCGAATTTTCCAAGATTTCCCACATGTAACTTGACCCAATATTTTCCAAGAGATTGCTATAAACCATTGTCATCAATTCGATCCATCTTCAGGTATAACACTTTAAAGGAAGAATTTTTACAGCTCGAATAAAAAAATTTTAAAAATCGAATTTTCCGAGATTTTCCACTTGAAGCTTTAACCAAACTTTTTTCCATAGATTACTTTTGACCTTTAAAATTTTGGCTATTTTTTAGTTAGTGTTGTCTCTTTCGGATAACATTTTATTAAAAATCTACATTATCGACTTTCGGCTGGAAACTTTCGGCTAACTTTAATAGGGTATTGTTTCGCACTAATGCTGGAAATACATGTGCAGAATAAATAAGAACTAGTGTTGTTATATGTGCCCATAATTAGGAAAGTGGTCTAAGTCATATATTTCTTGTTTTGAGATATTTAAAGGTTTGCAAATGATTAAATTAAAAAACATTTCTCTATTATGAAAAATTTTATTTTAGGGCTGTGTTAGTCTTCAATCATGAAACTTTATTATGCATGTGAAATTTTGTATAAATCTCATTCCGAAATATGCTTTTTACAGTTTGAATTGATTTAGACCATTTTCATAATTAACTGAACGGCGTATAAATGACTTAACGCAAAAGAAAACTTCGAAATTCTAGTGTTATTTATTAATTATTTTCCGAACTCATTGTTTTGTCACCATTAACTTTCACTTAAAAAAGAGCAATTTTGACATTTAGGAGGAACAGCTCATTTTTAAGGGCCTATGGTCCGATAATATAAAAACTTTGCAACACAACCAACGTTTTGGCAATTATTTTTGACATTTTGTTCGACTTTTTTTTTTTTTTTTCTTCAAATTTTATCTTAGATTACTACCATAATTAACACTAGATGAATTACATTTTTGTTGAAATAACAAGCTCTCTACAACGGAACTTTTGACAATATCGTACAAATTATATTGGACTAATTTGAAGTAATTTGATGCTATATAACGGATAAACTCATTTTTTTCAAATTTTGACTTAGACCACTTTCATAATTATGGGCACATATGAGAGCAATTACATGTAAATCAGGGTTGTGCCGTAGACGAAATAGATTACTTTACATGTATAGATTACGCATAGATTACGTGTAAATTACGCGAGATATTTTCGTGTAATCTATAATGTAAACTATTATGTAATCTATTTAAATATGTGCATTCTAAACTTTTTTAGCAATTAAATTATCTTTTTTCAAGATCGCAAGATCTTGTCTTTTGCGAAAAAAAATTTCAGTAGGGATAACACAATAATTCTTCTTAAATCAAAATTAATAGATTACACCAAATTTACATAGATGACATAGATTACATTACATAGATTACATGTAATGTAATCTATTTTAGATTACGGGTAAAGGAACAACCTTGATGTAAATTCTGCATGCAGAAAAATTCTGCAAGATATTTCTAATTTTAATTTCGCAGCGGCACTCAGATAAAAATGTATGATTTTGACATTTTTTTGAAAATGAATTATTTTTTTATAACTCAGATAAAAATTTGAATATAATTGTAATGGGTATCGAGCCTATTTTTAAAATAAAACACATATATTATTTTAATTAATTTGTTTTTTGACGTTTCGGCAAAATTCCTTTGCCATTTTCAAAAAAGAAAGTATATTTAAAAAACATACAACAAAAAAATGTTAGATAACATTCGTCAAATGAAAAAAATATTATATATGGAAAAAATATTACATAAAAAATAAATATTATATATTTTCCATTTGACGAATGTTATCTAACATTTTTCTGTTGTATGTTTTTTAAATATACTTTCTTTTTTGAAAATGGCAAAGGAATTTTGCTGAAACGTCGAAAAACAAATTAATTAAAATAATTAATGTGTTTTATTTCAAAAATAGGCTCGATACCCATTACAATTACATATATTCAAATAATAAATATAAGCCTACAAAATAATCAGATAAAAATGGATGACATTTTTGTTTTAAAAATGAATATAAAAATGAATATCAAAGCGATGCGGTAGATCACTGTTCGTGAAAAAAATAGCGATTACCACTTTGCTTATTTACGCTGAACCTAGTAGACATAACCTCAAAAAAATGATTTGATCTAATGTTGTTTAACATATATGAACTTATGACGAGTTTTGTAACATAAACTCACATTTAAATTTGAATTTGATCTATTAATTAAAACATATAAAATTTCGAAAACGATTATTGAAAAATGAAATGAAATGAAATAAGAATATTTATTATTAAGATCGAAGCGATTTCCATCAACTGCTTTTTATCTTGAAGCCATCTATTGTAAGTTTAAAATGTAAATAGCTAAGACACTTTTTTTAAAAGTAAAAACATTATAATTTAATCTTTTGTAAATAGAAATAAACTAGTTTGCTTTAGAATCAAAGCAATGCGGTAGATCGCTGTTCGTGAAAAAAATAGCGATTACCACTTTTGCTTATTTACGCTGAACCTAGTAGACATAACCTCAAAAAAAGGTTTTTATCTAATGTTGTCCATATATAATATAAGCTTATGGTGACTCGTTTAACATAAACTCACCTTTAAATATTAATATGAAATGAATTTAATACACATGAATGTAAACAAAATTTGTTAAAATATAACATTTTGAAAAAAGTTTTGAGTTTTGAGAAACTAATGTTAAAATAATTTTTAAGACGAATAAGTTTCATACTGTCTTTGGCTCCATCTGAACGCTTTTTACAATCAAAAAAAAATCAACAAATATCAATTTTGCTCTGATTCTGTTGTTAAGAAAAAAATTAGAAAGGAAACTGTCATAAAAAGTAAAAACTTTATTATCATTTAATTTTACTCTGATTTTGCATAAAAAAGCTAAAGCAAATTAGCTAAGAGTTAAGACCAATTTTAAAAGGAAATGTATTTGGTTTGTAGTGTAAACTGACCAGACGTCCCACGCTGCGTGGAAATGTCCCAAATCTGTCCCACGAAGCGTCCCACGAAACAAATATTTCCACCACATTTGCCCGCATTAACGGAATAATCAAATAGTATATTAAGAAACTAGTTTCATAATCGACGATTTTATCGCACGTAATCTGTTTAGAAAACGACCCGCGCAGCGTGTTTTTGTTTTAATGTTTTTTAACGTTATTTTAACTATTGAGGGAACAAGCCAGTGCAATATTTTTTTTTTTTTGAAATAGTGTTTTAACTATAATTTTCATAGAAATACTTAACTCAGTCTTTTTCACTTCAATAATTTGCATTTTATTTTGCAAATATCTTTCGATCTCTAAGAGATCTCTCCATGAAGAAGTTATGAGAGTATGTACGAGAGATCGAAATTATATTAGGAAAAATAAAATACAAAATATTTTACTTCAAAAGACTCATTTCTCTTTATAAATTCATGAACATTTAAATTTTTATAACATAAAAACAACTAACAATTTTATTTTATTCGAGCACTCATTTAAAAAATTTAGAATAATATTCATAAATTAAAATGTTTATAATTTGAATATCGTTCTTACTCGTAAGAGTAAAATTTTTGTTTTTTCGATTTCACTCCTTTGGAGAAAAATAGCACCTTCTCGTTATGCATTATAATAGAATTTAAAAACTGTTACACCTCTTTATATACCTTTACGAAAATGTAAAACAACAATTGTACAAAATGAATCATTTTTATAATTAATCTGTTCTCCATTTTCATCCGTTAATAGTAGACTGATATCTGTAATCAATACATTTTTTTATCGAGACGAGTAGGGTATCATATGAAAGGACTTCATTTCAGCGTTATTTAAAAATATATTTTGGAATTTTACACCTCACCATTTTTTGTATCATTTCGAAAAATGACGTTTTCTGGATGTTTTATTGCCTCGAATAACTCCGACCCTACTTCATCGAAAGTCTTAAAATATATTTGGAATGATAGAAAATTGAGTAGGTTTTTAATGAAAAATATAGAAAAGTGGTAGATACTCATAACTATATTTATTAAAGGGGAGGGAATGTTAAGGGGTAAAAACATCATTTAAAACCAGGTCATGTGGGGTGTCATTTGAAAGAGCACTTGATTTTAGAAATATTTCCATTTTTTTTAGAATTTTGCAATGCATAGTTTTTGAATTATTATCAATAAAGTGACACAAAAAGTTGGCCCTCCTCTTTGCATTTCGAGCCTAATTAACAGAAAAATCTGAAAAAATTCACAGAGACAGGAAGTTTGATAAACTCTGAACGAAAAATATAGCGAACTCTCCAATAATTATATTTTTGTGCTTTTAAGGGATTGGGGTGGAGAAGGGTGAAAAAAAACTTTTTTGACCCAAGCGAGTGGGGTGTCATTTGAAAAAAAAAACCGAATTTAATGAACTTTGCAATTTTTTTTAGAATTTTGCGGTACACAGTTTTTAAGTTATTCTAAAAAATGTGCAAATTCCAGACCGTCCCCCCCCCCCCACGTTTCAACACTGATAGACAGAAAAAATTGAAAAAATTCATAGAGATCCTGTCTCTATGAAATGTCTAATTTGCTATATTTTGAACGAAAATTATAGCGAACTCTCAAATAATTATATTTCTGTGTGTTTAGGGGATGGGTGTAAGAGGGGTAAAAAAAAACTCTTTTTGACCCAAGCGAATGGGGTATCATTTGAAATAGCACTAAATTTCCAAAACATTGCAATTATTTTTAGAATTTTGCAGTACACAGTTTTTGAGTTATTCTAAAAAATGTGCAAATTCCAAACCGTTCCCCCCTCCCCTACGTTTCGACACTGATAGACAGAAAAAATTGAAAAAATTCATAGAGACAGGAAATTTGCTATATTTTGAACGAAAATTATAGCGAACTCTCAAATAATTATATTTCTGTGTGTTTAGGGGATGGGTGTAAGGAGGGGTAAAAAAAAACTTTTTTTGACCCAAGCGAGTGGGGTATTATTTGAAAGAGCATCAAATTTCAGAAACATTGCAATTTTTTTTAGAATTTTCCGGTACACAGTTTTGGAGTTATTCTAAAAAATGTGTAAATTCCATACCGTTCCCCCCACTACGTTTCGACACTGATAGACAGAAAAAATTTAAAAAATTCATAGAGACAGGAAGTTTGCTATATTTTGAACGAAAATTATAGCGAACTCTCAAATAATTATATTTCTGTGTGTTTAGGGGATGGGTGTGGGGAGGGTAAAAAAACTTTTTTTGACCCAAGCGAGTGGGGTATTATTTGAAAGAACACCAAATTTGCGGTACACAGTTTTGGAGTTATTCTAAAAAATGTGCAAATTCCAGACCGTTCCCCCCACTACGTTTCGACACTGATTGACAGAAAAAATTGAAAAAATTCATGGTCTAGAGACAGGAAATTTGCTATATTTTGAACGAAAATTATAGCGAACTCACAAATAATTATATTTCTGTGTGTTTAGGGGATGGGTGTAAGGAGGTTAAAAATAAACTTTTTTTGACCCAAGCGAGTGGGGTATTATTTGAAAGAGCACCAAATTTCAGAAACATTGCAATTTTTTTTAGAATTTTGCAGTACACAGTTTTGGAGTTATTCTAAAAAATGTGTAAATTCCGGACCGTACCCCCCACTACGTTTCGAAACTGATAGACAGAAAAAATTTAAAAAATTCATAGAGACAGGAAGTTTGCTATATTTTGAACGACAATTATAGCGAACTCTCAAATAATTATATTTCTGTGTGTTTAGGGGATGGGTGTGGAGAGGGTAAAAAAAACTTTTTTGGAACCAAACGACTGGGGTGTCATTTGAAAGAACACTTAATTTAAGAAACATTGCAACATTTTTAAGAATTCTGCGATGCACAGTTTTTTAGTTATTGATAAAAAAAGTGCTATTTTAAGTGTATGTATACCACCCATATTTCGACGCTGATTTATAGAACAAATATTCCCTATTTAGACCATTAAAATACTGGTTAAATCTTTCTTTAGCTAACATAAACAGCTATGGATAAGATTTAACCTCAAGTAACATTTTTGATCAATGTAGATGTGATTGACGTTCACGATTAAACATTTATTCTGTTATGCGTCCATAGTCTGGCGATATAAAGACTTTACAACATAACTTTATGTCATTTATTTTTGATATTGTGTTCTTTTACATTCACGGAACCCTTGGCGAGCGAATTTTATTCGCACTTGTCCGACTTTTTTTATTTTATAGCAATGAGAAAAAACTTAAGGTTTATATCTTAGGGGTGCTAGGATAAACTCTACACAGTTGAAAAAGTAACTGTAATATTTAAAGCAAGTCTTGCAATAGGAGCTATGCGTTGCAAGTTATTATTGAATTGTAAAGTAAATGTTGCATTAAACCTAATTTCAATGCATTTCTATAAAATTTAAAACAACTCTTGCATCATAATTTATTTCTATAGAACAGCTAGAAGTTTTAATGCACCTTGCTACAATTTAATACATTAATGAAATTTCAAAATTCACTAGAGTATTATCCATTTTAGAAATATAAAGGAGCAATTTCACGCAAGCTCAGCAAATTTTTGGGAAATTTTGACTTGACCCCTTTTAATTTTGATTATTTTTTGTTTATGGATAGTCTTTCATAAATAAAAAATACAAGTTCTCTTAGAATTTTTTTTTCGACCAGGGGTCTTCACAGGGTGCCCCTCAATTTTTTGTTATTTTGTAATGTGAGTGCATTTTGACGAGCGATTGTAGAAAAACTACTGAATCGATTTTCATAAATGATATGTCGTTGAATAGGTATTAGAACAAAGTTTTTAAAAATAGTGATTAAGGTGGTATGAATGTTTTAATTTTTTCCGTTGTAATTTTTTTAGTTTAACTTGATTAATTTAGGCAGGTGCGTAATAATCAAAGTGTCTCGAAATTATGATGTAATTTGCATTAAAATCAGCCCAAAAAAAATGTTGCGCGAAATTTATTTAATGCAAATAACAGACATTTTTAAGCAACAAGCTTTTTTATTTTACTCCATGTACTCTGTTAAATATTGATGCAAAGAGCATTAGTTTAACCTTATATAGCAAGTTTTGTATTGTTTTGTAATGGAAACTTCCGTAGGACCTATATGTGTAGCAATTTGCATTACATATTCAATTTTTTTTAACCGTGTATTCCGTCAACGCTAGCATTTTGTTCCACTCTACCATGAAATATTGGCTAAAGCACTTGTAGCTTTTAAGGTTGCACTGAGCTAGAAAAACAAAGCAACCCATTAGTTAGCGAGTTGACGAATATCTCAAAAACTAGCATAAAGGCAAGGAAAACCGAAACATTTTGAGTATTTAAGTATTTGCAGAATGAAAACTCTGTTTTTGTTGATGATACATCGAACATATTTATTGTTCCAAGTCGAAGCTATATAAAAGTTTTTATTGAAGATTATTGAATATTACATCAGCAGCAGCAGACGTGGGATGTGAAACAGGTGATCTACCTACCTACCTCTGCAACATCTTCGAGCAGAAATTACAACGAAAATGTATCTAAGGATAAGGTTTCAGTCGATTTAGTAGAGAAAAGCAATTTGGAAGATAAACTGTAACACAATTTAATTCAGCCGTAATACTTATATAAAAATTTTTTTGGTCAGAAGGCAACAACATAAAATATTAAACTGGTCACCGCAATAAGTAGAGAAATGAAAATAAGTAAGCAAAGCCGTTATAGAGGACCCCATTTGCAGTGAATGTATAATAATTTATTGACCATTCCACCAAGAAGTGTGGAATCGGAACGGGCTTTTTCAACCTTCGGAAATATTATTTCCAAATTAACAAACAGGTTTGACGATAAATCAGTTTGACGAATTATGTTTTCTAAAATCTATTTCTTAAATCATTCGAAAGTGTATGGTACTGGATTTTCTATATGTATAATCTATAATTCGTCGTTCTGTAATTGTCTTCAATTTTTATTTTTTTAAAAAGTTGAATCAGCAAGTTAATTTTTTATGTTTTTATTCTTTTCGACACTAAAAAACGAATAATGTGTTTTTTATTTGAAAATTTGGTTTTCCATACAAATTTTAAATCTCGGGATCCCGGGAATCCCGGGATTTAAAATTTATGAATTCCTTAGTCCCGGGATTCATAAAACACCAAGAGATTGCAATCCCTAGTCGCACATATTGAATATTTCTTATTTCACAGTTTTGATAACTCTCAAATTGGCTTTTATATTTTACTGGATGCATTACTAACCCTCTAGCCATTATATTACCAAACATTTGAGGTTGGGCTATATCACAATAAATACACATGTAGTTCGGTACAGCTTCAGCTTCTGGAAAGTGCTCCGGTAAAATTACTTTGACACGTTTCTTTAACATCGTTAGTTTTTACTCTGATAATGATGGTGAAGATTTACTAGCAATCGATTCATTTAAACTTTTTATAACTGTACTCCATTCAGTTTTATCAATTTGTGAAAATAAATAGTCAAAGAGTCGATTATAAGGTTGGATATTGTCTTAAAATATTTCAACACCAATGTTATCTCGATCTGTAATAAAGATTATATTCGGCTCTTTTTCAGGTTTCTTCATTATAGAAGTACAAGCAAATTTTGTTACGCCCACATACCATTCTTTGCCGTTGTAATCCTTTAAATTAAGCGACTAAGGGAGTTTTACAGTAAATCTTAATAGTGTGTTATGGGGATACAGATCCAGAGAGGTATTACTTGTTAATATTATATAAAAAGATTTTTGATCACGTCAAAAAGATGAATGATGTATGATTACGTCAAAAAGATGAATGATGAATAACACGACTAGACCTATCCTTTATAGGCTTGCCAAGGAACCGATTGTTGTTTTGACTTTGATTTTTGTGGTTTCTTTGGCTTACTCGTTTCACTTTTAGTTTTTTTACGATGAGGAAAATTTATAACATTTTGAGATGGATCATCTCTCGAACGTTTTATTGTAGATCGTGTGAATCGACGTACAACAGGAACATTAAAATTCTCACCCGTATTAAATTCAAACATTTAATTTTTGCCTCAAAGTTTTGATGCCTTCGTATTAAAAATAAAAATAGATTATTTTTCCAAATGGTTTGTCCAATTATGCAAGTATCGTTATTTAAAAGAATGACGAAGAAGTACTAATTTTCATTTTTATGTATGTGGAATGATAGAAAATAATAAAATCGACTACAAAGGAGTGAAATAAAATATATAGTACATTTTTGCTGTTTTTTCGTGAGTGAAAATTTGTTTACTTAAACCTAAAACGTTTTCATCCCGCGTAAGAAATGCAATTTCTTCTACGAGATTAATTAATATATAAACAACATTTATTATAATAAATTATTAAATTAGAAATCGACAACATAGCATTCAAAATTCATATTTTATGTTTTTATGGTGGCTTTGTTTTAAAAACTTTATATTACATGAATAACTTTAAATTACATGAAAATACCATAGCAACAATAATTTATTTGGCGAAAATGATTTTACATTAGAAGAAAAGAAACCAATTTGCACGGGGATTAAACCTACATTAAAATAGACTTTTCATCTGCTATCGTAGAAAAAAAAATTTTATTTTTATATATTATTCACATTTGAGGAGTGAAAAACGCACTTGAATAAAATAAAATTGTAACTGGTAATAAATATATAGAAATTCGCGGACAACTGAACTTGTTCTACGAACCACTAATCATTCGCGGACTAACGGTTGAAAAACAGTGGACTGTTGTAAAAATTATCCCTTCATGCGGATGATGTTTTTTGTTTTTCTTAATTATTCGTTAAATTACAGTTTCATATTAACCTTTATGCGATTAATCGAATAATCTATTTATGAAAAATCCATTAATGATTTATGAAAAAAAAGTCATGGATTTAGGATTAATGGTTTAAGTTGATAGGGAAATAAAACGAAGAGATCGGAATTGTAGGTTGTTATGGTCAAATGTTTAGAGACTTTGCTTTGAGAGTATGGATGTTGGGGAAGCAAGTTTAAAAAGGAAAACTGAAAGATAAATTATCGATAAAAGCGACTAATGGGGTAGATTGATTTGGATCTCGGTAATTAAGACTTAGAACTTGGAAAACTAGACATGGAATTTCAGAACCTGGAACTTGAGACATGAAATTTGGATCATTGTACTAAAAACAAGCATCTTGCGTCTAGTCCAAGATAAAAGTCATAAAATATTATCTTCAGTCACTAGATTTTTATCGTTGATATAAACATTTTAATTCTGAAAAACATAATGAAAAAGGTTCCAATTGACATTTTCGTTGTCAAAATGACATTTGCAAAATTAAAAATGATCAAGTCATCAGCAAGTAGTTAATATATTTGAGTGTTTTATTTGTTTTAAAAATAAATAAATGATTAAAGCTTATATAAATAGTTTAAAATAACCATTTATCTAGGAATAATTCGCATAGAGTTGAAAATCATTGCAGACCTTAACATATTCACTACAAATGAGATACCAAAAGTCTTCATGTTGTTGTTGTTGTTGTTGTAGCGACGAGTTGTGGTGCTATTCTTCCGGCTCCAAGTCCAGATTCAGGAACTCTGCTACTGCCCTTGGGCGGTACCACAGATCTTCCTTCGTCAAGTCGGTTGGTTTCTCTGGACAATTGAAAAGGTGGTTAGCATCAGGTGGCGTGCCCTCACATATGGGACACTTGTCAACAATTTCATGGTCAATTCTACTCATGTAGTTATTTAAGATGCGTGACCAACCGGATCTTAACTGCGCTAGGATGGTGCTGGTGCTGCGTGGCAGTTTTACCTCTTCAGCAGCGACTTGTGGTGGTTTGCTATTGAGAACTCGATTCGGGGCGTAGTTCTTTATTGTGTCTTCAACGGTTTTGGTATGTAGATTTTTCAACCCCCTCTTATACGTAGGCTCGTCGATGTTATTTATGTCTTCATTGCTTCTAACATCTTGTAGGAAGCATTTCGCAGTTCTTCTTATATCTCTAGGTGGTGTTGTCATGGATAAGGTGTCACTGCAGGGATGCTGCTCTCTATGACAGGACCAAAGATATTGTTTGGTAAGAATTTCGTTGTGTTCACGGACCGACAATATGTTACATTCCTCGTGCAGGTGATCTCGATGGGCCATCAAGTGACATCCGGTTGCTGTACGCAAGGCCGCGTTCTGTGTTATCTGTAACTTATTCCAGTGGGTGTCAGCGACTTGGGGTGTCCATATGGGAGCAGCGCAATTTATGAAAGACCTTCCTATTGCTTTATATGCCGTTATTATTGTGTTTTTATCCTTACCCCACGAACTGCCCGCTAGAGCTTTCAGTGCGTTGTTCCTGTTTTTATGTTTTGTATTTATTTGTTGAGCATGAGCGTTGAACTTAAGGAGTGGATCGAATGTTACCCCCAGCAGTTTTGGATTTTTGACAGTAGGAATTAGTATGTTGTCAATGCAGATATTGAGTTTTGCATTTACCTACTTCGTCCATGTGGTGAAAAGTGTAGAGGTGGACTTTTCAGTGGACAATTTCAAGTTTTTGGTTTTAAACCATTCATTCAAGGTGTTGAGGTAGGTGTTTAGGACATTGGTGAGTTGTTCCATGTTGTTTCCTGTTGCAAGCACCGTGCAGTCGTCTGCATATGACGTGATAGTTATTCCTTCCGGTGGTGCAGGTAAACTACTTAAGTAGAGGCTTGTCTGAGCACTCTCATCTTAGATCTAGAGTTACGGAACTCAACGTATGTTTGGCGGCCTCTGAGATAGTTGCACAACCCAGCGTTTTATTAGACCTGGTAGATTGGTGTTGAATATGTCGTTCAGTAGTGCAGCATGTGACACTGTGTCGAAAGCTTTTGACAGGTCAAGTGCAACTAAAATTGTTCTAGCACAGGGTTGTTTTTGGTTTTTGGTTTTGGTTTTTGACCATCGCTGATTTGGTTTTGGATTCTATGAAGCGCGGTGATTGTACTGTGTGCTTTCCTAAAGTCATGCTGATGTGACGCCAATTTGCAAGATTCTGTTAGCCGAGGTAGTAGTAGTCCTTCTATCAATTTTGCAACCGATGAGAGGATAGAGATCGGTCCATATAATTCTCCCTTTTCTTCAGGCTTGCCAGATTTCAAAATGGGACTTATTCTAGCTGTTTTCCAGATATTTGGTATCTGGAGCGTATTTAGAGATGTGTTGAGTATGGTAGTGAGAAAGTTCAATCCTTTGGGTCCAATTTGTTTTAGCATGATGGCTGAGATGCCATCTGGTCCAATAGCTTTAGATGGTTTGGATTTCTTTATTGCGTTTCCAACATCTTTTACGGAAAATATGATATCCTCGAAATTTTCAATATTAAGTTTGCGCATATGTCTTAATACTGACCTGGTTTCTTTTTCATGTTTACTTTGCTTTTCTGAAAACTGCGTGTTGAATTTTGTTGCGCATTTTCTATGGTTTTCGGTTGGGATATCATCGAAGGAGATCATGCAGTTGTTATACGATAGACGCGGATGTGTTAAACCCTTTATCACCTTCCACAGACTTTTATTTGTGCCAAAGTTTGACTTACTCACTAAATCTTTCCATTTGTTGCGTTTGTGTTCCAAAGAGGGGTATTAACTTACTGGTCAAAAGGTGTACGTCTATGAAATTAAAACTCAATCCAATAAAACCAGAGAGGATCTGCACAGTGATTGGTTCAGCTCCATTTGTAATAGTTTAACTCTAGGAGCAAATACGCATCTTTGTTGACCAATAAATCAGAGTGAAGGAATAAGTCCACCACGCTTCATTAGAGAATGATGTAATCAAGTGGACACGGATAGTTCTAGAACCTAGGTAGATGTTGGTGCAGAAGCATTTGGACCAAGAACTAAATACTCTATACCAGTGACCGAAGTTCACGCATACAAAAGATGCGCAGAATTAATCCCGACAAGAAATTATCAGGACAAGACGATTGCCATCTTGAACGACGTCCAAGCAGTCGTTAACGCTCTGAGGGTTATACCACTATATTCAAAATAGTTGAAGATCAATTTGGTAAAACTTAACGAGCTTGGTAAAGATAACAAAATAACAGTGATGCAATACGCCTGGTCTTGCGGTTACCGCAGGTATAATAAAGAAGCCGACAAGGTAGCAATAATAGGTGCAACAACGCCTTCAACAGATGAAACACAAGAGGAAAGACACACTTGAACCATCCAAGAAATAATAAGGGATGAAATTAGGAAGGCATGGTCTGAGACATTCCTAAGGCCACAGGCCTTGGACAGTCCAAAGAAATAATTGGGTTGTGCAACCAAAATACAGCAGGGAGGGAGGAAGTGACTTTAGCTTACCTTCTCAAAGAGCGTTGACCCTTGACTTGAGTGAGAAAGTGTTATTTGAAGGCGACCTAGGGACGGTAATGACTTACATACATTGAACTCTCTCGATATCCTGAATTCCTAGAGACAAAAGGTTTGGAAGGAGTGCTCTAACAGGGTATTCTTCATGAAACAAATAGGTGGAGTGCAATAGATCTGTTAGATCAGAGCACTACAATTCACCACCATAACATTTAATGGGTAACGGATCGCGTAAAAATGGATTCTTGAAATTTGCAGATTGCATTTCTTTACTAAGAAACTATATTTATTTTTTCCTTCGATTTATTTTCGAATATATTCCGAATTATAGAAGTAAGATATATTTTTTATTTTTTGTTGAGCACTACAATACCTTTCAGATTTCAACAGCTATGCTGTCATTGACAAGGTAGTTTCTAAATTAAAAGCATTTAATAAATTCAATTGTGTGGACTGTCAGCACATTTTAAAATAAGTTAAAAATTGATAACACTAATTGATTGTTTTTATTTCGCTAATATTTTTTATTTTGTTTTGCTTAATAAATTTCGGCTTAGGCCATTATCAAGAGCAGAATCGTGATTTGGTGTTAAATTTCGATCTTTCATAATTAGAATATAGTACGCTTTTGAGCAGAGTACATATTACTGCACTGTATTACTGTACAAACCAAATACCTGATACAAACATACTTGATATCTTAACACTAATAACAATATTAAAATCTTATACCTTTTATAAACCGCCGTTTCTTCATCCAAGCTGTAGCTATTTTCAAAATGCCGTTATCCAAATATCCGCTCTGCTAAATTTAAATGAAACACTTATCATCTATATTTTTAATTACTTTTATTTCTACATGTATTTTTGTTCATCGTAACTAACATTAATTAGTTCACAAACATTAGTTCTAATTTTGACCTTAGAATTAGATTTTCATGTGTTTCCTTTGTGTCCAGAATTTGTAGTGAAGAGCTTTTTCATTGGCGAACCAATGAAGCGGCATAGCAGGTCGCGTAGCTAGATTAAGTTATTTAGGTGCTCCGGACTAGTCACAGTATGGAGCTCGATTGGTAAACCCTGCTACTCCAATACAAATACAGACATGTACGCGAATTACGTGATTATACAGAAATGGAAAAATTACGAATGAAAAAATGAGACTCTGGCGACCCCGTTTGCGAAAGACCCGCGATCACCATGTTCAACCCCCACATTCACTCCCATATGCCCACACTCTCACACTTCATGCACGCGCACATCCTCCCACAACACCCACACTGACAGTCAAACACCCATGTAGCCAAGCAAGACCACTACGTTCAAAGACAGTTGGTAATTATAGTAAATAGTAGCAATTAAAATAATTTATATTCCTGACCTTTGATCATTCAGATCAAGTTCACACCATAATACCCTCACTTGTAAAATGACCACCAAATCGAAGGTTACAGGGAAGATTCACACGCTATGATTAAAACAAATTGAATAAATATATGCACATCGCCATTTCCGATCATAATCCCAAGTGAATAACCGTTGTTGTTCTGCTTGAGACCTAGAAGTTATAGGCTAATTCTTTCATTGCGGGTTAGCAGTGATATATTACGTCTCTCTCTCTCTCTGGCGTTTACATCCCTGAAGGGATTTTGATGTCTGTGCCACCAGCTTCCAATCATCTCGTTCCATGACCAGTTGACCCCAGTTTCGACATCCTATATCACGAAGGTCTTGGATGATGTCATCACGCCAGCGTTGTCTAGGTCTTCCTCTTCGACGAACACCAGCTGGTTGTTGTTGGGACGCTTTTTTTATCATTCTTTCCAATGGAGCCCTTTCTACATGACCAAACCATCTAACCCGGTTGGATTTAATGAATCCGATTACATCGCAGCCTCCAAGAAGCTCTCTGATTTCATGATTCATACGGATTCTATACTGATTTTCAGCAACTTTGCATGGACCATAAATTGTTCGTATGACTTTCCTCTCGAATGTTGATAGAATTCTACAATCGGAGGAAGTCAGTGTCCAGCTTTCACTTCCAAATGTAAGCACAGGTCGGATTAATGCTTTGTAAAGTGTGAGTTTACACGACCGCGAAAGATGTTTTGATCGCAGAAGTTTTGAGTATGCGTAGAAAACTCTGTATGCGGCAGAGACACGGGCTTTGATATCTGCCTGCATGTCATTTGACGATGTTATTACAGACCTGAGGTATTTGAAGTTTTCCACGCGTTCCACTTCATAGTCGCCAGTATCCAGATTTCCGGGAGGTATGTCTTAGATGTTGTTAACACTTTAGTTTTGCTGGTGTTGATGCATAATCCAAGCCGTTTAGCATTTCTTTCAAGCTGAGAGAGACTATCCTTAATATCGCTTGTTCTACGTCCGAGAAGCACAATATCATCTGCGTAGCCAAGAACTTGACTAGATTTGTTATATATGCAGTTTTGTGTCTCAATTCGGCTTTTTCTTATCGCGTACTCCAATGCCAAATTACATAGTATGGGCGCGAGTGCATCACCTTGTCGAACACCTGATGTTATATCGCAAGGATCAGAAACTGACCCTTCGATTACTATTCTACAATTTGATCCCGATGTTGTGAGTTTGCACAGAGAAACAAGTTTCTCTGGGATACCAAGGCATATGAGTGCGGACCAGAGGTTGTCGCGGATGATACTATCATATGCTTGCCTGAAATCAACGTAGAGCTGGTGAATGCTGATGTTGTACTCCCAACATTTTTCCAGAATCATCCTTAATGTAAAACATTGATCTGTGGTTGAGCGGTTGGGACGAAAACCACACTGATAGTCACCGATGATAGATTCGGCGAACGGGATGAGTCGAGCAAGTACAACATTAGCTAGTATTTTATATGCAGTGTTCAACAGTGCGATGCCACGATAATTTTCACACTTTAGACGGTCACTTTTCTTATATAGCGGAACAATGAGAGCTGTTTTCCATTCAGCAGGTAGTTCTTCTTGGTCCCAGATTGCAAGAATCAGATCGTATATACGTGAGACCAGAGCTGCTCCTCCATTTTTTGGGAATTCCATCGAAGCCTGGTGATTTGCCATTTTTCAGTTTTTTAATGGTAGCTTCCACTTCTTCTTTTGCTGGGTAAGGGACAAAAATCTCCTCAGTTGATGGAGCAATTGCTCGAATAGGATGAACTTCATTCGTCCTATTCAGTAGGTCTTGAAAGTGGGATCGCCACACTGCCAGCACATCACGTTCACTTGTTGTAAGTTCATTATTTTCATTTTTGATGGCTGTAGATCTTGGGTGGAAATCTTTTGTCAGATTCCGTGCATTGGCAAAGCACTCTTTTGAATTTCCGTTGGCCGCATATTGGTTGATGTTTTCGATGCAGTTCTTCATGTGTTCGCGTTTCTTTTTACGTAGAAGTTTTGCTGAGGCTTTCCTGGCGCATAGATAATCAGCTTGGGAGCTTCGGGTGTTCCTTGTTAACTATTTTTCTCGCAGTTTTTGTTTATTTTCAACGGATTGGCGGCACTCGTCGTCAAACCATTCGTTGTGTGATTTCGGTGGTCGTTTTCCGATTGTAGTTTGTGCTGCGGCTATAATGGTTGATTGAAGCGTTTGTCATTCTTCTTGTATGTTTAATGGCATCTCAGAAGAGATGTCATGCTCTTCTATGTTTTGTGTTATTATTTCCTGATATTTATTCAGCGTTTCCGGATGTTTAAATGCTTCGACATTCCAGCGCACGGTCTTTTTTGCTTGTCTGTTAAATGTAGATGACAACTTGCACTTGTACTTAAAGATGACAAGCATATGATCGGTGTCCATATCAGCACCTCTGTATGATCGAACGTCAGTTATACTTGTAGAGTGTCTCTTAGAGATCATGACGTGATCGATTTTATTTTCCGTTCTTCCGTCATTTGATTTCCACGTTGCCTTGTGAATTCTCTTGTGAGGGAAGAAAGTGCTGGAAATTACTAGATCATACATCATAGCCAGCTCGGCTGCGCGAAAACCATTATTGTTGCTGGTATGATGCAAGCTGTTAGGACCGATATGTGTTTTAAGTTCTGCAATCCTACCGATTTGAGCATTAAAGTCACCTACCACGATTTTTATATCGTGCCGCGGGATGTTATTGATGACTTCTTGGAGTTCTAGGAAGAACAGGTCTTTAATATCATCTGCTTTATCTTCAGTAGGTGCATGAACATTGACGATCGTTATATTGAATTTTTGCGTGCGGATTCTCAATGTGCATAACCGCATATTAATTGGGCAGAAGTCGATAACATGCTGATTCACGCGACGGTGTATAAGAAAGCCAACTCCAAATTCTCCTCCGTTTTGATGACCGCAATAATACAGAGTGTATCCTTTCGCTGTTTCATGGATTCCACTGCCTGGCCATCTTAGTTCTTGTAATGCCACTATATCCAGTGTGTAGCTCTCGACTTGTTGGGTGAGTTTTAGGAGATCTCCTGGTCTTCTAAGGCTTAGCACGTTCCAGGTTCCTATTTTTAAATCGTAGTCCGGGTACAGTTTCCGAGGTCGTTCCAATAATGAATCCGAGATATTCCGAGGCCTGTGTACAGAATTCATGACAATAATTTTTTTACGGAAATGGGGTGCTAGCCCTTCGCCCAACCCAAATTTTCGTGAATGGGTTCGTTCTGCATCTTAAGGTCACCAGAAACAACCTTTTTACACGTTTATATAGCGAGCCGCTTGATCCAAGACAGACGACCGCTGAAAGCCGCCCCTAACATGGAGAACAGACGCTTTCTACACATTTATATAGCGAGCCGCTTGATCCAAGACAGACGCCCGCTCCAAGCCGCCCCTAACATGGAGAACAGACGCTTAAGTTGCATTGGTTTTATGGCGCCAATGACTCGCCATGGTGCAGAATCATTGAGTATAAGCAGTATTTACTCTGCCCCTCTCAACTACACCAACCTAATTCTGTTAGCGTTACGCAGGTAGCGCGGCGTGGACGTAGAATTTCGGATTTTCGCTACCCCCATATTACGTCGGTTCCATTTATAACGGCATGAAGGATTTCCTTATAGGACAGTTACATGTAGCATATAATTGAGTAGGACTTAAGCAATAATTCCACAATAAAATATTACATTAGAAAAAAAATTATTTTAATTAGAATCGTTTTTAATTCCAATCGTAGTGTCTCGCATATATTCACCACATGCATTGCCACACGCGCATCGACAATCACGCCCACCGACAATCACGCCCACATTCATCCATACGTACACCCATTCATGCACGTTCATACCTTTAATAATAAAAAAAATAAGAAAAATAATGAAAAATCGCTCACCCCATGGTCATATCCGACGGGCATCAACGTCCTAACGTTCAGCAATCCATCATCGGTGGATCCCCCAGCAGGTAAGGTGTTATAAGATGAATAGTTGTGGAATATCAATAGAATGTTGCGCCGCAATAACCAAGGCGATTGCTGATAAATTGCATAAATAATCTATAAATGTTGCGCCGCAATAACTAAGGCGATGGCTGGTAAATTGTTCATTAATGTTGGTATGTTGCGCCGCAATAACTAAGACGAATATTGATAAATGGTGCTGATAAATATTCAAAATCCGAGGAACGAAGAAGTTGTCCCTGTCTCCAGACGACAATATGGTACACCGGCTTACGACACATAAACTATGACAACCGTGAGTGATGATAATGGTATAGCTACGTCACGGTTTACGACACTCCACCTTGTTACACTAGCTGATACCAAAATAAGCGATTTCGCATCCGTCCAGTATGATTAAGTAATAATTTTGTAATAGGTAGAAATGTTGTATCCAGCAGTGCATAATAGTATTTCGGTCACCTCCAGCAATCAGGATTGAATGTTTAATTATTGATTTGTAGTCAAGTAAAACTATTGACTCCAGATGTGAACGAAAATATATCAGTCGCACCCGGTAAGCATGATTAATACGTAATTGGCCAATTCAAATTTTTAGTTGCAGTGGTTTCATTGGAACACAGGTATCAATATATATAGTTCGGTTAGTCTCAAAAAAATGCATGCATAAGTAAAGGTTATATTTAAGATTTGAATTTTTATTTACGATTATTTTATATCAATAAAACTTAGAGTTATTCAGCAGGAAAATTATGTAGGATTAAATTTACATTTAAGTTTTAAATTTTTCATTATGGTAATTTTATTGTAACACTACTATCAAGAGAATTTAGAGTTATTCAGCCTAAAAATCATGTATAATTAAATTTACATTTAAGTTTTAAATTTTTGCATTACAGTAATTTTATTATAACACTAATATCAAGAGAATTTAAAGTTTATTCAGCATAGAAATTATGCATAATTAAATTTATATTTAAGTTCTAAATCTTTCATTACGGTAATTTGAATTTTAACACTAATATCAATAGAACATAGGGTTTATACAGCATAGAAATTATGCGTAATTAAATTTATATTTAAGTCCTAAATTTTTCAGTACGGTAATTTGAATTTTAACACTAATATCAATAGAACATAGAGTCTATTCAGCATAGAAATTATGCATAGTTAAATTTATATTTGAGTTTTAGAATATTTACTAAACGGTTCGTTTGACCTTTTTAATATGGAGAAAAAAAAGATTCTATGAACAATCAAAAATTACCTCTATTTTGCCTCGGAACTGGTCCATGATTCGTTTTACTTCTATAAAAATCACTCACATAATTAGAATTATAAAATAAATTATGACATTTACAAACATGTAAATAAAGCTTTAACCATTTTTTCTTTGGTACATTAGACGAACACAACACCATAACATATAATATATATTTTTTTTTTATTTTACAGACACTAGCCACTGAGCTTTAATAATTTTGAACCGAGTTTAGAAATTTTGACGCTACGAACTGAATTGAATTACTTATCTAATCTTTTCCACTCATTATTTTTGATGGATGACACTTCCTGGTTCAAAATCAACAACAAGAATCTTCCAATCAGATAATCATGTAAATCAAAAACTAAGAGACAGGTGACCGCCAAGGTCATTTTACAAACTGAAATCAGTATAATGTCGTCATAGACATATGTATGTAATTTGATGTTTAATTTGAACTAACACAGCACAAAACACATACATTTTTTTTTTGGTTAAAATTGATTCTAATGAAAAGAATTAAATTAATTGAACTATTGAATTAAATTAATAAAAAAATTATACTAATTGCACTAGTTAATTATAAATTGTAAACTAATTAAAATTTCACTACTTAAACGTATGAAAATAAACGTGAAGTCAAAATACTTCATAATTTTGATCTTCACGAATGAATAATTGACACAAGACATCAGAGATAAGAGAGAGACTAGATGTTTTCCATCTCTTATATAGGCAATTAATATCGAAAAATGAGCTAAAAGTTTTCCGAAAGTTTTAAATTTACAAATTATTGTTAGTACATTTTCCGTATCAAAACAAATACTAGTTATCAGTTTGTAATAAACAAATTGAAAGGTATTTCAACGAAATATACCATTTACAATGCGTTTGAATGAAATAGTAATGCATTCGACATTAGGATGGACTAAACGCATGTACAACCGATTTTATGATGATTTCGTATTACGAAACAGTAAATCACAACTGTGTTACAGTAGAATCTATATTTATACGGGAGAGAAAAATTGATAATAATAACAAAAAAGATAACATTTCGAAGACAATTTCAATGCTGACTGCAGGATATAATTCTAGGATTGGAAGTCGAATTGGCAAATATGCACAGCTATTTGAGGTTTGAAAATATTTAAAGCAGTTACGGTTAGAGTCCCGGAGGTTTTAAATTCAAGTAGTATGACGAAACTAAGTTGGTGAAAACGCAGCGTAAACCAATGATAGTGCATTGCACATTAAAAATTATGATTAATTATTTTTTTGTATTTTAGGATAAGAATAAATATGTGTAACCAATACTATATGAATAGACGATCATAGATTACGTATGAAAGACAATTTGTTATGAACAACGCGTGATATGCAAAAATTGTGATTTATGAGTAAACAGACATTATATGAATCTGGAACTTTACTGCTCTACGTTATCATACTCCAGTCTACATAACAAATTAAGACATAGTATTTTATTTTTGTAATTGTAAAATGAAATTTCACTCAAAATATTTTTAATAATTTAATTTTATTTAAAAATAATTTTAACATGTTTCGAAATTCAAAATTTCATTGATATTTAATTGTTTTATATATTTTACTTTTATTTTCTTGTTAATTGTAAAATCCAAAATATGGAGGGGCTGAAATCTCACAGCTCTGAGATATCAAGACTTCGGTCTGGGTTGTGGATTTTGATATAGTTTTCGGCAAAAAACTTTTACGAGGACATGGTTTTTAGTTTTGGGCAGCGATGTATATCAAACATAACTCTTTGTTAAAGTACAATTATTCTTTTATCTCTGTTTAAAAATTTATTACAAAACTAACACGAAACATCAATACGTTGCCGGAAAATTATAATCAACATTCCAAAAATATTGTTAAATTAAATAAAATCAAACTTCTTCAAAATTCCAAAAATATTCCAAAAATTAGAATGAAATCAAATATTTAAACTTTTTTTAAATTCCGATAATATTCCAAAAATTTTTAAAAATTCAAACTTTTCCAAAATTCTAAAAATATTGCAAAAATTATTACAAAATCTAAAATTAAAACTTTTCCCGAAATTCTAAAAATATTGCAAAAATTATTACAAAATCAAAACTACAAACTTTTTCAAAATTCCAAAAATATTTCAAAAACTATAACAAATTCAAAAATTTCCTTGTCAAAATTTCAAAAATTATAATAAAATCAAAAATTTAAAATTTTTCAAAATTCTAAATATATTCCCAAATTTCTTACAAAATCAAAAAATGAAACTTTTTTCAAAATTCTGTATATGTATATATATATAAAATTCAAAAATTCTGTTTTTTTTCAAAATTCTAAAAATATTGCAAAAATTATAACAAAATCAAAAATTGAAACCTTCTTCAAAATTAAAATATTCTAAAAATTAGAATGAAATCAAATATTTAAACTTTTTTCTAAATTTCAATAATAATCCAAAAATTCTTAAAAATTCAAACTTTTTCCAAAATTCTAAAAATATTGCAAAAATTATTACAAAATCAAAAATTGAACATTTTTTCAAAATTCCAAAAATTATAATAAAATCCAAAATAAAGAATTTTTCGAAATTCTAAAAATATTGCAAAAATTCTTCCAAAATCAAAAATTAAAACTTTTCCCGAAATTCTAAAAATATTGCAAAAATAATTACAAAATCAAAAATACAAACTTTTTCAAAATTCCAAAAATATTTTAAGAACTATAACAAATTCAAAAATTTCCGTGTCCAATTTCATTTACAATTACATTTACGTCATAAAAACAGCTACATTTTTTTTCCAAAAAATTGGCTAAAAAATAAATGAAATCATTTTTTGACACACTTGACACATTTTTTTCACAAACTTATTATGCCATAATTCTCAATAATAATAAAGAATTTTATTTCAAACAAACAATTTTATTTTTTTCCAAAAAATTGGGTAAAAAATAGATAAAAATCTTTCTTTTGACACACTTGACAACATTTTTTTGACAAACTTATAATGCCATAATTCTCAATAATAATAATAAAATTTCATTTCAAACAAACCATTAATTTTATTTTTTTTCCAAAAAATTGGGTAAAAAAATAAATAAAAATCTTTCTTTTGACACACTTGACAACATTTTTTTGACAAACTGATAATGCAATAATCTAGTTTTTGATCTCACATAGCAATCCCTACCATCAAGATGTCTCCAAATTTAATGTTCCTACTCGTAATCACTTAAAATGAACGTTTTTTAAGCCAAAAATATGAAAATTTGCTACTTTTGACTCACATAATGATTTTTTTTGACACACTTCCGGTACAGTTATCGAGCACAGCGTCCTGTCGGACCTGTCCCTTGAATATACCTATTTTTAAATTTTAAAATTTTTGAAATCCGTCCAGCGGTTTTCCCTGCAGCGTAGGTAATGACGGCGGCCGGACGGCCGGCCGACAGACAGACATACATTTTTTTTTTTTTGCTTTTTTAGAATCAGGAGGCCCTAAAACGAGTGGGTGGACTCTCGCACCCTTGGTGCGAAATTCCTCTCCTAAGATGGAATCTCGCACCCAGTGCGAAATTCTACTTTAAGGGTAGAAACTCGCACCGGTGCGAAAGTCACCTCATTAGTGGAATCTCGCACCGGTGGAATCTCGCACTAGTGGAATCTCGTACGAGTGGAATCTCGCACCGGTGGAATCTCGCACTAGTGGAATTTCACACCCCCAGAAACTCGAAATAACAAGGTGGAATTTCGCACGGTGCGAAATTCCACCTTGTTATTTCGAGTTTCTGGGGGTGCGAAATTCCACTAGTGCGAGCGTTTCACAAAGGCTTTTAAGTGGGAGATTCCACCGATGCGAGATTCCACTAATGAAGTGACTTTCGCACCGGTGCGAGTTTCTACCCTTAAAGTAGAATTTCGCACTGGGTGCGGGATTCCATCTTAAGAGAGGAATTTCGTACCAAGGGTGCGAGAGTCCACCCAATCAAAGGAATCTCGCACCGGTGCGAAATTCCACTTTAAGAGTGTAATCTCGCACCGGTGCGAAATTCCTTTCCTCCTCCTAAAACGTCGAGAAATGTCAAAAAAAGTGGGGGTAAGAATTTCACTTTGAGCTCCTGAATGTAATACTTAGGTCTTTCAGACCGAAGTAACACGTATAAGAGAAAAATGGAGTTTTTCTCTGAGAAAAATCCAAAATACACTTTCGAATTGAAAAATTCAAAATACTTATTTGCTTGAGTTTAAAATCTTATTATTTGCTTGAGTTGAGACAATGGAGAGGTGTATTGATGTATTAATAAGGTAAAATCACCAAATTTTAAATTTTTTCAATGATTCTAAGATTTGAAAATTAAAAATGCACATTTTTCTCAGCCTGTTTATTTTATTTGATTTTTTAATTTTTATTTAATAAAATATTTAAATTGTTAACAAAATATTTCGCCAAATTGTGGCATTATCAAGTGTATTTTTAAAAAATATTTCACAATAGGTTTTTTAGACAAAAAAATATATATAAACAAACTAACAAAATAGTTTAAATTTAAATAAAATTTTTTGAAATGAAAATGAAAAAATTGTTTGTTTAAAAGGTAACTACGAAATTGAAAAATTAAATTATTTTTTCTTTTTAAATTTAAAAGTGTTTAAAATGTGTATGTAAGGTTTCTTTAAATTTTCTGTATCCGTCTTAAAATTTATTGAATTAGGTTTATCCAAATGAATATATTAGACCGGGAGGCAGCGTTGCATTTTGGTTAGTGATTTGACGCCGATTGAATTTAATTTTTATAGATAGATTAATTATTTGTGATGTAGAAAATAAGAGTCAGCCGTCAGACTTGTGGGGGGTGTGGTTGTGGGGGAGTTTTAAACTGGTAAAAAAAACGAGTTCCAAAAGTAATTTGACGCCGCTTCAAAATTTGTATGATGCATGTTTACACCATAGCAATTGAAAAAAAAGTCGTCAGCTGATTGGCGGATGGGGGATTATACGTCAGCTCCTCGTATACATCAGTATAAAAATGCAATATAGTCAAGACCTTTCTGCATAGGATCTTGATGAAACTTTGGCAAATGATCCAGGTTCACTTGAAAATGGAAGATCTGAATTCATTTTAAATTTGGACAAAATGGCGGGGGGTCTCCCGAACACCTCTAAGTTTAAATCTTCAATAACTTCTAATCCCGACTTATGATCTTATGGAAACTTGGTATACGAATTTTTAGTACTGTTTCCAATATTTCTGCATACCAACTTCCGGTTTGACAGTTCCGGTTAAAAAGTTTTTTTTCCAGGTATTTATCCCTACTGTAGCCTACAATTACCGATCGATTTTCATGAAACGTTAGTAAACGCTTTCAAGTAACATGAAAAACATTTTGTTAGCTTTTGGAGTACATTGGATAAAGGGTTGGGGGGTCCACCATACAACAGATGGTTTTTTCCACAATGTTTTTTATGTTTGTTGGGAGCATAAAACATTCGTTCGGGAATGAATTTTGACGACACTTTGGAAAAAGATGCAAATATGTATGGCAAGAAACTGATAAGCTTTTTAGCGATAGTGAACAAAGTGGTGGGGGGTCCCCCAAATACCTGTTCTTTTTAAAGCTTAATAACATTTGTACCTGATAATCGAATTGGATGAAACTTGGTACATAAACATTGTGTATGGTTCACAACAGTTCTGCATCCCAACTTCCGGCTTTTTATTTGCGGTAAAAAATTTTGGTTCGTAATTTTTTGAAGTTTTTTCACTGCCTACAATAATGAAGTGATTATGATGAAACTTATGGAAAAAGTTTCAATTAGTGAAAAATAGTTATCATCTTTTGGGACACATTGATCAAAGTGGCGGGGGTCTACCATACATCTGCTGACTTCGCACTTGGTTTTTAAAGTTGGTTGGGAGCATACAGACTTCATTCATTAATCAATTTTAGCGACACTTTGAAAAAATATGGAGACTTAAATGACAAAAAACTGATTAGTTTTTGGACAATATTGAGATAAGTGGTGGAGGGCCTCCCGAACACCTGCTTATTGTGTCACCATTGTTGCAATGTTTGTTGGGAGTACCAAACATTTTTACCGGAAATGAAAAACCGGAAGTTGGGATGCAGAACTTTTGTGTGTACCAAGTTTCATCCAATTCGATTATCAGGTGCAGATGTTATTAAGCTTTAAAAAAACAGGTGTTTGGGTGACCCCTCACAACATGGCTCACTATCGCTCAAAAACTAATCAGTTTCTTGCCATACATGTTTGCATCTTTTTGCAAAGTTTCGTCAAAATTCATTCCCGAACGAACGTTTTATGCTCCCAACAAACATAAAAAACATTGTGGAAAAAACCATCTGTTGTATGGTGGACCCCCCAACCCTTTATCCAATGTATTCCAAAAGCTAACAAAATGTTTTTCATGTTACTTGAAAGCGTTTACCAACGTTTCATGAAAATCGATCGGTTATTGTAGGCTACAGTATGGATAAACACCTGGAAAAAAAACTTTTCAACCGGAAGTGTCAAACCGGAAGTTAGTACGCAGAAATATTGGAAACAGTATTAAAAATTTATATACCAAGTTTCCATAAGATCATAAGTCGGGATTAGAGGTTATTGAAGATTTAAACTTAGAGGTGTTCGGGAGACCCCCCGCCATTTTGTCCAAATTTAAAAGGAATTCATATCTTCTATTTTCAAGTGAACTTGGATCATTTGCCAAAGTTTCATCAAGATCCTATGCAGAAAGGTCTTGACAATATTGCATTTTTATACTGATGTATACGAGGAGCTGACGTATAATCCCCCATCCGCCAATCAGCTGACGACTTTTTTTTCAATTGTTATGGTGTAAACATGCATCATACAAATTTTGAAGCGGCATCAAATTACTTTTGGAATTCGTTTTTTTTACCAGTTTAAAAGTCTCCCTCAACCACATCCCCCACTACTTTAGCAGCTGACCGCCAAATTTATCATCAGCTGGAGTTAATTAATTAAAATAAATAAAAATCAACCGGCATCAAATGACTTTTTCATTTGCAACGCTGCCTCCCGGTCTATATGCTGATTCAATCATTTCTCGTTTTTTCGTGTTTTTTTCTGAAGAAAGAATAGAAGGATCTTCCATATTCCAAATATGAAGATTGTCTATTGCATGTTGGGCGAGAGCTGTAGTATTATGTTTTAATTTAACATTACTTTTGTGACCATAAATTTTCTCTTCTAATCTTTGACTTGTTTGTCCAATATATGTTTTTCCACAACAACAATTAATTTTGTAAACAATATCACATTTTTTCTTTTTGTTAATTTTGTCTTTAAAATTAGTAAAAATAATTTGTTGTGATTTGTTTATTATTTTTGTGGATATCCTCATTAAATTATTTGGTTCATTTAAAATTTTTTTGATACCATTTGTTAAATTTGGAATATATGTTAAAGAAGCAAAAATATTATTATTCGAACTGGTTCCATCAGAAAGTTGGTTATTGGTCAATTGGTAATTACTGGTAATTACTGATATCCTACAACAATCTACTATTATTAAATAAAAATTAAAAAATAAAATAAAATAAACAGGCTGAGAAAAAGGTGCGTTTTTAATTTTCAAATCTTAGAATTATTTATTATACCAGCCAATTTAAAAACAACTATAACAAAATATAAAATTTTTTCAATGTACAGAATAGGGTAGACAAAACTGGTATGAACCAGTTGAATGGACCAATGAACCAATATGAACCAATGAACCCCTTTTCATGTCATTTCTTTTGCCTCAATAATATTAAAAATATAATTAAATGAGATATCTGATATCAGCCTTAATAGGGCGTAGTATGGTACACTTACCTTATATTTGTTGATTGGTTCTACTTCTCTCCTTTCTTAACAAACAATCGAGAAATGGAACCACGAATTTCAAGAGACAAATACCTACATAGTTTAGAAATCAGTGATCAAGGTCTTCTATTTTCTTATTGGAAAATATGTTAATACATATTTTAAAAGAAAATTTGTTTGGAAACGGTCCTGCAATAATAATTAATAATTAAATTACTTATTGTAATATTTGTAAATCAATTAAACATCAAAAGCTCACATTACAAATCAATACTTTAATATAAAGTAATAAAATTTAGCTAAAACAATTGAACAAGTATAAGATAAGCTAAAACAAAACAAATTTACCATGTGGATAGGGGCGTCAAATGTCATTCTTGTCTTAATTAAGTCTAGGAATTAAGTCTAGTCCCGGCTCTGCTAGAAGCTGTACGCAACATAGCCTCCCCAACAATTCTTTTTGGTTAATATTTTTCGTATGTTCCTTTTTGTATGTTCATCGGAAGTCGGAGGTATGTTCATAAATCTTGCTAACACTTTAGTTTTGCCAGTGTTGATGCATAATCCAAGTCTTTTAGCATTTCTTTCAAGCTGTGAGAGACTATCCTTAATATCGGTTGTTCTACGTCCGAGAAGCACAATATGTATCTCATCTGCGTAGCCAAGAATTTGACTAGATTTGTTAAATATGCAGTTTTGTGTCTCAATTCGGCCTTTTCTTATCGCGTACTCAAGCGCCAAATTAAATATGTATGTAATATGTGGCTGTGACTATCTGCACGGTCCCTTGTATATGCGCGGTATACCGCAATAATAAGGCGGATATACCGCAATAATAACGCGGTATACCGCACTATTAATTAATTAATTAATAATATTAACGCATTGCATCGCTATAGTAAAACGGTGTGCCGCATCGACTATATCATAATTCATATCAACAAACACTGGCCGCTTGGAATACATTTTGAAGCATGGAATACATTTTTGATAAGTAGACAATAGAATTTATTGACCATTTTTATAATGGAAAAAAATTTGCAATTCTACTTTACAATTTATTATTCAATATTCAATTCGTGAGACTTTTATTGGGTTAAGAACCCAATTTAAGATTTAATATATGCTGTGGTTGATTTTTTTTAATGAGGTAGTAAAGTTTGTGGAGGAAAGCATTGTAAAGGCTGAAATTTACATACAACAGAAACAGAATTCCATACAAATTTTACAGAAACAGAATTTTTTGCTGTTAAATTTGTGTGAAATTCTAGCCGTGTTCGATTTGACTAAAGCAACTGATACAACGGAAAAATTGAATGCAATTGTTGTTGTTTTTTCAGTTGTTTAAGTCAAATCGAACGCACCTTCTGTTTCTACTTTCTGTTGTATGTGAATGCCCGGCTTAAGCGATGAACTTTGTGTTAAATATGACAAAAATGTCAATTTTTATGCTATGTGCATGCCATATATTAAAATCATTGATATAAGACAAAAGGTAATCTAGATTCTAGATTACAAGCTTGTATATGTGGACACGATTACTTGAACTTTAAGGCGCAAGCGAATTTTGTTTTTATTTTTTTTAGGGAACTTTGAGAAGCAAATTACAAAATTATTTTTTGAAAATCAGGCCCCGGACCAAGATATAGACCTTTGAAAAAATCGTACAAAAATACGTTTTACCATATGTTGCAATTCAAATGACGTTTAATGTTATTTTTGATCTACATAATACAATTTCAAAGAATCTACATGAATAAATGATAAAAAAATAATTATAACCTTGGGGGCCCGTAAATTAAGTAAAAGGATTTTGATCTTGATCGGTGAGTGATTCTATTTCAAATAAAAATAAATCTTGACGCCTAAGTAGAAGTAATATCCCCCGAAACGTATATCTGGGGCCCTATTCTTGAACCATTACGAAAATTTTGGGTATCGATTTAATGTCAAAGTATTACGAAAATGTTTAAATGGTATTCTTGAAAACATATTACGAAAATTCTTGCAATGAAATATTACTAAAATTTTGGTAATGGTTTTTCCGTTCCTTAATTTATTTTCGTAATAAAATTTACATGAAAAAATTTTCAATTTTTTATTTTTCATGTGTAAGAATAGGATAGATATAAAAATTTAAATTGTTAATCTGACAAAATTGTGGATAATTGTGGAAATTAATGTAGTCACCTCTATTAAAATTTAAATACGAACTCTTAACATTACTTAAGCCGCAATTAGACTATTGCAGAACTCTGCAATATTTCTGCAATAGTCGTGCAATGGTAGTGTGTAAAATATTTATTGCAGAAAAGTTTGGCAATGAACTCATTGCAAAACATTGCAATGAGTCATTGCAATGTTTTGCAATGCGTTTATTGCCAAGCTTTTCTGCAATGAATATTTTACACACTACCAATGCAGAAATATTGCAGAGTTCTGCAATAGTCTAATTGCGGCTTCACAAATTCAATATTACCAAGATCAATTGTTAGAAGAATTGACTTATGATATTCATCGTTTTTAACCAAACATTCATGACATTCTACTAAATTATACAATGATTCAAAGAAATTCCCGGTTACAAAAACTAAATCCAGTAACCGAACACGAGAATTAAATAAGCCGTTAATTTGATTCAAATCTAAGTACAGATGTAAAGGTAATATTACCCATGGTAAAATTACCGGTAAAATTGGTAATATTACGTAATATTACTTAGGCTTGGTAAAATTGGTAAAATTGCAATAAAATTTATTAGCCTTTGTATAATAAAAATCAAAGTTTGTGCTTTTTTTGTGGAATTATAGAATATTTATTACAACAACAAGAATATTTATTACAACAAGAAGCCTCTGAAAACCTAGATCTTAGTCCAAAATGAATTTGAGGTATTGAACATTTTTTTAAACAGCTCTCGATTGAGGCCATCCAAGGTTATTGATTCCAACAAATTCATTTTATATCAGATGATATGCAATTCAGTTCAGCAGTATGTCTTTGTGCAGTACCCACTGGCGAGCAATTGATACGAATAAAAGAGTAAATCTTATGCATTTCATCGGTGCACTGCGGTGAACTGTTTTTCAATTGCAGTATGTGGCGTGGCTCGAGTGAATTAAAAACATTCTGTTGGAAAACAAAATTCTTCTTTAGGCTCTATAGCAGTTGCGGTATAGTCAGATTTCTGTTTTATTTCTTTGCTTTGAATTGAATTGAATAATATTGTGAAGTTCGTAGATCAGTAGATGTCTTTATTGTTGGCCGCAAGTACAGTTCGTTTTCTCACAAATCGTGATTCTTATATAGTAAGTTAGAATATTTGGAAATAATTTGAAAGTAATTTGGTTCGCGTTGTAATTTTCTTTAAACGAAGCAGCAACATCAGCAGATCGATGGAATTCTTAAACGGTTAAGAACACACAACGCAAGGAAACATTATCAGCCCTTCATTGTAAATTTTTGTTTCGAGTTTTAGAAAACATTTTTTTTAGCCATTTTTCACATGAATGAAACAATGCACGAATTAGATTTTGATTGTTGCCCGCGTAATTAATGTATCTATCCCATCGTCGGTTATGGCATATGTGGAGTGATACGTCACACGTTTAATGCCGTTGACAATTATCAATGATGAAAAAACGTTGAACCGGGCTAATTTTTCAACCACATGCGATGAAAGTAGCATTTATCTAGATTGCGATGTATCGCATACAGTTTGAACATATATTAAGTTTCAATGAATATGCTTGGTTTTCTGTAGACTCACTTTTTGAATTTGTGCCGTTCAAATATTTTAAGATTTCCACTCCATGTGTAATACTAATACGTAAATATTTTCGAATATAGTATTGTCCTTACAAACTTCGACATAACAGGGAAGAAAGCAGTCATCGTTGTAGCAAGTTGGTCCAGGATTTGTTCCATTTTTGCAGATGTGCAAAAAACGTGTTGTTCGTTTTCAAGATGTACTACTAAGTATAAACAACAGCCGATTTTCGTTCATTTTTTAGATATAAAAGAATTTTCCAATGCTGATTATGTATATTCCTGTCTATAAATACTCTGCGAGTAAGCATATTTAACTCCATAAAAATATATTTGATTTGAATGTTTTTATAAACTATAGAAATGATTGTGATTCGTACATTTGAAATTAATTAAAAATGCAACCATAATTAAATTTTTTGATCCAGTTTATATTTTACCTATTTTACCAATTTTACCAATCTTACCGGTAATTTTACGGTAAAATTACCATAAAAATATTTTACCGGTAAATTTACATCTGTAAATCTAAGGATGCTAAGGAATCTACAAAATGATACGCAAGAGCAGAGAGATTATTAACAGGAAGAAGGCTATTAGTGTTCATTTGCCAACATATATACGGTAAGTTAAAATCGCCGAACACAAGTACTATTGTATCATCGTCAATAGATCATTAACAATCTTATTCTGATTTTGGCTTTTTTGAGTATTGAACGATTTAAGCGAAATCTTATTAGTTTTGAGGACAACACTTCTTTGCTTAATGTTTCAATTATTTGTTTTTGATCTTCAATTACGTTTTTCAATGCATTGAGTTCAGTTAAAATATTTAAAAGGGATTTGTTCATATCTGCGAAATCCTGTCGGAATTTAGGCGAGATTTCGGAGTGGATCATTAGCTTTACGACACACCCGATAGCTTGAATGTCTTCAGTAATCGTAAAGTAATCGAATATTCTACTATTTTCTCAAGGTTTCTAGAAAGTGACCTCGAATTGTCTAGAATTAAGCGGAGTAGTCTATAAGCAATTGCCTGTTGTAAAATAGTAATTTAGTTTTATTTTAAACGTGTGACGGTGAAGTTAAAATTATTAAAGTGATATTTAAAATTAGTTTTTGTAAATAAAGTTATAAGTGTTATTGAATAGAAATATTTTGTGTATTATGTGTAGAAATTTCTACAATCAACCGTTGGAGTTTCTGAAGCTGTTAAAGAATATTTTAGTTAGGAATATTGTTTGCTGTATTGTTTCCTGTTGTTGTGGGACAGTTAAGGTGTTGAATACTTAACAAAACCTGGTGTTTGTGCTTACTAATCAGTGGTCGAACTCAGAAAGAGATTGGAAATTACGTTCATCGAATTGAGAGTAAGGGCAATTCGAAGTAAGGTTGGAAAAACGTAACAATATGATTAAGAGGTTTACTGATATTGTTTTTGTATCACTACATTTTTCTTATTCCCACTAATAATAATTATATGCAAGTTCAATAGGAATTAAACAACTTATCACTGCAAAGATGAAGATTGTTTATGAACTACTTAAAGTGTTATTTCAATAACTTTGATGAATCGTGTAAGACTTAGACATTTTAAAAAACGTTTTTAATATTTTCCAAATATTTTTTTTCGGAAGTTTATTTCTATTCGTAACAGAAATAAATATTTCCCTGAGGAAGGTTTCATAGAAACCGAAAATATTTGGAAAAAATTAAAAATGTTTTTTAAAGTGTCTAAAGCCGCAATTAGACTATTGCAGAACTCTGCAATATTTCTGCAATGGTATATTGTAAAATATTCATTGCAGAGAAGTTTGGCAATGAACTCATTGCAAAATATTGCATTGACTCATTGCAATGTTTTGCAATGAGTTTATTGCCCAACTTTTCTGTAATGAATATTTTACACACTACCATTGCACGACTATTGCAGAAATATTGCAGAGTTCTGCAATAGTCTAATTGCGGCTTAAGTCGTACACTATTCACCAAAGTTACTGCAAAGATATAGTTTTCCACTTTAATTTAATACTCTCATTACTTAGTAAATCATATTAATTGTATCTAGTTGTCACTTGAATAACACAAAACATTTTATTCATTTCATACGCTTGTTTTCAACACCCAACGATTGAAATATCTTCTTATATATTAATACGCTAGATCAAAACTTTGTGGAGCCTAAGGCTTTTTTATTCGCAGATGGATTCATTTCAAATTTTCACAGCTAACTGATATTAGTGTAACCTATAATCGGATTCGGATTCACACAAATCGGATCATAAATAAAAAAGTTATTATATACGCAAAACTTTTTATATACATATGCATTATAAGTTTACATACATATAAAAACGAAATTAAAAATTTATTTTATTTTTTTATATTTTATTTTTTATATATTAGCGAACAACGAACAACAAAAACGAAACTTTTTTTTCTCATTCATTTCAGTCGTCTTTTGTCTTTGAATAAAGGATGGTTTTCGAGTCGTCGGAATAAAAGAGATTATATGCGTAATATGCGTAATAATGTTGATTTTATGAATGATATTTATGATGATATTTTATGAATGATATTTTCTTTTTTATATATTAGCTATCGAACAACGAACAACAAAAACGAAACTTAAAAATTTATTTTCTTTTTTAAATCATTCATTTCAGTCGTCTTTTGTCTTTGAACAAGGACGGTTTTCGATATTATTTCGATTATTTTGTTTATTGATATAAAGATATTTGCGTAATATTTTTCTTTGTTTTCTTATTATAGAAGGGCTATTATTTTGAAAACGTACATTTTTTTGTTGATTTTTAAATTTTTAAAAAATCTGAAATTTTGATATTTTGTTGGTATTGACGAAAGGAAAAAAGTTGTTTCTGCTTTTATTTTTTGTGTACTCTGAATCGGCGTTATGCGCGGTTGAATTTTTGAGGCTTTTTCACGTAGTTTTGGTAATGGTTTAAAACTTAAAACTTTTTTTTCTGTTTTTATATTTATTTTCTCTTAGTTAGTTTATACATTTCCTTTGAAGTTTAGAGAATTTAGTTTATGAATTGATTTAGGGGTCGATATACGTAATATTTTTCTTTGTTTTTTTATTATAGGAGGGCTATTATTTTGAAAACGTTCATTTTTTTGTTGATTTTTAAATTTTTGATTTTTAAAAAATCTGAAATTTTGATATTTTGTTGGTATTAACGAAAGGAAAAAAGTTATTTCTGCTTTTATTTTTTGTGTACTCTGAATCGGAGTTATGCGCGGTTGAATTTTTGAGGCTTTTTCACGTAGTTTTGGTATTGGTGTCAATGTTTTGTGAATAGGTGCCACAAATTTCATCCGACTTAAGTATATTTTTGCAAGTAAAAAGAAAAATAACTGAATAATTGAAACTAGGAGGGCCCGGCGTGCTTCGCTACGCTTATAAATAAAGTTTTTGCGTAGACATTTTGTTGACGTTGAAGCAATGATTTCAAAAAGTGGTAATGAGAAATGCTAGCATATAATTTTTGATTTTTCTTTTTAAATATATGAATGAAAAATAATCAAAACTCTAGCTGATCAGTTCGGATATATGAAAAATTAGCGATCAAATAAGTTTTCAAGTAAGCTTATTTGATCACTAACTTATTTGATCGCTAATTTTCCATATATCCGAACTGATCAGCTAGAGTTTTGATTATTTTTCATTCATATATTTAAAAAGAAAAATTAAAAATTATATGCTAGCATTTCTCATTATTACTTTTTGAAATCATTGCTTCTACGTCAACAAAATGTCTACGCAAAAACTTTATTTATAAGCGTAGCGAAGCACGCTGGGCCCTCCTAGTTATAATAAATTTTTATAATATTTAATTAAAATAACTTAAAGACAAATCTATTATATTTTAATTGTTTCAAAATTTAAATTAAATGTATTCGTTTGATTAATATATCAAATAGTTTGAAGTTTTTTTTCAAAACAAAACAAGTAAGTGAGTCAAGTGAGTCATTACAGTCATTTCATCTAAAATCAATCGTTAAGTAAAAGTGATTCGATTCATACTAATTAATAAACAATAGAACTAGTAATAAAACCGCCAGTAAAACAAAAACAAGTTAACAAGTTATAAGTTAAAAGTTTGTCAATTAAAAATTGTGGAAGTTACCTAAAGTACTGTACATAGTTTATAAGTTAGAATTTTCTAAAAGTTGTGAACTAATCGTTAATGCGTAGAAGAAATTTAATACCAAATAAAACTATATCTTAATATAAACCTATTAAACGTGTTTTAAGAAAAGTTGTCTGGTTTAAGGAGCGTGAGATCGAGTTGCAATACTCATACTGTTAAGCGTTCACTCAGTAGTGTTAAGCGAAATATTCGCACTGCTCATCATCATAGTAGTTTAACAAAGCTACATTTGGCACTACATTTGGCCAAATCATATATTATATCATATAGTAGTGTTATACCATTTTTGGCATTACGAAATGTCATTGTTTTTTATTCACCACTTTTCTATTTTCGTAATGGTTTCAAGAATACTAATTTATAATTTCTCCATTGCGATTACGAAAATAGCGTTACGAAAATTTTAGGTATCTAATGGTTCAAGAATAGGGCCCCTGGTTTCGTTCAAATCTTCAATATATTTCAACTACCGTTTTATTCACTTTGGGATAAACCGGTTGCCGAAGAACAATTTACAGAGTAATTTGGAATAAAATTATAAATTAAAATAAAATATGATTTTAATTTTTTTCCAGCCTATGTTATCGGACAAGGGCATAAATCAAACAACTACATATTTTTTAAATTTTAGGAATAGCAATTAATAGCTATTTATGTATTAGGGGTGCAAAGTATGTCTTTTCCATTTCGAAAGTAAAAAAGATACTTTATGCCCGAATTGCATATAAGATTTTTTGTACGAGTAAGTTTCTGTATAAATACAAAAATACATATATTTACATGAAATAGTAAAAAATTTTTAGAAAATTATTTAATCCAAGTATTTTTTCGAAATGATAGTAATGATAATAACTTTAGGCATTGCTATTTCAATTTTAGGCATTGTTATTTTAATTTCGGGATTGTTATTTCAATAGGAAAAAAGGGCCTGCTTTACGAACTATTTTTTAATCAAAAAAGTGCATTTTACGGTTTACTCGTACAAAAAAAATATTATCATGGCTCGACATGAACTTCCTGCTGGCAACTAATTTTAATATCTTGGATGCCTGGAACACCACCTGGCATCATTGCAACACAACTGGCCTTTCTATTTCTAACCCGACTTCTACCCAACCTGGTTTCGATTTGCCACGTCATACCTGGACTACATTAAACCGAATAAGAACGAATCATGGACGTTGTGCTGATTCTTTCTACAAGTGGGGCATTTCAGAGTAGCTGAGTGTGACTGCGGCGGTCCACAACAAACCATAAAACACATTGCAACTGTGTGTCCAATTCAACGATACAATGGCAACATCTCAGACATCCATTTGGCAACTCCCGATGTAGTAGCATGGATAGACTCACTTGATGTAAACATCTAATGTTCAAATGTACTGCCCAATGTTCAAATATTTTACTTTTTACTTTTTTACTAAAAGACGCGCAATCAAATCGATTGTAAGTTCATTTAATGTGTATCCATGTTTGTTTTAGGTAGATTTCATAGAAGAGTCTACCTATTTTTAAGTTTAATTTTTAATGTGTCACAAAAAAACCATACGCTAAATAAAAATGAACTTCCAACTATTTATAAATTCTACAGAATTACGAACATGCAGCAGAGTGTGGATTCTGATCGGTTTTGTCAATTTTTTGTCAAAGTTTAGACAAAAATAAGACAAAATAAAGTTTTCTTTTTGCTTGATTTACACAAGAAAAAAACTACGTTGAAATCCGAAAGAAATTCATGCAATTTAAATGTTTTAGTTATATATATTGCGGGTTTTTTACAGAACTGACAAAATAGTTTTTGTAGAATTAGACAAAAAACTGACAAAACCGATCAGAATCCACACTCAGTACCAGTAGCAAATAAAATTTATATATTACTTGAACAAAATGGAACTGCAAGTCTTTTTCCAACTCTAGCTAAAAAAATAGTTGAGGATTATGGACTGAAGCTCGTTTTTAAACTTCTAAAAATTATGGTTGATTGTGAATTAATTGAATGTGATCTCTCCTGAACTGATTATGTCGCATTTACAATACATCAATGATGAACAGGGAACCAGATTTTTAAATGGCAAACTCGGGACAAAATATATATATTTTGGGATCTTTGTTGTTTTCAATGTTTATCAATGATATTTCCAAATCTTGTCGCTTCTATATGGTCCATCTTTTTGCTGATAATGTCCAACTTCTGCATGCTAAGTCCCGACTGAATTTAAATGACTGCATTGAAGAATTTAATAGTGATCTCAAGTATAATCTGCTTTGGGCCGTTGAAAGTTGGCTTTCCTTGAACTAGGGCGTTTCCGGTCGTCCCGTATTGGCGGAATTGTTCCGTCGTAAGTTTTGTACCGACGTCCCGCTTTAGTACCAAAAAATCCCGACCAACACCAATCTACCAAAATTTATAAAAAAAATCCTGCGGTGTATTTATATATTGCCCGCTGTCTGTTGCAGTTGAATAATTTTCTGATGGTTCTGTTTCAGACTAAAGCTAAACGATAAACTACAAACTACGTTTTTATATGAAAAACGCTTAGCGACAACGCTATAATTCTATGACTTTGTACTGTTTAGTGTTGAAATTTATGGCTGGCCGAATTTCAGTATCTATACCTGCAATGGCGAGGGTAAGTCTTTGTCTCAACAAAATGACAGCAGAGTGAACCAACAGCTTAGCATTGACTTCACCAACATAAGAGGTCTCAATTCGAATCTAAACGAGGTTCATCACTACATCGAAAAAAATAAACCTGACATATTGTTTCTTACCGAAACAATTGTCAGTGACAAAGCATCGAAATTGGATCTCGATACATACCGGATACCTAGTTACGAATCGGAACATTCCTTATATAACAGCATGGTGTCTGTGTATTTATTCGAAATTCACTTTCATGTATGAGAATTAAGGCTTACGAGTTGAATTCTAATTGCACCATAATTTTGTAGGACTGAAGATCTCAGGTGTTTATGAAACTATGTTTATAATAGGATTATACATCGCCAAATTCCCCCTCAGGATGTCCATTTTTCGATCAAATATCGGCTAATCTAGATAAGATTTCCACGGACTACCCCAAAGCTTTTTTTTTTCAAAATGGCGCTCAATGAGTAACATCGAAAATCATCTGCTCTAAGAAATTAATACTTTTATACTATACTACTATACTTTTATGCTACTATATCATCATAGTAGTTTAACAAAGCTACATTTGGCACTACATTTGGCCAAATCATATATTATATCATATAGTAGTGTTATACCATTTTTGGCATTACGAAATGTCATTGTTTTTTATTCACCACTTTTCTATTTTCGTAATGGTTTCAAGAGTACTAATTTATAATTTCTCCATTGCGATTATGAAAATAGCGTTACGAAAATTTTAGGTATCTAATGGTTCAAGAATAGGGCCCCTGGTTTCGTTCAAATCTTCAATATATTTCAACTACCGTTTTATTCACTTTGGGATAAACCGGTTGCCGAAGAACAATTTACAGAGTAATTTGGAATAAAATTATAAATTAAAATCAAATATGATTTTAATTTTTTTCCAGCCTATGTTATCGGACAAGGGCATAAATCAAACAACTACATATTTTTTAAATTTTAGGAATAGCAATTAATAGCTATTTATGTATTAGGGGTGCAAAGTATGTCTTTTCCATTTCGAAAGTAAAAAAGATACTTTATGCCCGAATTGCATATAAGATTTTTTGTACGAGTAAGTTTCTGTATAAATAAAAATACATATATTTACATGAAATAGTAAAAAATTTTTAGAAAATTATTTAATCCAAGTATTTTTTCGAAATGATAGTAATGATAATAACTTTAGGCATTGCTATTTCAATTTTAGGCATTGTTATTTTAATTTCGGGATTGTTATTTCAATAGGAAAAAAGGGCCTGCTTTACGAACTATTTTTTAATCAAAAAAGTGCATTTTACGGTTTACTCGTACAAAAAAAATATTATCATGGCTCGACATGAACTTCCTGCTGGCAACTAATTTTAATATCTTGGATGCCTGGAACACCACCTGGCATCATTGCAACACAACTGGCCTTTCTATTTCTAACCCGACTTCTACCCAACCTGGTTTCGATTTGCCACGTCATACCTGGACTACATTAAACCGAATAAGAACGAATCATGGACGTTGTGCTGATTCTTTCTACAAGTGGGGCATTTCAGAGTAGCTGAGTGTGACTGCGGCGGTCCACAACAAACCATAAAACACATTGCAACTGTGTGTCCAATTCAACGATACAATGGCAACATCTCAGACATCCATTTGGCAACTCCCGATGTAGTAGCATGGATAGACTCACTTGATCTAAACATCTAATGTTCAAATGTACTGCCCAATGTTCAAATATTTTACTTTTTACTTTTTTACTAAAAGACGCGCAATCAAATCGATTGTAAGTTCATTTAATGTGTATCCATGTTTGTTTTAGATAGATTTCATAGAAGAGTCTACCTATTTTTAAGTTTAATTTTTAATGTGTCACAAAAAAAACCATACGCTAAATAAAAATGAACTTCCAACTATTTATAAATTCTACAGAATTACGAACATGCAGCAGAGTGTGGATTCTGATCGGTTTTGTCAATTTTTTGTCAAAGTTTAGACAAAAATAAGACAAAATAAAGTTTTCTTTTTGCTTGATTTACACAAGAAAAAAACTACGTTGAAATCCGAAAGAAATTCATGCAATTTAAATGTTTTAGTTATATATATTGCGGGTTTTTTACAGAACTGACAAAATAGTTTTTGTAGAATTAGACAAAAAACTGACAAAACCGATCAGAATCCACACTCAGTACCAGTAGCAAATAAAATTTATATATTACTTGAACAAAATGGAACTGCAAGTCTTTTTCCAACTCTAGCTAAAAAAATAGTTGAGGATTATGGACTGAAGCTCGTTTTTAAACTTCTAAAAATTATGGTTGATTGTGAATTAATTGAATGTGATCTCTCCTGAACTGATTATGTCGCATTTACAATACATCAATGATGAACAGGGAACCAGATTTTTAAATGGCAAACTCGGGACAAAATATATATATTTTGGGATCTTTGTTGTTTTCAATGTTTATCAATGATATTTCCAAATCTTGTCGCTTCTATATGGTCCATCTTTTTGCTGATAATGTCCAACTTCTGCATGCTAAGTCCCGACTGAATTTAAATGACTGCATTGAAGAATTTAATAGTGATCTCAAGTATAATCTGCTTTGGGCCGTTGAAAGTTGGCTTTCCTTGAACTAGGGCGTTTCCGGTCGTCCCGTATTGGCGGAATTGTTCCGTCGTAAGTTTTGTACCGACGTCCCGCTTTAGTACCAAAAAATCCCGACCAACACCAATCTACCAAAATTTATAAAAAAAATCCTGCGGTGTATTTATATATTGCCCGCTGTCTGTTGCAGTTGAATAATTTTCTGATGGTTCTGTTATACCTGCAATGGCGAGGGTAAGTCTTTGTCTCAACAAAATGACAGCAGAGTGAACCAACAGCTTAGCATTGACTTCACCAACATAAGAGGTCTCAATTCGAATCTAAACGAGATTCATCACTACATCGAAAAAAATAAACCTGACATATTGTTTCTTACCGAAACAATTGTCAGTGACAAAGCATCGAAATTGGATCTCGATACATACCGGATACCTAGTTACGAATCGGAACATTCCTTATATAACAGCATGGTGTCTGTGTATTTATTCGAAATTCACTTTCATGTATGGGAATTAAGGCTTACGAGTTGAATTCTAATTGCACCATAATTTTGTAGGACTGAAGATCTCAGGTGTTTATGAAACTATGTTTATAATAGGATTATACAGATCGCCAAATTCCCCCTCAGGATGTCCATTTTTCGATCAAATATCGGCTAATCTAGATAAGATTTCCACGGACTACCCCAAAGCTTTTTTTTTTTCAAAATGGCGCTCAATGAGTAACATCGAAAATCATCTGCTCTAAGAAATTAATACTTTTATACAATTAATAAATTGATATTGATAATTATTAAATAAATGATTAATACAAAGTGTTGTTTAAATTCAATAAACAAAAAATTAATATATAAATAAAGGCTGCATAATAGGTTTGTGAGTTTGAAAATAAAAGAATATTGTGTGATATTTGACAACTGAAGTGAAGCGCGAAATCTGATATTAAGAACATTGAAAATTTTCATCAGCACACATTATTTATGATAAATGCACAATCACTAATGTGATACAGTTAACAATATTTCAATTATCTAGAAGCATTACCATTTCCCATCAATTTACATATAATAAATTATCAAAATATTGAGTTAACAATAACCTCAAAATGCCGGGGAATCAGGATCTTAGTTCCAATAAAGCTATTTGCCCATCATGTAATGATGAAGTTGATGAAACTGGAATATGTTGCGACTTATGTGACGAATGGTAGGACCTAAAATGTGCGGATATTGATGAAGCAATCTATGAAAAACTGACAGACTCTGAAGCATTAAATTGGTATTGTAAAACATGTACACCAAACAGAGGGGGTCTCACTATTCGGATACTTAGAAACGAACTTAACAAGTTAAAAACAGATCTACGTGGTGAACTTCAAATACTTTTGAATACTTCAATCACTAAAACCTTCGAAGATTCAAAAATATATATTAATGAAGTGATTGAAACGAAACTTGCACCGATCGAATTGTCACTAAATAATCTGTTAACTAGAGTTAAAAAGTTGGAAAAAACAAACTCATCCAAGTCATTTAATGAGCATGCAGCTGAAACAATAGATCGACTGGATTTACTAAATCGTCGTCATGACATTATAATTAGCGGGGTTCCGATAAATACTACCAATACCAGGGAATTTGTAGTTAAAGCAGTATCTGCTCTTGGAATTACATTAAACACAAATGAAATAGTCTTCTGCAATAAAACTAAAAAAAATAAGGAAACGGTATTCGTCAAGTTTGTCAATATTCCCACTTGTGACAAAATCTTATCAAAATATTTTGAAAATCCACATCTAAAGCTGTCTCAAGTACTAAACACTGACATTGAAGCTAGAATATACTTCAACGCCAACTTGCCAACTCATGTTGCTGCACTTAAAAAATATTGTATTGGACTTAAAAAAAACAACAAAATTCTCAAGTCATCAGTCTTAAATGGAAACATCGTCATAACAAAATTAGATAATTCCGAGGTAGCGGTTCATTCTAAAGTGGACGTTTTGCAACACACCACGATAGTAGATACACACGAACCATCAACATCACATGCACAAAGTTTAAATATTCAAATGTCACCGCAACCTGGAAGCAGCAACGATTTAGCCAATGGTTAAATATATTAATTTATCTTTTAAATTACCTAGACTTAATTCTGGGTTCTTGTATGTATATTGTTTTGTAACATAGTTCTATATTGTAATACTTGTTTAATATTTATTGGTAGCTCAATTTTTGGTTTCTTTTCTCAACTTTTAATTTCTCTCGAGCAGAGCAATTAAAATAAATTATTATAAAAATAAAATTAATAATTTTTTCTTACATTTTAGTTCATCAACTTTTCGTCGTCATATCACAATCTGGTCGTCGTAAATTTAAAAATTCCTGATTTACTTCCAACAACAAACGATAGCACTATTTTAAAATCTGATTTACAGTCTAGAAGGCGAATGTTTCTAAACGTTGGGCATTTTAATGCACAAAGTATTGTGGCAAACAAACTTAGCAAGCTTGAGGAGGTACGTAATATTTTATATAAAACATATCTTGATGTGGTTGGTGTTTCAGAAACATGGCTTAAAAGCTACATAACTAACTCCACCGTTTCTATTCCGGGATATAAAATTTTTCGTAACGATCGCGTAGGAGTAAGAGGTGGTGGAGTTGCGCTGTATGTTTCATCTAAATTACGTGCTAAAATTGTGGCCAGGTCTGAAGCGTCAACAACATTGGAGTATCTGTTCATCCAAGTATGTCATGGTACCACTCGCACTTTGGTGGGAGTTGTATATCGTACTGGTGGAAACATTGAGCTTCTTGAAGAGGTCCTCTGCTCACTACTACCTCAATTCACAAATGTTGTTATTATGGGGGATTTCAACTTAAATCTGCTTAATAAAGACATTAACGATAAGACTACTGACTTCTTTAATCACTATAATTGTAAAATTATTCACAATAATCAACCTTCACATTATGATGTGGTTCATCAAAGCTTTTCTCTTATTGACTTTATTGTTGTTAGCGACAGTAGATTTCGAATCAGTTTTGGATACCGGGAATTTCAAAACATGCGCTAATTTATTCTTCAATGAATATCTCGTGTATTAAAACTGAGGAAGTATTTCAATATCGGGACTACCGCAATATTAACTTTGACCTACTATCTCAGGATACTAACCTCAATGAACTGAATGAAATTTACAATACTAGCAATGTAGATGACCAAGTTAGAATTTTTAACCAACATTTGCTAAACCTTTTTAACTTATATGTTCCAATTAAATCAATTAAAGTTCGTGCTAAATCTGAAAGAGATTTAGCATGGCGAGCATATAATGAGCAAAAAACTCCTGATCGATGGAAGACTTTCTGTAAGTATCGTAATAAAGTTAATTCACTTGTAAAAAAAGCGAAAAAACAATTTGGTAAAACTTATTACAAAATTGAGCAACCACCCAAACAACTATGGCGTAAGATAAAAGATGTTGGAGTTACCGATACACCCACTTCAAACTGTGACGGGTTCAATCCAGATGCACTCAATAGTCATTTTTCTACAGTACAGTCAGAAACCCAAACCATCTTTGACACTGACATGCCTGAGCTTCCAAATTCCTTTTCTTTTAGAAATGTGGATGAAAGTGAGATTTGGCTTGCTCTTTCTCATATTAATTCTAATGCTGTAGGATTAGACAGTATTCCTATTAAATTCATTAAAATACTTTACCCTTTTATATCCACCTATGTTCTTCACATCATTAATACTATTCTCACAACTTCATCATTTCCTGTTGATTGGAAGAAAGCAATGGTAATTTCTATACCCAAAAATAGTGAGCCATCATCTTTATCGGATTATAGACCAGTTAGCATCTTGCCTGCCTTATCCAAAGTATGTGAGATCATCATACAAGACCAAATAACCCATCACCTTGATCTGAACATTGGTCTCTTTGCAAATCAATCTGGCTTTAGAAAACACCATAGCACAACGTCGACCATCTTAGATTTAACTGATTTCATTAGGAAAAATATGGATAAAAAATTTGTAACTTTTGTAATATTCTTGGACTTTAGCAAAGCATTTGATAGTATTAATCATTCCATACTCTTGTCTAAGTTAATAAACCACTTCATGTTTTCTAATACTGCGGCGAAATTGATTTTTTCTTACTTAGATAAATGATCACAGTGTGTGAGTGTAGGTGATAATAAGTCAAATTTCCTATATTTATTTAGAGGAGTACCTCAGGGTTCCATCTTTGGGCCTCTTCTATTCAGCCTCTTCATTAATGATTTGCCTTCTGCTCTCCTACACTCACTTATCCACTTATTCGCGGATGATGTGCAAATTGCGCATGCAGCACACTTTTCAGATTTGAATAATGGTATTACTAAAATAAATGAGGACCTTGCGTGCATCTCAAGATGGGCGCAGTCCAATCATCTTATACTCAATCCTACTAAAAGTCAAGCAGTTGCTTTTTACCGGCACTCAATCACTCAAATTCTGCAACCAATTATGTTAAAGGACTCTGTTATTGAATACGTTCAAAAGGCAAAAAGCCTTGGCTTTATCCTAGACGATAATCTATCGTGGGACTTACATATAAATCTAATTATTAGCAGAGTATGGAATATATTACGTAAATTATACATGATAAAAGATGTACTTCCTACTGCACTTAAAGCCAAACTGGTGAAATCTTTAATCATGCCATATTTTCTATATGGATGTGAAGTATTTATGGGTACGAGTGCTGGTACTTTTCGTCGACTTCAACTATGCTTTAATGCCTGCATCCGTTTTATTCATTCTCTTCGGTCTCGGGACCACATTTCAACGCTATCTTTTCAATTTCTGGGGAGTGAATTTGTAACCTTTTTCAAGAGTAGAGTTCTGATCTTTCTGTTTAAAATCATTAAATATAGACCTCCTACATACATCTTTGATAAACTTCATTATGCCAACTCATTAAGAACTAGACATCTTTTGATTCCCATACATTCCTCCAGCATTATGGAAAAATCGTTTATTATCAGAGCTAGTCGACTATGGAATGACTTACCTAACCACATAAGAGATGTTGAATCTATTTTCTTATTCAAAAAAAATGTTTGGAACACCTTAATAGCGTGGCTTAAAAATTATAGCTCTGTAAGCTAAAGTTATATAAATAGTGCGAACCTGTTTGCTATTCAAAGTAATATTTAATATAAAAATAAATAAAAAATTAAATAGATACTTGGATTGTGATTGTTATGGCGGGAAGTTTGGTGGACTGGGATTGAGAATAAATTGATAGAAATTAAAATTAACATAGAAAAATATATTATTGTTAAAGTTGTAAATTTTTTTTTTTTTTTTGTCTGTGGTTTTCAATGATTTTCTCATGCAAAATTGTGTAAAATATAATTAAATAATCTGTACAATTTGTATAAAAAGACCTACTACATGGTCTTCAATTGTAAATTGAGTAAATAAATAAATAAATAAGATAATATTCATAATAAAGAATGGCTTAAACTCGCAGATTATCACGGTTTAACGCAAATGATAGAGTGTCCCACTAGAATCCCAGATAATTCACATCATAACAAGAATTTGCTGGATCCGATTTTGTCAAACAAACCAAATATTACGAAGACAAAAGTTGAACAACCCCTCGGAACATCGGACCATTTACTAATATCAGCAATAGTGCAATATACATCACCGACACAAATTAAAGCAAATCCTCGTCGCGTTTGGAATTATAAACGCGCTGACTGGGAGGGACTGAGAAATGTTTATGATGAAACACCTTTGAAAACTATTTGTTGTGTTGATCAAGATCCTAGCACATCGGCAATAAGAATTTCTGAAATCATAAAAGACGGAATCCGGCGGTTTATCCCAAATCGATTAATCACTCCTAAAACTGAGCCTTGGTTCACGCGGGATGTTGATGAGGTAGTGAGGAATAAACGCAAAGCATTTAAGACGTATAACTCAAATAAAACACCTGAAACCCATAGCGCCTATAAGAAAGCCAGAAATATTAGTAAATACAAAATAGACTTGGACAAAGACGCGTTTATCCAGAATAAAGCAAAGCGAGCACCCATCTGGCTCACGTAGTTTCTTTCAGGCAGTTAAATCAGTCCAGAGCAATTTTTCTCGATCCTCTATTCCAACCTTAGTTCTGAATGACATTCCCGTGAGCGACTCGAAAGAGAAGGCGGATCTTTTGGGTCGTATTTTCGCAGAAAACTCAAACCTAGTTGAACCTCCCAATTCTTCCACACTCATTTCCCCAGTTGTAACGAAAATGAAAGCAATTATTTTTCGTTGCAATATTGTACGGAAAATGCTTTTTTCTATCAAAATCAACAAATCTGCTGGCTCCGATGGTATTCCACCCCTCTTTCTTAAAAATTTTGCTAGGCAACTACCTCCAATTTTAACAAAAATTTTCTATTTATCTCATAAAACCGGAATATTTCCCGATTCTTCGAAGTTGGCCAGCGTTCAACCCATATCAAAGAAAGGCAGTAAGATAGACCCTAACAATTATAGACCAATTGCAATTCTGTCTGTTTTGGCTAAAATATTTGAAAAGTATGTTAATTACAATCTAATAGATTATTTGGAAATGTCGCGAATTATTGATGATAAGCAGTATGGTTTTCGTAGAAGTCATGCAACAGGTGATCTGTTAGCCTACGTATCCCATCTCTGGAACAAATTGCTGGAAAATCATGGTGAAACATTCAGTATTTCACTTGACATTTCTAAAGCATTTGATAAGCATTTGATAAAGTTCGATCTCATGCTGCAGCTACCACTGATACAGAGCTGCTAATTGATTCTATCAACAAAGACCGGAATCGCATAATGGGATGGGGTGATCGTAATCTTGTTTCATTTAATCCAAAAAAACCAAACTTTGCCGTCTTTCACGAATAGAGCGATATAAAAATTTCCCTATTAAGATAAACCATGAGGAATTGCGTTGAATCAGTTAGACTTCTTGGAGTGGATATTAAAAATAACCTGAAATGGAATAAACATGTGTTCAACCTCGCTAAATCTGCAATGCAAAAATTATTCTGGAGTCGATTATTCGATTATTCTTGATTCTTGAGTCGATGTAAAAAGTATTTCAATCCCGATCAAATTTTGCTAATCTTCAAGTCCTTTATTCGTCCATGTATGGAATACTGCTGTCATGTTTGGGGAGGTGCTTGTCAGTCAACAATAAAATGTCTAGACTCTGTACAGAGAAAGCAATACGGTTGATTGGTAATACCAAACTAACGGACCAGCTTGATTCACTCCAGCACAGAAGGAATGTGGCTGAATTGACAATCACTATAAATAAAACTTTAGCGAATTCTCCTTTAAGGAAATTCAAAATATCCTTCCATCGTGTGCGCAGTATTTGATTCAAAATTGTACAACTATTGCGAGTTTCTTTTAAATCTATAAGAAAAAAACCTACCACAAAAAATAATAGTTTCTCCCTCCCTGCGACTGTATAAAAATAAATGAAAAAAAATGACGGATTTGAATTTCATTCTAACCAAACATATAATTTTTGATCTTTTATCTATTAAAAATGAATTGGCTCATAATGAAAAGTTGGTCGCCAGCAAATTTTGATAATATACTTTGAAAATATTTACATAATTTAAATATTTGTTCGTGGGCATTATAAAATATTCATTATTATAAAATCACTGGAAATAACACAATATATGTAAAATACTCTCGTAATTATTTTCATTCATATTATAAAAATTAGCACAACTAAAAAGAATGCATTTTACTTTTTGTTTCGTTATAAATTATTTAATTGTTTTTAATTTATAATTTGATAAATAGTTTGTTGTTGTAAATAAACAGAAATGCAAATGACGAAAAGAGAAATTGAATATGACATATGATTGATCACGATTCACGATTTGTTATGTCTCTCTTCATACAATTTTAAAGTTATGTTCTCTCTATATTTATATATACTCTAAGCGTGCATGTCATGAATTTTTTTTGTAATGTTTATGGGTAAGAAAATGGACGTCAGAAAATTTTTACTACTAACCGAAACCGAGCAAGAAATCAACAGTTGGAGGATTTGTAAATTGTAGAAGATGTAGTAGCAGAGAATGATGATAATGAAAATTGTCAAGAAGATAATGTAGTTGGTGAAGGTGATGCTCATGGTATCCGAATTCGATGTTGATGAAGAAAGTACTCCATCTTCAACAGCTAAAAAGCAAACTATCAAAGCGACTTATAAAGTTTAATAAAAATTGGAGCGAGAACTTTAATTGGCTCTGATCTAACATAAAATTACATAACTGAAAATGAGTTAAACATGCTAAGTCTCAACGGCATATTAGAAATTTGAAAGCATGTTTGTCTAAAAAAACATCATTTACACATGCAAATAGTACCATTGACCAAATAAATCTCATTGCAACTGAGACGGGATTTGCGTATCATGCTGTAATGCATCCTAGTATAATCTGGCTACTATTTTTTAGGAAAATTATTTTCTTCATTTATTAAAGATTCAACCAATAGCTAGACAATACAGCTACGGTTAGGACAAATTAAGAAAAATTTTTTCTAAATTTTATAGTTTATAAAGATAATAAGATAAAGTTTATAAAGATAATATTAACAAATCTTTATTATTTTCTATAAGCGTTGACGCATTTAATAAAGGGAACGTAAAAACATTTCCCATAACTATAACGTTTTTCGATAAAAATGTTGGTACCACAAGCGCTTTGTTTGCATTTTATAGTTTGGACAACGAAAAATCAGTTAATATAGTTGAATGCTGAACCCTTTATTTCGAAAATAAATTTTAATAATCTTTTTATTGATAAAGTAACATCATTCTGAGCAGAAAATGCTAATGTTGCATTTTGGTAAAAACCAGGGTTGCATTGATTTAAATTTAAGATTTTAATATCTTGGATGCCTGGGACACCTCCTGGCAACATTACAACACAACTGGCCTTTCTATTACTAACCCGACTTCTACCCAACCTGGTTTCGATTTGCCACGTCATACCTGGACTACATTAAACCGAATAAGAACGAATCATGGACGTTGTGCTGATTCTTTCTACAAGTGGGGCATTTCAGAGTCCCCTGAGTGTGACTGCGGCGCTCCACAACAAACTATAAAACACATTGCAACTGTGTGTCCAATTCGACGTTACAATGGCAACATCTCAGACATCCATTTGGCAACTCCCGATGTAGTAGCATGGATAGACTCGCTCGATGTAAACATCTAATGTTCAAATGTACTGCCCAATGTTCAAATATTTTACTTTTTAATTTACTTAAAAGACACGCAATCAAATCGATTGTAAGTTCATTTAATGTGTATCCATGTATTGTTTTAGGTAGATTTCATAGAAGAGTCTACCTATTTTTAAGTTTAATTTTTTAATGTGTCACAAAAAAAACCATACGCTAAATAATTGATTTAAATCATTTGATTTAAATCAGTGATTTAAATCAGATTTAAATCAACTTGATTTTTTTTTAAAAATCATTGATTTAAATCAAATTAGGAAATTTCTAAAATTTTAAGCAAATTCAAAAAAAATTTTGTTTTTTTTAATAAAATGTGGTAGGAATTTTAACATGTGTCACAACAACACATAGAAACCTAAAGACCTAGGTCCCACAACAACATGCGTTCTAAGAATATGATGAACGAAATACACTCACCATTTTTTTAATCTGTACCGACTATACCTGACTCTGAGCTATGTTCACCTGACCAACTGCATCTGTATCAAGTCACGCTAAGACAATTGCATCGTACTTGTGACTGGAAACAACTGAGAATAATTAAGATGTCAGCCTATAATCGTAAAACTTCAACAACAAAGTCACAGATTAAACCACAACTCGAAATGTTGACAAACCCACATAAAAAGCATGAACAGATTCTGGAAATGAATCTAGAAATAATAAATAATTACATATCAAATATAAGGTATTAAATGCAAATCAGTACAACCCGCTTACGAAAAAAAACATTTCCCCCAAAAACGAACGTTACTATTAAGAACTTATAGGTATTAAATCCTACACACTTTTCTGACACAAGTTATTAACAGTTTTTCTATATGATGACTTGCCGTTTAATGCTAACTAGCTATCTACATATCCGAGGAACTTTTCGAACCTGCAGAATTGGATCTCTGACATCACTCTAAAGCAGTGACAAATTATCTTAGTTTGGGAAGTAACGATTTTCAACAACATACTGGTTGTTACATACTGTCAGTTCTAGTAACTAAAAACTGTTACTTAACTTTTGTTTAGCCTTACCTTTCATAAAATATAACCAAAGCTAATGATTTATATAAAGTTTTTTTAAAGTTTAAGTTAACGTAGCATAGGGATATACAATTTCTTCAAAATTATACTAAATTTTTTTAAAAATCAAAAAAATCCGATTTAAATCAAAAAAAATCCCAGCGGCAGGTATATCCGCTAGAAATAGGTAGATTTCGGGGTCAGACGGTTTTGTGTTCAAATAAAATTAGATAAGTCAGATTAGTTTAAATAAAAAATATAAGTAGAAACAGAATAATTCAAAAAAATTATCGAACCAAATTAAATACATTATCCGAACTAACTCCATCAATACAATTTCGGAACAGTTTTATCTAAGTTGGTTTAAACTACTTTTAATAACATTTTAAATCCACCAAAGATCAAATGAACTACGTCACAACTACAATTATACCATCACACATAATTTATAATCAAACATTTTCAAACAATTTTATTTCAAAATCATCTTTTGTTGTTGTGTTTTTTTGTTCTTATTTAATCTTTTTTCAAACGGTTACTTAGTAAAAAAAATAAAAACAAAAGAGATTTTGATAATTTTTCTATGGTATTAAATGGGTTGATATTTTTCTTGTAAGGGTTGCATTATAATGCTTATAAAAATGGAACCTTTTGGGTTAGAAAGCTGAAATTTTTTGAGGCTATAGTTGAAAAGTATGTTTAAAAGCTGAGATGAATTTAAATAACATAAACTGAAACATGATGAAAGCATTGCCTTTTGCGTTTGTTTTCATTTTAACAGCCGTAGGGTCTCAACCGTTAGACTTAAACTATTATTTTTGAAAATTTTGGAAAGATTTATATTTTAAGTACGTGAAAAAAGTTTTCAAATATGAGCTTGGCCATTTCAGCTAGAACAAGGGCAGCAAAGTTTAGTAAATTTTTAAAACAGCTGATTTTTGAGGAACCTGAAACGCCAAAGTAGTCATCTGGATAAAAATGATAGAAAAAGGTTCAAATATTCAATATTTTTAAATTTTATTAGAATATATTATTAAAACGGAAGTTATAGTGCCCTAGATTATTCGACTTTTAGGTAGATTTCATATAAAAATTTACCTATTGCAATGGGCTTCATCTCGGAATTTCGGAAAAATTTTGATGCCAAACGACTATTTGTGATAAGCGGAGATGGAAAAACAAAAAAAAAAAAAATTATATATATATATATATATAACGATATGAGGTATAACGGAATTTAGCGGCACTCTCACGGTCGCATTTTTCGACCTACACCAAAATAATTTACTGTGTATGTTTCGGCAAATAATGTCTTGGACAAGTTCGTGAACTGGCCATATCCGGGTACCGGTTAAGCGGCTAGAGCCTAAAAAGTCGAATAATCTAGGGCGCTATAACTTCCGTTTGAATAATAATATTTTAATAAAATTTAAAAATATTGAATATTTGAACCTTTTTTTATCATTTTTATCCAGATGACTACTTTGGCGTTTCAGGTTTCTCAAAAATCAGCTGTTTTAAAAATTTACTAAACATTGCTGCCCTTGATCTAGCTGAAATGGCCAAGCTCATAGTTGAAAACTTTTTTTCACGTACTTAAAATATAAATCTTTCCAAAATTTTCAAAAATAATAGTTTAAGTCTAACGGTTGAGACCCTACGGCTGTTGAAATGAAAACAAACGCAAAAGGCAATGCTTTCATCATGTTTCAGTTTATGTTATTTAAATTCATCTCAGCTTTTAAACATACTTTTCAACTATAGCCTCAAAAAATTTCAGCTTTCTAACCCAAAAGGTTCCATTTTTATAAGCATTATAATGCAACCCTTACAAGAAAAATATCAACCCATTTAATACCATAGAAAAATTATCAAAATCTCTTTTGTTTTTATTTTTTTTACTAAGTAACCGTTTGAAAAAAGATTAAATAAGAACAAAAAAACACAACAACAAAAGATGATTTTGAAATAAAATTGTTTGATAATGTTTGATTATAAATTATGTGTGATGGTATAATTGTAGTTGTGACGTAGTTCATTTGATCTTTGGTGGATTTATTATGTTATTAAAAGTAGTTTAAACCAACTTAAATAAAACTGTTCCGAAATTGTATTGATGGCGTTAGTTCGGATAATGTATTTAATTTGGTTCGATAATTTTTTTGAATTATTCTGTTTCTACTTATATTTTTTATTTAAACTAATCTGACTTATCTAATTTTATTTGGACACAAAACCGTCTGACCCCGAAATCTACCTATTTCTAGCGGATATACCTGCCGCTGGGATTTTTTAGGCTCTAGCCGCTTAACCGGTACCCGGATATGGCCAGTTCACGAACTTGTCCAAGACATTATTTGCCGAAACATACACAGAAAATTATTTTGGTGTAGGTCGAAAAATGCGACCGTGAGAGTGCCGCTAAATTCCGTTATACCTCATATCGTTATATATATATATATATATATATATATATATATATATATATATATATATATATATATATATATATATATATATAATATATATATATATATATATATATATATATATATATATATATATATATATATATATATATATATACATATATATATATATATATATATATATATATATATATATATATATATATATATATATATATATATATATATATATATATATATATAATTTTTTTTTTTTGTTTTTCCATCTCCGCTTATCACATATAGTCGTTTTGCATCAAAATTTTTCCGAAATTCCGAGATGAACAGCCCATTGCAATAGGTAGATTTTTATATGAAATCTACCTAAAAGCGATTTAAATCAAATAAATCTGATTGTTTTTATTTTTTTTAAAAAAATCAGATTTTTATGCAACCCTGGTAAAAACCAAAGTGCAATGACAGAATTAGAAAAGGCTAATAAAAATATTATTCCAATTGGCTATAACTGCCACATACCTTCTAATACCGCAAAAAAAGGGATTTCATCTTTAAAATAAATTTGAAATTTATGTAATTGTTACCAAATTTTTTAATATTCAGTTCTTCCACTAAAAGCACATCAGAACTTAAAGAAATGTTTGAATGGATCGGTGCTGAATAGTTAGAACTGCTACGTCATACGTCAACAAGATGGCTTAGTTTATGTCCTGCTATATAAAGATTAATTAAAAATTTTGAGTCTTTAAAAAGTTACTTTCCGACCAAAAAAATGTTTCAAATACAATTAAAATGTTTTTTGAATTTGTAATGGTTTTTCCATGCCAACAACACATTCAAATTTAATCTACATTTTGTTTAGCCCTGCTTTTAAATTTAATCTACATTTTGTTTAGCCCTGCTTTTAATTAATAAAAATTATCAGGGTTGTAACGTATAATACGGTAACGTATAAAACACGCATTATACGTACGTATAAAACGTACAGTATAAAACACACAATTATTTACGTTTTATACCGTATATAAGTAAAATCCTTAATAAATAAAAATACATTTATAAAACATTATCGCGGGCGTATTATTCATCGTACTCGTGATATTTAATATTTATAAAACCTAGATTTCTGGAGTAATAGGAACAGTTGCTTTAGAATATAGCGTCGTCATGATAATTTCTTACCCAACTATTCCTATTAGTTCAGAAAACTTCCACATATAACGTAAATGCTTCTTTTCAAAATATTATTATTTGTTTTCAAAACAAATTTAGTCTACAATAATTTGACATTTCCAACCATACCTAGGGTTCGTTCGTAAACACCAAATCGCTAGCTTATTTTCCTATTTTGACGTTTGTGGCTGGAAATGGTCGTTCTTAAACTATTTCTTGCCTATTTAAGCAAGCGATTTGACAGATAAAGTTGTTCGGAAACTATCGCCTATTTTGGACTCGCTGTTTTTGAGATCCTAAATAAGAACTGAGATCCAAAAGTGACATTTGCGGTTTTTGTTTGATTTTATTCAAAACAAATGCAATATTATTATTAAAAATATAAATTTTATATTGAGTGTCTCATTTATTTACTAGAAATATGAAAATTGTTTTTTTTTTAAATCTGCATCAATTTTTTAATACAAAAATTAATCAAATAAAAATTCAAAACATAAATCATTTGTTTTTATTTTTCATAATTTGAAATCTGCATATAATAGTTTTTTCACACAAACCAAACATGTTTTGTGTTGTGTTTAGTTTATTTTTCCTGTCGTTAAATTATTATAATTATTGTGATAAGTTTTAATACATAATTTTTAATACTTCATATATATATTTAGGCAACTGGTCGTTCGGAAACAAAATGCCAATTCTTGTTCTTGTTGAAGAACTGATAGCCACGACCCTTGGAATGACAGTTGCCTATTTTAGAAAATAAGCAAGCGATTTGGTGTTTCCGAACGAAACCCTATTATTCATCAATGACCAAAATGGAATTTACTCAATAAACGTCTCACTAAACTTTTCCTTTGACGTAAATACATATTTTAACTATTACAACTTTTGTATAAAAAGAAGATTTGATCTGCAAGAACCTGTTATTTTCAAACTGTGTCTATTAATTGGAAGTGGTGCAACACGGATTCACACAACAAAATTTTTTAAAAATATCTCTCTAATAATCTCTAATAATTTCCCTAACTGCTATGAAACAAACGACATTTATAACAATATAATATTTCCCAGCTGTTCTTATTAGATGGGAGGAGCTGAAGTTGGATTGAACCATATTTTATATATTCAATAACATTTCAAGTTGCCAAATAATTAAGTTCATGAGCCAAATGTTTCTAATCCAAAATGTTTCTCATTAAGTAAATGTTGGAATCAAAATGAAAGAAAATCATATAGTATACGTGTTGAAAAATTCAAAAATAATTTAATTGCTTGAGTTTAAGTGCTCAAAAAAATCTCTAATATATAATTCAAAATTTTCAATATTCAAATCTAGTGAATTAAAAATTAATAACCAGTTTAATGTACAGTAACATCCCTTATAAAAAAAATCGAAAAAGAAATCGAAAAGAAACCGATAGAAAACGATTGAAAACGAATAGTTTTCTATCGTTTGCTATCCGTTTCTATCGGATTTAATCATTCTAAAGTCTAAACGCATAGACTATATCTGCCAGATAGAAAACGCACCGTAATCTATCGTAACCTATAGGATTTTTCAGTTTTCGGTTTCAATGGTTTTTCTACGATAAAATTTCTATCGTAGTTAATCGTTTTGAATCAGAAGATCACGATTGAAATTTTTTTTGGTGAAATTGAAAAAGTTTTGAATCGTTTTCTATCCGACATTACATATATAGCGTAACTTATCGTATTTTCCCGTCATTAGATTTCTATCGGGCTGAATCTGAAATTTACGATTGAGATGTTTTCAGGAGAAATCAACCAATTGTAATCTATCGTTATCAATAGGATTTTTTAGTTTTCGGTTTCAATGGTTTTTTTACGATGGAATTTCTATCGTTGTTAATCGTTTTAAATCTGAAGATCACGACTTGAAATTTTTTGGTGAAACTGAACAAGTTCTGAATAGTTTTTTATCGTACATTCCATATGTAGCACCAATCGTAACTTATCGTATTTTTCCGCCTTCAGATTCCTATCGGCTGGAATCTGAAATTTACGATTGAAATTTTTTTCAAGAACAACAAACCAATCAGCATCATTCGTCACCTATGGGATATTTCAGATTTGGTTTCAATGGGTTTTTTACGATAGAATTTCTATCGTTGTTAATCGTTCTGAATCTGAAGTTTTTGATTGAAATGTTTTGGTAAAACTAAACAAGTTTTTAAACGTTTTCTATCGTACATTCCATATGTAAAACCAATCGTAACCTATCGTATTTTTCCGCCATCAGATCCCTATCGGTTTGAATCTGAAATTTACGATTGAAATTTTTTCAAGAAAAACAAACCAATCGGCATCTATCGTAATCTATGGGATATTTCCGATTTGGTTTCAATGGGGTTTTTACAACAGAATTTCTATCGTTGTTAATCGTTCTGAATCTGAAGTTTTTGATTGAAATTTTTTGGTAAAACTAAACAAGTTTTTAAACGTTTTCTATCGTACATTCCATATGTAAAACCAATCGTAACCTATCGTATTTTTCCGCCATCAGATTCCTATCGGTTTGAATCTGAAATTTACGATTGAAATTTTTTCAAGAAAAACAAACCAATCGGCATCATTCGTCACCTATGGGGTATTTCAGATTTGGTTTCAATGGGTTTTTTACGATAGAATTTCTATCGTTGTTAATCGTTCTGAATCTGAAGTTTTTGATTGAAATGTTTTGGTAAAACTAAACAAGTTTTTAAACGTTTTCTATCGTACATTCCATATGTAAAACTAATCGTAACCTATCGTATTTTTCCGTCATCAAATTCCTATCGGTCTGAATCTGAAATTTACGATTGAAATTTTTTCAAGAAAAACAAACCAATCGGCATCATTCGTCACCTATGGGATATTACTTCGGTTTTGAAAAAACCTAAGTATTGCAAAAGTAAAATTTTTACCCCTTCTTTTTTTAGCATTTCTCGACGTTTTAGGACCTACTAATTCTAAAAAAGCAACAAAAAAAAATGTATGCCTGTCTGCCGGCCGGCCGACGAAATCTAGAAAACGGCTGGATGGATTCCAAAATTTTTTTCTAAAAATAGGTTTACTCAATGGGAAGAGCCGAAAGAACGATGTGTTCGATAACTGTACCGGAAGTGTGTCAAAAAATCGTCGAGTGTGTCAAAACAAGAATATTGGCATATTTTTTGCTTAAAAAACGTTCATTTTAAGTGATTACGAATAGAAACATTGAATTTGAAGAAATCTTGATGATTGGGATTGGTATGCGAGACCAAAAACTAGATTATTGCATTATAAGTTTGTTAAAAAAATATTGTGAAGTATGTCAAAAAAATGATTTTCATTTACTTTTTTAGCCAATTTTTTGGAAAAAAAATTTAGCTGTTTGTACTTCGTATGACGTAAGTGTGACATGGAAATTTTTGAATTTGTCATAGTTTTTGAAATATTTTTGGAATTTTGAAAAATGTGTCAATCTTTGGTTTTGTAAGAATTTTTGGAATATTTTTAGAATTTTGGAAAAAAATTGAATTTTTGAATTTTTAAGAATTTTTTTGAATATTATTTAGATTTAGAAAAAGCTTAAATATTTGATTTTATTCTATGTTTTGGAATAATTTTGGAATTTTGAAATAAGTTTCAATTTTTGTGTTGATGCTCCAAGATGCTCAATGTCTATTCGGTCAAATAGATTCTGGATGCAATTCACCTCGATGCAGCAACAAATTCTGATAAATAAAAATCTTCAAGTTTGGTCCAATATAGGGATTTAAATAAAACAACTCTTCGTTTCACTGGTTCAAATAAGTATATTTATTTTAATTTAATTTTATATATAAGACTGCCAATAAATATTATTATGATAAACCGATTTATATATTTAATTGCAAAAAAAATTACGAAACGAGAGTTTTATTGCAGCAAAAAATATGTATAACGTACAACATGTGGCCATAAAAATGATCCTACTTGTTTTAACATAAGTTTGGTATAGCTCAAATATTTTTTCCTCTGCTTTATTAAAACTATAGGACGATATGATAATGTTGTTGTTGTATATCTTAATTGATTATCATTAACATTTTGATTTTGTAATAATTTTTGCAATATTTTCAGAATTTTTGAAAAAAGTTTAATCTTTGGTTTTGTAATAATTTTCGGAATATTTTTAGAATTTTGGAAAAAGTTTTATTTTATTTAATTTTTACAATGTTTTTGGAATTTCGAAAAAAATATGAAATTGATTTTTTAATATTTTCTCGAAACGCTCAATGGAGAGGTTTTTGAGTAGTTTGCTGATTGTATCATCTTTTCACTAAATTATATTAATTTATGATCTGTTATGATTTTCCGGCAGCGTATTGATGCTTCGTGTTAGTTTTGTAATAAATTTCTAACCAGAAAAAAAATAATGTGAAATAACCCATTGAAAACGATTCAAAACGATAGGATATTGCACTGAAATTTGGCTCCTACGATAAAAAACGATTAAAACGTATAGGAATTAACAGAAAAAAAAATTATGTGAAAAAACCCATTGAAAACGATTCAAAACGATAGGATATTGCACTGAAATTCGGCTTTTACGATAAGAAACAATTAAAACGGATAGGAATAAACAAACAAAAATAATGTGAAAAAACCCATTGAAAACGATTCAAAACGATAGGCTATTGCACTAAAATTCGGGTTTTACGATAAGAAACGGTTAAAACGGATAGGAATTAACAGAAAAAAAGAAAATGTAAAATAACCCATTGAAAACGGTTCAAAACGATAGGATATTGCACTGAAATTCGGCTTTTACGATAAGAAACGATTAAAACGGATAGGAATAAACAAAAAAAATGTGAAAAAACTCATTGAAAACGATTCAAAACGGTAGGATATTGCACTAAAATTCGGCTTTTACGATAAGAAACGATTAAAACGGATAGAAATTAACAGAAAAAAAAATAATGTGAAATAACCCATTGAAAACGATTCAGATAATCTGCCAAAAAACGATAGGAAACGATTAAAGCGATACAAACATTCTATAGCTAGTATTATTCGCGCTATAATAAATAGTTTTAAACTTCAGTATAATATCAGTTTTAACTTGTAATAAATAATCTTGAGAAAAATAGCAATGCGTAGAGAAGATGTGAAAATCAGCAATTGTTTTCATAAGTTGAAAAATCCCAAAATTAGGTCCCAAAATTTAGATTTAATTTGAAATTAATTTGAATCGTTTCACATAATTTTTGATTAATATATAAATAGAGTTGATCCAAAAATTTAGATTTAATTGGCAATTATCCTCTTAATATAATGAACAAATGAAAGACTTCTTTTGATTTTATTTGTTTACAATAATCCAATTTCTTCATATAATTTTATTTTTAGTTTTGTGATAAAATTTAATATAAGAAAAATATTAAATGATTAGTTTTTAATATATGTACAACTTTGATAAATTTCTTTAAATTAATTATATTTAAAATAATATAAGAAAGGAACTTTTTAACATTGAGGAAAAACTTTTATTCGAAATTATATTGTTTTTTTATTTTATATAAAGCTACGCAAAACACATCGCCAACTAAATTTTAAATTCTAAAAGTTAATTTAGATGTTCGCCACAACACTCCCCCCCCCCCCTAGTGCCATCGAAGATGGGACGATATAAAGAGAAAATTACTGTGCTAGAGCACGAAGGAAACGAGCAGGGGTACGAGTGGTTCTACCTGCTCGCGTAATTGTGGATGCAGGATAGAATATCTGAGTCTGAGGAGTGAGATTAAATCTAACCCTTTTAAGTGATACAGTTGTCTTAGCGTCGCGTTGCCTTGCTTCTGCGGAGGTAGAAGGAGAAGACAGGAATGTGTCAGAAGGAGTAGAATGGACAATATCTGTAGAAGACGAAGTTTCGTCTGCGCGACTGAGATTAGTACTCGAAGTAGGTGAGTTTTGAGATGAGTCATCTTCAGATTGTTCCCTAAAGCAAGGTTTTAATCTGTCGATGGAAACTCGAATATGTTGACCTTTACGGTCAATAACGAAATTTTTACCATCGCGGCTGATGACTTTAAAGGGACCTTCGTATGGAGGCTGTAATGCTTTACGTACTAAGTCCGTACGTAAGAAGACATGCGAACAAGACTGGAGATTTTTGGAAACGAAAACATTAGGAGAAGTGTGTCTTGACGCAGTAGATGGACGAAGGTGAGTAAAATGTTGTTTCAACTGTGAAACGAAATCAGATTGTGGAGTGGAGTTAGAGTTTTGGCTAAAGAATTCTCCTGGAAGACGTATGTTAGTACCGTAGACGAGCTCAGCCGATGAAGATTGGAAATCTTCACGGAAAGTGGTTCGTAAACCAAGTAGTATTGACGGTAAAATTCGTGTCCAGTCCGTTCTGTCGTAGGCCATTATCGCGGATTTAAGAGTTCGGTGCCAACGTTCGATTAGTCCGTTACATTTAGGATTGTAACTAGTAGTACGTTTACGTTCGAAACCGATAAGTTTTGACAACTCGTTAAAGAGATTGGATTCGAATTGTGAGCCCTGATCAGTGACGATTACTGAAGGGACTCCGAAGCGAGCGATCCAATTGGAGTAGAGAGCTGATGCTACCGTTTCAGCTGTAATATCCGAGATAGGAATGGCTTCAGGCCATCGAGTATAACGGTCAATAATTGTGACACAATAACGTTTGTCTTCAGAGGTAGGAAGTGGACCAATAATGTCCATATGAATCTCGGAAAATCGTTGAGAAGTTTGAGGATAATTACCTAAAGGAGATTGAGTATGGCGAGAAACTTTTGCCTTTTGGCAAGCCAGGCAGTTCTGTGCCATTTGTCGTACATCCTTTTTAATGGATGGCCAAATGACTTTTTCAGAAAGAAGTTTGACAGAACTGTGGACTCCTGGGTGAGATAAATTATGAAGACTTTCGAAAACAGACTGACGAAATTGCTTTGGAATAAAAGGTCGTGGATTACCAGAAGAAGTATCACACAAAATAGTTTTGGCACTAGAATTGCCAAACGATAATGGAAAGGAACGGAATTGAAGTGTGGGACTAGTGTCCACTAATTCCTTTAGTTCGTTATCGTTGAACTGAGCGTCAGCAATTTCGTCGTAGTTAATATTTTCTGGAATTGATATTTTCTCAACACGAGAAAGTGTGTCGGCAACTACATTATCAATTCCAGAAATGTGACGAATATCAGTCGTAAATTGACTGATAAAATCAAGATGACGGAATTGGCAAGGACTAGCTTTGGCAGGATTCTGCGACAAATGAGTGGCTTATGATCGGTGAAAAGAGTGAAGGTTCTGCCTTCAAGGAGATACCGGAAATGTTTAATTGCAGAGTAAGCTGCAAGGAGTTCGCGATCATAAGCGCTGTGTTTCTGTTGCGTTTCATTGAGTCGCACAGAGAAGAAACTAAGAGATGTCCAACAATCGTTAATTTTTTATTGAACAACGGTGCCAAGTGCCTTGTCGGAAGCGTCGACCATAACGGCAAGTTGGGCAGAGTGTGAGGGGTGAGAAAGAGTTGTAGCCTCACTAAGTTGCCGCTTGCAAAGATCGAAGGCTTGAATGGCGTCTTCAGACTATTGAATGACCCGTTTGTCATTCTTTTTGAAACCTTTGAGAAAATCATTTAGGATGGCTTGATTGCCACCAGCGTGAGAAATGAACCTGCGGTAGAAATTAATCATTCCAAGAAAACGGCGGAGTTGCATAACTGTTTCGGGACGTTCGTAACAGTTGATAGCATCGACACGTTCAGAAGTAGGTTTGATTCCAGTTGAATCAATGGAATGTCCAAGAAAGTCAACGTTGGTTTCAGCAAAGTTGTATTTATCAACGTTGATAATGAGACCAGCGTCAGAAAGACGCTCAAAAACAGTCCTAAGATGTTTGAGGTGTTCCTCATAGGTTTCAGAAGCAATAAGGAGGTCATCAATGTAGATGAAACAAAAATTTAGGTCTCGAAGAAGGGAATGCATAAACCGTTGAAAGGATTGCGCAGCGTTTCGCAATCCGAAAGTCATTCGAACGAATTCGAAGAGTCCGAACGGAGTAGAAATTGCAGTTTTTGCAATATCACGCTCATCAATAGGAATTTGATGATATGCGCGGACGAGATCAATTGTGGAGAAAAATTGGCATCCATGTAGTTGATGCGAAAAATCCTGAATATGAGGAATAGGATATTGATCCGGAATTGTAATGTTATTTAGAGCACGGTAGTCACCGCAAGGTCTCCACTAGCCGTTCTTCTTTTTAGCGAGATGGAGAGGAGAAGCCCAAGGACTGTTAGAAGGTCGGCAGATGCCTTGGGATAACATAAGATTAAATTCTACCTTTGTGATAGCCAATTTGTCTGGAGCAAGTCGACGATACTTACAAGAAACGGGAGGACCACGTGTTTCAATAACGTGAGTTACGTTATGTTTCACATGTTTAACAAGATCATTTTTGGACGTTAAGTCCTTGAAATTTTTAAGTAAATCAAGAATTTCTACATTGACCGAATCGTTGATCAAAGTTAAAGAAGGTGCTGGAGAAGTGGAGAGTTTAGAAAAAGTAAATAGAGAAGTTAGTGGATCGACAAGACGTCGGTTTTTAATGTCCACTAAAAGGCCGTATTTATTGAGAAAATCAGCTCCTAGGATAGGAGTGGTAACATCGGCTATAACAAAGGTCTGACAGAACACTCGTCTGAGACCAATGTTTAAGTTTAAAGACCGTGTACCATAGTAGCGGGGAGAACTGAAACTTCGGCACCTGTATCAACGAGGAAAGTCTTGCATGAAGAAATGTCGAGGACCAGAAGACGGAGTTGAGAATGATTGTCATCACATGCCGTCACATGTGATGAATCTAATAGTTTTTTGAAGATTTTGAGGCAATGGAATTTGAGTGATCAGAATAATATTTACACTCAGGGTAGCATTTTTTTGCATCTCCCTTATAGTAGTGATGGTAGTAGCAAATACCATCAAACATTTGCACGCGAGACCTGGACCGAGGTCGCATGGGAGAGCGATAATTCCGATTGAAATTCGAATTATGATTACCGTTTCGATCCTTAGATCTACTTCGGTATTGTTGAGGAGGTTGGAAGAAATTTTGCCTTTGAATGGCATTGAGGAGTTGCACGTTTTGTGCCTCCAGTTTTTTGATTTTTTCCTCAAGTGATATGATTTCACTTGAGGAAGAAGAAGAAGAAGGGAGAGAAGAAGCGGCAGGGTTAGATACTGCATTAACTTGCAAGCCCCTTAGGGCATTGAAAACATTATCTGCTATCTCTGCTGTCTTCTGAAGATCATCATTGACAGTAGCGATAGCAGCACGGACAGCAGGTGAAAGTTTTTCCACCCAAAGTACTTTAAGAGCTGCCTCTGAAAACGTATTACGGGATTCGGTAGTCATATCCCGGAGTAATTGTGAGGGCTTAAGATCCCAAAGGTCCATACCGCGTAAGACTTTGTGTATGCGATCTGAAGTGCTACCGGATAGGCGAGCTATAAGAGCCTCTTTGAGCCTATCATATGGGAAATCTTGGTCGGGGTTAACCAAGATATCACTGGCTAATTTCGCCAGTGTGGGAGTAAGCATGGTAAGTAAGTGGCCATACTTAGTTTGTTGGGACCTGATACGCCCCAACAAGAACTGCCCCTCAAGAGTTATGAACCAAAGGTCTGGAGTCTCAGACCAGAAAGGAGGAATTTTGATAGCTACGTGATCAATTTGTGGCATAGCTGCCGAAGAAGTTGAAGCTGAGGGAGGTGAAGGTAACGCAGCAGGAGGTGGTGGAGATTGTGGAGGATTTGAAGATGTACCTCCAAAGTTCAAATTAGCAAGAGCAGCTGCGACCTGCTCTGCGACCAGTGCCTGAAGCTGGTCTTGTGTAAAAGTAAAGGTTGGGGGTCCAGAAGATGCAGCAGTTTCCTCAGGTTCTTGTGGACTTGCTGAAACTGCTGGGAACGAGAATTCATTGCGATTAAGCCTAGTAATGACAGCAACTAGGTAAAACAATGTTGCAGCGAACAAAACCACGACCGTATGTTGTGTCGCTAAAACAATCACAAACACAGCGACCAACAACACCGCTAAACAAACCGAAAATTCCTTTAATACGTACATAATTCTGTTAAAACTGCTAAAACGATTTATAATTCAACGAACAAACAATTAACAAACAAGTTGTAACAATTAAGATATAAAATAGTTATAAAATACCAGGGTTGTAACGTATAATACGGTAACGTATAAAACACGTATTATACGTACGTATAAAACGTATAAAACGTACAGTATAAAACACACAATTATTTACGTTTTATACCGTATGAAAGTAAAATCCTTAATAAATAAAAATACATTTATATAACATTATCGCGGGCGTATTATTCATCGTACTCGTAATATTTAATATTTATAAAGCGTAGATTTCTGGACTAATAGGAACAGTTGCTTTAGAAAATATATCGTCGTCATGATAATTTTTTACCCAACTATTCCTATTAGTTCAGAAAACTTCCACATTTAACGTAAATGCTTCTTTTCAAAATATAATTATTTGTTTTCAAAACAAATTTAGTCTGCAATAATTTGACATTTCCAACCATACCTATTATTCATCAAAGACCAAAATTGAATTTACTAAATAAACTAAACTTTCAAAAACATAAACTAAACTTCACTAAACTTTTTCGTTTGACGTAAATACATATTTTAACTATTAAAACGTTTGTATAAAAAGAAGATTTGATCTGCAAGAACCTGTTATTTTCAAACTGTGTCTATTAATTGGAAGTGGTGCAACCCAGATTCACACAACAAAGTTTTTTAAAAACATCTCTCTAATTATCTCTAATAGTTTCCCTAGCCGCTATGAAAAAAAGACATTTATTCTGCAACAACATGATATTTCTCAGCTGTTCTTATTAGATGGGAGGAGCTGAAGTTGGACTGAACCATATTTTATATATTCAATAACATTTAATGATGCCAAATAATTAGGTTCATGAGCCAAATGTTTCTAATCCAAAATGTTTCCCATTAAGTAAATGTTGGAATCAAAATGAAAGAAAATCCTATAGTATGCATGTTGAAAAATTAAAAAATAATTTAATTGCTTGAGTTTAAGTGCTCAAAAAAATCTCAAAAAAATCTCTTCAAATCTAGTGAATTAAAAATTATTAACCAGTTTAATGTACAGTAACATAGTCTTTCGTATAAAGTATAAAAATATACATTCAAATAACATCTAGAATTTAAATAGTTTTTGTTTTAAATTATAAAATATATAAATAATTTAAAACTACGTAATTATATTTTTACTAAAATATATATATTTTTACTAAAATTATAATTAATATCTAAAGTAAGAAGTATTTTTAATTTTTTATGAATGAATTTCAAAAACAAAATCATATTATACGTTTTATACGTTATATACGTTTTATACGTTTTATACGTTACGTATTATACGTGTAACGTATAAAACGTTTTATACGTGTATATTAACAACCCTGTAAAATACTAATGTTAAATTTAATAAATAAATAAAATAACACAATTGTTGTAGTTAAATTTTTTGTTTGACTTCAAATCGGATTATATAATTTCGTCCTTGTGTTCCTAATCGGGGTCACCAAATATATAGCTAGTATTATTCGCGCTATAATAAATAGTTTTAAACTTCAGTATAATATCAGTTTTAACTTGTAATAAATAATCTTGAGAAAAATAGCAATGCGTAGAGAAGATGTGAAAATCAGCAATTGTTTTCATAAGTTGAAAAATCCCAAAATTAGGTCCCAAAATTTAGATTTAATTTGAAATTAATTTGAATCGTTTCACATAATTTTTGATTAATATATAAATAGAGTTGATCCAAAAATTTAGATTTAATTGGCAATTATCCTCTTAATATAATGAACAAATGAAAGACTTCTTTTGATTTTATTTGTTTACAATAATCCAATTTCTTCATATAATTTTATTTTTAGTTTTGTGATAAAATTTAATATAAGAAAAATATTAAATGATTAGTTTTTAATATATGTACAACTTTGATAAATTTCTTTAAATTAATTATATTTAAAATAATATAAGAAAGGAACTTTTTAACATTGAGGAAAAACTTTTATTCGAAATTATATTGTTTTTTTATTTTATATAAAGCTACGCAAAACACATCGCCAACTAAATTTTAAATTCTAAAAGTTAATTTAGATGTTCGCCACAATTCTATCGGAAAAAAAACGATACAGCCCCATTCATTTTCATTCAAAAACCGCATAGGAAACGATAGAAAACGGTTCCATTTTTTTACTAGATTTTCATTTCCCAGGTAGGAAACGGTATGAATTACATGCAATCATATAATCGAAACATGTTTCGATTTAGCTTCGATACTGTATCGATTACATTTAGAACAGCGTGTTCGCCCTAGTAAGCGAATATGTGATCGATACCAAATAGAAACTATAATCGATACCTAATCGAAACATGTAATCGAAACATAATCGAAACCTGTTTCGATACAAAATCGAAACTACTAGTGACATGTAATCAAAAGTTTAGAGTATTGTATTTTTGGTTGTATTTTAATTAAAATATTTGTAATAATTTTATTAAAAAATTTATTTATTATAATATAAAAAACATATTTACATATTTTTATTACAACTAAATATAAAAACTTAAAAAAAAACTATATGTGAACCTGAAACGAGAAAAAATGGCATTAAAAGAAATAATTGCTAGAATTACAGATGTAAATGTCAAAATGTGAGCCTGAAATGAAAAAAAAATACCATTAAAAGAACTAGTTAGAACTTCAAATTATAGGTTATGTTATGATGAAGATAAAATTAAAATAATTCTAGACAGAAAACATATTTTCTTATTGTATATACATAACATTAAAAATGTACTTACTGTTGAAATATATTATATTATACACAATTTTTAATTTAATATTTGTTCCGCGCAACTATATATACGTAAATGAAAAATGTGTAATTTTAAATGTCAAAACGCCATATTTTTTAATTAGAGCGAGATGATAATTATACAATAGGTATGCCTCTTTTTCTCCAATTCGAAGCTATCGATTACAAAACGATGTCGATTACAGTTTCTTGCCTGGGTTCTATCAGAAAATAACGATAAGAAACACCCAAAAACGATAGAAATTGCGTCCGTCGCAAAATGCAAAACGTAAGAGTCCGCATCCGTTTCTATGGGAAAAAACGATTCCAACCCATTAATTCTCATTCAAAAACCGCATAGGAAACGATAGAAAACGGTCTATCGGTTTCTATCGTTTTCTATCAATTTTTTTTACAAGGGATAGTCTTTCGTATAAAGTATAAAAATATACATTCAAATAAATTCTAGAATTTAAATAGTTTTTGTTAAAAATTATAAAATATATAAATAATTTATAACTACGTAATTATATGTTTACTAAAATATATATATTTTTATTTTTTATGAATGAATTTCAAAAACAAAATCATATTATACGTTTTATACGTTATATACGTTTTATACGTTACGTATTATACGTGTAACGTATAAAACGTTTTATACGTGTATATTAGCAACCCTGAAAATTATTAAAAAGGTAAAATTTAAATAATATGTCTCTTTTCCGACGACTTTTCCATTTATGTGTAGGTGCGTAATATTTTAATACATATTGTCCCGCCGAACAACTTTTGAAAACTGGAAGCCCTACCTTTAACCCTTCCATAAATCGCAAGCATTGTTGTACAACTCCTGCTGGCTGCCCTGAAGCAGCTGCTTGCTGCTAAACTATATGCAGCTGAGCAATAATATAATATCTTTTTCATCTCAAACCAAGAATCTGGGAGTTATTTTTGATGATAGGTTGGATTGGAAACCGCATGTTATGCCATGAGCCATGATAATATTTTTTAATTGCAATTCCTAAAATTTAAAAAATATATAGTTGTTTGTTTGTTTGTTTTATTATGCCATTGTCCGATAACATAGGCTGGAAAAAAAATAAAATCATATTTGATTTTAATTTATAATTTTATTCCAAATTTCTCTATAAATTGTTCTTCAGCAACCGGTTTATCTCAAAGAGAAGAAAACGGTAGTTGAAATATATTGAAGATTTGAAGGAGACCAGACATACGTTTCGGATATTACTTCTACTTAGACGTCAAGATTTTTTTTTATTTGATATAGAATCACTCACTGCTCAAGATCCAAATCCTTTTACTTAATTTACGAGCCCCCAAGGTTAAAATTATTTTTTTTTGCATATCGATTCTTTGAAATTGTATTATATAGATCAAAAATAACATTAAACGTCATTTGAATTGCAGCATATGGTAAAATGTATTTTTGTACGATTTTTTCAAAGGTCAATATCTTGGTTCCGGGGCCTGATTTTCACAAAAAAAAATTGTAATTTGCTTCTCAAAGTTCCTTAAAAAAAAGATAAAAACAAAATCCGCATGCGCCTTAAAGTTCAAGTAATCGTGTCCACATATACAAGCTTGTAATCTAGAATCTAGATTACCTTCTGTCTTATATCTATGATTTTAATATATGACATGCACATAGCATAAACATTGACATTTTTGTCATATTTAACACAAATTTCATCATCGTTTAAGCCGGGCATTCACATACAACAGAAACAGAATTTCATACAAATTTGCCAGTAAAAAATTCTGTTTCTGTTGTATGTAAATTTCAGCCTTTACAATGCTTTCCTCCACAAACTTTTTTTTTTTTATTCAGTTACAAGAGTTTAAGTACAATATAAAAAATTAGTAATTTTAATAATTTTAATATTTTTCCTTTTTAAAACAACTTAAGCCGCTCCAGTGTAATAATACAATTAAGGAGCTTCACTGCCAAACAAATGCAAAATTCAATAAATTACAAGTTAATAAGACACAAAACAAGTATTACTAAGTAAGATAATACATCACTTGAACATCCAGCGTATGAGCAACTTCCCTGTAGCCACTTTAATTTGTACTATTTTATATAACATCCAACGTGAGATCAACTTTGTAATTAGCAAAACTTTAATTAAGATATTGTCATTATTAATCAGTTGTCGTCCTTTATATACGCTTCCATATAATGCGATATACGATCTACACCCACGAATTTCTTCAGGAATGTTATTGTTAGTTAATGGTCCTATGTATTTAATTCTTTGTTTACCGTAGTTGGTGCGTACCGTTGATACACTAAGGTTTTGTCTTGTTCGTGTATTGTATTCATGTTGTTGTTCATGAAAAGATAAGTTGCCACTTGAGTTTCTTTGTATGTTACTATACATCCACACTCCAACTTTAAACCTGTAAAGAGCATAGATGGGAAGGATGCCTTGAGAAATAGATGTGTAAAGTTGTAATGTTGAGGTACGAGGTTCCGCTCTATACAAAAATTTAACAACCTTGTTTTGCATCACCTGTAAAGCATTTCCACAGACTCCACCTTTAGATCCCCTTATCTCCAACATATACGTTAGATGAGAATGCACGAGAGAAAAGTAAAAAAGTTTCAGCACATGAGTCGGTATTATGTATCTAAATTTACCGATGATACCCAGTGGCGTAGCTAGCATGGGTGATACTCGGGGCGGATATTGTGGTGTCACCCCAAAAATAAAAACTGTCAATAATAATAAAAAGCTGATAAACGTAATTTATAATTTTTTTTAAGTAATACAAATGAAGATTATTATTAATAAGCTACATTGGGTCATTGTTGCCCGCAAGTAATTTTTAATTAATTTTAATTTGATGAAACTCCTCTCACACGAAGCCACTAATACGCAAATAGCCATAAATAACTTAAGAGATAAGATTCAGAAGAAATTCTGAAAAATCCCATTCTACGATGAATCTCAAAAAGTCAAGGTCCACCCAGTTAGAAACTGAAACATTGGCCGCTTTTAAATGCCTCCTCAACCTTGGTATCTCTATGAGGAGTTCTGTTGCCGATACCTCATCATAAAAACTGGCAAATTTCAATACAGATAATTTCAACTCTTCACTGTTCGCCAAAAGCTAAGTATTTGTCTGCACAACCTCGAACAATGAAGCTAAATCTTGAACTGACTTAAGTCTAGTTCGGAGTTCAACACTGAATCGGTCAAGACATTCAAACATGTCCTTTTTAAGTTGAGCTCTCAGTGTCAGTCCAACATCAGGGGCAAACTCACCAGCCATTGGTTTTTTACGACGAATTCAGCTTTCCATTGGAATGTCATAGCCCTCCGATTTTTTCGCAGCAAGAATTATTGCCTCTTCTGTGACTTCGTTACGAATGTGACTTCGTTACGAATTGACTCTATTTTTGTAACTAATTGATCAATGTTCAAGCCTTGTTTTGCAATCCAATCTGAGCACAGATATTATTTCCCTTAGAATATTATTCCAAAACAAAAGATAGCAAAGAAACGTAAAATCACATGCTGCATGAATAAGGTTCTGCGCAGCGCCTTTTCTTGTTGATCACTTAACTTCTCAATTGCAGCCAAAATTCCATCAAAATTTTCGGCCAATACTTTTACTGCAGCATAATGAGCACTCCAATGCGTTGTTAAGAGTCTTTAAACAGTTGCTTTGTTGTGTTTAAAAAGCACTTCCCAGCGGGTAGTCGAAGCAGAAAAACATGTAAAAATGGCTTCCACTGTTCCTAAAAACGTTACACAAGCTACATTTTGTGCAAATGAGTGTTGGCCACATAAATTAATTGAATGATCTACGCAGCCGACAAAAATTACTTTGTTATTTTTTGCTTTAATAATAACTTGCACTCCTCCATGTATACCACTCATAACAGCTGCATATCATAACCTTGGGAACGACAATTCATAACATCTATACCGTAATTTTCAAGATTTTTACACTGAAAAAACAAGTCCTATTTCCAATCGAAATGCAGTTGTCTCAACCTCACCAAGCGGGCAGATATGGCGAATCGAACTACGAGATTGAATCAACAACTGTACAATTATAAACCGACAATCACATGAAATATTTATGTGAAAATAAAATATAGGTCAATTAATCTCAAATAACTCAATTTTAAAATGAAAAATTCATGATATAAGGCTAAAGAAATATGTTTTCATGGAAATAGTTATTAACTTTATTCAACTACTGTTATATTGGATATAACACTTTATATTTTAAATAAACCTCATTCTGTTGTCAGGACAATGTTACTGAGTACTAAGTAGTTGTCCCAATCACGGTGAAATTGGTTGTAAATATTTTTTCTTTGCATGAATAATAAACTGCCAACTTCGAGATGAGATTGTCATTACTTCATTTTTTTTTCAGTGTAAAAATTTCATCGCTTAAATCAGCGGCTTTTTTCCATGTTAACGAAAAAATCCAAGGAATGCTTCCTTGATTTCCACTTTTCTACCATCAATTTTCACATAACGAATCGCTTCTGACATTTGATCAATATGTGAAATGTCAGGTGTGCTATCAAACATAATTCCAAAATATTTAACCGATTTAATTTAGTTGACAAGCTTAAACTTTACGTGGTTCGCTAAAACATTTATGAACTCATTTTGTATATCTGGTGACAAATATGATACTTTTGGTGATTTACCATGCTCCAAATTCAAAATGTGTTCTTTTAACACAACATCATACTTTGACAATGGATTGACTAGTTCTAAAAAATTGCCTTTATTTGAAGAATTTAGTCCTTCATCATGTCAACGAAATGCTAGGTTTTGTTTAGATAAAAAGAAAGTTATATCCAATAATCTGGATAAAAGATGTTTCCACTTCTGTTTTTCATTATATATTAATTGCAAGGCTGCGTCTCCTATCGTTTTATGAAATTTTAACCTCATTTCCAAAGTTTGCCACTTTTAAAAGTTCTCCAGATGTTCATTTGAAGTTTCATGGTCGGTTACTTTGGGATTTAGTTTCCACCACTTCTGAAATCCAGTCGTAGATTTTGTATTATTACTATTGGTGGCAGCTAATATACGACAGCAGAAGCAGTACAGGTTATTATTTATATGAGAATAAACCATCCACTACCGCAGAATTTTTTCACCATAAGGCCAGATATGGTCAGATCGAAAGGTGGAATCGTTCCATAATTCCCGTAATTTCCAAATTAATTGTGTTATCCGATACAGAATACGTTCTGAATAATAGTCACTGTCGAACTATTCAAATGACACCTTCTATTGCTCTCTTTGGAGTTGAACAAATTCAAGAAAATAATGTTCTGAATAATTTAATTGATTTTATTAACGAATCCGATAGAAATTTAGCCGAAATGAGGAAATTGATCGTCTCTAATACGTCATCGAGTCAAATTAAAAATAAATTGGCCTGCGACAAGAAACGAAAAGAAGGTTATAAGTATGAAATAGGAGATTTCGTTTTTATCAAAAATAATATTACTGAAGCCGGAGTTAGTCCGAAATTTCTTGTAAAATATCGTGGACCATACGTAGTTACTGAATGTCTGCCGAATGAGAGGTATCGTGTTGAGGATATTCCTGGTTAAAAACTTACTACTAGACCGTTTAATGGAGTTTGTGCACCATTCAATATGAAACTGTTTTCTCAGCAATCGAGATCGCTCGCAGTGTCAGATATGGCCGAATGTAGTAGTGAATAAATTAATGTAAGTTTTGTTTCAAAGATGTCACTATAAATTTATATAATTATATGAGTTTCTCCTTTTGTCCGTATGAGGGCGCGAGATAAAGAAAAGGGGAATTAAGAAATGTCAAGAGGAAGTCATTAAATTAATAATAAAGATTTGAGTGTGTTTTTTTGACGAAGATCGAATCGATCAAAGAGTTTTGATAATACAGTTTACTACAATACCGTAAAAAAAAGTCAATATGGTATCTATAGGAATATTCAAAGCTATTGAGTAATTGTGGTGATGGTATTCAATGCTCAACATGTTGATTCGATTAATATTGTTAAAATTTTATTTCACGTTATAATTTAAAAATTTAAAAAGTAGAATAGATTCTTTTTGAACCAATAACACATTTATAAGTTATCACAATTTATAAATTAAAATTATATGGATAACCTAGTTAAAATGGTTTCTAAGTGATTTATCGTTGAAAAAATTGTGATGGTTTGTTGGTTGCATGTAATCCATGCTTCGAAATGTATTCCAAGCGGCCGGTGTTTGTTGATATGATTGTCGATGCGGTACACCGTATTTCTATAGCGATCCAATGCATTAATATATCAGAGCCCGCATTAAAAGTGCGGTATACCGCGTTATTATTGCGGTATGCCCGCCTTATTATTACGGTATACCGCCTTATTATTGCGGTGTACCGCGCATATACCGCGGACCGTGCAGATAGTCACAGCCGTAATATGTACTTTGCAGTTGTCATAATTATGCCTATTAGTATAAATTATGAAACTCGAACACCACCTTTAAACTATGTACTTATGCCAAACTGTACTACCACAACCCACATTAATCACATGTTTGTTTATGATGTTGCTCGATATCTTTTCCACATTTACTAACACAATGATTATATTATTTATTTATTTATAAACAATTTTTTATAGCTTTTCTCACTTCATAAAAAAAGAATTTCAACTTTTTTGTGTTGTGTTGATAAATTTGTGTGTAGTGTATTGTATTTTGTATTAGTATTTGATGTTTATAGTTTAGTTTAGTTCTCTTGCATACATCCTACTGTTAAGTAATGATAGTTAGTTTATGCTGGTTTTAAGAATAGAAAATAAATTAAAATTTTGTGTACATAATTTTTATTTTTTTAGTTATTTATTTATTTAAATCTTATACTTTTCTTTAGTTATTAATTAATCTTTAGTTTAGATTAAAATACAAATGGTGAGTTTCAAGAAATATTAAAAAAAAACTTCTCCATTTTTCTTTTCCTTTTTTTGTTTAGTTTTTAATTTGAATTATTACTGTGGATTGAGTTCTATATGTTAAAGTTTAAATTAATTATTTTTGGTTCAGATTTTAAGTGTATTGTTGTGATTCATTTAATTAAACTAATAATAACGAAAGTACAAGTGAAGCTAAAAAGTGAAAAATTTAAATTCTAAATTAAAATTAAAAAAATAAATGAAAAAAGAAGTTTTATATTTATCTAAAGTTTATATAAAAATTCTTTATATTATGAATAATAAATTAAGTGATTTATCTAAATTAAAGCTAAAACAGCAATTTGAAGTAAATGTAATTATAAATTTATATTGTTAAAATTAATATATTGTTTTATCTAATTAAATTTAGAATAAAAAAAACAAAATAATATTTGTGAAAGTTGAATAAAAAATAACAAATACAAAACAAAATAAAACGTATATACATCATACACATACAACAAAAGAAACAAATTTCATTTGGTTGTAACATAAATTAGTCTCATATTTATTCAATTCAATGAAATAATAAAAACATCAATCAAAATAAAATTGCAATACATACCATACATACAAAAATAAAACATAAATCGAATGCGTTGTAATGGTGATTACTTGTAGTAGTAGTGTAATGTAGATGAAGATGGTGGTCACAATTTACAACAAATTCTATTTTTGTTAATGTTTTTGTGGCTCTACGATAATTTATTTATATGTTTATTTCTTGATTCTTAATATTTTTAGATAAACGATGATTTTTTAAAAATGTCTTCTTACCTCAACCAAACACGAATATAAAGTTGTTGAATTGTTAGTGATTTTAGCGCAAGTCGCAACGAGTTTGTCTATTTTGTGGTAAATTAAAATATGTAAAATGTCTGTGCTTACAAATAGTTGTTGTTAATTAATATTTTCTATTTGTAATTAATTAGTTGTTTTTATTAATTTTTAATCATAAGTGTTTGTTGTTTATATGCGTTAAGTCGTCGAACTCATATATTTGTTGTTATTGTTACTCGTAAAACATCGTATAAGATTTTTTAATTATGAACTACATTTATTGCATCATGCATGTAGATAAAAGAAAAAATGTCTTGCACATACGCATTTGCAGTGTTGCTAATTATACTTTTAATTTACAAATTCTAATTGTAGATAGATACTTTGACGTAACAAGAAAAACAAAAGAACACTAAAAACCGGTGGGTGGATGAAATCATTTATTTTAATCTTTTTATGTCAAAATTTCCCCTTGAGTTTTAATATAAGATTATGATTATTATTTATTAGAATATGATATATGTTTTAAATATTTTTAATAATTACAAAAACACCAATTTTTATTCACTTATTTTTTATTAACGACCGGTTTCGATTTTCAAAAAATAAGTGAATAAAAATTGGTGTTTTTGTAATTATTAAAAATATTTAAAACATATACTGGTAGTGTTCGGTCGTGCAATATCATAATAAATATCACGATATTTTACGTCAAATTTTTTTCTTCTAACTTCACTTCGTTGAATATTATGTCGAACCGGACCGAACAGTCAGAAGATAAAAAGATGGATTTATACGTCAACCTTTATAGGTCACTTTTATTTCAATTAATTTTAACACAAAAGATAAATTTAGCTCGAAAACCACAAATCAATTTTATCAAGAATATAGTTATTAAAAAAATGTAAGCATAAACAAAACAAAAGCGTTAACAACCAAAATAAAATATTTTTATTGTCACCTAAATTCAAAACATTTTGACATTTAAAACCAGCAAAAAATCTGATTTTTTCGTGATAAATGGCTGCGTATAGTACTTCGAAAAATCATGATTTTTTTTATCACGTTGTCTCGACCGAACACTAGGATTATGGATTATTCACGTCACTCCGACTCAACAATTTCAATTATTAGAATATGAGTGTAGAAATTTCATCAACTTTCTTTAAGTTCAAATAATTTTATATGCATACTGAACAATCTATTTATGCCGTTGCTGAAAATAAGCTGAGTTCAATAATGGCTGTGGCCCATTTCTCGATGAAATTGAAATTGAATCTGCAAATCGACTAAACAATTTCAATTTACTCTGCTATCCTACTTGAATAAATTTTGACAGATTGTGTTGAAATTCAAATAATATTTGTTTTCCAGTAATTATATTTTCGAAATTTAATTTTTGTAGAAGGAAATAAAGCAAAACAAAAAATTATATTTCAGCGCGAAACGTCAAAATTTCAATTTTATCGGCATTTTTGAGAAATGGGCCACGGCCAATATAACAGAGAAATCAGCAGTTTTCTGCTGCTAAATTAGTCTCATATTTAATGTCATTCAAGAGACAAGAACATTAACTTATTATGTGTTCTCTTATTACCATTTGTAAATTACAGAATCTGCACCTGTTAGATGATATAATTGCTTCTTAGATCCGGTTCCATTTTCATGTATCACTAAGGATCAAAAAAACTTGTTGCATGCAATGTTCTTTAGATTGTAGTAGCTTTGTTTTAAAATACGTTGAACTCAAATGTAATAAACTGTTGCCGTTGTTTTATTTCAGAATCGTTTTGTTTGTCACGATTTAACAGTATTAAAATCATGATCACTACAACGTTTCCTTGAACGTTGCATGCTGGAAAAAATACAGGCAAGATTACTTTATCTTAGGCCCCGGCCAATTTTTTTTTTATTTTAGGGCACTTTTATAAACATATTACAAAAATTTTTTTTGAAAATCAGTCCCGGGGACCAAGATATAGGCCTTTGAAAAAAAAAATATCGTATAAAAGTTCACTTTTTTTTTTACCGAATGTTGCTATCCAAATGACGTTTAATATTATTTTTGATATATAATTTTAAAGAATCAACATGAATAACTTAAAAAAAAATAATTATAACCTTAGGGGCCCACGTTATGACCATTTCAGGCAAGATTACTTTAACTTAGGCGCGAGTGGATTTTTTTTTATTAATTTTATCGTAAATTAAGAAAAATTTGTAAAAGGGACAGTTTTGATCGTTTATCTATAGGAAATAGGAAATAAAGCAAAAATAAGTAAAAAATAAAAATTTATTGTCAAAACCAGTGCAATTTTGTATGGATTTTGCTTTTTTCAAAGGCCTGTATCTTCGTCCCCGGGGCTCCGATACAACGTTTTGGTTTTATTCGCTTCAGTGAGTGATTCTCTATCAAATAAAAAAAAAATTCTTGGGGCCTAAGAAAAAGTAATATCCCCAAAATACATTTTTAGTCGTCGTTAAATGAATGTCAAAAATAGAATAAAGAAACTTCTCCTTTTGAAATAAATTTAAAAAGAACACAATGATGATCGTAGTTTACTTAATTCTATAGAGTTTTTTCCCGAAAATATTTTGACAGCTTAAACCAGCTGTTTTAATTTGTGCATGTAAAATAATCAAAATTGATTGATTTTCCTTGCAAATTTCGTTATTTCTGATTGCAATTAAAAGTGTTTTAAAAATTAAAAGTGAGTTTATAGCTTGTATGTTTCGCGCTATATGATTTACTTCGTATCCTCAATTATATAACTTGAATTTTCTCGTTATATTATAGTTTGTTGAGAATCCTCCAATAAATAGCTTGTTTTTCTCGCTATATATAGTTACTGTGTATCCTTATATTTAATCCTTGTATATTATATTTATCCTTTGTATTTCGATAAATATAATTGATCCAAAAGAGAATATAATAGTTTTTTCAAAGCAAATTCTTTTTCAAATTCCAAAAGTAATAATCTTTAAAACTCTACCATCAATTCTCAAAATAAATTATGTATAATAATTCTTCCATTCAAATAATAAATATTTAATTATTATATGTGAACATCACCAAAATTATATCAATAATCTGCATCCTTGCAGTTGCAGTGAACTTATTGCATAGAAGAAAATCTTTTTTAAATTGATATTTTTTATTCACTTTCAAAATTATTCTCCAAGCTAATTTTGGTTACAAAAATTTAGCACAAGATAAATGAATAAATCAGTTTTAAAATTTAACTTTTTTTAAAAGAATAATAAACTAATTGGTAACAAAATTATTTCTCTTATGATTTAATTAATATACTTCTTCTCAACAAGAAGAACAAAACTTAATTGAAATTATTTTTTCATTTAGGAAAAATAATGTTTTTCAAAACAAACCAAGTTTTTTTTTAGAAAAAATAAGTTTTTCAAACATACTTAGATTTGTTAATTGTGAGTATCCTAAAGTTTGTAAAAATTACTGCCAAAATAAAGTTAAAATAAGATTTAGCGAAATTTGGTGAGAAATCACCACAAGTTTTTGTAAACAATAATTAATTAAATTGTTAATTGTGTTGTGCTCTTAAGTTTTTAATGCATTAGGGATACTGAAATAATTAAAATCGCATTAAAATATGGAAATTAAATCAACCTTCAGGTATATTATTATTATGATTATTATTCATTTATTTGAGGTTTATTTACAAAAAATTTTTACAAAAACTAACTATTTTATTATTTCGGTATTCTTAATCCATTCAAAACTTAAGAGCACAACACAATTAACAATTTAATTGTTGTAATTTAGGCGTTGGAATTACTCCTGATACTATGGTAGAAACAAGTGGATTGCAGCCAGATGATCTAAATGTGTATTATTCTTCTATTCAATCGGAAGTGCAGTTGCCTTCCCTAGTTGATCTTGGAGAGGAGACTGCTCGTTCGCTAGCTTTTATGAATGTTTCCGAGGTTTGGCAAACCCTGTTTTCTATTAAATCAAATGCTGTTGGCTCTGACGAAATTCCTGTTAAATTCCTGAAAATTGTCTTTCCTTTGTTTTCGCCATATTTAGTTCATGTGCTTAACACTGTTCTCACCACATCAACTTTTCCATCCCAGTGGAAGCAAGCTTTGGTCATACCTATTCCCAAGATCAATGATCCGCTATGTGTTGCTGACTACAGGGCCATCAGTATTCTTCCTGCATTGTCCAAAGTGTGTGAAAGACTGATTCATACTCAATTGTTAACTTTTATTGATAGTGGTACTGGTGTCTATGTCAAACAGTCTGGGTTTAGGAAATTTCACAATACTACGTCCACTATGATTGATCTTACTGATGAAATTTGTCGTAATATGGATCGTAAAAGGTTGATTATACTGCTTCTTCTTGATTTTAGCAAGGCATTTGATTGCGTTCATCATATTAACTTAATTTCTAAATTGAGAAACTTCTTTGATTTTTCTAACTCTGCAGCAAACCTCATATTATCCTATCTCTCTGGTCGATCCCAGTGTGTGGTTGTGGGTGGTAAGTGTTCCTCCTCTAGACTACTTTACAGAGGTGTTCCCCAGGGGGGGAACTACTCTGTAAAGTAGTCTAGAGAGTAGTCTAGAACTCTATTTTGGGTCCCTTGCTGTTTAGTCTCTTCATAAATGACCTACCTGCAGCTCTGAGAAACTGTTCAGTTCATTTGTTTGCTGATGATGTTCAGATCACTTGCTCTTCTCCCATCACGGAGTCTTCCACATGTGTTGCTAATATCAATTGTGATCTTTCTTCAATTGCTGAGTGGTCATATCAAAATTCTCTAACCTTGAACCCTGCCAAGAGTCAGGCCATTGCTTTCTATCGGTATCCAATTAGTAAGAGTCTTCTTCCTGTCTTTTTAAATGATGTTCAGCTTCCCTATGTTCGGAGTGCTAGGAGTCTGGGGTTCGTCTTGGATGAGACCTTATCATGGGATGATCATTTGAGTTCTGTTATCGGGAAAGTTTGGATGATGCTTTGGCGTCTGTATTTGGTCAAAGATCTCCTTCCAGTTGAATTGAGGTGTAAATTGGTCCAGTCTCTTATCATGCCCTTTTTTCTTTATGGATGTGAAGTGTTTTCTGGGGCAAATATGGGTACTATTAATAGATTAAAGCTGTGTTTTAACTCTTGTATTCGATTTATCTATTCACTCAGGAAGAGGGATCATCTATCTGTGTTCGCATTTAAGTTTCTCGGAACTAAGTTTGGGTTGTTCTTGAAGTTGAGATCGGTACTATGTCTCTTTAAGGTTGTCAAATATCGTCAGCCTGTGTTTTTATTTGAGAGGTTGTCGTTTACTATCTCTAATCGAACGAGGCATCTTGTCATACCATTCCATGCTTCTTGTGCTATGGAATTGTCGTTTGCTGTGAGAACATGTAGGCTCTGGAATGGGTTACCTTTGGCTATCAGAGAGGCTAGTTCTGTTCGTGTTTTCCAAAATCTTTGCTTGGCATACTTCAATACACTTGGTAACCTTGCTTAATGCTTAATCTCTTCTTGTTGGATGCTGTTTTTGAGTTTTGAGTTGTCATGTGGGCTGCTGCTTCTATTTCTTGCTTTAATTTTGGTCTCAGTCTCTTGTCTCGTGACACTGATTGGGACTTGAATTATTGCATTTTCTTTTTTTATACTTCTTGCACTGGCATTGGTGTGGAGTTGGACCGTCGGGGAACAAGTGAACTGTATTAGGTTAGTTGTAAATTGGTATGTGTTGTTAAGATGAGTGATGAAGTAATTTTTTTTTATTATATTGAATTGATTTATTGTTATTGTTATTAGTTGTATTACTTTTGAAGCTAGTCTTGTTGGCTGTTTTCTTACATTTTCTTATCTGATCAAATTGTAAATAAGACTTATTAGTCTTAATTTGTATATTTTTTGCCGAAATAAATACATAAAATAATTAATTATTGTTTTCAAAAATTCACTTTTAAAACACTTTTAATGGCAATCAAAATAACCAAATTTGCAAGGAAAATCAATCAACTTTGATTATTTTACATGCACTTTTGACGTTTAAAATTTGAAGTTTAAACAAAAAACTCTGTCGTTTACTTTTTGCCAGAGCAGAAAAAGTGATTTTTTTTTCATAAAAAGAATATAAAAAATTTGAACTAGTTTTGTAGTTGTGTTTGTGAACTGTCATTTAATGTTTTAGTAATTAATTGTATTTAATTAGATAATTTTTATTAGTTTTTAATTTAAAACACGATTTAAACATAACATTTATTTAAACAATAACTATTTAACTTTAAAAAAATAATAATAACTAAATGGCGTCTTGTTTGTTTAAAAATTTTGAGAGATGTGTAAATGTATTTGTGCAACTCGATTGTATTTAGAACTTGCTCTACGAGAAAGTCTAGATTCAGAAAAATATTTTCAGCGCAAAAAAAGATCACTTTTTTTGTCAAATAGAATACGTAATGTCAAAAAAACTTGATCTGAGATCAAAAATGGGCGTGTCTGAGCAATTTTTTTGGTAAAAAGAAAACGACATAATGATAATTGTTTTTGTCGTTTAGTAGTTATCGCCTCAACTCGTGGGGGGACAACATAAAAAAAGATTTGAGTAATTTCTTAAAATTTTGTTTTCACATCTTTTATTATTTCTTACTTCCTATCATGAAATATTGAAAAATGTAATATTTTATTATATATTATTTATTGCTTGGTTACGCATTTTAACAAAAATTGTGGGTAAGTTATGACTACAAAACAATAGCCTTTGCAAATTGTAAAAAGTCAAATTTTTACTCCTCGTAATGGCGGTGATAAAATTTTTCTACTAGATCTCTATCTCACATTTATGACAGAGATTATGATTTTCGATTTCGACAAGGACAAGAGTAGTATTTATATTCTGACCACTATCACAGCAGTTGTCAAAACTAATTTACTAAAAACTGGAGATCCCAAACCCCGTAAAATATTTCACTTCTCAAAAGCTTCCTCCAAAGTTTCTTATGTCGCGTTCTTTGGCAAAAAAAAATTGATCTGAGATCAAAAAAATTAGCTTTCAGATCAAATTAGCTGCTGTCAGTTTGTGTTCTTTGGCAAAAAAAGATTGATTTTTTTTTATCTAGATCAAGCATAGAGAAATATATATAGAGAGAAGTAACCTCTATTCACACAAATTGTATATAGAATACTGATAAAACAAATAAAAGTACAACCAGACTTGAAGGCATAAGCAATATACAAATTATACATTGCATTCTTTCTGTCTTATATGAAAGAATAAACAAAGCAAATCAAAATAAAAAAATGAGAATTTATATTTGAAAGAGAAATATTTCTTTTGCTTTATTTTCTATTTTACTTTTACTTAAATACGAAAAAATACCATAATTATAAAATAGAAAATAAAAAAAAAGTATTCGTATGTATGAGTGTTTAAATATATAATTTAAGGATTGTGTTGGGATGATAATTTTTTGTTTTTGTATATTGAAGAAGGTCAAGCAAATTTTTTAATTTTTGAAGAATTTGTTATTTCACAACACAATACAATAATCACAATGCAAACATCAACACAATAATGAAAATACTAGCGATGATCATTCTCGAAAGAATATCTCCATCAATTAACATGAAACTAAGAAATGAACAAGCCGGCTTTAGACCAGGTAGAAGCTGTACCGATCATATCAACACAATCCGTATCATCATAGAGCAATCAAACGAATGGAATTCACCATTGTATCTCCTCTTCGTGAACTTCGAACGCGCCTTCGACTCAATCAACAGAAGCGCGATATGGAAGACACTTTGTGAAATGGGCGTCCCGAAGAAAATAGTTGATCTAATCAAAGAAATGTATCGGGATGCTGGAAACAGAATACAATACAAAGGACAGCAAAGTGATAAATACTACAACCACCGAGGAGTGAGACAAGGCTGTGCACTATCCCCGCTACTATTCCTAATAGTACTAGATAGTATCATGAGAAAGCTCGATGATGCAAATCCAAATGGAATCCAATGGAACACAACAAGACGGCTCAATGATTTAGATTACGCAGATGACATCTGTCTACTTACACACACATATTGACATGCAGCAGAAAATACAGAAGCTATCAGCCCTTGCACATGAAGTCGGTCTCAACATTAATATCAGAAAGACAAAGGCTATGAGATTGAACACCAAAACGATAACACCAATTACCATCAACAATACACAAGTGGACGAAGTTGACAAATTTCTGTACCTTGGATGTACTGTAGCAAAAACAGGCGGGACTGAAGAAGATATCAGTCAGCGTATTAACAAAGCCAGAAATACGTTCAATATGCTTCACAAGATCTGGAATGCATCCGTCCTGTCAAGAAAGACAAAGCTACGAATGTTCAATGCATGTGTAAAGTCAGTACTGCTGTATGGGTGTGAAATGTGGAAACATACAAGAAAGATCACAAATCAACTACAGGTGTTTGTGAACAAATGCCTGAGAAGACTGATCAAATGCTTCTGGCCGAACACCATCAGTAACCAGGAACTTCTACGGCAGACAGAACAACTAGACATTGAGACCGAGATAAAACAAAGGAAATAGAGATGGATAGGACATACACTGAGGAAACCAGCTGAAGATATAACACGGATGTCCTTAGAGTGGAATCCACAAGGTAAAAGGAGAGTTGGAAGACCACCCATGACGTGGAAGAAAACGGTGCTAGCTGAAGCAAAACAAATTGGAAAGACATGGGGAACTGAACTGAAAGCGATTGCCCCCAACAGAGTCAGATGGTCCAGTCTAGTAGACGCCCTATGCTTCTAAATGGAGATAAAAAAAAAAAAAACGTTTAGAGTTGAAGTGTGGAAGAGAATAAAAAAGTACATTACTGGTAATCTATCTATAAAAGTGGTAATCTCTTTAAAGCATTTCAACCTATTCTATAAAACCGCACTCTATAAACTCGCGCTCATTTCGTTTTTTACTTTCCCATCCAAGCTAGGTTCAGAGAGGAAACATACATTTTCGAAAATATTTTCAAATTTATGAACTCAAATATTAATAAAAATTAATTTGTTAAAATTGAAATGATTTGTTTTAAGGAAATCAACTTTTTACATAAAACGCATCTGAATGCTACCAAAACACCTTTCGGGGTTTTCCATGAAATTTTTATAATATCCATAAAGTTTTTATAAACAAAAAAAGACAATTTCCCTAGAGTATCCAAAATCTTTGATCCAAGTAAATTTTTGACTGTCTTGTTCAATCTAGACCAGGGTAGAAGCCTTTAAAAATAATAAAAAGTAAAAAAAAATAATAGTAGGATGAAACCCATTAGAAAAGGAGGAGAATATTATAAAAATGAAAGGAAAAATAATTTACGGGCGATCTGAGGTCGGGAAGGGGAAGGGGTGAGTTTTTAAGGGTAAAAAACGGTTTATCTCGATTTCCGGCAAAACTAAAAGTCCTCTGGAAAAGATTTATATGGCAAAGTTGTAGGTAATAAAAAGATCTAAAACTTTTGTATCGACACTTTTTTCACATAACCTCAAAATTTATGCGAAAAATTCAAAATATTAAGTTTTTGGTTTTTTATTTTTATCTTTTACAAAATTTTTTTTTTCTTCACGAAATTTGGTGAAAACTTACCTTTTTATGTCCCAAATACGCTGTAATTTATTTGATTTGAAATTTTTATTTGTTCACCTTATTTTGAATTAATATCGAAAAAGCACCCTAATTTTCAATCGAAAATTCACCCGTCAAAATATCAGCTTTTTTCAAAAAGTTGGTATGCTTTCTGTTCGTTGAAATCTCTACTTTCCGATGGTGAAAAAAAAAAATATATTACTATAGTAAATCTTCTCAGAAAATGCAAAAAATGAATTGAATTTTCGATTCAAAAAACCATAGTTTTTGGTTTTTCATTTTTATCTTTTACAAAAAAATTTTTTTTTTTTCACAAAATTTGGTGTTAACTTACCTTTTTATGTCTCAAATACGCTGTAATTTATTTGATTTGAAATATTTATTTTTTCACCTTATTTTGAATTAATATCGAAAAAGCACCCTAATTTTCAATCGAAAATTCAATTCATTTTTTGCATTTTCTGAGAAGATTTACTATAGTAATATATTTTTTTTTTTCACCATCGGAAAGTAGAGATTTCAACGAACAGAAAGCATACCAACTTTTTGAAAAAAGCTCATATTTTGACGGGTGAATTTTCGATTGAAAATTAGGTTGCTTTTTCGATATTAATTCAAAATAAGGTGACCAAATAAAAATTTCAAATCAAATAAATTACAGCGTATTTGGGACATAAAAAGGTAAGTTTTCACCAAATTTCGTGAAAAAAAAATTTTTTTGTAAAAGATAAAAATAAAAAACCAAAAACTTGGTTTTTTGAATTTTTCACATAAATTTTGAGGTTATGTGAAAAAAGTGTCGATACAAAAGTTTTAGATCTTTTTATTACCTACAACTTTGCCATATAAATTTTTTCCATAGGACTTTTAGTTTTGCCGGAAATCGAGATAAACCGTTTTTTACCCTTAAAAACTCACCCCTACCCCTTCCCGACCTCAGATCGCCCTTAAATTATTTTTCCTTTCATTTGTATAATATTCTCCTCCTTTTCTAATGGGTTTCATCCTACTATTATTTTTTTTGTTTTCAAAAATTATCGACCCTGGTCTATCGGCAATTTTGCCAATATGAAAACCAAAGTCTCATCGACTGCCTCGATTTACTTATTCAAAGTACGGTACTATAAAAATTGGTATAACTAAACAAAACTGATTTTCGAAATTTACAGTTTGTTTTTATTTTTATTAAATTTTAATTAATTACTTTAAAATATCTACTTTCGCTTGGAGTAGGAAAAGGCTAATAAAAATATTAGCCGAGGTTACTATTTAAGTAAACGATTTTGTCCTGTTTTGTAAATTTGAAAAGGTGGCAAGTCTAGTTGTGACACATATTGTAATGCTTACTACACAACACATTTTATTATTATTATTATTATTATTATTATTTCGGTTTTATTTCTCATTTTACAATGGTAAGTATTAAAACTGGACGGATCATAAAGATCAAGTCTAGAAAAAATTCTATTATTTATTGAGGAATGTTCTTGCTATAGAACATGTTTTTAGTATGACGACTTTTTGACATTGTTGATGAACGTACCCTGGAAGATTTAAATTCTTGATGTGGTCGATAAAACTTAATGGTGTTATTCCTGTTGTCGAAATTACTAATGGGATGACTTCAACGCTTTTTTGTTTCCAAATCCTTTTCAACTCAATTGCAAGCGGAGCATATTTATCTTTTTTTTCTTGATATTTTGTTATAGTATTAGAGTCTATCGGTACAGCTATATCTATTAAATAGGTGATGGATTTTGTTTTATCCTGCAAAGTTATATCTGGTCTATTACAAATTATTGTTTTATCAGTGTAAATAGTAACATCCCAGTATAACTTATATTCATCGTTCTCTAAAATACTATCCGGGGTGTATTTATAATATGGTGTACTATTTTTATTTAAATTACAATTTTGAGAAATTCCTAGATGTATAATTTTGGCAACATAGTTGTGTCTTTCAGTGTACTCTGTTCCAACTAAAATTTTGCACCCTCCAATTATGTGATCTATAGTTTCTTGAGCTTGGTGACATTTTCTACATTTATCATTAATCACATTTGGATTTTTAATAATATATTTCTGGTAGTTACGGGTTGCAATAACTTGATCTTGAATAGCCAAAATAAATCCTTCTGTTTCAGGAAAAAGTTCGCCAGCTTGAAGCCATTTATATGAATAAATTTTACTGATATGTTCATTGTTAATCACGTATCGATGTTTGCCGTGAAGTTTTTTCTGTTCCCATTTTTCAATTTTTTGTTCATCAGTGTTAATTTGAGGTATGGAGAAAGTTTGATCTGGTTGACTCAAGTTTAGTGGTGTGTAGTTTTTATCTGCTAGAGTTATTGACGAATGGAGCTCAGTGTTTTTAGATTGAAAATATTCTCTTATTGTTATTATTTGTCTATCATGGAGTGATTGAACATCTAACATTCCTCTTCCACCCTCTTCTCGTTTAGTTGTTAATCTCTCTTTGCAGGAGTTGGGGTGTAATTTTCTGTGTTTTGTAAGTTGAGCGTGTGTTAGGATGTTGATGTTTTCAAGATCAGTATGTGACCAGCGTATGATTCCAAATGAGAACGAAAGTAAAGGTATGGCATATGTGTTAATTGCTTTAAATATGTTTTTTGAATTTAGGCTGGATTTTAGAATACTTGTTAATCTGAGTTTGTATTGGGTTTTGAGTTGGTTTTTAATACTTGTGTGATCCAATCTTGTGTTTTGTTGAAAACCCAAATATTTGTAAGTTTCATTTTGCTGTATGTTTTCCAGTATTTCATGATTAAGCATTTCTGGTTCAATTTGATCTTTCCATTTACCTTTTTCCATAATAATTGTTTTACATTTACTTATACCAAATTCATTGTTTATGTCTGTTGAAAATTCTTCAATTAATCTTAAAAGTGATTTCATTTGAGATTGATTAGGTGCATATATTTTAATGTCATCCATATACATCAAATGATTAATTTTGGTCTGAACTACCTTTTGATCTTTAATTTCGAAGCCATACTTTGTTCTTTTTAAGGCATTAGATAGTGGGTTTAAGCAAATGCAAAACCAAAGTGCACTTAACGAATCTCCTTGGAAAATACCTCTATTGATGTGAATTTTTTCTGTTTCTATTTCTTCTGAATTTGTCTTTAAATGAATTTTAGTTCTCCATGTGGCCATGATATTAATTAGAAAGTGTAATATAGTGGGATTAATTTTATAAATTTGTAATACTTTGACTAGCCAACTATGTGGCACCGAATCAAAAGCTTTTTTATAATCGATATAAGTAATATGAAGATTTCTTTTTTGTATTTCTGTTTGCTTCATTATTACTGAATCTATTATCAATTGTTCTTTGCATCCTTGACTAAATTTTCGACATACTTTTTGTTCTTCTGTAAGTATGTTGTTTGTAATAAGATGGTTTTCTATCTTTGCACATAACGCAGCTGAAATTATTTTAAATAACGTTGGTAAACAAGTTATGGGTCTATAGTTGGCCGGATTTTCCGTTTCACTACATTTTGGTTTGATAAATGTTTGGGCATCAGTCAGAAATTTTGGGCAAAGAATTTTTTTTTTTTTTTATTATTATTATTATTATTATTATTATTATTATTTATTTATTTAGTATATCTTTACCAATACATAATACATCAAATCCACAAATTTTCAAGATTAAAATTAAAAAGTCTCTCTTACATATTCTAATAATTTAATTTTAAACAATTTTAAATCATATATAATTTTAATTTCTCTTGGTAACTGGTTAAATAAGTTTAATCCGCTATATTTTTTTTTTTTTTTTTTTTTTAATAAAATGTGTTGTGTAGTAGGCATTACAATATGTGTCACAACAACACATAAAAACCTTTTAGGACCAAGGTCCCACAACAACATGCGTTCTAAGGATGTTAATGGACGCAAATCTTTGTTTTTCGATTTTTTTTAATATTTTTTGTTAAATAATTGATAACTAAACAATAAATCCTATCACATATAAAATATGACATAGGCCAATATTTCGTGATAGGATAGGGAAAATAAAAATAAAATAAAAGATAAAAAGCAAATTTGTTTTAAAAATTTGCAGGAACAAAACTAAAATGGGTTTGCCAATGGTCCAGCTAATGGTATAATCCTTGACTATGGGACGCAGTATCTTTCTCAATGATTAAAGCTCAGATATATAGTTATATGAAGGTTTGTTTCGTCAAGCCACAGCGTGCCACCATCAAGGAATATTCATTAGCTAAGATTGAGAGTGCTACCGTTGACTGAATACAGTTCATCCGCCAGCACTCCTAAGATATCACCTTGGCTAGTGATATCTCACTGCTATTGCCAGTGGTATGTGATATCTCACGTTAGCTCATATGCCAATAGCAGGGACTGGAGTACGCGGGGTTGTCACACCCGTGGATCAAAAAATAGAAAAAAATTAACAAATTAATAAAAACTGATCCCTCCATGCGGTTAAATATAGCACCATGCTTTTTGTTTTTTCATTTCTGTATAAATCCAATCTAAAATCCGTTAAATTTCTTAAGCTATAATTATGAATGTCTCTAACATATTTAAGTTTTTCAGTTAAATATTTAGGGTATAAATTATATTTATTAATTTTAAATATCAAAACTAATACATTATATTTTATTTTTTGTTCAATGTTCAACCAATTCAATTTTTTGACGTCTATATATGTGTTATTATGGTTTTCCATATTATTCACTGTTGGTGTGCTTTTGTCACAAACACATGTGTGATATTGTAAATCTATAATCTAAATCTTTCAATATATACCTCATAGCTTTATTTTGTAAAACTTGCAATCTTTTTATCATTTGTTTGTTACCTAAGTATAAATTAGATGAACAATAATCATAATGAGGTTTTATAGTGGTGTTGTAAATATTTATTGCACTAGACTTCGAAATATTACTTCTAATTCTTTTCAGAAAGTATACTTTTTTAGCAATTTTTTTACAAATATAATTAAAATTGGCTTTAAAATTTAATTCATGATCAATTATTACGCCCAAGTACTTAAATTCATTCATAACTTCTATTTTTTCATTATTTAATAAAATGTCTTGGTTTATGTTGCACAGTGGAAAAACACCAGTTTGTAGTGAACAGTTAAATATGGAGAATAAATTTCCTCCAATTAAATCAAAAACATCTAGTATCATTTTAGTATTTACACCAAATATGTCATTTTTATTGTTCATTTGCTTTAAAATTTTTTGGAGTTCATTTATATTGCATAATTTAAATTTAAATTCGTTTGTTTTTGGTTCAATTTTATTTATATAATTAATATTTGAAATACTGTCTCTAATTTCATTAAGGCTGCTATTAAAATAGTTATTAAACTTGTTTGCTATTTCTCGTTTATTTACAATTTTTTGATTATTGAAAACAATTTCATTAATTTCGTTTTGTGGGTTTTTTTAATACAAATTTTTTTAAGTTTTTCCACATTTATTTTTGGTCCCTTGATTGGTTAATTTGATTTTGTATGTATTTGCTTTTAGTTAGATTTAATTTATTTTTGTAAATATTTCGTGCTTTTTTGTATTCTTCCCATTTTTCATTTTCACTTTGTCCCATTAAAAATTTGTTATATTCACGATTTCTTATTGTTTTTAGGTTTCTTAGCTCATCCGTATACCACTTACTTTCATTAGGTTTAATTGTTTTGAACACTTTAAATGAGTTTATTATTCTATGAAAATTGTCACTAAAGTTTTTAGCTTTTGAATTACAATCAACAAAATATGTTGTTAAAAGGTCACTGTGGCATATTTTTCTCCGAAGATCTTGTTTTTCATATCTAATAAAGTTTATTTGTTTATTGTAATTTAAATTTTGTAAGGAATTGCCAAATGTAATTTGTAGTGTTTCATGATCACTTATTTTAAGATCTGGTTCTATGTATGATTTTATATTAAAATTGTCATTAACGATTACATAGTCAATCAATGTTTTTGACACATCTGTTATTCTAGTGTAGCTATTTATTATTTGTTTAAGACCACAGTCATCAATTATTTCACTTATTTGTTTTTTATCATTATTTTCTACACACCAGTTTATGTTCATGTCACCATTAAGTAATTGATTAAAGTTATTAAAAAAATCTGTATTGCTACTTAAATATTTTGGTGATCTATAGAAGACGGCTAAATAAATAATGTGAGAACCACAAATCAATTTCAATGCTAACCACCAAATTTCAGAACTTATTACACTTCGATTTATAATATCATACAACCATTTCTTTTGAATGTATAAAGCAACACCACCAGTGTGTCTTGAATAAGAGTCCACTCTACTAATGTATAGTTTGGCAATTCAACCAAGCTACTATCATCATCTTCTATTAAATGAGTTTCTGATAAGCAAATAAATTCAACTGCATTTTCGTTTAATAAAATTACTAGTTCACTGAAATTGTTTATAAGTCTTCTAATGTTTAAGTAAATGCATTTTAAATTCTTTGGTTGCTAATAATTTATTTTGCTTTTGATCATGTTAATTTTTCTTTTATACAACGGGCACTCAAAACTTTTTGTATCATGATCCAATGAAATATTATCAAGATTCAGTTTTTGTTTTGTTCTACAATAATTTATACAAGCAGTTTTTGTCTCGACACAGTCTTTTGCAACATGATTTGCACTTCCACATTTAAAGCAACAAAGTCCCACTGTACAGTCTTTTGATAAGTGATCAAATCCTAAACACTTCAAGCACCTCAAAATATGAAAATGCTCATACACAACACACCTGTCCCACTCAATGTTTAATTTACCGATATCAATAATTTTTTTGAACGCTTCTTTATCAACCTCAATGGTTGCATTATATACGTTTTTCTTTTTATACAGATATACACTATGACATTTTATTTCTTTAAAGTCAATGTTATTTTGGCACTTGATCGCGGATATTATTTTATCTTTTGATAGCAAGTCATTCATTCCAACAACCACTAATTGAGGATTTCTCATTTTTGGTGTTTGGATCGTATAATTTTCACCGATTTTTTAGTCAATTCTTCTTGTATTTTATCTGCCGAATTTTTGTTTACACAATTTATAACCACTCCATTTTTTAATTCTTTCATGTTTTCTACACCGATATTTATGTTTGATGGTTGTATTGATTTTTTTATTGCTTCTTTAGTAACTGCACTTGTTTGATTATCTTTAGGTACAATGTAAACCGGTAATTTTACTGATTCTGCGTATGACATTTTATTTTCAGTTTTTTTAATTTTTTCACATTGTTTGATTTCTTTTATTACATCATTCTTTAAGTTTTTAACACACTCCGTAACTGATTTTTCTACCGTTTTTATAATTTGAATATTGCTATCGATAGATGACATAATATTTGTAATTTGCTCATTTAAACATTGTTAGTTAAACAAATGTATTTAATGCGTCGATTTCTCTGCATCAATTCTACATCATAATCCGCTAACTGCGCACATTTTTTATGAAATTTTTTATTACAGTAACCACTAATTGTTCAGTTCTTGAAACTTTATTACAAATACCGCACTCCATGTTTTTGTTCTTAGTTTTTCTTTTCTTTTACATAATTTTAGACAATTTTTATTCAATTTTTATTCTTTTTTATATTGTTTAATTTTATAAAATATTTATGAGAGCGATTTTTAAACACGTCTTATCCGTACGAACGATATGATCTCTCAAAAAATATGATTAAAATAAATATTGCGGTGCAAAGGCTATCTTCACCACAGCTCTGGAAACAAAATGTTCTGGATATATAGTGAGCTAATATCCATTAAACACTTTAATTAATGGCTAACCAATGTTTTAGATTTCGCGTAGTTCTAATTACATAAACCTAAAAGAAAGATGTAGTATCCCAACCCAACACACATAAATTCTGTTGCACGAGAAAAAGTAAATAAAAATGGTACCGAAACTGAAAAACCGGAAGTTGGGATGCAGAACTGTTGTGAACCGTACTAAATGCTTATGTAACAAGTTTCATCTTATTCGTTTGTCAGCAACTGATGCTACTGAACTTTAAAAAAAACCAGGTGCTCGAGGGACCCCCTACTACTTTGTTCAATATCGCTCAAAAACTAATCAGCGCTTTGCCATACATATTTGCATCTTTTTCCAAAGTGCCATTAACATTAATTCACGAACGAATGTTGTATACTCCCAACAAATATTAAAAACATAGTGAAAAAGACACCTGTTGTATGGTGGACCTCCCAACCCTTTATCCAATGTAATCTAAAACCTGATGAAATATGTCTCATGTTACTTGAAAGTTTTTGCCAACGTTTAATGAAAATCAGTAATTGTAGGCTACAGTAGGGCTAAAAACCTGAAAAAAACTTTTAAGCTGAAGTTACAAACCGGAAGTTGGTATGCAGAAATATTGGAAACAGTAGTAAAACCTTGTATACCAAGTTTCAATAAATTCGAAAGACGGTATTAGAAGTTATTGAAGATTTAAACTTTGAGATGATTGGGATATCCCCCGCCATTTGGTCCAATTTTGAAATGAATCTAGATTTTCATCTCTAAATTTTCAAGTAAACCTGGATCATATGCCAAAGTTTCATCAAGATCCTATGCAAAATTGTCACCCACTATGGCTGTTAAGATAAAGGATGGTCCAAAACAAAATTTGGGGTATGCAAGGTTGTTTTTTTTTCTCGATAGATTGCATTACTTCACACAATTTAAAATTGTGGTGAAGTAAAAAAAGTAAAAAGCTTACGTCCACCCAGTCATACCCTGCCGTATAATGGATTATATCATCTATTGTTCAAATATCTATCAACACAATATTATTATATTCCATTACATAGAAAAACGTTTAAAAAAATCAATACGTTAACGATTTCAGGATGTTAACTATAATCAAGACCAACCCAAAAAACTAATCCATTTCCTTATGCATATTATAATAAAATTTCGGTTTTTCTTTACCTCGTCGATTGTCTTCCTATATTTTGACTCTAAAGAGGTTTTGATGACTCATAATTACATAGAAGAATAAAATTCTATTTGTCAAGACATTCATGTTTGAAAATTAAAATCTTAATCAAAGTAGTACAATTGAATAATATCATATGAAAGTGAATAGTTTTGTATGTACATAAAGTTTCCACAAGTTGCACATTCAACAAGTTTACGTTTTTAAAATTATTTTAGTTTTCAATGAAACAATTTTCCGATAAATGCTAATGAGAAAAAAAAACAACAACTCTATGTGTAGTGTGTACATTGTTAGATTTAAAAAAAAAACTTAATATACTTAATATCTTGAAGCAAAAATGTCAAATGAACATTTTTATTTATTTATGGCGACATAGATATTAACGATTTAGTTATTATTCTAAGAACGATGATGATTTGATTAGTTATTATCTTTATGCATTAGGCATTTGTTAGGTGACTTTGAGACAACATTGCGAAGCATTTAAAAAATTTTGTGTTATTGGTATTTCAATCTGGGTGATAAGTTCCATGCTTCAGTATGCCTAACTTACTTAGGTATGCTTGGTACTGATCAGTAATGTAACGCCCCAAACTATTCAAACCGGATCAGGCAGTCCTACTAGAAACGGACCAGGACCAGACAATTTAAAATAGATAAATAAGGCACAGGATAAATAAGGCACGCTCTAGTAGTGAAATCAAGTATGATTTCTGATAGGGCCGGATGCAAATGCCCTATTAGGATTTACCTTATTACAGCCTGATCTGGCCCGGATCATAATCGGGCATACCTGAACAAATTGCTAGTCGAGATATTCATTTTTTTAGTTTGGCTTCTTATTTTGTTTATCATTCAAATCTATGCCGAAGTAATGAAGATATGGAGTTCTTATAAACGGAGTGATTTTTTTAGCAGTATGTATTATGTAACTTCCACAAATAAAACAAAATGAATTTGAACTATTCTTGTATTTGAAACTTTTTGACGACGCTATTTAAATAAATCTAACTTTACTATTTTAAAAGAATTCTTAACTGACGTTTAAGAACGACTTAACTTGTAAGATATATAGCTCGCAGTTTTAATTCAGAAATCTATATAGCGACTCATCTATAAATTAGCTATATTGCTGAATATGTAATGCAAATTGCTACACATATAGGTCCCTCAAAGTCTCCATTATAAAACAATGCAAAGCTTGCTCTAAAAATAAATTTAATGTTCTTTGCATTAGCAAGTTGTTTTCAAAATTCTAGTGTAGAAAGTTGATTTCTCACTTCTATCATTTCTATAAAAAATAAATTATGATGTTAGAGTTGTACTAAAATTTGTAGTTTTGCATTAAAATTAGTTTTAATGCAACACTTGCTTATGCTTTGCCATTTAATAATGCAATTGAACAGAGTCCAAGAGGGCCAAGATGGAAACAGAAGCAGCACAAGAAACTTGACCACAGTACTCCATACAGGGACGAATATAGGACCTATAAACATGGAGCGATTGGTATGGAGTGAAAATTTTTTTCTATTTAAGAGGCCGAGTCACTTTTTGCCATCGCCATTACATGATCGTTCCAGAGTAGGTCATTTGAAACCCTGACACCCAATAAACGAATGTTTTTACATGCACCTATTGGTTCATCACACATACTGAATAAAATATCTTTGGGGAACTCGGTCTTTGATCTGGAAACAATCAACAGCTGTGTTTTGGTAGAGTTGAAATTGACCATGTTTTGGTCACCCCAATCGGCGACATTTTTTAGGTCTTTATTCAAGTTTATGGCAGCGTCTCTCCGGGCGGGATTAATTCGTTCGTGCATTTTACCTTTTGAAGGAAGGGGCTCGAATGACTTGTGCAGAGTACTATCATCTGCAAAACTATTTATTGGGTTGCTGGTGATTTTCAACAATTCGTTGATATAAATCAAAAATAGGGTTGGGGACAATACTGACCCTTGAGGTACACCAGCGTTAATTAGTTAAGACTCAGAAAAAAATCCGTCTAAGGAGACCGAAATGTATCGGTTGGTTAGAAAATTTTGAATCAGCTTCACAATATTGGGATCAAAACCATACGCAACGAGCTTGTGGATCAAGTTGGCATGCCAGACTCGATCGAATGCCTTGAAGATGTCTAAAGCGATAACGTATGTTCCACTAACTTTATCAAGTATGCTGTTCCAACAATGCGCTACATAGTTTAATAGATCGGTGGTTGATCTTTTGTTTCAAAAACCGTATTGGCTGTCGGCTATTAAATGATTTACTTCCAGAAATTTTGAAATGTGTGTATTAATATAATGCTCGTAGACTTTGGATAGGACCGATAGTAAAGCTACTGGCTTGTAATTTGAGATATCGGATTTTGGTCCCTTTTTGGAGACGGGCTGGACATTGACCAACTTCCAGCACGAGGGAAATATACCAGATTTGTAGGATTGGTAGAATATTTTAGTCAAAGTTGGTGCAAGTTCTTTAGAAAAGGTTTTTAAAATAATGGGTGGAATATTGTTTATTTCTGAGGCTTTGTTGAAGTCTAACCCCTTTAAAAGTTTGGCGACTATTTTGGGTCTGAAGTGGAGTTCATTCATATTAACTCCTGAAGACTGGATTTGGGGTATTTCTTTAGGTGTTTCCAAAACAGTGGAGTTCAGACTTCAGAGCAAAGCGTTCAGCGAACAAGCTAGCTTTTCTTACGGGATCATTGACGATTAAACCGCCATCAATAATAGGGGGAATAGAAGATTTTGTACCAGAATTTAAAGAATTGATGGCACTGTAGAAACTCTTGTCAGAAATAGACATAGACGTAAGTTTTGAAGCTTTCGCTCTGTCAATTTCAGACTTTTCGTTTGAGATAATCTGGTTAGATATTTTGTTGGCCTTTAGATATTGGGATCGATTAGCGGGAGTTTTGTTATGAAGGCATATGTTAAATGATCTACGTTTGTTTCTAAGTGCCGCTTTGGCAGCCTTCGAATACAAGTATTTTTGCTTGGGTTATAAATATACTGTTGCTGACCTCGTTGTTTTTTACGTATTTTTACATATTTTTGCTTGGGTTATAATTATACTGTTGCTGACCTCGTTGTTTTTTACAAATATCGTCATCAACACTACTCAGATGAAATCAGCGGCATCATGCCTCAAACTTATTCTTACCCCCGTTCCACTCGGCAATCGGCTAGCGCAACCAGTGAAACGGTCGAGATCCCGCGCTGTCATACTGGCAGATCGCAGAAAGGCTTCTTTGTCCGAACTGCATACAAATGGAATAGTTTGCCGGAATCCATTGTCTCAGGTGGCTTCAATCCGCAGAGGTTTAAAAAAAAGCGTTCATCAACATCTTAGAACGGAAGTTGTTGTGGGACCTAGGTCATAAAAGGTACTTATGTGTTTTTGTGACACATATTCTAAACCCTATTACACAATACTTTTTATTTAACAAAAAAAATTGTCTAGATTCTTCTTGTAAACATTGAAAAATTGACGACGTGTTTGTTCGAAAAATATTTTAACTTTGTGGCACCCGCTTTTGACTTTGATCTTCTATCCAGTTTTTTCAATTAAAGAATTTCTAGAATTTTTATAACTTTTGAGGATATTGGTGTCGAACAAAACAAGCAAACGAACTTTTCATTTTTCTGCATTTGATTTAATTCTTCTTATGCTGATTCGTTCATATTGTATCTTTTCACTAAAAATTAAGTTTTTTTACTTCATGCTACGAAAATGCCATTTTAATATAGAGTAAAATCTATGTGAAAGTGAAACTTTTTTTAACTAGTGAGTGACTGAAAATTTTTTGTCACTAGTGAGTGAAAATAAATAACAGGTGGTGGTTAAAACCAAATATTCAAAAATAATAATTTTAAAAGTTATCTATGAAAATATGGAGGGGCTGAAATCTCACAGCTCTGAGATATCAAGACTTCGGTCTGGGTTAAGAATTTTGATATAGTTTTCGGCAAAAAACTTTTATGAGGACATGGTTTTTAGTTTTGGGCAGCGATGTATATCAAACATAACTCTTTGTTAAAGTACTAGTATTTTTTTATCTCTGTTTAAAAATTTATTACAAAACTAACACGAAACATCAATACGTTGCCGGAAAATTATAATCCAAATTCTAAAAATATTGTTAAATTAAATAAAATCAAACTTTTTCAAAATTCCAAAAATATTCCAAAAATTAGAATAAAATCAAATATTTGGAATTTTTTCTAAATTCCAATAATATTTCAAAAATTCTTAAAAATTCAATCTTTTTCCAAAATTCTAAAAATATTGCAAAAACTATTACAAAATCAAAAATTGAAAATTTTTTCAAAATTCCAAAAATTATAATAATATCAAAAATTAAAAATTTTTCAAAATCCTAAAAATATTCCAAAAATTCTTACAAAATTAAAACTTTTGCCAAAATTCTAAAAATATTGCAAAAATTATTACAAAATCAAAAATACAAACTTTTTCAAAATTTCAAATATTTTATCTATTTCCAAAAAATTGGGTAAAAAAGGAAATAAAAATCTTTCTTTTGACACACTTGACAAACAGATAATGCCATAATTCTTAAAAATAATTAATTTTATTTTTTTTTTTCAAAAAATTGGGTATAAAAATAAATAAAAATCTTTCTTTTGACACACTTGACAACATTTTTTTGACAAACTTATAACGCAATAATCTAGTTTTTGATCTCACATACTAATCCCTACCATCCAGATTTCTCCAAATTCAATGTTCCCACTCGTAATCACTTAAAATGAACGTTTATTAAGCCAAAAATATGAAAATTTTGCTGTTTTTGACACACTTAATGATTTTTTTGACACACTTCCGGTACATTTATCGAACACAGCGTCCTTTCGGACCTATTTTTAGAAAAAAATTTTTTTGAAATCCCTCCAGCGGTTTTCCCTGCAGCGTAGGTAATGACGGCCGGCAGACAGACAAACATTTTTTTTGCTTTTTTAGAATGAGTACTTAGGACGTACTAACGTCGTACGTCGAGAAATGCCAAAAAAAGTGGGGATAAGAATTTCACTTTTGGCTCATGAATGTAATACATAGGTCTTTCAGACCGAAGTAATAGGCATTTTTTTCATAAAATATTGTTACGTTTTTACAACCTTACTTCGAATTGGCCTAACTCACAATTCTTCGATAAACGCAATTCCCAAATCTCTTTAGAGTTCGGTCACTGATTAGTAAGCACAAACACCAGGTTTTATTAAGTATTCAACACCTTAATTGTTCCACAACAACAGGAAAACAATACAGCAAACAATATTCCAATGTTGAACAGCTTCAGAACCAACGGTTTATTGTAGAAATTTCCAGTTCACAACGTTCAAAATAATACACAAAATATTTCTATTCAATAACACTTATAACTTTATTTACAAAAACTAATTTTAAATCTTTTATAATTATAACTTCACTATCGCAGGTTTAAAATAGGACTAACTAAAAAACTACAAGAGGTAATTTCCTTGTATACATTCTGCTTAATCTCTAGAAATTTCGCGGTCACTTTTTAGAAACTTTGAGGAAATATTAGAATATTCGATTAATTTACGTTATGCTGATTTGATTCATAAACTCATTTGTTTTATGTAGACCTTAATTCTAAGAATATGTACAACAACAACACTATTCATTTCATTAATTTGTTGTACACACAAAAAAATTTTATGGTTAAATTGATCATATTTTAGAGAACCACAAAATGTGGTCAATTATAAACATAGTATGGTTCTGTATCTATAATAACAACCATAAAATTTGGTTACCTATCACCATAGTATGGTTCGTAGCAACCATAAAATATAGTTAACATATCACCATAGTATGGTTCTCTAAAAGTATGGTTCTTTTTGATCAATTCAACCATAAAATTTTTTTGTGTGTAGTATTTTGTTGATTTGATTTTCCTGGAAGTGACCGTAATCGTCTAGATTTTTCTGTAATCGTAACAATACCCTCCACTTAAGCCTGTTCGTCCCGAACAGGATCTAGCTGTCCTTTATAAAAGGCCAATCTTTCCAAATGTATGACTTTTGCCTTGCCTCGATGGCCTTTCCTAATTCTATAAACCACGTCATTTAACTTGGTTATAATGATGTAAGGTCCTTCCCATGCATCTTGCAATTTTGGTGATAACCCTCGTTTTCGCTGTGGGTTGTGTAGCCATACTAACTGTCCTTCTTCAAAACCTTTATTATTAGATCGTATATCATATCGGGCTTTCATTCTATCACTGATCAGTTGTATCTTCTGCCGAACAAGCTTGTGAATATCCTCATGGTTCTTCCTTATTCGGTTGACGTATTCTTGCGCAGACAATGATGTTGATGGTACCGCTCCAAATTTGAGGTCACCAGGAAGTCTTAAATCACTTCCAAAAATAGTTTGAGCTGGTGTCATGGTCGTGGTGTCATGAACTGCTGATCTGTAAGCCATCAAAAATAAAGGAATGTTTTGATCCCAGTTACGTTGGTTCTTACTGACTACAAATTTTAAAGTAAACATATGCAGCTATGAAATTGAGAAATAAAAAGTCAGCAATTCAATATGGATTTTTTCTTACGATTTTTTAAAGTTTGGTATATGAAAAATTCACATGTGTTTTTTTATTAAGTTAATAATCCTGTACTAAATGTGGATCCAATAAATTAAACATTTCATATTTTAACACCTGCAATAAATTTGAACCATTTTTTGTGTATTTCTGATTGAGAAACAGGTTTTTATTCAGAATAAGAATTGGAGATCCCAATGATCGAAGATTTTGTTATAATTTCAACATCACCAACACTAACATTAGAAAAAAAAAATTAAAAAAATATTTTTCCTATAAACATTATAATTTAATCAATATTATAAATAAATACATTAAAAAATTAATTTATATATTTTTTTTTTGCCTTTAAATTGAAATATTTATGATCATCAGAAAAAGAAAAGATTTTGGCAATTATTTTATCGGGTGTAGTGTTATCCGGTAAAAAACAGTGGAATCCTTGAGTTCTTTGTTTTCTTCCAAGAACATTTCGTAGATGTCGGTGAGGGTCCATAACACCAACCGCTTTGATTTCTTAATTTTTGTCGATCCTTCTGTAATAGTAACCACATCTTTAAGGCCAGGCATTGTTCTACTAATTTCCTCTGATAAGAAGTATGTTTGAATTTGTTTTACTATATTTTGTGACAAACTGTGCACTTGTTTGCTTTGAGGCCAACTGTAAGGACCTACTGTTTCCAACAGATCCATGGCGAATTCTACCAGTCGTCTTGATGCATTAAATTCATCCTGGATACGTTGATTTGACCAAAATTTACGTGGTAGAGTTGTCAACAAAAACACTTGTTTTGATTTACAGCTGGCAACTCTTTTTTAAGGTTCATAAGCCATGATGTATATTCACATTCCTCGTTTGGTGATAACACTTTAACTGAATCTACTTGAAATATTCTTTGACTTATTGCCGATGTGACACTTGCAATTTTTTTATAACTTCCTGTTGTAATATGATTTTGTTTGATAGGAGATTCGGCTAACCTTCCAAGAACATTGTTAATATCTTCTAAAATGTCATTAAGTAGTTCAGGAACTGGTGGAGATATAGAATCAACCGAAACTGGTGATGGATCTAAAGATGCTGGAGGTATTTGAATATTTTCGTTCGTTGGAACATTTTCAACATCCTGATTTATAGAAATAATTTCACCATCGATAGTTTCCGAACATGAAAGCTGCTGTATAGAAAATATTAGTTGCATATGAATTTTTATTCATTTTAATAAAATAATTAAATTTACCTTATTTTTATAGATATAAGTGCGACATGTTTCACATATAAACTGGTCATCACGCAAAGTAAAATTTAGCGTCGCAGCTTTTTGAATAACAGCTGGTGTGACCAGTTTCACATTTTTTGATGTCCGCTGATGATTTTTGAGACCGTACAAGTTACAGCACATTTTGAAAGGAATTTCTATTATTATCTTTTCTAAACGTTATGTCTTCTAAATATTTTGGAATATAATAGTAGGGGAGCCCAAGCGGGGATTTTGCGAGTTACTCGAGCGCGTCAGAAAATCATATGGGGAGAAACCTTGCACCCTGTAATGTACTCCTACCAAATATGAACCCTTAATGTAGTGGGGTGCGTCGAGGGCAACCCGTCAGATTAGTAAAAAAAAATCAACCGTCAGAAAAACTCAAGCGCGTCAGATTAAGAGAAGGTAAGTTAAATACATCCAGAAAAGTGTATATTTCAATAATCTGACAATTTGACCGTGACATAAGGAAATAGGCGAGTCACAAAGGTGTAAAAAAAAAACGACACCTTGAAATACTCGAGCGCGATAAACTTTTTTTTAATTTTGAAGGTAATCCTATCAGGATTACGGAAAACATATATTCTGACAGTTTTCATGGGGCGATTCAGGTAAAATCGTCAATAAAAGATGGAGCGTACAGATGCTGAGAGCTGTGTATTCTCCAGTTTGCGCCTCACTTCTCTCTCACTCTTTCTTTATCTCTTACTCTCTCGCACCGACTCCACTAGAGCGTCTGTTGGTATGACGCCATCTCAGCTGATCACCATAGTGTACACGTTTTTGGTGGCTGCTAGACGCTTTGATTTGTTTGTTGTATTTATAAGTTATTTTGTGAATTTCATGCACTGTTTAAAAATAAATTAAAAACACTCCAAAATCTAGTAAATGTTTGCTCGCTTAATTGCAAGAAGAATCAATTGTCAAATATTTCATATTACATTAATTGTAGTAATCGTAATTTTCAATCCAAAAGCATTAATATAACTGAGATAATCCTAGTAACATAAAACAAAATGGTAAATTATGCTTTTTAACTATTAAATTTACTAGTTGTAGATTAAAAATACTGTTTTTGAAAAAAATTACATAGAAATAGAAACGACAAATAATTGTCACTTTAAAATTGTCAGACGAAGAGTACCCCTCCATATAATTGTCAGATTATCATCCTGGAGGACGAAGACATCAAGTTGATCCCCCTGCATAAAAATCTGACGCGCTCGAGTATCTCAGGGTCACATTTTATTTTTACATTTTTCAAAATCAGCCATGACTTTTGGTCACGTTTAAATCGTCAGTCATTTAAATAGGACACTTTTTTGAGTTCACTTTACATAACCCTTGAATATCTGACACGCTCGAATAACTTTTTTTTTTTGTTTTTCCACCTCTCTATACGCCCACCTCCCTTTAGTTAATCGTCAGATTTATATGTATCGGTTATCAGAAAGACAAAGCGCATATACTCTATGAATATCTGACGCGCTCGAGTATTTTTATGTGACCGTTTTTTTTTTACATTTTTAAAAATTCTTACACGCTCTCCCCCCCACTAAAATGGAAAACTTGACATAAACTTTTTTCATTTTAGAACGTAAACTTCACAATCCAATAAGTCCCTATGACGCTCTAGTAACTGCAAATTTAGCATCCCGGGCTCCCCTACTATAATTGATTATAAGGCAATCCAATCAATATATATATACCCTTGAAATAGTTTTGACATAGGTACAATCAGGTAAAATTAGGTAGGTACAATTTAATATATTTTGATTGGATGCAAGTATAATTTGGTCAAAAACCGTTGGTGGGCGTCATTAGAAATTTTAAAACTATGAGCCTCTAATGAGATTTTAATTAGTAAAAAGGGGCTGAATAAACATTTTTTAAAATGAATAAACATTTTACACACCCTTTTAATAATTTAAATTCCTTTATTTTACCACTTAACTAAAATTAATTTTTAATAAGTTTTTAACCCATTTAACCGCACAGAAAATGGTTCAAATTTATTGCAGGTGTTAAAATATGAAATGTTTAATTTATTAGATCCACATTAGTGTTTCCAATTATCCGTGATTTTAACTATCCGGATATCGAATAGTATGTAAAGTAGTTATCCGGATATCCGGATAATAATCCGGATAATGCCTTTAATAAAAACAATATAGTTTAAAAAAATCAAAATCAAATCAAAAGCAATCAAAATTTATTTTCATCTGAAAAATAATATTTAAAAAATACAAGAGCGTTTAACATTGGAAACCAAAGCTGGTGCTGTGGCTAAACCCGCTTACCAATTATGCTATAACTTGAGGTAGGGGATGGTTTTGGGCCCACCTTTCAGTTTATATGCCATTCCCCAAGATTTGTGACAACTTTTTTTTTCGCTAAAAAAACAGCCCTTACCTGTTTTTTTAGCGAAAAAAAAAGTTGTCACAAATCTTGGGGAATGGCATATAAACTGAAAGGTGGGTCCAAAACCATCCCCTACCTCAAGTTATAGCAGTACATGCTAATTTTGCAAAATTTTTGTCAAAAATGGGTGTTTTACATGTGCTATATAAATTAAATTCCTTGTCTGGTAATGAATAATTATTTGAACGAATAACTTTACTATTTTCGATTGGTGAAATCGTATTTTTCAATTCCATGACTAATGTACATTCGGTGAGTTCGGTCGGATTTGGAGAATTTTCCTTTCCTTATCTTATTGATCCGCCATTATTAACTAAACATTTTCGGATGTTTTGGTATCCGGAAACAATCTTTTTATTAACTTTTTTGCATAAATGATAGCTGATGTTTTAGAAACATAGCTAAAATCGTTAAAATTATCATTTCGGGATAATGTTGCATCCTGCAACAACATCATTAATGAAACTAGCTCAACATTTTTCCTTTTGTTAATAGAGTGTCTTAATGTGATTAACTTTAAATATTTATAAATTACTCAAAATTGAACTGTTAATTATGACACGGAAAAATACTGTTTTTTGTTTGTAAATATAAAACTGCATTCTAATAGAATGCTAAATGGTCTCCAAATTCTAAATCGTGCTAAATTAAAAAATTTAGCATGATATCGTTCCAATTTAGTTCTTCTAAATAATTATAAATTTGAACACCGGTGACAAAAATCATATAATTGTTATTGAGTTGTTTGCATTAAAAACTAGAAAATAATTTATAGTTTCAAACATCAAAGTGAATAAATAATTAAAATAAATAAATTTTCTCTAACGGAAGATGACCAAAAACTGATTTGATACACAATATTCAATAATATATTGTTCTGATATTTAATAATACAAAAACTTTAAATTTTATAATAGAATTTAAAATTCTTAACAATTTTGAAATTTTAAAATTAAACTTGAAGTTAATGTTTAACTGTCAGCTCAAATAAGTCTACAATGCAAGTATTGGATTTAGTCAACTTGAAAATGTGCTAAATCATTTTAGTATTGCGGAGACCATTTAGCATTCTATTGGAACCCAGTCTAAATTACACTTCTAAAAATTCAAATACAAAACAATTGCTAGAATGATAATTCTTAGATCAACAAAACGAAATCGTCTATTATGAAAAAATTAGTAGTAGCTGATTAAAATTTTTAAAAAGGTAAACAGCGCGAACAATTTTTTTTGCTTTAATCTAGTTATCCGGATATTTTTTGTGAATTAACCGGATATCGGATAGCAAGATTTTTACGCATTATCCGGATAATTTCAATCCGGCTTAAACCGGATTGGAAACACTAATCCACATTTAGTACAGGATTATTAACTTAATAAAAAAACACATGTGAATTTTTCATATACCAAACTTTAAAAAATCGTAAGAAAAAATCCATATTGAATTGCTGACTTTTTATTTCTCAATGCATATGTTTACGTTAAAATTTGTGAAAAACAAAAAAAAAAAGCCTACTTTTTGAGATATGAGCTTTGAAGTAAACCAAGGTTTTACGCGCCGCCTAGCGGAAAAGAGAAAAGTTATTAATTTTAAACTTACTTATTTCAATTATTCAATTATTTTCCTTTTTACTTGCAAAAATATACGTAAGTCGGATGAAATTTGTGGCACCTATTCACAAAACATGGCCACCATTACCAAAAACTACGTGAAAAAGCCTCAAAATTCAACCGCGCATAACTCCGATTCAGAGTACTCAAAAAATAAAAGCAGAAATCACTTTTTTCCTTTTGTCAATGCCAACAATATATCAAAATTTCAGATTTTTTAAAAATCAAAAATTTAAAAATCAACAAAAAAAGGGACGTTTCCAAAATAATAGCCCAGAAACTAAATCTGCGAGGTGTAACCGCAAACACTTTATTCTCCTTTAAACGAATTTCTACACTGTGTGTTACTTTTGGTTTTGAACTATCTTTCTCGCCTAAGTAAACTTTTTGATATAAATTTTTTATATCGTTGACATAACCTAGAGTTTGTTCACTATCTCCTACATCTAGCTCTGTCTCTTGTAAATAATAAATACATATTATCAAATCCCGGTAATTCTTTAACAGATTAAAGTCCTGACTTTCGCTCTCGTTAATATTTTCCCCTAAACTATCTAAATTACTATTTGATTCAGTAGCATTATCGTTATTGCACTCACTAACTTCTACTTTCCTGTCACTGTCCCGTTCTCTATTAAAATTTACTTCATCCACCTTCAATTTACTTGAACCTAAATCTTCATTCTTAATTACGATGTTGTAAATCTTATTTTTTAATAAGAAATTCATCTATATCTATGGTATCATTTGAAACAATATCGAATGAAACTTATAATCATTGGACCTTTACTACTATGTTTCTGTTCAGTATACTATTAAATCTATACAGATCACAAACACATCTTATTATAGTTAAGCAAAGGAGGTCACTCCCTCCATACAGATTATCTCCACACGGACCCTGAATTTGAGAATCTCTTACTATTTCCTAAATTTATCTTGACATTCCAAAAGTAATAATTAAACAAAAATTAATATAATTGAAATTCAAAAATACCTTAAATTACAACCGTTGATTGATGATCTGGTTTTTTGTTTTCTTCAAAATAATTCGTAACATATTTTACAAACTTTTGGAAAATTTATTATCGATGATTCAAAAGCATGCAAATTTCGTCCTAAATATTATTCCAAAAGCTTTTTTACAGAATGTCTTGCAGAATCATAATCATTTCTACTTGAATTAATTATACCTCCATTTAAATCAAATATATAATTTAAATTTAATTTTTTTTAAAAAATATGAAATCGCTGTACAAAACTGTTTATGTTGTTTCCATTCTTAACTTTGATGTTCCTTACCACAATAACTCACTAATTTGCAGTTTTAACATATTTTTACTATTTTCGGAATGTTATTATTTTTATAACAAATATTACAAGTTGATGTATTGTATGGAATAACTTTTTTATTTCTTATTATCATTTGTTTAGATATTTTTTTATTATAATTACAACTTTAATTGAATTTTGTATAAATCCACTGTGTTCTGTTGTGAAATGTTTGACTTAATGTTTAATCAAAAAGAAACAATTGAACATTTCTTTTTTAAAAGCAAATATCGAATGCAATAATTTTTTCAAATTAAAAATTGCAAAAATGTGATTTTGCTTTTGCCATCCCATGATGTCAAAACAAAATCGGGTAATACTTGAAATTCAGCAAATGATTAACAACGACGTCTGTTCATTAGTATTGGAAATAAAAATTTAGTACGTTCGTTTGCTTTTTATAGTATATTCAAAATTTAACTAGCAGTTAAGTTTTAGAAAATTTTAAAATTATTATTAATGTAAAAATGAACGGAAACTAATGAAATGCATTTTTATTGAATTGAAAACGAAGATGAATTTGGTTTTATTATTGTTTTGCGATTATTGCGATCGTTACACCATGAATTCAAGGTAGAAACCAAGATTTTTACTCTTGAAATCACAAAAACGTCGCCATCCCCTCCATGACAGAAAACCACCGAACTACTTCCACCTATTAAACTGTATCTGGGATCGAGATACCCACAGTCACCGGCGTCAAGACCGATGACCGGTTCCAACACTCATGAAGTCCTTAAGAACTTCACTGAGTATTGAGACCGACCATCCATCCGAACGCCAGCACCATGGACACCCCGATACAACCAGTAAGTATGACCTGAAGATGTGAACCCCAGAGACGACAATCAGCCAGAGGAACAACCCTACCTAACGAAAAGACATCATTCCCTGATGTCTTTCGCGTGATGGACTCCAAGATTCTTACCGCTCATATCTGTGCACTCGTAGAGTACATTTCCAATCTTAGTCTTAATCATTGCAGGTAAGAACTTTGGAGCCAATTTTGCCGAGAATTTTTTGGTAGCGTCACTCAAATGATGTTGCCGTACAAACACACGTTGTTGTGGTTGAAAAGTCCGTAGTTTAGATCGCAGGTTATACTGATGTTGCGATTTTTTGAAAGCTGCTTTTAAATTTTGTTGAACCCGGTTCCTGAGCAGAGTCAAATGATCAGTGCGTTCTATTTCCTCACCAGCATCTTCACCAAGCTGGTGTAGTGATCTCAACAAATGGTAAGTATTTCCATCCGAGATTGGATGTTGACCAAATAATAAATAGTACGGTGAGTACTTGGTAGCAGAATGTACTGCAGCCCGCAGTGCATAAGCGATTTCACCAATTTGTGAATCCCACTTGGTATGTTGACCTTTAATGAACGCTCGAATTGCTGCCAGGACTGACCTATTGACCCGCTCTGACGCGTTACTTTGAGGACTATAAACACCGGTCCTAATGTGTTTAATGCCGAAATCTGACAAAAGATTTTGAAAGTTCCTACTAGTGAACTGTTTGCCATTGTCACTGTGCAGAAACTCTGGTACCCCATATGTAAGAAACACTTCGTTCCTCAGAAAAGCATTCACCTTCGGTGAAGTTGCGTTTCTAAGTGGTTTCAGTAGTACAAACTTCGTAGCATGATCCAGAACTATCAGTAATACCGTATTCCCAAGTGTAGAACGAGGGTACGGCCCCAAAAAATCTATATAGACTCTCTGCCATGGACGTGCTGTTTCGAATTGATATTGCATCGGAGGACGCAATATCTGATTCGTGGCTTTTGTTTGTTTACATGTGTCGCAGGACACAACATAGTTGTGTACCTGTGACGCCATGCCCGGCCAATAATAAAGACGTCGAAGTAATTCTAAAGTCTTTTTAACACCTCCATGAGCAGCAGTACTATTATCGTGATGTTTCTGAATCATGTTTGAAGTCATCGGTTTTGGTACCCAGAGTTTCCACACAGGAACATCGTTGGGTATTGCATCAGGTCTTGGCTCAATACGTATGTATAGCTTATCATCCACGACTTTAACTGATGGAAAGTCCTTTGGTGATGATTGAACTTTAGCTATCATATCCGTATATTCTTTGTGCCGATAACCTTCATTGTCGATTTTAATGTCGTTAATGTGATGTGTTAATGCTTCCGTCAATTCCTCGTGTGTATCGTCATAAAGACGAGATAGAGCATCAGGGACTATATTTTGGGTACCTTTTTGGTGGACAATGGTAAAATCCATATGTTGGAGTTTTAGGCTCCACCTAGCCAGACGACCACTCAAGTCTTTCTGTGACATAAGCCACTTCAGACTTGAGTGATCAGTCACAATTGTAAATCGGTGACCTTCAACATAGCCCCTGAATTTCTTCACACTCAGAATTGCCGCAAGACATTCAAGTTCAGAAACTGAGTAATTTCTCTGAGCTTTGTTAAGTTTCTTCGACATGAAGGCTATCGGACACTCTTGTCCGTCAGTATCAACCTGATACAACACACTACCTATCCCTGTCAGACTCGCATCGCATCTAATAAAGAACTCTTTATTATAATCAGGGTTCACTAATACTGGTGCTGTAGTCAGCAATCGTTTTAAATTTTCGAAAGCGGCTTGCGCTTCTAATGTCCATTTCAGTTTCCCCGAACTCTTCTTCAATAAATCTGTAATTGGTGATACCACGCTTGCATAATTTGGTATGAAACGTTGGTACCAACCAGCCATTCCTAGTAAACGTCGTATTTGTTTTACTGTAGATGGAGCTGGGTACTCAGCAACAGCTCTTACCTTGTCAGGGTCTGTTCGAAGACCATCTTCACCAACCAAAAATCCCAAGTATTTCACCTCTCTCAGAACAAATTTGCTTTTCTTGAGGTTTATGGTTAACCCAGCCGCTCTTAACAATGAAGAGACCTTGGACAGCAATTCCATATGTTCCTGGAACGTGGAAGAGACTACCAATAGATCATCTAAATAAACAAAGACATTTTCGTGATATTGATGTGGTATCACTTTGTGCATTAGCCGACACATTGTCTGGGGAGCATTGCACAATCCAAAGGGCATAACCCGGAATTGATACAATGGACGACCAGGCACTGTGAAGGCTGTCTTGTCTCTAGATGCTTCTGCCAGAGGAATCTGCCAGAAAGCATCTTTGAGATCAATACTTGAAATGTACTTTGTGCTATTTAGACGACCTAGTAAGCCATCAATCAAGGGAAGTGGGTAAGCGTCCTTTTTAGTTAGTGAATTGACACGACGGCTATCAATACACAATCTGTTTTTACCAGATTCTTTTTGTACCAAAACCACTGGCGAGCACCAAGAACTGTTAGACTCTTCGATCACGCCCATTTGAAGCATTCGGTCAAGTTCGGCATAGACCTTTAGTTGAACAGCCGGCGATGTGGGATAGTGTCTCTGTTTAACAGGTGCACTATCACCAACATCGATTACATGTTCAACCAAAGAAGTCTTTCCGAGCCCAGACACTTCAAATGACGGGAAAGAATCCTTGATCATATCCAGTTCATGTTGCTGATCAGTGGTGAGATTATGTGTATTAAGAGTTTGTAGCTCTGTGCGAGTCAGTTCACTAACAAATGAAGGAACAATACCAAATTTCTCCCAGAAATCTATGCCCAGGTAGAGCTCTTCTCGTAATCCAGGGACTATATGGAACCGCATTGGTTTAGTGGAGCCACTCACAGTTATTGGAATTTCGATGTAACCCAAAATTTTTGTTGCAGTACCATCTGCCGTACGAATACACGAAGTGTACTTACGGTAAGTTGTACCTGCTGATTCCAATAATTCCAAGGAATTTCTTCCAAGTATTGTGATTGACGCTCCACTATCCAATAGACCTGAAATATGTTTGTCCAAAATCTTGATTGTCAATCGCGGCCGAGGATCCTTTGTTTCTGAAAGGATAGATGAAATACAAGCTTTACGAAATAATTTCCTCATCCTCCAATATCTGATGTTACGTTCCAGACGTCTAAAATATGTTCGATGTAATGATGGGAAATTAAATGTACTGGGTGATTTTATTCTGGTTTCCTGAGTGGTGATCGATCGTCCTGCGTTGCTACATCTCTCGTCGTTTTCTTCGGGCTCATTGGATGTTGAACCGAGGGTACCATCCCCGAAGCATGTACTCTCGGACGGTAGTTTACCGACGGGTGACAATATGAACAATTTGCATATATAACGTCCGGCTTATTACATTTCCAGCAGTGCAATTTTATTCTGTTTTTAGAACAATCAGGAGCTCGATGTCCATTTACCCCGCATCTGAAACAGACAATTGGTTGTCTGGACATTGATGGACCAGGTTGATTAGTATTACCAGATGATATCGCAGGTCGTTGCAGAATTCTTCTAGGTTGTGTATCCACAGCTTCAATATATCCATCTTGTTCTGGATCTATTTCTGATTCATAGTCGTCCATTTGCTGTAGTTCGCTAATCCTTAAGTTTGACATTCTGGTTGGGACTGGTGTAGACCACAAACGTTCGAACTTCTGACACAATGTCCGAAGCTCGTCCATAGTTGTGATTGTTGCTGCAAGTGTAGCGTTTTTCAGTTCTACACTCAGTCCTTCCCTAGCGATTTCTAATAATTCAGCTGCAGCAAATGGTCGAACTAATCTCCGATTTAACGAACCCACTTCAACTAAATACTCATAAACGCTCTCTTTGACTTTCTGTTTACGGTTCAAAAGAACACGTAATACCGCTTTATCATCGGTGAGCGTACCGAAGGTGCGTAGGAGTCCTTCCCTAAGCACTGAGTAGGTCACTTCCTCATATTCATGAGTTAAATTCAAATAATATCTATCGGCAGCTGCCTTGAGGTACCGTGGAACGATCGACCTCAGGTCGTCCCAGGACACACGGTCCCTCCTTGCAGCCGCCTCCACTCGATGGATAAACTCATGAACATCAGGAGAGTGACCATCCCCTGTGAAGTTCGGAACCCAATTTGAGTCATAACGACTCAAATTGTTCCTACGTACCTCTCGGTATGCTCCCGGTGACAATGCTGGAGCCGCGACACGAGATACCTGAGGAAGTGGGTTGTATGGTGGTGGTGCTGTTAATGGAGCTTGTGGATAATTTGTTTGAAATTGTTGTAACTGCTCCTGTGGTATCGGTTGATAATTCAGAGGCTGCTGTACCAATGCCGGATTGATGTATATTTGTTCAGCTTGGAACGATGAACCCAGTTGTGGTAATGCGAAGTCCTCCGCTCTTAAACCTGATTGTTGAAAATACGATGGTGGTAATTGTTCTGCCCGTCTTTGTTGTTGTTGATACCCACGATTTAAACTGTGTATCGTATCAGTCATTGGCTGTACTGGTATTGGAGTGGATCTCTCCTCTGGCTGAAACGCAGGTGATTCGGATGGTACAGATGATCCTCCTGGTTTACTCTGCATAACTGGACGTGTCGACAGTGATCTTATTATATCCCAAGCGCGTGACAATTGGGAGATAGCGTAGGTGCGGGCTTCTTGCAAATCATCGCGAGAACCCAACCTATTCATCCTCCCTGTATAGTGCAACACACGATTAGCCAGACCATCCAAGAATGGCTGACCAATCGGTGGCTGAAGTCTACGTATCTGATCCACAATTAGTTGTGCCGCCTGCACCACCATTTGAGACTCAGCTACCAAATCCCTCGCGTGAGATACAGTTAATGGAACTGAACCTTGTACCGCGTGGTTTCGAAGTTCCTCTGCCCAGTTGACCCCTCTGAAATCCACACCTCGAACCAGACATTCAATTTGCAGTTCGCTGGGTTCCAATCCATAAAATGGATGGTCAATGTCTATTTGACTTGACATTTTGATGGTAAAATTTATAGAATCCAGAATTCACAATAACAAATAACAATAATAAAACCAATCTCAACAACAAAAAAAAAATGTAGCTAGTATGCTGTAAAAGTGAAAACAATAAAAAGCGCAAAACGAAAAAAAACCAACGAACGCCCCAAAAAAAAACAGAAAATTTTTGTAAAAAAAAACAACCTTCGTAAAGGAACCAAGGGAAAGACCGTCGTAGTTAATCCTTGCTGAATCTGTACAAAAATTCCTAAGATATTGTATATGTAAAAATATACTTTATTTATTTAATTTCAGATATACTGAAATATATATATATACCTAAAATTAGTTATTGACGATAGCACCCCTAAGAATATTTATTTATTTTTAAAAGAAAATTGAAAAATAAAAATATTTAGAAGAATGTTTATTTATTGGATGCACCGACCTAACTTTGAAATATTGATTTATTTTTTTTAAAAAAATAAAAAATATTTATTTATATCTTGATGTAATTTGCTTAGTTAAAAAAATTATTTATTTAGTTACCTAAAATTAACTTAAATTTAAAAAAATTTATTTATTGAATAAAAATTGTTTATTTAGTTTTTTGAAAAATTTGTTTGATTTATTTTATTTTTATTTAATAATATAAGAGATTCCCAAAATCAAGATTCGTCTGGAGACAATTTAAAAAGTAAGTATGGCTACAATATTCATATTGTTTAAATTTGAAATATCGCGTTCGCGAGCCCACTCCAACCATGCATGTGAGAACTGACTAGAAAAGCCCCTAACGACCAGATTCTACAGAACAGTTCTCCCCAACCTAATAAAACAATCACAACTGTCACGATTAGACACTAGGTCCATTTCTACTGACCCAGTTGTGCTTGTTTAACCTAAAAATAAATTACAACTAAACCTAATGCGAAAGTTGAAGAACGCTCCCGAGCACCAGACTTCAAACCCTAAACTCTATGAAAATTGTTCTATTGTAAAAGCTAAGTGGAAAAAAATGGTAAGTTTTTGAATTTGTATGAGGTGAAGCCTCTGATCCTGAAAGCAAAAGTACAATTGGTTCTTCTCTTCATTACACCGAAGAAGCCTCTGAGCAAAGAATGGTACTACTGGTTTGCACCTAAGTACAAACACAGCAACACCACTCCTCGTCCCTGAGGACTTCCTCGCCGAATGAAGAGAAGAAACCAATGTTCTTCGATCGCATAACCCCGGTGGCCATAGGCGATCTAAGAACGACATCAATGTTAAAGAGTGAAGCTCTATGGATGGCTTTTTAGGCCTACCGCTGAGAGAAGTGAATCAATAAACCTAAATACTATATAACTTATCCATAATCTAAATAATTTCTTATTTAAAAATGCTAAATCGAAACATGAAATACATAATATGTGTTAATAAAGTTTTACATGAAATTAATTAAATTTAATCTTCAGACTAAATAATAAATTGGTAATTTAAAAAAAAATTACGATTATTTTAAATTCAAAACTAAGCTTACTAATTTTTAGGTTATTACCTCTAATATATTTGTTCAGGTCAAATTTTTCGCTTTACTTATTGTATTCAAAACAAACAACAAAAATAAATGTTAGCTAAAAATAATTACTTCCATACCCATCCCACTTTTTAAATTAATCGCAATAAAAATAATTTTAAAAATGGTAACTAAAATGGACTCATACGAGATATGTATACCTACGTCAGCGGATCAATATGATGACAAATGTGAAGATACCGATCTGGATCCGGCCCACTCCATAAAGCTAATGGGAATTAATTATTTTCAATGTACTTCCATAAACATAGACCAATAATACTTTGATAGTAGTGACGAAAGACTTAAACTTATATAAAATTGCTGAAAAACTGTTTGGTCAATGTTAACTTTTATTACGTTAATAACATCCTAAAACTCATAAAAACATGACTTAACCACAAAAAATTCTTTCGCCAAACGAATTGTGTTGCAATAGGAAACCTACCTAGATTTTCAGGTTTGACATAAATTATTTTGTATATATATATGAGATACACAAAATAATTCATGTACAAATCACAAAATCTAATAAGGCGTACTGCAATAGAAGTCGTTTTGGCCAAAAATGAACATTATATTAGCCAAAATAAAAATATTTCAACATTTCCGTACAAGTTCAAAAGTTTATAGAACTGTAATGAGACATGTTCTATTGACATCCATTCTATAGTGTGAATAATACATAAATCAATACCTCGAAATTGTAACTCACATTAAACCAATGACGAATATGGGGATCGCGTATGAGTGCATTGAAAAAAGCCAGCTAAACACTTACTAAATCTAACCATAATCAAAAAAACATACAATTAATTTCATATATAAATTAATTGCATCATCCAAAAATATGTACAATATATAAACAATTATATGTACAATATGTACATGGTAGCATAAAAAAATTTCAAAAAAAAACTGCTTCCCCAAAACGGTTTTCTTTTTTCCAAATAAAAAAACAATTAGTATTACTAAAAGCAGATGACAGCACAAAAAACAATCTCCAAAAAAATTGCTGTCCCATCCACCTCATTCATCCAGGGCTCAAACCCACCTGGCCGACACCTCCTTAACAACCCCTGACCCCTCATAATTGTATACATTCTTATCAAAATTCAAAATATGTAATTTCCTAATCAAAACCAAAACGAAACCAATAACTGGTTTATTTCAAGATACACAAAAAGCTGATTGACAACCACGGCCCAAACCGGTTGCCACCACCCTATTACCAAAAAAAACCACACCTGGTTTATCCTAAAACTTACAAAGAGAAACGCGGAATTCTTTAAATTTTTGAAAATATAAATTTAGAGTACTTATGATAAATATACACATGAACACCTTAGAAACTAAACCTTTATTTTTCCCTCTAGCTTTTTAACAAAATTTAGCTAAATAAACCGACGCGAAAAATAACCTATATATAGATATTAATTAATCTGAATTGAAATAATCAATTAATATATAAATATATAAATATAATAATATAAAATGTTCCACAAAAAAAAGTTTTTTCAAAAAAAAAACCGGCTTGCCAACGCCCAAACTGGAAAATGTTTTCCCACCAAATAATATAACTGTAATTAAGCTAACGGGTCCCTTTTTGTTCGGCGCTACGTTATAATCATTGGACCTTTACTACTATGTTTCTGTTCAGTATACTATTAAATCTATACAGATCACAAACACATCTTATTATAGTTAAGCAAAGGAGGTCACTCCCTCCATACAGATTATCTCCACACGGACCCTGAATTTGAGAATCTCTTACTATTTCCTAAATTTATCTTGACATTCCAAAAGTAATAATTAAACAAAAATTAATATAATTGAAATTCAAAAATACCTTAAATTACAACCGTTGATTGATGATCTGGTTTTTTGTTTTCTTCAAAATAATTCCTAACATATTTTACAAACTTTTGGAAAATTTATTATCGATGATTCAAAAGCATGCAAATTTCGTCCTAAATATTATTCCAAAAGCTTTTTTACAGAATGTCTTGCAGAATCATAATCATTTCTACTTGAATTAATTATACCTCCATTTAAATCAAATATATAATTTAAATTTAATTTTTTTTAAAAAATATGAAATCGCTGTACAAAACTGTTTATGTTGTTTCCATTCTTAACTTTGATGTTCCTTACCACAATAACTCACTAATTTGCAGTTTTAACATATTTTTACTATTTTCGGAATGTTATTATTTTTATAACAAATATTACAAGTTGATGTATTGTATGGAATAACTTTTTTATTTCTTATTATCATTTGTTTAGATATTTTTTTATTATAATTACAACTTTAATTGAATTTTGTATAAATCCACTGTGTTCTGTTGTGAAATGTTTGACTTAATGTTTAATCAAAAAGAAACAATTGAACATTTCTTTTTTAAAAGCAAATATCGAATGCAATAATTTTTTCAAATTAAAAATTGCAAAAATGTGATTTTGCTTTTGCCATCCCATGATGTCAAAACAAAATCGGGTAATACTTGAAATTCAGCAAATGATTAACAACGACGTCTGTTCATTAGTATTGGAAATAAAAATTTAGTACGTTCGTTTGCTTTTTATAGTATATTCAAAATTTAACTAGCAGTTAAGTTTTAGAAAATTTTAAAATTATTATTAATGTAAAAATGAACGGAAACTAATGAAATGCATTTTTATTGAATTGAAAACGAAGATGAATTTGGTTTTATTATTGTTTTGCGATTATTGCGATCGTTACAAACTTTATAAATAATATTATTTATTACAATGTTTGTATCGAATGAACCTAATATATTTAGACTACTTTTATTAATACCCTTTATATTTTCTTCTACTTTCTTAAAATTAATATGGTTACCTTCTCTGTTTAGCATAGATTCCTTTATTATACTCACAACACTTCCTGAGTCTATCAGCACGTGCACCGGTATCATCTTGTCTTGTATCACTAACATTGCCTCTCTTGAACCATTGTGGTCAATCTCCACTTGTTTTAGTTTATCGGTGTTATCCTTCTGTATTGCATATACTTTCTTACTTGCTTTCAAATAACAATCCGCTTCCGTGTGTCCTACTTTATTACATTGACTGCACTTTGGTTTTCTTAATGGTTTCGTACAATTCGCTGCAATATGCCCTTGTTAATAACAATTAAAACACTCCAACTTTCGCACGCCCCATCGTGTTTTATCTCTGAAAATTTGTTTCGGTGGTCCTGTATATTCATCTCTTTTTCTGCCTTTCGTTTTCATATACCATTCAATTTGATCCTTTGAGTAATTTATGCTCTTAACTTTTTGCGTTTGTAACGCTACACTGATATTTTAATCGTTAATTCCGTTTATTATATATTTAATTATGGATATTTCATCCATATCTACTCTCGCCTTTGCCTTCATTTCATAGAAATAATCTAGCATGTTTTGATCCCTTTTTCTGAATTTACCTGCCATTAACTGATGTATGTCTGCTTGTGACACATATACGCTAAAATCACTTCTGAACTTTTCTGTAAAACGTTTCCACCCATAATCCGGCTTAATCGCATCATCATACCACTTTTTAACATAACCTAACATGTTGCTTTTAATTGCTAAAATCACTATACTTTCCTCTAATTCGTATACCCGCATCAAAATCTCCATTTGCTCTAACCACTGCTCTGCATTCATTTCAGCTGTATTCGTTGGATCGAATTTTGGTATTATCTCTATCATTTCTTTTAGTGAAAACTGATGATGATTTTTCACTTTTCTTTCTTGCTTTTCTTCAATCTCATCACTTTCGTTTATTAATATATTCCGACTCTGATCACATTCAGCATTTAACACTTAATTTGTAATTGCATCATCCTTCTGCGGCCTTAATGTATTTTCTAATAACCGCTGCAATAACGTTTCCTTCTTTCCACTGGTGTCTAATTTTCCGATATTTAATTGATGTCTTAAAAACTTTACACTAATGTTATCAGCCATAATTTAAGTTTTCCTTTCCAAAAATGCTTTCAAAATTAACCACGTATCCTTCCACAAAATTAATTTTTTAACCTTCAAATTTTAGTTTTGTTTTTACCTTCACGTGTTAACTTTTCCTTCACTTCTAACCCAAAGATTTTCTTACCATCCCTTCTAGTTTGATATCATCCTGAGCGTATATTTAGTCAAGATCCCACTTCTGGGTGGTTATTTTATAGTGTTATCTCACTAGGTGAGATAAATAGTGAGATAAAAAAATTATGTTTAAATGATTTCTTTTATCTAATATGATCGATCAAAGACAAATATTTTATCTCACTTTTTATTTCACCTAGTGAGATAACACTACAAAATAACTACCCTGATCTTTAAACTCATATTTTTATAAAATAAAACACCTTCTTTATCAATAATTATAATCGTTTTATTCTTAACCAAATTCTTAAAACACGTTATAACACAACTTTGTTCCAACACCATCTATATTGACATATAATTCATTTCTACCCTATAAACCATGACAATTATATCTGATTCATTTATTTGAATCTAGAGGCGCTGCTTAATATTAACTTACAAAGGTTAAAACGAAACAATAATGGTAATGATAAAAGAGGATGGAAAACTTACATGCTTTAGTTTATATAACAAACTTAATTTAAAAACATTTAGCTTAAAATTATGATTAAAATTCGTTAAAAATTTTCTCTATTTTAAAACATTAAGTTAGAATTGAAAGACATTAAATTAAAAATATAAATTAAAATTGAAACAAATTAAAAAAAAAAAAAATAATAAAAAAAAATTGTAAAATTTTCTCTGTTTTGTGACATTGTTTTTAAATGTAGTAATAATAAAAAATTAATAAAATTGATATGCGAAATGAGAGTTAATTAGAGTTTTATTTTGCGGAAGAGAGAGAGAGAGAGTTAGTTGGTTGTTTCTGGTTTGTGTCTTGTTTTTTATTTGCTATTTCTATTAGTTGTGCATATGTTTTACTTAGGTTCTCCGTGTCAGTTCTGAAATTGATTGATGAAATGGAAAACACCTTCACCATTTTCAACAACATCAATAAAGACAAAGTTCACAACAGAACACGAGAATAATGGACGGTTGCCATACCTTGATCTACTAATAATAAAAGATGAAAACAACAGAATAAAAACTGATTTTTACAAAAAACCCACAAACTCCGGCAGAATCCTCAATTATGAATCAAAACACCCACATTTTCAGAAAACAAACGTAGCATATTCATTCAAATCCAGGGTCCTTACTCTCAGCTCAAACAAATTCCATGAAATCAATAAAGAGAAAATAAAAAAACAACTAAACATGAACGGAACCCAAACCTATTAATAAAAAGATTAATAAAAAAATATTATGATGTTCAAATGAAACACGATAACATCAAATACAATGAACACGCCCCCAGAAATGATGGAAAAATGTATTTGGGCATGACTTACGTTAACGGTTTAGCGGAACAATTACAAAAACTATTCACACACAACAATAGAAATTTAGGAATTGGTTTTAAAACCGTAAAAAATACAAACAAAACTTATACAAGGAATAAAGATCCAGTAGACAAAACAGAAAGAACGAAGTTTGTTTACAAGATCAATTGTAAGAATTGTGACGGTGTTTATATAGGAATGACTGGCCAAAAACTAAAGAACAGAATGAGACAACATAACATAGACAAGATCAACAACAAAAACACCCATCCAATCAAGGAACAGTAGCAGTACAACACTACGCAGAAACTAGGCATACTTTCAATCTAGAAAACCCAGAAATTTTATTATTTGAATCAAATAAAACAAAAAGATCAATCAAAGAAATGTTACACATTGTTGCAGACAAAAAATCTACACATTGTTGCAGACAAAAAATCACTCAATTTCAGAACTGACACGGAGAACCTAAGTAAAACATATGCATAACTAATAGAAACAGCAAATAAAAATACAAGACACAAACCAGAAACAACCAACCAACTCTCTCTTCAGCAAAATAAAACCCTAATTAACTCTCATTTCGCATATCAATTTTATTAATTTTTTATTATCACTACATTTAAAAACAATGTCACAAAACAGAGAAAATTTTACAATTATTTTTTTTTTTTTTTTAATTTTTTTTTAATTTGTTTTAATTTTAATTTATATTTTTAATTTAATGTCTTTCAATTCTAACTTAATGTTTTAAAATAGTGAAAATTTTTTAACCAATTTTAATCATAATTTTAAGCTAAATGTTTTTAAATTAAGTTTGTTATATAAACTAAAGCATGTAAGTTTTCCATCCTCTTTTATCATTACCATTATTGTTTCGTTTTAACCTTGATAAATGTTTTTAGAATATACCATCTGAGGAAGGTGGCAAAAAACCACTGAAACGTTTTGGGCAATAAACCACAATTTGAAACCATGAACTTTTGAGTTTCAATTAAATGAAAAAAGTTAGTCTATCATCCGGTTTTCACAAAGAAGTTTGACAAACTCTTTAGACAAAACAGAAAATATGAAAGATTAAAAACAAGGGACTAAACACCGGGAGAAACTTTTTCACGGATATTAAAACTAATCTTAAATTAATTGATTTTGTGCAAATCTCTTTTTAAAAAATGGCAAACGATATTGATTACTTCGCGTATGGTATGCATGTACATCTCGGTTTAGTAATAACAAATTATGAAAATATTCCGGGACTTCGCCAGTATCTATTTTATGTATCAACTTAAGTGTATTTAAGTGAATTTTTGATTCACTGATAGCCATTGAAGTTCGTTCAACATTGAAATAACATTCTCTCCTTTTCCTTTTCGCAATATTACCCTCATAAATTTGTTTTGTATTTTCTGTATGGTTGCTATTTGCGCATTATTCATTATAAATAAAATAGACGAGCAGTAATCAATGTGTGGAGAGACAAGCGATTTGTAGTACACTATTTTTATGTCCTTTGGTAGTTTTTTACTTAGTCTTTTTAGCAGTCCAAGTTTTTTCGACATTTTCGATGTGATATACTCCAAATGCTTGTCAAACTTTCGTTTATCATCTAGATATTTATACTCTGATGTTCTCTCAATAACCACATTTTGGTCAAAGGAGATTAAATTTTTAAATGTGATTGTCATGTACTTGGTTTTGCCAATATTAAGAGCGAGTGTATGATACTTAATCCATTTGGTTAACCGTTCCAGATCTTCATTTAGTTTTCGTGCTGCTTCTTCGATGGATGATGCAGCAGTAGATAACAGCGTGTCATCTGCAGACATATTGATGGTACAAAAGTTTATCACATCACTAATATTATTTATGTATAATATAAATAAAAGTGTGCCCAAAATTGATCCTTGTGGAACTCCTAAGTCGTTTGGCATATTGTTAGATAAACAGTTATTTATTTTAACTCTTTGACTTCGACCTGTCAGATACTCCTTGAACCATTCAAGTTCAACACCCTCAATACCATAGTTGTATAATTTTTCAATGAGAATATTCCTATCAATCGTTTCAAATGCCCTTTTGAAATCCAACAGTACAACTAAAATTACTTTGCCATTATTAATTTCTTGTTTCCATTTTATCAACATTAAATTTAAAGCAGTTTCGCATGAATGTTTTTCCCGAAATCCAGACTGCTGTTTCACTAATGTTGTTACTTTTTATATGAGTTTTTAATTGATTCTTCACAATTTTTTCCAAAACCGCTTCCAATGTTGGTAAGATATTAATAGGTCGAAGATCTTCTGGGGCGATTGGTTTTGTAATTTTTGGAATTGGTACTACAGTTGCTGTTTTCCATTTTTCTGGAAATTTGCCTTCTTTGAACGATTGATTAATTAATTCAGTAAATTTGTCGCAAAAAATATCACTACCCATAGCATCATATAAAACGTTTTTGTTAATATTATCAAGCCCTGCATTAGAGTTTAGGTCCCTTATCACATTAATAACATCTATTTTAGATACACGCTGAAATTTGAACTTACAACTAGAGATGTAACGATATTTAGGTAGCAGCTACTTTTTCACTGTTACTCAAAAGTAGCAATCACTGCCTGTTACTAAGTATTAAAAGTAACAGTTCCTATTATTTTGTTCGCTGTGAATTTTTGAAAATAAAATTCAGACTGCTACTTGCTACTTTAGTATTTTTTTCTTTAAAATTAAAAATACGAACAATTGAGGAACAGGAAAATAAAAAACTCGCTGTGATTTCTATGATATCACTAAAAACATTGATATTTAAGTAGCAGTGATTTTTTGTTTTTTGCGAACAAAATAATAGGAACTGTTACTTTTAACATTTAGTAACAGGCAGTGCTATTATATTATAAAAGGCACTAGTTACATATTATTATTAACTAGGATCGTTTTTTCTTGTGATGTGATTTATTATTACACAAACTTATTACACAATATTATTTACACAAACAAAGTCGCTAGTATTGTATTTGAATATTATTATTTTGGCTGAAAAAAATGTAACAGTTGTGACTGTTATACTTGTTTTGGATTTTTTTGTAAAATCACACCTGTTACTAAAGTCGCTGTTATTTTTCACAGTGATTTGAAAGTAGCAGTAACAGTTTGTAACAGTGACTGAAAAGTAGCAGTTTTGCCCATCTCTACTTACAACATTATCTGTTTGACTATTAAAATTTCCATCGATCACAGATATAGTTTTGTTTATGTCTATTATGCTATTTATAAAAAAAGTGCTTAAATTATTGGAAAGTTTTAAGTTGTCACAAACAATTTGGTTTTCAAAAGAAATACTTAGTTTTGGCTTGTTTTTGCTCGTATATAACGATTTTATTATTCTCCACAGATCTTTTGTATTGTTTTGATTTTCTATAATCTTGTTTTTAATATTCAACGGGTTTTCTTTTCGTAAAGTTTGCTGATAAATATTTCTATTTATTCTATATTCATCCCAATCATCTGCGTTATCTGTGATCACAGCTTTTGAGTTGCTTTCATTACGAAGTCTTTTGAGTGTTTTTACCTCATTTGAAAAAATCATATGGTTCTTTTTATTTGATACATTTTTAGAAACAAGCATGCTATCAATACTTATTTTTAAATACATGAACAATTCATCTGCTTTGTCATATAAGTCTTGACTATTTGAAAAATTTATTCCGTTAAGTTGTTCAGCATTGTAGTTACGCCATGATATTATATCATAATTTTCACTAAACGTTTCCGTTTTTTGTTTTCCAATACTTATTGCTAGAATATTGTGATTACTAATTTTTTCATTCGTCCATACACGTACTTCTGCAGTTTTTGAATTGGTTAACATTAAATCAATCATTGTCCGACTTTCTTTGGTAACTCTCGTGTAATCATTCACAATCTGCAAAAGCTGTGCGTTTTTAATAATTCTCATCCACTCTCTCCATAGAATTGTTTTTTCATTAAGTCTATATTAAAGTCACCTAAAATGAAATTAGATTTGTTTAGATCTACTACTTCTTCCAGCCATTCTTATAGTGTGTTTAAAAAAATAGCCTCAGAAATTTGATGTGACTTATATAATACGCCGTAAATTCCAGACTGAAATCCTTTTGTTATTTTTAAAGCTAGAAACCAAGTTCTACCTTTCATTTCATTAGTTATAATTGTATATGCGATGTTCTTTCTAACATAAGCTGCCACCCCTCCTGTATGTCTCGAATCAGAATCACAGCGTATTAAGTAGTAATTTTGTATCTCAAATTCCACATCGTACATTTCTTCCACGGTGCTTGTTTCACTCAGCATAAGTAGGGCTGGTTGATATTTTATACAAATACGTTTAATTTCATCAAAATTAGCAAAAAGGCTCTGGCAATTACTGTCGAAATCATCGTCGAAAGCATCGAAAATAAATGATTGCTATTGATATGATATTTTGCTTCTCAAGTAATTTAATTTTCTCATGTAAACTGTACATCCATTATCCCAAACTGCATGATTGTCATTCAGATTAAGATTAAGTTTTGCATTAATTCTTTGACAGTTGATGCAGCTTTTGTTTTCCCTTTATTTTCTCTACATAACTTATTTACCTTTGTTTTTATATTTTTGTGTGTGTAGATACGTATTAACAAAGAGAAATTAATTACTCAAATTCAAAAATTGCGGCACACATACACTCAAATCTACTTTACACAAATTTGCTCTCATTAGTAAAAAAATACTTTGTAAGTAATTCATCAAGGTGAACCAAAAGCGAAAAAATTTGAATATTCAAGGTTATACATTCTATTGTTTGTATACATACTATTGTTTTTGATGAGTTATTGAAACTAAACAAAAGGAAATGGTTTCGACACACGATACAGATTAAAAAATATTACTTTTTTTCTCGAAAGATTAAGTTAATCTCGTTTTATCTCAAAATTCTCTTCATAAAATTTTTATTGGTCATAAATCCTGTAATAACTATTGTTATCGCTGTATGAAATAATTAATCGTTGCAAATGCAATTATTTTTTATAGATTCGTTTTTCTTGAATTGTATGAGATCACTCTTAACCCATATGTTTATCGAATATGCTATTGTAAAATTGTTGTATTCCTTGACCTAACCGTCTAAAATTAGAAAGCTATAAAAAAACGATATTGTGTGTGACTAAAAATAAATACAATCAATATTAGTTGCATTGCATTGCATGTAATTAATTTGGATAGCATGCATGTTTTGGGTTGTTGACCGAAAACGTTAATATTGATTACTTTAATTTTAAAATATAGCTATGATAATAATATAAATAATAACTACTAAAAACTTATTTACTTAAATTTCTTTGAAAAATTTTGGTTACTACGATAAATTTTTAAGCTTGTTAACTCAATCATCCATAGTTGAAAATATATAATGGATATCATTTCCTGTTTAAGTCAAAAGTTATTATCAAGGCCAGTTATGTAAAACATCTAAACGAAGTAGTACGTATTTGCAGAAAATACTCAACATTGATCAATCAAATGTAAACGCAACACAATTCGAACATATTTATTTTAATAAAATATAATATTGTGTAGTAGGAATTACAATATACATATGTTGTCACAACAACACAGAAAAACCTTTTAAGACATAACCCTAGTAAAAGAGAATTAGTGAATTCATGCAATAGTTCAACATTCATGCAATAGTTCAATCATGACAATCCCCTAGTAACAGAGGATTAGTGAATTCATACAATAGTTCATCATGAAAATCATCATTACCTATCAATGAAACGTATATGAGCTTGTGATGTGAATTCACTTATTTACTTTTGTATATGCTCTTCTCTTCTAATGAATGTTTCAATGAAAACCATGCTGAACTTCATTATGAATATCAGTATTATGGAACTCATGAAGTTATTGATGAATATCAGTATTATGGAACTCATGAAGTTATTGATGAATATCAGTATTATGGGACGCATGAAGTTATTGATGAATATCTATCGGAAACTCATGAATGATAAAACAGTGAGTTCATGAATGATCAATGAACTTTATCAGGGATTTCACTACCAATAAACCGACGAAATAATTAGTGAATTTTCATAAAAGATTCATCACTGATGAAATGATAGAGTTCATTTGCAAATTTCAACAGGCACTTCACTACTATAGAATAGTCGAACTCATTGATTACTTATTTATTATAATCGAAATCAATTATGGAGTTAGTGAAATCAATGTGAACATAGAGCGTAAAACCCGTACAGAATATTTAGAATAAAAATAGCATAGGACACAGAATAAAATATAGAACAAATGAAAATTGTGGCATTTTAAAAGCCATTTTCATGTTTTAAACTAGAATTTTATTAATTATAAATTTTTTGAGGCATTAAAATTAATTTAATAAAGCATTAATATTTTTTAAGGAGATGGTTCTTCTTTCTTCCTCTATGATTTAGTCACGTCAGTTTTTTCCTGAAATTAAAACTATTATAACAAAAAATTATTGTTCTGCAGCTTCTTCGATTTTCTGTACCGTTAATCACTGATTTGTATATTGTTTTTCAACACAATATTTCAATTTTAACCAAAAATTGACAAAAATCACAAAGTTGCACCTCTAAACGTAAAAACAAAACTAGAAAAAATTTGTTGACTATGTTTACAAGATATATCAAAAAGAATCACAAAATGCAATAAGAGTAAAGAGAGGGAGTGAAAAATGTTAGTTGCTGATAATTATCATGAAAGTAATTAAGAACTTCATCAAAATATTCATCGCAGGATCACTTATTTATTTCTTTTAAGAAATACAATGAAAATATCATCAATACTTCAATATTTTTTGCTTATCTGTAGTTCTTTAATATTTTTTTTTTAAATTGTATTAGTAAACTGGTGAACAATTTTTACTAGGGTCATGATTACCTATTCAATGAAACGTATATGAATTATGAGCTTGTGATGTGAATTCACTTATTTAATTTTGTATATTCTCTTCTCTTCTAATGAAAGTTTCAATGAAAACCATGCTAACTTCATTATGAATATCAGTATTATGGAACTCATGAAGTAACTGATGAATATCTATCGGAAACTCATGAATGATAAAACAGAGAGCTCATGAATGAACTTCATCAGGAATTTCACTACCAACAAACCGACGAAATAAAAATAGTATAGAATACAGAATAAAATTGAGAACAAAAGAAAATTGTGGTACATATTTTAAAAACCATTTTTATGTTTTAAATTAGAATTTTATTAATTATAAATTTTTTGAGGCATTAAAATTAATTTAATAAAGCATTAATATTTTTTAAAGAGATGGTTGGTTCTTCCTTCTTCCTATATGATTTAGACGCGTCAGTTTTTTTCCTGAAATTGTTTGCTAAGCAGGGCGCCAATACAAAGTTCATTGGTCCAAAACCGTGCTTTGGATTAACCAAGAGTTCGCTCATATATCCAAAGCTGGGAATAGGAACAAAATAAACAACTATGTATGGTGTATGCGAGAAGGTCTGCTGCACTCAAAAAAGTTTCTAGGCAACTGCTCCATCTCCCCTTTTAAAACAATCGATCTTGGGAGAGTCTCTGAAGATATTAACATGGTGCGTGACAGGACACGGTCCTATAAATCACCACCTTAACAAATTAGGCCTTGTTGCCTACAGATGCAGATTCTGCAACTCGGAGGTAGAATCCATGGAACACATTATCTGTAACTGCCCTGAACTTGCATGGCGCAGATACATTAAAATCGGTCAAGAGAAACTAGCACTACTACTACTGCTACTAAAAAGCGTTAGTCCAATCCAGCTAATTAACTATGTTAAGGGGCTCGGATTCGACCACATTGCACATTCTGCGGTGGCATCGTCGTCATCTGCATTATAACAACAGGGTTAAGCACAATAGATCTCTAGGTCGCAGTGCTACTCGAACTAGCTAACTAATTAGTACAGCTTCGGAACCCTCCAATAAAAAAAACAATTGTACAGTTTTAAAATACCGTACTTACAAAAATTACACATAACATACATAAAATTATACATAATTATACATAAATTATTTATAATGTATAATTACACATAATAATATACATTATAAAAATTATATACATCTAAACTGATTCGGCCCTGCTCCGGTTCTAGTAGGGCTGCCTGATCCGGTTTGGATAATTTGAGGCGTTACATTACTGATCAGGGCTTGTCCAGTGTGTCTGATGCGGTCCTTATCAGTGGTAGGGAAAGCCGTATCCGGCCCAGAGCTGAGCCCTTGTTTAATGCTAGTCGGGTATTTGAAGACTCGTTTCTTCGAGGAAGAGCGTGTCAAAGAATATTTCACAGCTGGCGAAACATGCAATTTTGGAAATGGGGTTTTAATTTTGTATATTCAGGTATTGGAATTCGTTGATATCAATAAAAAAAATTGTCTGCGTTTTTAGTTTTTTTTTAACCCATCGGTTTTGTTATTTTAATTATTTTATTGTTTATGTTCATTACAGGTAAAAAGTTCAAAAGGCGTGTTCAGTTCGTAATGGTAGAGGACCTCTTTTTTTATCCGGTAATGAAATGGCACCTTTTTTTGATAGTATGAGTTTTGAGTTTGTTCAACTATGTATCTGTTATAATCGAATTGTTGCATTATTTGACGTAGTGGCATAGAAAATAGTAAAGCTGTTAACTATTCTATCTTTTGTCTCGGTTTTCAAGTTTTTGAAACTTGAACTTGAGTTGTTTCATCATTTCATTGTAATATTTATTTTCTTCATTACATGATGGAGGTAGCGGTACGATATTATGTTGTGTAAGCGTTTCACTAATTGTTTGCACTGAAAAAAATCAATTTTTGTTTGTTCTTATATTCGATCTTAACGACTTAAAGAAACTGGGCTATTAGATATTGTGTTGATCACTTCGACCATCTTTTTCTTCTTAATTACTGTCTCTCCGCTACTTCCGGGTGAAGATAATTCGCTTGATTGTGACGATTCTGTGATCTGGAGATTAGGTGAAATGAAACTTGGATTTGATGTTGATGGCTTTGGTGATGGCAATAAATTTGATGGTACACTATTTTCGATTGATGATTCAACATATTCTTTACTACTTTTGAAGTTCATATTTCTATTCACTTTTTAAGAAGAGGTACATATTTTAATATTTTTTAACTCATTCTCACTTTTATTAATTAATGGTTTTAGAATTTGGAACTGAAGTGGTTTCACATTTAGTAATTGTTTTGAGAATTTATCATTTGGGAACGGTTTAACACACCGTTTGGTTCCTATCCGATTTTACATTTTTAAATTTACTCGTAAAAGATCACTTTGTATTACTTTGTACTATAATTATTAAAAAACTGAAAACTTTGAATTATTAAAAGAATGTTTATGTTAAGATTGAATTTTAACTAAATTATAATCTCTAAAATTCTTCCTTTTTTATACTTTTTAAATGATTTAAAATAATTTTTTTTTTTTCAAAATTCTAAAAATATTCCAAAAATTGGAATAAAATCAAATATTTAAACTTTTTATAAATTCTAATAATATTCCAAAAATTCTTAAAAATTCAAAAAATTCAAACTTTTACCAAAACTCTAAAAATATTGCAAAAATTATAACAATATCAAAAATTGAAACTTTTTCCAAAATCATAAAAATTATAATAAAATCAAAAATTTTAAATTTTTCAAAATTCTAAAAATATTCCAAAAATTCTTACAAAATCAAAAATTGAAACTTTTTCAAAATTCCAAAAATATTTCAAAAACTGTAACAAATTCAAAAAATATCCATGTCCAATTTCATTTTCATTTACATTTTCAGCAAACTATTCAAAAACCTTCAATTTAGTGATTCGAGAAAATAATACAACATCACAAATTCATATTTCTTTCAAAATTCCAAAAATGTTGTAAAAATTATAATAAAATCAAACTTTTTTCAACATTCTAAAAATATTCCAAAAATTATTACAAAATCAAAAATTGAAACATTTTTCAAAATTCCAAAACTTATAATAAAATCAAAAATTTAAAATTTTTCAAAATTCCAAAAATTCTTACAAAATCAAAAATTAAAACCTTTTCCAAAATTCTAAAAATATTGCAAAAATTATTACAAAATCAAAATTCCAAAAATATTTCAAAAACTGTAACAAATACAAAAATGTCCATGTCCAATTTCATTTTCAATTACATTTACGTCATAAAAACAGCTACATTTTTTTTCCCAAAAAATTGACTAAAAAAATAAATGAAATCATTTTTTGACACGCTTGACATTATTTTTTTGACAAACTTATATAGACCAGGGTCGATAATTTTTGAAAACAAAAAAATAATAGTAGGGTGAAACCCATTAGAAAAGGAGGAGAATATTATAAAAATGAAAGGAAAAATAATTTTCGGGCGATCTGAGGTCGGGAAGGGGAAGGGGTTAGTTTTTAAGGGTAAAAAACGGTTTATCTTGATTTCCGGCAAAACTAAAATTCCTATGGAAAAAAGTTAAATGGTTAAGTTGTAGGTAATAAAAAGATCTAAAATTTTTGTATTAACACTTTTTTCACATAACCTCAAAATTTAAGGGAAAAATTCAAACAAACAAGTTTTTGGTTTTCTATTTTTATCTTTTACAAAAAATTTTTTTTTCACGAAATTTGGTGAAAACTTACCTTTTTATGTCCCAAATACGCTGTAATTTATTTGATTTGAAATATTCATTTTACCACCTAATTTTGAATTAATATCGAAAAAGACCCAAATTTTCAATCGAAAACTCACCCGTCAAAATATCAGCTTTTTTCAAAAAGTTGGTAGAAAGCATACGTTGAAATCTCTACTTTCCGAAGGTGAAAAAAAATAGTACTATAGTAAATCTTCTCAGAAAATGCAAAAAATGAATTGAATTTTCGATTGAAAACTAGGGTGCTTTTTCGATATTAATTCAAAATAAGGTGAAAAAATAAATATTTCAAATCAAACAAATTACAGCGTATTTGGGACATAAAAAGGTAAGTTTTCACCAAATTTCGTGAAAAAAAAAATGTTTTTGTAAGAGATAAAAATAAAAAACCAAAAATGGTTTTTTGAATCAAAAATTCAATTCGTTTTTTGCATTTTCTGAGAAGATTTACTATAGTAATATATTTTTTTTTCTCCATCGGAAAGTAGAGATTTTAACGAACAGAAAGCATACCAACCTTTTCAAAAAGCATACCAACCTTTTCAAAAAAGCTGATATTTTGACGGGTGAATTTTCGATTGAAAATTAGGGTGCTTTTTTGATATTAATTCAAAATAAGGTGAAAAAATAAATATTTCAAATCAAATAAATTACATCGTATTTGGGACATAAAAAGGTAAGTCTTCACCAAATTTCGTGAAAAAAAAAATTTTTTGTGAAAGATAAAAATAAAAACCAAAAACTTGGTTTTTTGAATTTTTCACATAAATTTTGAGGTTATGTGAAAACAGTGTTAATACAAAAGTTTTAGATCTTTTTATCACCTACAACTTTGCCATTAAACTTTTTTCCATAGGACTTTTAGTTTTGCCGGAAATCGAGATAAACCGTTTTTTACCTTTAAAAACTCACCCCTTCCCCTTCCCGACCACAGATCGCCGTAAATTATTTTTCCTTTCATTTTTATAATATTCTCCTCCTTTTCTAATGGGTTTCATCCTACTATTATTTTTTCACTTTTTATTATTTTTAAAGGCTTCTACCCTGGTCTAATAATGCCATAATTCTCTATAATAATAATAAAATTTCATTTCAAACAAAATTTTAATTTAATTTTTTTCCAAAAAATTGGGTAAAAAAAATAAATAAAAATCTTTCTTTTGACACACTTGACAACATTTTTTTGACAAACTTATAATGCAATAATCTAGATTTGGCTCTCACATACCAATCCCGACCATCAAGATTTCTCCAAATTTAATGTTCCTACTCGTAATCACTTAAAATGAAAGGTTTTTAAGCAAAAAATATGCAAATTTCCTTGTTTTAACACACTTGACGTATTTTTTGACACACTTCCGGTACAGTTATCGAACACATCGTCCTCTCGGCACTTCCCATTGAGTAAACCTATTTTTAGAAAAAAATTTTTTTTTTTCAAATCCGTCTAGCGGTTTTCTAGATTTCGTCGGTTGTGACGGTCGGCCGACAGACAGACATGCATTTTTTTTTTGCTTTTTTAGAATCAGTAGGTCCTAAAACGTCAAGAAATGCAAAAAAAGTGGGGGTAAGAATTTCACTTTGAGCTCATGAATGTAATACTTAGGTCTTTCAGACCGAAGTAATTGTAGCATAATTGTATCAGTATGTAATGATCCTTAACCGGAACGAACAAATAGAGATTATTTTTATTTCGTTCCGGCAACGGTTAATTACTTTTCAAAGATATGGTTTAGGTTACGTTCCGGTTCAGGCCAAAATTTTGGTTAATACCGGTTTACGGTTCAGTTCCGGTTCGAAACTCTGAATCGATAATATCAACTATCATCACTAATTTTTAGGAATATGTTTTACATACAATTGAAAACCAACAACATATTTGGTGTAGATGAGAAAATTTGTAACATAATGACGTTGTAACATAAGTTAGGATCAACTAAAGAAAAAACACATGATAAAGTTGGTGTTTATGAACTATCTTGTGGTGGTTACTATAAAAATATTATATGGGCAGACGCGTAGGTGTTTGAAGAAACACTTTAAGGAACATTCTGGATACATTAAAACAAACCAACCAAATAAAGCCCCAATAGCAAAACATGTTTTGGAAAATAAAACGGTTATTTAAATTTTTCAATATATAATATCAGGTTATAGAAAGAGGTGCACGACAGCAATAAATTGGATGCTTTTGAATCCCTTTACATTCATAAGGACATAAACGCAATTAATATCGACAAAGGCAACATAAATTCAAATTTATTTAATTTATTTACTAACCACTTTTAAACCTTTGTTGATGATGGATTGCAAATAACCCGAAATATATTCAATTATATAAAATAAAAAATAATTAGAAATAATAATAAAGAAATTTTATTTTTTAAGAGTGGACTCAATAAGGTGTTTCGGAAATTTAAAATTTATAACATCATGTGTCAAATTCCACTATGTATAATTTCGTCATATAAATGTTATTGTTTGTCAGATTATACATTCATTTTTCAATTTCATAAAATTATGTTCAACGAAAAAAACATCAAAGCAAACTACGCGCATAAACCGATATTTAAAAAAAAACAATTAAAATAATTATCAACAATCACCAATGAAAAAACAATACACGACAATTGGAAAAAGCAGATCGTACTGTATTTGCATTAAATTACATTAAAAACAACGTTTTAAATACATATACGGCACCATCTATTGGCTAATCTAAATTTATAAGGCATATGTCACACTATCAAATATATTGGTCAATAAAAAAAATATGATATGAAAAAAAAACCTACTACAAAACACATTTTATTAAAAAAAAAATATACAAATAAAAAATTACAAAAATATCCAGGCGGCAGTTTGGAAATCCATGACTTGAAAAATGATAATCATATTGTTACGACTACAGAAAAATCCAGACGGTTACAGTCACTTCCAGAAAAATCGAATCAACAAAACACAACACCACATTAATGAAATGAATAATGTTGTTGTTGTATTCTTAGAACTTGGGTCAACAATAAATAAAATTGAATGATTTTATCTTCGGATATTCAAAGAGTCTAAATAATGAATATCTCATATTTAGTGTGCTAAACATGTCTAACTAATTAATTAAAAAAAACCTACTACCAAACACATTTTATTAAAAAAAAATATACAAATAAAAAATTACAAAAATATCCAGGCGGCAGTTTGGAAATCCATGACTCTTGAAAAATGATAATCATATTGTTACGACTACAGAAAAATCCAGACGATTACAGTCACTTCCAGAAAAATCGAATCAACAAAACACAACAACACATTAATGAAATGAATAATGTTGTTGTTGTATTCTTAGAACTTGGGTCAACAATAAATAAAATTGAATGATTTTATCAATCAAATCAACATAACGTAAAATAATCGAATATTCTAATATTTTCTCAAGGTTGAAGGTCTCAAGGTCACTAAAAAGTAACCTCGAATTATCTAGAAATTTTGCAGAATCGTATGTAGGCAATTTACCTCTTGTGGAATGGATTAGTTTATTTTAAACCTGCGACGGTAAAGTTAAAATTATAAAAGTGATTTTTAAATTAGTTTTGGTGAATAAAGTTTAAGTGTTATTGAATAGAAATATTTTGTGTATTATTTTGAACGTTGTGTAACTGGAAATTTCTACAATAAACCGTTGAAGTTTTTGAAGCTGTTGAAAGAATATTCTAGTTAGGAATATTGTTTGCTGTATTGTTTCCTGTTGTTGTGGAATAATTAAGGAGTTGAATACTTATTAAAACCTGGTGTTTATGCTTACTAATCAGTGACCGAACTCAGAAGAGATTTGGGAATTGCGTTTATCGAATTGTGAGTTAGGCCAATTCGAAGGAAGGTTGGGAAAAAACGTAACAATATAAACATCTCATATTATCTAAGCTATTGCACCCTCTATAAATTGCTACCATCATTAGATGTTTCATCTTATTCAATTGTTAATTCTGATTTCTACTGCTAGGTTTGCTAGAAATACGTCATCTTCAAATCGGTGTAGAATAAAATTTGTCACATTTTCAATGGAATCTAAAATTACTCATTTATAATTTGATTGATTAACTGGTGACATATCTAATACGAAGAACATTTAAATTTCAAATTATCGGGGGTGTGTCTTGTCTATATATAAAATACACAAACACATATTCCAACTTTGCATGATAAGCAGTAATTATTAACATTTCATATCGAAATTCAAGCATATTTTGAATTGAACCACCAAAGCCGTAATTTATCATCTGTTTTTATTTTATTTCTAATAAATTGTAATCAATATTTATTTTTGCAAAATGTTTGCTTCATAATTATAATTGGTTATAAAAATATTTATTTAAAAAATTATCAATAATGTTGTTAATATTTAATAAATTTAGTAAAATTTTGCAATAATAAATTGTACGAGAATTTGTTTCTGCAAAATTGTATTCTGCCTTTTCATCAATGGTGCGCAGGAACGTTGAAAAAAAAACAACTTGTTGTTTATCATTCGTAAATTGTGTATGTATATACATGGAGGAAAATCGAACTATAAATTTCCTCTCTTATAACACAAGATTGCGAGATAAAGAAAATATAAAGCACATTTTTGTCACAAGTATAAAAAAATCATACGACAATTCTGTTTTTTATTACTACCCTGATTATTATTGTTTGTTTAAATAATAAAAATATCAAAATACAAAATGTATTTTAAAGAAATATTTTTTTTAAATTTAAATAAATTCTAAACCAAATTCGCTTATTTTATTGTGTTATTGTGCTTAAAAAACTTTGAATTGTAATTGTTTGTAAAAATGTTTTAGAAATAGACATACGGTTTTGTAATGCAGCATCACTATATCTTTTGTTTTCTCAATAAAAAATGAAATAAAATAAATGTGTGATGACTCATAAACGGTTTCGGTAATCTTTTAAGTTAATAATGAGTTATTTGTTATTTATAGTTTACAATGGTATAAGTACAATGGTTGCAATTGTATGGGTTGTAGTATAGTATAAACATTAGAGTTAAAATATTTTTTTATATACAGTCAACGTCAAAAAAAAGTGTACAGCAAATAGTTCAAACATTTACGGACTAATATATCTTAAAAGAAGAATGGAAAAATAAAATACATTTCATTTTTAAAAAGTGTATTAAGTATTAGTTTATTTTAACAAAAACAAAAATTCAATTATTTGTTGTTATCCTTGTAATTTTAAAAAAATTGCAAAATGCTCTGAGTTTACGCGTCAAAAAAAAGTGTACACTCTCACATTGTTTGATTGTTTTTTGTTATAACGGGATTTCCGATTTTTTCAACTAATTTTATTTTGTTTTGTTGCATTGTCGATACCTTCGTGTCAAAGATCCGTGCAGTTATTATTATCCCAATAATAATAATTTAATATTATTCAACATGGCCAAACAAACTACAATAGAAACACGTAATTTAGTGGTAAAATTAGCATCTCAAGGTAAATCTCTGAGGGAAATTGCTAGTATTATCGACAGAAGTCATAATATTGTGAAAAAAATACTATTGGCAGGCCGCCAATTTTGTCAGTTGTGGACAAAAGAGCGATAGCGCGAAGGGCTAGGGCTAATCCCTCTGAAAGTGCAGTCAGAATAGCTGAGAAACTCACAGAAACATTAGGAGCCGGAATAAGTGCCAGTACCGTTTGCCGTGCTCTGCATTAAAATGGGTTACATGGTGGAACTCCGAGAAAAAAATCAGTTAATTCTAAGAAAAACCAAAAAAAGCGTCTCGGATATACAAAAAAGCATATATTTGAAGACATTACTATTTGGAATAAGTGCTTATTCAGTGACGAGTGTAAAATAGACATTTTGTAAAATAAAAATACCTTTGCTTTCATCAATTTGCAAAAGATGAAAATTAGTACCTTTTCGTCATCCTTTTTATTTTAATTTAAAAGTTCTAAGAGTTCTAAAGTTGAACAAGATATTTAAATAATAATAAAATAATAAACGCCTTATTGTTGTTAAATTGAGTTTTATTTCACTAAATAGTGGTTCGATTACTAAATCAGTGGTCTAATTCCCTAAAAATACAGTGATAAAGTGATAAATGATAAAATCGTTCAATTTATCCTCACTCGTTTTCCTTCTTTCATTAAGTGTGTTCCATTTACCACATTTTCCTTTACTTTTGTACTAAATTTCGTTTTCAAGTTAACCATATCAACTGATGGTAAAGCTACGTGACAAACTTACGTTTCTATTCACCGCCAGAGTTTTTGTCAGTTTAGAGAATAATTTCAAATATGTTTGCCCAAATGCTTATACAAATTTAGAATTTCAAGCCTAAATGTCATATTTCTGTCCAGCTTTCTTTAATTGTTTATATTTTGCATGAATCATAATTTTAATTTTCAGAAATTTTTAATATTTAATTAATTTTCTTAAATTCAACAAACTCAAAATAAAATTTAAACTTAAAATTTTTTCAAACTAATAATTTTCTTTTACGTTGTTTAGCAATATTGTTTTTCAAAATTGTCAAAACAATTTATTGTCAAAAAAAAATGTCGGAAACGTGTGGTAAGAAAGAATTTGAGTTGTAGTAGATCAAAAATCTAATACACCTCACATTTCAGCCGTTCCATTTAAAATTTGGTTCGGGTAGCAATTTTACCTAAAAGGAACACGGGTATTATCATTTCGTACTAAAATACGATTCCTTAAGCGCAAAATGATAATATGAAATTTACTGTTCTAAATTTAAAAAAATTGTTCTAAATGATAAATATTTGAAAGAATTAATGTCATTCAATATATGAATATATTTGACATATTGTTCATAACAAAATTATTTAATAAAATAATAGACGCCTCTTCTTGTTAAATTGAGTTTTATTTCACAATACGTATTTCGAAAGCTATGCTTACATCGACAGTAGTATCTAAAAAACTATAGCTTTTTCCTTAAACTTCAAATCGTTATTTCTGTATGTAATCTGTCAAATAATAATTATAAACCAGTATAATTATGTATTAAAATTAACTGCAAAAATAATAATAATGCATCTATAGTAAAAACAACACAAATCGTGTTTTCGAAATACAATCTGTTGAACCCGACTGCCTACCTAGTTTTTTTCGGGAAAAAAGGTCCATAAGCAATACTTTAAATAAAAATAATAATGGCGCTTAGTTTGTTTATTAATATTGACAGCGTATAAATGGTTTTTGTGAATTATTCTATAGAGCTTTACACTAACTTCATATCGGTATGTTCTTGACAAATTACAGCAATGATAATTTTAAATTATTGTAGTATAATTACGAATTAAAATTTATTGCAATGATAAGAATAATTTTATTATAGTAAAAACAAATTAAACACAACACAAAACAATCTTGATTTGTAAGAATATAATTATTTAGAGTTTTCGAATATTTTTTTACAAAGAAAACGACATAAGTTTAATGTCAAATTGTTTTTAACAATTATTTTTATCATTAATGATAAACGTTTTCTCCACCTATTTGGTTAAGGAAAAAAAACTTATCATTTTCACTAGTGATTAAAATTTTTTATCATTATCATTTGTCATACGGAATCGCAATTCGGGAAAAATATGAGTTATCATTTCATCCTTTTATCATTTTGTGCATTTTTTCGTTAGGGAATTAAAACACAATGGTTTTTCTAAAACGTTAAAGTTTTTATTCGTTCAAGATTTTATTTCTAATAACAATATTTCTCCTACTACTATTCCCCTTAATTATTCTTGTATTCACAATAATTCTTCTCTTATAATAATCTCTTACTATTGTTCACAATATCACTTTTAATTTTTCACTTGCAATAATCTTTTACACTTATAATAATCTATTTCGAGAGCTTGTTTAACCGCAAATTTTAACTCGCTTATATCATTGCTAAATTTATTCTCAATTCTTTCGCTAACAATTTTATACTGACCTTATACTCTAAAAAACGTTTATAAAATTCTAGAACACAACCTCTTTTCTTCTTTTACTAACAAAAACGTAATAACACTTTGTTCAAATGTTGACACAGATGTGCGGTTTATTCTTTTTAATTTGTTTATTTACCTATTCTCTAATAGATTGCGTTCACTTTCTTATAGGATAAACAAAAACTTCCTATTACGTGTTTACTTTAGTTACGTTTTATTTGCTTTTGTTGGTTTAGGTATTTTTATATTTCTTTAGTGGAACTATTTTCTTCAAAGCTTTTGCTCGAAAGATATTCTATTGTGTTGTATTCTATCGAATTTACTAATCACACAATATTTTTATTAACCGGTAAACATGACTTTTGTATTTAATTTTACAAACTTAGAATTTCAATTTAGAGAAACAAAAAAAAAGAAAAATATTCGCTCAATAATACCTTAACATGTAAACTTTGTTAAGTTTTTTAATTTAAATTATAAACTTGATTTATAACTAAACAAGTCCGCAGAGGGCATCAAACGTTTTTATTTTAAACATTGACAGGGATGTCAATTGCGAAAGATTAGGTGACAGTTTTTTAAACAACGACAGTCCATAAACGAAGAAGGAACTGTTCTTGGCAGAGGTACGAGAATTTAGCTCTCTAGTATAACGAATCCATTGGATTAGTATAACGAATCCATTGATTTAGGATTTATTGTGCTGTTATGTTAACATTGTGGCAAATGTTTTTTGTTTATGTTTTTCATTAAATATAATTATAATTTTTAAATTATTTATTTTTGCTAATGTAAAAATTTTATTTATTTCGCACAGCAAAATTAAAAAGTTTCACCCTATGTCAAAATTGTGTTTCCATACATTTCAACTTAAAAAAAATTTTGTAAATCGAAAATTTGTCGATTCACACACAGTCTTGATCTACGAAAAATTCTAGATTCAGAAAAATATTTTCTCTTTTTGTACAAAAAAAATACAAAATGCAAAAAAAGATGCGACATGACAGCTGCTTGTTTTCTCTTAGTTAGATCACTTTTTTTATGAAAAAGAAAACTACATTAATCATTGTTTGATCCTTAACTCCTTTCAATATAAGTTAATGATTTCATAATTAATTTTATTTTTATTTTATTTCTAGGTGAGTACGCTAAAGTTATGAAATATATTTCAAGGTATGTCGAAACAAGGATTGATGAGTTCTAGTTTTGAAATACGAGTAAGTAATCTTCTCAATAAAATATACATTTTCATTTTAACTTGGAAAACACTAAATATTTTGATTCACACAATCAAACAATCTTATAATTTTAATATAAGAAACAAAAATAAAGTAAATCAACAACTTTTATATAAAAATTGCGTGTTCCCATCGAATTTACGAATGATTGCGTAAAGACACGGCATTTTCAAAATTATTAGCTACACATTAGTAATAATAATCTGTTTTTTATTTTCGTATGTGTTAATAAAATTTTAAACTTTAATACAAATATCTTATCGCAGTGCAAATGTACTTATAAAAGAATTAAGAAAATTCGTTTAAATTTTTCAGCCGGCAGGTAATAATGAGAACGAATGTGAATACACGCACAGTAAAATAAAATAAATTAAATTAAAAATAGAAGCTGATGCGAGTCGTACTTGCTAGAATATTGTTGGTACTTTTACCACATTTAATGAAAACATAATACAGTGTAACCTCTTTTAACCGGACACCGATTATGCGGCACATCTATTATCCGGACAAAATATTCATAATTTTTTTGTTTTCTATTAACCGGAAATTTCCTGTTATCCGTAATACTTTTATTTCAAATTTTCGATTTTTTTTACTTGATGCGCATAAAATGTACTACTTTACAACAAAATAGATTCAGATAAAACAACTCATGTAACAGGATTTTAAGAAAAAATTGCATTTGCATCTACTTTTTAGGCTTTATTTTGTGACATACGTAGAGCGTGCGCTTGATACAAGAAAAATACAAGATTGGCAAATCAACGATTTATGATTTAGTTAAAAATAAAAATGTCATTTTGACGCGTTTTAATGAGAGTGATTCCAAAACTGATATGGCACAAAGGAAAATTCTACGAACAGCGGATAATCCTCAGGTAGATAAAGCCCTACATATTTGGTTTAAACAACAGAGAAGATACCAATTTCTGGAACAATGTTGATAGAAAAAGCTAAACAATTTCATATGGAAATGACATTAAAAACACACTGTTGTTATTCCAACGGATGGATTCAAAAGTTTAAACATCGATATGGAATCCCTCAACTAAAAGTGTTTGGTGAAAAACTATCTGAAAATGACGTAGGTGTTGTTTTGTTTGTCGATGAGCTGTCTTCTCTTATTGCTGAAAGAAACTTAACGCCTAAGCAAGTGTACTACGCAGACGAGACTGGCATTTTTTGGAAATGTTTGCCTCGTACAACTTTAGCTGGTCCTGAACAATCTGCTGCCAGTGGATCAAAAGAAAGTAAAGAGCGCGATACAGTCTTAGTGTGTTCAAATGCAGCTGGTAGTCATAAATGTAAATTACTTGTGATTGGAAAAAGCAAAAAACCTCGAGCTCTTAAGGGAATGAAAGAATATCCAGTAATTTATAAATCTAACAAACGAAACTAGGTCACACAATCTTTATTTATTGAATGGTTCAAAAATAATTTCGTTAAGGAAGCACGCCCTCCTTGTAATCAAGTAGATCTACTTAACGACTGTCAAATAGTTTTGCTTTTGGACAACTGTCCTACACATCCAGATGCAAGTTTATTGAAATATAACAATATTGCTGCAATGTATTTACCACCAAATTGCACATCTCTAATTCAACCGATGGACCAAGGGGTAATCCGTAGCTTGAAGTGTCATTATCAAAAGAAAATAATGAAAAAACATTTAAGTTTCGAAGACCAAAGTGATCTTTTTTCTAAAAAATTACGATCAAGGACTTCATGTGGTCTATATATCAAGCCTGGCAATCTGTTTCACCTGACGTTCTAAGAAACACGTGGCATAATATTTGGCCCCCAGATGATGATGATACTGTTGAAGAGGAACCAGACCAAAATCATCCAGATGTAATTACAAATGAGATAGTCAATTACGCCGCTGAATTAAATTTACCTCTTAGTAAAACAAATTTGTCTGAATGGATCGAATGTGATAACGAGGCTCCAGTATTCGGTATGTTGACAGATGCTGAAATAATATCAGAAATTTTAAATTCTAATAATTCAGAAGAAAATTTGGAAGATGGCAATGAAACCCAAGATAGTGAGGTAGATGTGTGTTATCAAACAAACATGTCCACGAATAATGCAATACAGGCTTGCAGTGATCTTTTGAATTTTTTGGAAAACCAACCTTACAAGTCAAACTAAATGCAAATAAACCGAAGTTAACTCAAACTGTGTTGCCAAGTTATTTTAAAAGAACTGAATTCTAATTTTATTGATTAGTTCACTTGAGAGTTTTATTTTGTTATGTATACTCGAATTAAGTATAGTAGTTAAAATGAATTATTTATAAATAAATATGATTTTATTGATTATATTCTATATGTATATATCTTTTAATTATATGTTTTAAGATTTTGACATTATTATCCCCCCATAATGCCCGGGTTTTTTATTCGAGATTCAACTGGCTATAACTTTTGCTCCCAAAGGTGCCCACTCATTTTTTCTTTTGGAGCTTGTAGAGAAAGTACCAGGCTTCAATTGGACACTCACAAATTAGTGAGGACTTTTGCGGAAATTAAGATGTGACCTCTCAAAGGTCACGTGAGGTCAAATTTAAAGTTAGCAAACTAGTCAAATATATAGTAATCAAATATTAAGCTATACTAGACATCAAAATCCCAATTCGACTATTATAACGCCTTCAAAATCTGGGTTTTCAAAATCAAAATCTGGCCCGGGTTTTTTATTCAAGATTCAACTGGCTATAACTTTTGCTCCCAAAAGTGCCCACTCATTTTTTCTTTTGGAGCTTGTAGAGAAAGTACCAGGCTTCAATTGGACACTCATAAATTAGTGAGGACTTTTGCGGAAATTAAGATGTGACCTCTCAAAGGTCACGTGAGGTCAAATTTAAAGTTAACAAACTAGTAAAGTTTTATATCGTTTCTACCATACTTTTGGTCGCTGAATCCGAATCTGAAGTTATTTTTTACCTATCTATCACGGAAACCCGAAAAACCGAAAATTAGTATCGAAAAAAAACCGGGTAAATTTAAAAACTCATTTTTCTGCATAAAATGACTATATAAAACCAAAGGAATCATAAAAAAAACACTTTGCACCTTAACTCCGAAAATTCGTTTTTTTTTTGGGGAAATGGCTGACCTGGGGAAAAAACCGATGGCAGATTGGGATTCAGCGTTAAAAAATACATAAGAATCACTCATAAAATGAATTTTTGCCGAACTGAAATTGATTTGTACCACTGTGCCAAAGGCCGTAAAGACAGTTTTCGTAAAAACATAGTTAATTTAAATATTTACACAATACAAAAATAACACAGTCCATCGAGTGCGCCTATAATTCGCTAGTCAAGGGATTCTTTAACAGAGCAATCTACAACCTTCAGTCAAAGTGCTACATCGAAAGTGTAAAAAGATGTCATTTAGTTTAAGACTGAGTTATGTAAAAATATTAGCTACCAGACCCTGATTTTTTCTATAACCACATAAGCACTCCATCACTATCATCGCTGACAAAACAAGTACTCCTATATTTAGAAATTCAGTATCAGAAAAAACATCATCGATTTTTGTTCTCTGCACGGGGTTGCCCAAAAAACTTGCAAACCACTTCATTGGTAAGCCTCTGATTCCATAAGATTCGAGTTTAGTTAATAAAATTGTTCTATCAATTGTTTCAAATGCTCTTTTCAGATCTAAAACTACAGCTAGGGTAATCATATTCTGTTCAGTTTGGTTTGTCCTATTATTTAAAACGGGATTTAGAGCCGTTTGATATGAATGCTGCTTTCTAAATCCAGATTGTTCGTTAATGATAATTTGATTACATTCAATAAATTTCACTGACTGTTCTTTTACAACAGATTCTAAAATTTTTTACGCATGGATATATAATCTCCGTTAGCTGCGTTTATAGGCAACATCATATTGTTGATTATCTTATTATACTCATCGGAGGAGCGCATGAAAACGTTTGTCAGATCCACTTATAACGCGCATCGATGAGTTGAGTTAACTGTCGATCTTTTTAGTGTTTGCGTTGTTTAACCAAACTGGTACTTGTTACTGAGCAACCGAATGAACGATACTCAAAGCGGTGTTGCGAAGATTTACTGAAAAAGCACCCCGTGACGTACCGGTCAGTTTGTGTTGTATGTTATTTCTGGTTTTTAATTTCTCTGACGTGTTTATTAAGTGTTGTTTGTAGGAAAGAGCCCTGCCGAGGGCAATACCCAAGTATTTTGGGTAATGGTTACGTTTGATGACTACACTATTAAATACCACTGATAATTCGCTTTTAGCCAGTTAATTGTTTAGATGGAAGCCAGTGCTCTCAGTTTTATTATATTTAGATCAGCCGATAGCACACAGCCAAGATTCTTATATCCGTTTGTAGTGCAACCAGACTCGGTGCGTCAATATAGCCGAATTATCTTGAGCTGGCAGTTGAGCTGTCATGCATATATAATTAAAAAAGGAGCGGAGCTATATGCCTGATTTATGAAGCCGGCTATTATTAAAATTTTGTTGCAACTTGAGTTATGTAAATGTACACTGAGTGTACGATTGCTGAGCATGTTGTTAATTAAACGAGTATTTGTACGAGAAAGGGTCACACTGAACAACTTGTATATTAGAACTATCCGTCAAACCGTGTCGTATGTCTCGATAAAAAATGCACCTAATTTAATTTTCTTTTGGAATCCAGCCCGACTAGCACTATGTAAGGGTTCTGATCTGGACCAAATACAGCTTTCACGGCTACCGATAGGGACCGGATGAGGCACACTGAACAAGCCCTGATCAGTAATGTAACGCATCAAACATGCAAACCGGATCAGGCAGCCCTACTACCAGCGGAGCAGGACTGGATCAGTTCAAATAGTGCATTCACTAATCACTACTACATTTTAGTACAATTTTTATAAATACATCATTTCCAAATTTCCAAAAAATTCGTTTCAAAAAATTTTCCAGGTTTATACTAACCTATACATAGTCATAACGCAGAGAAGCGATAACTAAAGTATATGTGAAATTTCGCAAACTATATGTATATCTAACTTGGATAATACTCTAGTTCTAGTGACTTTTAAACAAATAAAATAAAATACGGCTCAAATCAAGACAAATAGGGCATACCTTAATTGGAAAATCATATATGATTTTGATCCGGCCTTGAAAACTTACCTTACTACACCCTGATCCGGTCCGTCTCATAATAGGGCATTCCTGAACAAAATGCTAGCCGGATCCTTGGTCTAAGACATTAATGTCAGGAGTTAATCGGCACAACTGCAATTCCGACGAAAACGAGTTAACCCCCTTGTTCTACTGATATTTGAGCATCTAAGCCTGGAGCAAAACGATAGTACACCAACTGTTCTAGCGGTTTGTAATAAACATTCAGGAAGGAAATCGGACAATAGCTCTCTGGTCTATCTGGTGGTTTGGTTTCAATATTGCAGTTACTTTCGTTCTTTTAAAATTCTTTGGTAGATTTCTTGGTAACAATAAAGTGGAAAAGAAATATACTAACTGTCTTTTCAATATTTGTTTGACATGTTTTAACTCTCCATCCATTTCTCTAGATAGATACCATTTTTGGTGTGGGAAAGCAAACTCAAGTTCTTTAATAATTTGTATAAGCAGATTTACACATTCTGTTATAATCGCGATCTGTTATATCCGCGGATAGCTTTGCTTTAGTTCTTTTAGTGTGAGCTTAATAGATACAATATGAGGTCGATCATTTAGGGAACTGCCATGTTTACGATGTGGTTTGCAATCTAATCGGGTTTTTTTCTGTTTTCGGTATGCGTTATTTAGTTTGAGTCCTCAACTTACGAAGTAGAGTCTAAGATTTCCTGCTAGACTGAGCATTTTAAACAGTTTAATCCAGTTCTCTTTCCTTTTCATATCCAGTAACTGTATTAAATTACTAATAACGTCAATGTAATGTAACCATCTATCGAGGCATTCCTCTTACAGTCTCACACTATCTTTACTCTAACCATATTATCCAACCCTCCAACGGTAACTATGGTAAAAACCAAATCAGGACCGACTATATTCATGTAGGTTATATTTAATCAGACCCGGTACAGGTCCTCGGCAAATTGCTTTAAAAGGTCTTACCCTTTCTGGACTGATCAAAGGCTCACTGTATTCAGGCTGTCTCTAACTAATTTCTGCTTGGGTATTTAATGTGATATCATAGATATTCTTTGAAATGGTACACTTTTACTGCCTCGAAAAAAACAACCGTCATATACCTAGTCTATATGTGAACCTTAATCATTGAAGGAGGGAGTGCGCTACATGATCGAGGAATATACCACTAACTGCATGGCAACCCAATTTTAATTTTGTTCCTTCATATTTGATAAGACAGTTTGCTTTTTACCTCTTATTTTACTTTTATTTTCTCTATCCTATCACGAAAAATCGATCTATGTAGTATTTTATATGTAATAAGATTTATTGTTTAGTTATTCATTCTATAAAAAAGAACATAAAATTACAAAAAAGGTTTGCGTCCATCAACACCTCAAAACGCATTTTATTGGGGGGCCAAACTTTTAAAATGGTTTTATGTATTCTTGTGACACATTGTAATTCCTATTCACACAACACATTTTATTAAAAAATATTACGACAGCATGGGATCTCAACCGTTTACCATATGTGGCTATAACTCGTAGAATACGAGTGGATTGATTGGGTTATAACTCGTTGAGTACAAGTGGGTTGATTTATATTTATTTTTTTAAATAAAAAGTGTTGGGTAATAGGGTAATAGGTAATTGGGTAATAGGGTAATAGGTAATAGGACAACATGTCCATTGTCCACAACAACACCAAAATACCTTTTAAGACCGAGGTCCCACAACAACATGCGTTCTGAGGTAATGGTAAAAGCTTTATTTAAATGTTTGTGGATTGATGGAACTCGAGACTCGACAATTTGACTGTTTGCACAAACCGATTGACGAATAAAACTGGGAAAAGAATATGTTTGGGGTATGATGGATCTGATTTCATCTGATCACTACTGGTGACGATATTAAAAAAACAACGAGATCAGCAACAGTCCGACGATGTTGTAGGGAATCAAGATTAAATGTTGAATTTCGATCACCAAGAATTCGTATACCACGCTTTTGAAGAGAGTCCAAAAGAGCCAGGATGGTAACAGATGCAGCGCCCCAAACTTGACAACAATACTCAATACAGGGAAGAATATAGAACTTATAAATGTGAAGTAATTGATACGGAGTGAAATTGGAGGTAAGTCATTGGAAGTTTTGACTCCTAATAAACGAATGCTTTCACATGTGTCGGTTTGTTTGTCACACATATTAATTGAAATATCGTTGGGAAACTCGGTCTTGGATTGGGAAACAATCAATAGCTGTGTTTTGGTGGAATTAAAATTGACCAAAGACTCAGAACAAAAGGCATCTAAAGATACCGAGATGTATCGATTAGACAGGAAATTTGAAACAAATTCACGACTGTGGGATGAAAACCGTACGCAACGAGTTTGTTGATCAAGTTGACATGCCAGATTCGGTCAAATGCTTTTGAGATCTCTAATGCGATAACGTACGTTTCACCACCTTTATCAAGTATGCTATTCCAAAAATGTGCTACATAATTCAGTAGATCGGTTGTTGATCTTTTGTTTCTAAAACCGTATTGACTGTCAGATATCAAATGGTTGACTTCCAAAAATTTTGGATATATGTGAATTAATACAGTGCTCGTATATTTAAGACATGACTGGGAGTAAGGCTATGGGTCTATAATTTGAAATATCACATTTCGTTCCTTTTTTAGGACGGGCTGGACATTGACCAACTTCTAGCAAGATAGAAAAATACCAGATTTATGGGATTTATAGAATATTTTGGTGAGAGTTGGTGAAAGTTCTTTTGAAAATGTTTGTAGAATAACAGGAGGAATGTTGTCCAGACCAGAGGCTTTGTTGTTGTTTAACCCCCTTAAAAATTTTACAATTTTGGATTTGAAATGTAATTGTTTCATATTAACTCCTGATTGGGGTATTTCTGTAAGAATTTCTAAAACTGTCGAATTTGAAGTAAAGTGCTCCGCGAACAATGTAGCTTTGCTTGCAGGGTCAGTAACGATGGAGTCACCATCAATGATAGGGGGGGGATAGAAGATTTAGTACCAGAATTTAAAGAATTAATGGCGCTGTAAAAACTTTTGTCAGAAATTGACATACTCGAAAGTGTTGCCGCTTTCACTCTGTCAATCTCTGCTTTTTTGGTTTCAATTAGCTGGTTTGATATTTTGTTGGCAATTAAATATTGGGGTCGATTAACAGAATTCTTTTTATTAATCCAAATATGAAATAATCTATGTTTGTTTCTAAGAGCCAATTTGGCTGCCTTCGAAAACAAATATTTTTGATGGGGTTACATTATTGAAAAGGGAGCGAATTTTTTAGTGCCGAATTGAATGGTTTCAGTAAAGTTTTTAATAGAAACATTTGCATCGCCATTATAAAAACAATGACGATCAAAATGGAAACCTTGAAAAAACATCGGAACAATTAGTACTGAGTTTGATACATGTGTTTAAAAATAAGTTCAACAAATTACTTCAAATAGTTGAAACAATTGTTTTCAAATCAAGCTTTGTATCTCATACGATGAAAAGTTCAAATCACATTACTGCTTTTGTTTTTAATAACATGTACTTTGGTTTTACGAAACAATATCCCATATTCAATTTCCGTATTACGTATATGATTATCATATGATTCTATTTACTACGTCGTTTTAATCAATAATATTAGTCATTCATTATAGCAATTGAATTAAAATGATTTAGATTAAATCAAAAGAAATAAAGATGAGATATATTTTTAAATCAATTCGTTTGTTTTCCATAATGTACTAATTTAATTTCTCTCTCTCTCTGGCGTTTACATCCCATGAAGAGATTTTGCCGTCTGTGCCACCAGCTTCCAATCATCTCGTTCCATGACTAGTTGACCCCAGTTTCGACATCCTATATCACGAAGGTCTTGGATGATGTCATCACGCCAGCGTTGTCTAGGTCTTCCTCTTCGACGAACACCAGCTGGTTGTTGTTGGGACGCTTTTTTTATCATTCTATCTAATGGAGCCCTTTCTACATGACCAAACCATCTAATCCGGTTAGATTTAATGAATCCGATTACATCGCAGCCTCCAAGAAGCTGTCTGATTTCATGATTCATTCGGATTCTATACTGATTTTCAGCAACTTTATATGGACCATAAATTGTTCGTATGACCTTCCTCTCGAATGTTGATAAAATTCTACAATCGGAGGAAGTTAGTGTCCAACTTTCACTTCCAAATGTAAGCACAGGTCGGATTAATGCTTTGTAAAGTGTGAGTTTACACGACCGCGAAATATGTTTTGATCGCAAAAGTTTTAAGTATGCGTAGAAAACTCTGTATGCGGCAGAGACACCAGCTTTGATATCTGCCTGCATGTCATTTGACGATGTTATTACAGACCCGAGGTATTTGAAGTTTTCCACGCGTTCCACTTCATAGTCACCAGTATCCAGATTTCCAGGAGGTATGTTCTTAGATGTTGTTAACACTTTAGTTTTGCCGGTGTTGATGCATAATCCAAGCCGTTTAGCATTTCTTTCAAGCTGAGAGAGACTATCCTTAATATCGCTTGTTCTACGTCCGAGAAGCACAATATCATCTGCGTAGCCAAGAACTTGACTAGATTTGTTATAAATGCAGTTTTGTGTCTCAATTTGGCTTTTTCTTATCGCGTACTCCAGCGCCAAATTAAATAGTACGGGCGCGAGTGCATCACCTTGTCGAACACCTGATGTTATATCGAAAGGATCAGAAACTGACCCTTCGATTGCTATTCTACAATTTAATCCCGATGTTGTGAGTTTGCACAGAGAAACAAGTTTCTCTGGGATACCAAGGCATATGAGTGCGGACCAGAGGTTGTCGCGCATGATACTATCATATGCTTGCCTGAAATCAACGTAGAGCTGGTGAATGCTGATGTTGTACTCCCAACATTTTTCCAGAATCATCCTTAATGTAAAACATTGATCTGTGGTTGAGCGGTTGGGACGAAAACCACACTGATAGTCACCGATGATAGATTCGGCGAACGGGATGAGTCGAGCAAGTACGACATTAGCTAGTATTTTGTATGCAGTATTCAACAGTGCGATGCCACGATAACTTGCACACTTTGGACGGTCACCTTTCTTATGTAGCGGAACAATGAGAGCTGTTTTCCTTTCAGCAGGTAGTTCTTCTTGGTCCCAGATTGCAAGAATCAGATCGTATATACGTGAGACCAGAGCTGCTCCTCCATTTTTCAGAAATTCTGCGGGAATTCCTTCGAAACCTGGTGATTTGCCATTTTTCAGTTTTTTAATGGCAGCTTCCACTTCTTCTATTGTTGGGTAAGGGACAAAAATCTCCTCAGTTGATGGAGCAATTGCTCGAATAGGATGAACTTCATTCCTCCTATTCAGTAGGTCTTGAAAGTGGGATCGCCACACTGCCAGCACATCACGTTCACTTGTTGTAAGTTCATTATTTTCATTTTTGATGGCTGTAGATCTTGGGTGGAAATCTTTTGTCAGATTCCGTGCATTGGCAAAGCACTCTTTTGAATTTTCGTTGGCCGCATGTTGGTTGATGTATTCGATGCACCTCTTTGTGTGTTCGCGTTTCTTTTTACGTAGAAGTTTTGCTGAGGCTTTCCTGGCGCATAGATAATCAGCTTGAGAGCTTCGGGTGTTCCTTGTTAACCATTTTTCTCGCAGTTTTTGTTTATGTTCAATGGATTGGCGGCACTCGTCGTCAAACCATTCGTTGTGTGATTTCGGTGGCCGTTTTCCGATTGTAGTTTGTGCTGCGGCTATAATGGTTAATTGAAGCGTTTGCCATTCTTCTTGTTTGTTTAATGGCATCTCAGACGAGATGTCATGCTCTTCTATGTTTCGTGTTATTATTTCCTGATATCTATTCAACGTTTCCGGATGTTTAAATGCTTCGACATTCCAGCGCACGGTCTTTTTTGCTTGTCTGTTAAATGTAGAGGATAATTTGCACTTGTACTTAAAGATGACAAGCATATGATCGGTGTCCATATCAGCACCTCTGTATGATAGAACGTCAGTTATACTTGTAGAGTGTCTCTTAGAGATCATGACGTGTTCGATTTGATTTTCCGTTCTTCCGTCATTTGATTTCCAAGTTGCCTTGTAAATTCTCTTGTGAGGGAAGAAAGTGCTGGAAATTACTAGATCATACATCATAGCCAGCTCGGCTGCGCGAAAACCGTTATTGTTGCTGGTATGATGCAAACTGTTAGGGCCGATATGTGTTTTAAGTTCTGCAATCCTGCCGGTTTGAGCATTAAAGTCACCTACCACGATTTTTATATCGTGCCGCGGGATGTTATTGATGACTTCTTCGAGTTCTAGGAAGAACAGGCCTTTAATATCATCTGCTTTATCTTCAGTAGGTGCATGAACATTGACGATCGTTACATTGAATTTTTGCATGCGGATTCTCAGTGTGCATAACCGCATATTAATTGGGCAGAAGTCGATAACATGCTGATTCACGCGACGGTGTATAAGAAAGCCAACTCCAAATTCTCCTCCGTTTTGATGACCGCAATAATAAAGAGTGTATCCTATCGCTGTTCACTGGATTCCACTGCCTGGCCATCTTAGTTCTTGTAATACCACTATATCCAGTGTGTAGCTTTCGACTTGTTGGGTGAGTTTTAGGAGATCTCCTGGTCTTCTGAGACTTAGCACGTTCCAAGTTCCCATTTTTAAATCGTAGTCCGGGTACAGTTTCCGAGGTCGTTCCAATAATGAATCCGAGATATTCCGAGGCCTGTGTACAGAATTCATGACAATAGTTTTTTTTACGGAAATGGGGTGTTAGCCCTTCGCCCAACCCAAATTTTCGTGAATGTGTTCGTTCTGCATCTTAAGGTCACCAGAAACAACCTTTTTACACGTTTATATAGCGAGCCGCTTGATCCAAGACAGACGCTCGCTACAAACCGCCCCTTACATGGAGAACAGACGCTTTCTACACATTTATATAGCGAGCCGCTTGATCCAAGACAGACGCCCGCTCCAAGCCGCCCCTAACATGGAGAACAGACGCTTGAGTTGCACTGGTTTTATGGCGCCAATGACTCGGCATGGTGCAGAATCATTGAGTATAAGCAGTATTTACTCTGCCCCTCTCAACTACACCAACCTAATTCTGTTAGCGTTACCCAAGTAGCACGGCGTGGACGTAGAATTTCGGATTTTCGCTACCCACTAATTTAATTAATTTAACTAATTATTTTAATGTAAATGTTGTAGTTTGTATAAAATAATATCTAGAAATTGATATGAAGTAGGTTATACTTCTCTTACAGGCCACGATGAAAAGTCAAGTTCGATTATAACTCGTTCGTTGTGGACTCCGGTGCCAGTACGTCCTTTCTTTCTATAGCACTCGCATAAACTCGTTTGTTTGTTCTTATTTGAAATCTTTCTTAAACAATAATTTTTCGACACCCATCTGGATGCCGTTTAATAGATCTTTTAGTATATATAGGTATTTCAATTAAATGCATAAAAATGTTTTTTGATATTTTAAAACCTACAGGCGAACCTACGCTAAAATCGATTGTGAAGGTAGGGCGTTCAGAGTTTCTCCAATAGGGTTTCTCGTTTTGCTTTTCCAAAGTGGGGAACCCTAAAAATCAAATATATTCAATTACTAAACACGAAATGGATGATATTATTATATTTTACAAATTATTGGTTATATTATTAATGTTGATTTTTCATTACACTTAAAAGTAATATAGACGAAATATAGGAATGATGTTATATATAATATATATATAAGATAATTTTCGGAAAACTAAAATTAGTTATGATTATTTTTGATGGCCGTGTAATAGAAATGTTCATTAGTTTATAAATGTTTAAGGCTTTCCAAATCAACCGTTTGCATGGTAGGTAATTCATTGTTACAATCTTATTTTGGTTTACTTGTATTTTACTTTACCATTAAAACCCTGCAAAAAAAATTTATTGGACAAAACATTTAACTCGTAAATGTAGAACCTTAAATTAGAGGTTGTATAAGCATGAAAACAAAAACAAAAAATTTTTTTCCCGAACCAACCCTGAAAGTTATGAAGCAGAATTTTACTCACGAATATTTTTTTTTGTGAATCAAATCAACATGATTAGCATTGAGTCCCACCACGCAACTCAATAGCTATGATTATTCTTAGATACCATGTTGGTCGTTTTTCTTTTGAAGTTATACTTCTTTACGCTCGTTGTACACATTGGGTTGGGGGGTTGGTCGAGAAACCACGTCACGCTTTTTGATTAAGAAATTTCGTCTTTATCACCATAGAGCATAAGGTTCAAATAGTTTTTTTGACTAAGAAAACTAAGAAAAATCGACGATTATACGTTTTTATACTTTTTGAATAATAATAATATTTTTTTTATTATTATTTTTTCTTTTATTTATGAATATTTTTTTTTATTTTTTTTTTAAATTTTTTTTTTGAACATTTTTTTTTTTGAATATTTTTTTTTTTTGAATATTTTTTTTTTGTATATTTTTTTTTTATGTATCCTGTCTGTCTGTCTGTGTGCGTGTGTGTGAGCGAATGGCCAAAGAAGTAAAACTTCCACCGTCTGGTCCGACGCAGACCCTACTTTTCTTTTATTATACATTCAGGATGATTAAATACGACCAGTTCTGACAACAAGTATAGTTTCAAAGAAGGCTTTGAAATAAGTAGACGTTTATATAATTTAAAAATTTAAATTCCAAAAATATTAATTTTCAATAACCTTTTTTAAAACTCCATATTTCTTGTATTTATGAAAATTAAATGTTTTGAAGATGAGTTTGTGTTTGAATTAAAATCCAAAATAGATGTCGTTCAAAAGAATATCTTAGTTGAAGAAGTTAAAAACATACAAGACGGTGGGGTTAAGGTAACTTGTGCTAAAAAAAAGTGATACGGAAAAGTTAAAAATGGTTGTAGAAGATGAACTATTTGAAGAATTTCAAATTGTGCCTGAAAGTGTAAGATTACCAAGAATAAAAATTATCGGAATGTCAGATGACTACAACGGCAATGAAATCATTCATTTTCTAAAAAAAAGTGTCTCGTTACCAATTAATATAGCAAAAATCATACATAAGTATGAAAATAAAAATTGGCGTTTCAATAAATACATATAATGCAATCGTTGAAATTGATTCTGTATCATTTGAACAAATAATGAGAACAGGTAAAATATATACCAAATGGAATATATGTCGTGTTTTTGAAGATTTAAATGTAAAAAGGTGTTTTAAATGTTGTGGATATAACCACAAAGCATCCAAATGTACAAGAGAGCAGATATGTTTAAAATGTTCTGATAAACATGACTAAACCAAAAACGTTGAAATTGGATCAGTTATATTTGGAAATAATGTAGTCACCCAAAACAAATTAGAAATTGCTCAAAAATTCAACTCATTTTTCATAAATAGTATTCAAGAATTATCTTCATTCCACATATCAACATGGTGTTTGTAAACTCACGATTGGAATCGTTTTTTGAATATCAAAACATAGAAATAGATGACCTTGTAAATACATTAAATAGTATTGAATTTCAGACTAATATAGAGGGATACACAGTCAAATTTATGTTGGAAACTTTACCAATGATAGGGGAACACCTACTCCAAATAATAAATTGTTCATTGCAAATAGGAACTTTTCCTGAAGCATGAAAGATATCTACCATCATTCCAATTCAAAAAATACAAAACCCAAAACTTTGTCAGGAATTTAGACCGATCATCATTTTACCAACTTTTGAAAAGGTATTGGAGATCATAGTGAAAAACCAACTGCTGGAATACATAGATCAAAACAACATTTTTTGTGTTGAACAATCTGGTTTCCGGAAATCACATTCGTGTGAAACTGCTTTAAACTATGTAATAAATGAGTGGAAATTAAGAATTGATAATGGTGAAAATGTAATTATCACATTTTTGGACTTTAGGCGGGCTTTCGAAACAATTGATCGCAAATTGCTCATTGAAAAGCTAGACGGCATTCGTGGAATAACAAAAAAATGGTTTGAATGTTATCTGAAAAACCGAAAACAAAAAACAAAAATTAGTGACAATGAATCAGAATGCGTAGTAAATAACATTGGTGTACCACAAGGAAGTGTGTTGGGGCCGTTGCTGTTTATATTATACATAAATAGTATCACATCAGATATAAACAAAATTAACATAAAACTTTTTGCTGATGATACTTTATTTTTCGTTGGAAACAAATCGATAGCTCAAGGAACTAGAACTATGAATGACCGCAGTTAACACTTTTAAATGAATGGCCAAGCTATCACAAATTGAAATTAAATGTCGATAAAACAAAGTGTATTCTTCATAACTCATCAAATGAGGCTAGAGAACTAAAACTTCAAATTGCTTGAAAACAGATTGAACTAGTAAATGAAATTAAATATTTGGGTCTTATAATTGACAATAAATTGAACTTTAAGAGTCACATTGGTTATGTTAAAAAAAGTAGCAAAAAAATATCACTACTTGCTCGTATTGCTAAAAAAAACATCAAAAGAAACAAGGTTACTCTTGTATAAAACTTTAATTGAACCACATTTCAACTACTGTTCAATTATGCTTATTATGTGTAATAATGATTTAATCTCACAACTACAAAAATTGCAAAATCGGGCAATGCGTGTAATTCTAAGATGTAATTCGCGAACTAGCATAGATGTGATGTTAAGAGAACTTGACATTACAAGTATTGCGCAAAAATCTTACATTGCGCTCATATTATTTATTTTTAAAATTTTTAAAAACTATTGCCACCTTACTTAAATAAATACATGGTTTATGGACGAGAATTATATCTTCATAACTTAAGAAATAAAATATGGAGGGGCTGAAATCTCAAGCTCTGAGATATCAAGACTTCGGTCTGGGTTAAGGATTTTGATATAGTTTTCGGCAAAAAACTTTTATAAGGACATGGATTTTAGTTTTGGGCAGCGGTGTATATCAAAGATAACTCTTTGTTAAAGTATAAGTATTTTTTTTATCTCTGCTTAGAAATTTATTACCAAACTAACACGAAACATCAATACGTTGCCGGAAAATTATAACAGATCATAAATTAACATAATTTAGTGAAAAGATGATACACTCAGCAAACTACTCAAAAGTCTCTTCATTTAACGTTTCGAGAAAATATTACAAAATGACAAATTCATATTTCTTTCAAAATTCCAAAAATATTGTAAAAATTAAATAAAATCCAAACTTTTTTCAAAATTCTAAAAATATCCCAAAAATTATTATAAAATCAAAGATTAAAATTTTTTTCAAAACTTCTAAAAATGTTGCAAAAATTATAACAAAATCAAAAATCGAAACTTTTTTCAAAATTCCAAAAATGTTCCAAAAATTAGAATAAAATCAAATATTTAAACTTTTTCTAAATTCCAATAATATTCCGAAAATTTTTAAAAATTCAAATCTTTTCCAAAATCCTAAAAATATTGCAAAAATTATTAGAAAATCAAAAATACAAACTTTTTTCAAAATTCCAAAAATATTTCAAAAACTATAACAAATTCAAAAATTTCCATGTCCAATTTCTTTTCTATTACATTTACGTCATAAAAACAGCTACAATTTTTCCCAAAAAATTGGCTAAAAAAATAAATGAAATCATTTTTTGACACACTTGACATTATTTTTTTGACAAACTTATAATGCCATAATTCTCAATAATAATAATAAAATTTCATTTCAAACAAATAATTAATTTTATTAGTTTCCAAAAAATTGGGTAAAAAATAAATAAAAATCTTTCTTTTGACACACTTGACAACATTGTTTTGACAACCTTATAATGCAATAATCTAGATTTTGGTCTCACATTCCAATCCCGACCATCAAGATTTCTCCAAATTCAATGTTCCTACTCGTTATCACTTAAAATGAACGTTTTTTAAAATATGCAAATACGCAAAAAATATGCAAATTTCCTTGTTTTGACACACTTGACGATTTTTTTGTCACACTTCCGGTACAGTTATTGAACACATCGTCCTTCCGGCTCTTCTACAAACAATTATGTTTATTTATATATCAAAATTATATTAATTGGAATTTAGCACATGATCAAATTGTTTATGTACACGTAATATGTTGCTGGTATGCAATTGTATGTGATACATATTTCTAAAACTAAATGAAGATAGTGGATAACATCGATTATATCGATTCAAAGCTCAAAATTACGAAATGGAATTCGCACAAATACTATACAAAAAAGCATAGCTAATGTATAATCAAAAACGGATGGCAATCAGGATGAACAAACTAATTAAAAATAGTGGCACTCAGCCGGCAACACGTTTGCAATAGTGATTTACAAACCGTAACAATGCATTAATACCAATAAATTTTATATATCTTGAATTGAATTCTATATATTTTCTATAAATTCTATGAATTTTATATAAATTTTGGATCTATGGGTGTGACAACCCCGCGTACTTTGGTACCTGCTATTGGCAAATCAGTTAACGTGAGATATCGTATACCACTGGCAATGGTAGTAAGATATCACTGATATAAGGGGATAAGTTATATTTTAGGGGTGCTGGGGGATAAACTTTTTTCAATCAACGATAGCACACTTAGTCTTATAGTTATGGAATATTCTTTGGTGATGACACGCTTTTTTAGGTATTTTTAAATAAAATATGTTGGGTGGTAGGAATTGCAACACAACGTGTCACAACAACACATAAGAACCTTTTAAGAACAAGGTCCCACAACAACATGCTTCTAAGGTGTTTATGGACGCAATTTTTTTATTTTTTATATAAGAATGAACTTTTTTGCTTGCTCGAAGAAATGAGTTTCCATATAACTAGATTGAGGAAAACAATGCGTTACATGATCTTGGTATATGCTTCTAGCACTAGGAAAATTAGTAACCCAATTTTAGCCTTGTTACTGCAAATTTGAAAAAAAAGTATCTTATTTTTATTTCCTCCATCCTATTATGAAATATTGCCCTATGTCGTACATTATTATGTGAAAAGATTTATTATTTGGTTTTCCATCAACGTCTTAAAAACATGATGGTGTGGAACCTAGGTCTTAAAAGGTTTTTACGTGTTTTGTGACATACATTGTAATTCTAAATATGTCAAATACTTTGAAGTTGCACAATTTTTTTTTTAAATGTTCGGTGAAAAAGATGATGAACAATGTCATTGAAGCCACATTTTTAAATGGAAAATTCGAACCGAAAGATGTATAGTGTTGCCACGTATTCCAAAAGATATGGCATTTGAACTCAAACGTTTCGTTTCCAGTGCAACTCGATTTTACAATGACCATCAACAAATCACAAGGACAGTTACAGCAAGTATGTGGACTAGATTTGGAGAATCCGTGCATCTCACAAGGACAACTGTATGTGGCTCACGCGTTAGGGAAACCATTCCGTTAAACGGAAAAATAAAAAATTAAGTGTACCCACAAGTACTCGCATAAATAAATAGAATTAAAACGACATTTTGAAATTCTTTCCATATTAAAATAAGGTAATAAAAATAAAAATGACACAATGGAAATTGAATGTTATCATAACGAGTTTTTTCGAATTTTCTTTCTTATGACATAGTGGCAATATGCGACGAGCATAATGTTAAATAAACAAAACTTTTACACCATTTTGTGTAAAAAATAAAATTTTGTGAAATTTTGTGAGTGATTTGAGAGATTTTTGTGTGTTTCGTGTCGGGAACAAATACAATGCATGAGCACTGTGAACATTTATGATTCTATTTTTGTTCTATATAGAGATGACACACCTCTACTAATTCAACAAGTCATATAAATTTTTTTTATTGCTCACTTGAAAACTTATTTGATCGCCAATTTTTCATATATCCGAACTTAGCTAGAGTGCTGATTATTTTTCATTCATATTTTTAAAAAGTACAATTAAAAATTATGCTATCATTTCTCATTACCACATTTTTGAAATTATTGCTACTACGTCAACAAAATGTCTGCGCACAAACTTTATTTATAAGCGTAGCAAAGCACGCCGGGTCCTGCTAACGCCTAAAACTAAGGATTATCCTTTTTACATTCATAAATAAATTCATTGTGTAAATGCTAACGTTTATTAAAATGTTAAAACAAATATTTTAACCGGAAATGATATTTGTAAAGCAGAATCACTCGTAATCTTATTAAACACTTGTATACAAATTGGAGAATAAAGCTGCAGGAACAGAAGGAAACCGAAGGACCAACATGTAGATATATCGTATTAATTAACACGAGATCAGAAAAGTTTATTGGGTAAACGAAAAGAAGAAAATCATTGTCTAAACTCTAAACGAAAGTAAGCTGATAAGATTGATAAAAGTCAAGCAACTGCCACTGAAAGAAAAAAATCGGTCAATCTAGCCTCTGTTATGCCATCCGAATATACCCTATTATTTATCATATTGACCTTAAATTCAGTTGTCTTACTTTAAAATACAAAATATGAAGACACGAGTGAGATGCCAATGTGATATCGAAATTTCGGTTGATAAAAAAAAGGTTTAAGTTACCGAATATTTTCATTGTGATAAAATTGAACTTTTGTCTGGTTCCTGTTGGTAGGAAAAAAAGATGAAACATTAAAATCTTATGTTAACTATTACAATTGGTTAATGATGTAACTAAGAAAGATAGCAAGTCATTGCTTAAGATGAATGATACCCTATATACATATATTTGATAACTATGGTGATTTAATATTGTACTACAACCTTAAAAAGTATATTATGATAAGCAATTGGATAAATTGTGGCACCAAATGACGCATCCTTTTGTCAATCAATGCCTTTAAATTTTTGAAAACATGTGCTACTGCCTCTTCGTTCGCATCTGTAGAATCTGCAAACGTCTATCTCTCATTCTAAAACTCGAAGTTATTTCTTCAATGTTCTGTTACAACCATTGTCAGTATCGCTATACAAAATAGAGCAAATTACTGCTGTACGAACTAAACTGCTTAGCGGCTGCTCTGCTTTATGAATTTTACAAACTGAAATGTTTAAACATTTCGATTGTTTGAATTTAGGTGGTATAGATACAGATGAGAATCAAATTAAAGTTACCACTAAAATCGCACCCGGCATCGGTCCTTATACCGCTCTAACCAAGTTAAAACATATGGTGAAAGGGGTCAAGGTGAATGTTTTTATATGAATTCGAAGATTGGTTTGTTATCTTAATTGCCTTTGTTGAGATTAAGAATAAAATTCGTATGATAATAAACAACATTTTTGAGTAAATAGATAACACTTCAAAAAATAATGGAAGACAATTCAATTTATTATTGTTTTATGTCAGAGATAAACGATTATAATAGTTATTTATTTATCTAGAACGAAAAGTGAAACTTTAATGTACGAGCTAGTTGTTTAAATTACTAGTGAGTACCTTTAAAAACACTTTTCGTTTGATGTAAATACAAAATTTTATTTCATACTGGAAATTTATTAAAATAAAAAGAAATGAGTTTTAAATTTTGCTCAAAAAGTTGAACTTTAACGTCCTAGGACTTTATAAAATTTTATAAAGTCCCAGGACGTTAAAGTTCAACGTTTATGGTACAAAAAGTTAAACTTTAACGTCCTAGGACTTGATAAAATTTTATAAAGTCCTAGCACTTTAAAGTTTAACTTTTCGTACCATAAATAATCCGAAAAATGTCGTTTTAGATATCAGTATGAAATAAAATATTTTATTGTCTGTTACTTTTTTAGGTTTCTAACAAAATTTTATCTCTATGTGACGGTACAATAAGGTGAATATATAATTATTTTACAGTTTACACTACCAATATTGTTTTATCTTGTTTTTTTTATGATTTCGACTAAAGTCATCCTCAGTTCTTAAATTATTATTACAATTTTTGCTTAAACTATTACTTATATACTATTTCAACTGCTATTTTTTATTATTGTGTCATATATTTTGTTAGTTTTAGTGTTGATTTTATCATTTAAAATGTTGTTATTGTTTTTATGTTTATATATTTCTATTTCTTCCAATCTATCTAGATGTTGTCCTTTTCTTTTTTATGTAATATGGTTAAATTTGTATTGATATTGGTGTATTTATTGTTATTTTACAGAGAAATTGAATCTGAAAAGCACTTATATGATATTGCACGATTTCAAAAAAATAAATATAAAGAGACTGATATCTCAAGGCTCTGAAATGTCAAGACTTTGGTTTGGGTTAAGAATTTTTATATGCGGCAAAAGGCTTTTATGAGGACATTGTTTTTAGTTTTGGACAGCGATGTATATTAAACAAAATATTCTTTGTAAAAGTACAATAAAAAAAATTATTACAAAATCAAAAATAAAAACATTTTTCAAAAATTCTTTAAATATTGCAATAATTATAACAAAATCAAAAATACAAACTTTTTTCAAAATTCCAAAAACATCCAAAAATTTATAATAAAATCAAAAATTTAAACTTTTTCAAAATTCTAAAAATATTCCAAAAATTATTATAAAATTTAAAATTGAAACTTTTATAAAATTCCAAAAATATTATAAAAATAATAACAAAATCAAAAATTCAAACTTATTTTGCAACTGTTCCCGTTATATTCAGAAGTCTGGAATCATAAAAAATTACTCAAGAAACATCTTCCTAATAATTACAATTTTTGTTAAAAAACGACATTAAATCAGCAACAACTTGATATTTTCCAACTGTTCCTATAAGTATATCATACAAATAATTAATTTTATTTTTTTCATCATTTGGGTTAAAATCATTCTTTTGACACACTTAACGGCATTTTTTAACACACTTTTAATACAATAATCAAGCTGCTGGTCTCACATACCAATGCCGACCTTCAAGTTTTCTCCATATTCAAGGTCACTACTCGTTATCACTTAAAATGACTGTTTTTAAGGCAAAATTATGCAAATTTTCTTATTTTGACACATCCGGTACAGTTATCGAACAAATCGTCCATTAAGTCAACCTATTTTTAGAAATCAAAATGTTTGAAATCGCTCCAGCGGTTTGCTCTGTAACGACGGTTGTGACGGCCGGCAGATACATACACTCTTGTTGCTTTTATAGAACCAGTAGGTCCTAAAACGTCGAAAAATAACAAAAAAATGTGGAGTAAGAATTTCACGTTTGGCGCGAGAATGTAATACTTAGGTTTTTCAAACCGAAGTAAAATATAACTTAGCAAAAATAGAGAAATGATCACTACATCGTTTTCTTAATATATATCGTAGCTATTGAATTTTCATTCTTACTTTTTCATTCGCTCTTGGTGATTTTAAAATATGTATTTTTGTATAACAAAGAATTTCCTGTCTTGTATTCGTCTGCATTTGTAACTATAATGAACACGAAACCTTAAACTAATCTAAACAAAAACTATTTGTATTTCTAAAATTTATCAATTCAATTGACGTCATTACTTTTATAGTTTATTTGATTAAATTTATTAGAATAATAATATGCATTTGCCTTTTGAAACATTAATGTATCGAGCAGCGTAAAGTGTTCATAAGCGCCCCTAATATGTATTAATATTAACAGTTTAATCCTCTTTTTAGTTTAAGACTCTTTTTTTTTTTTTTTTTTTTTTTTTTAATAAAATGTGATGTGTAGTAGGCATTACAATATGTGTCACAACAACACATAAAAATCTTTTAAGACCAAGGTCCCACAACAACATGCGTTCTAAGGATGTTAATGGACGCAAATCTGTTTTTTTTGGTTTTTTTTTAATATTTTTTTGTTAAGTAATGGATAACTAAACCATAAATCCTATCACATATAAAATATGACATAGGCCAATATTTCGTGATAGGATAGGGAAAATAAAAATAAAATAAGAGATAAAAAGCAAATTTGTTTTACAAATTTGCAGGAACAAAACTAAAATTGGTTTGCCAATAGTCCAGCCAATGGCATAATCCCTGATTATAAGACGCAGTATATTTTTCAATAATTAAAGCTCAGATATGTAGTTATATGAAGGCTCGTTTCATCGAGCAAGCTACAGCGTTCCAGCATCAAGGAATATTCATTAGCTAAGATTGAGAGTGCTACCGTTGACTGAATACAGTTCATCCGCCAGCACCCCTAAGATATCACCTTGGCTAGTGATATCTCACTGCTTTTGCCAGTGGTATGTGATATCTCACGTTAACTCATATGCCAATAGCAGGGACTGGAGTACGCGGGGTTGTCACACCCGTGGATCAAAAAAATAGAAAAAAATTAACAAATTAATAAAAACTGATCCCTCCATGCGAAGAATTTAATCAATTAGTTTTTATATTAATAATCAACTCAAAATAGTATATTTTTCTACAAGAGATGAAAACATTGTTTTTTTCGTGTGTAAACATTTGTTCACGAGACGCTCTAGTGTCGAGTGAAACATGTTTAAGAACGAAAAGCGTTCTTATCTCGCGTAGGAAATGCAATTTTTTCTATGATAGTATCGATATTTACTAGAACCAAAAGCGTTTTTCTCTCGCGTAGGAAATGCAATTTTTTCTATGATAGTATCGATATTTACTATAAATTATAAAGTTAGAAATCGACAACAAAACATTCAAAATTAATATTCTATTTTTTCATGGCTACGTTGTTTAAAATACTTTGTAAAATTATATGAAAAACCATAGCAACTTCAATTGTTATCCTTTCAACACTAGTGAAATTGACTTTTTATTTGTTATCATAGAAAATAGTACATTATATAACAAGGTTGAGAAGTAGGCTATTATTGACCGAGAACTTGTAGATCCTGAGGCGCGTAGCGCCGAGGGATATAATGTTCGAGGTCTATATTAGTCTTCTCAGCCGAAGTATATATAGAATTTTTTTAACTACTAACACTAATTATCATATTTGCTTTCATTAGATATATATATATTAGTCATTTTCCATTTCATTTTTTAAATATCTTAAAATATCAAGTAGCCTGGAAGATTAGTTTCATACAAATAAAACGAAACAAAGCAATGCAATTATTATTTGTTTGTGTTTTTTTGTTCATTTCAATCGAAAATTAAAGAATATTTGTCATTATTAACCTAGGTAATTATTAACCTAGGTAATTTTCCAATTTATCAGTCATTTTTTCTAGCTTTCTGTAGGTAGCTTTCTAGCTTTCTGTAGCTCCCGAAAATAACTTGACAATTGTGATCAGCTGATTTGTATTTCGAAAACTTTAAATAATTATTATTTTGCAAATCAAGATTGGTTTGGGTTGTCTTTAAGTTGTTTTTACTATATAGTTGAATTATTATTATTTTAGCAGTAAATTTTAATACATACTTACTGAATTCTAATTATCATTGCTGTATGTAATCTGTCGAATAGATACAGCAATATAATAATTTGAAGTTCAAGGAAAAAGCTCTATAAACACATTGATCTGATTGAGAATCAAAACTAGGTTCATCGTTTTAAAATTTAACTCGTTAACCTTTAGACTACTCAACACCGAAATATATATTTACATCAGTAGAAAAACTTTCAGTGTTCCCAAGCCGTAATCTTATAACCAACAAGTGAACATGTATATTATATACAAGTTCATATTCCAACAAAATCCAAACAACGACTTCATCTTTATTAGAAAAAAAAAATGAAAAACAAGTTACCCGACACACGATACGTAATTAACTTGCAAACGACGTAAATTAAATATTCAAATTACAGTAGAGGCAGAAAGTATGAGGCACCCTTTAATTCTTAGTGAAAAAGCAAAAATTAAATATGCACTTCATTTTATTGTGTTATAATAATATTGAAATATAAAACTTTAACTTTTTAACACCGAATTAAAAGTAATTTACGGTGATTTAGCCCTCATTTACGTTTTTTTAGCCCAATATTGGACTTCAATCGAAATAACCACCCATTTTTTTAATAATTGCTGCATAAATTCTTGACATTCTACCGACTAATTTGTCAAGACATTCTGCATCCAAATTATCCCACACTGGAGTATCTAGATAGATAGATGCAATATTTGTTTTTCAAACCTCCCGATCCATTTCTTCCCAGAGTAATTCGATGGGGTTGCAATCAGTAGTTTGTGGTGGCCACTCCAATACTGTGAGCACTCTTTTCTTTTCTAAATTCTTTAGAAATTGCGTGCATATTTTTCTTTTATGTTTGGGATAATTATCCTGCATAAAGACTTATTGATTCCGAAATATTTTCTTAGCAGATGGCACAACTGGGGTTTCTAGAATGTTTCTATACAGTTCCTTATTCATAATCACCACAATTCTGTGAAAGCTACTTGCCGTCAAAGCATCTTCATACCATAACGGATTCTCCACCATGTTTCAAAGTCAATCAAGTCATCTTGTGCAGTCATCAAAATCATTCTCCATCTCTGCGTAGTACGGAAATTCTTTGCTTGGCTCCAAACATTAGAAACTGCGATTCATCGGTTGCCATCACGTGCCTTTCTATCACTGTCGAGATGACCAATCTTTGTGTGCCAGTGCCTATTTTTACCATTTTTCTTTATTTCCTGGTTGCAGTAATGATGTCCGTGCGGCAGCTCGTTTATTAAGACCTTTTTCTCGAATACTACTTTTTATTGTAGACACACTAACTTTCGGATCATGGAATTGATTGTACTTCAGAGTAACTTCGCTGGATAGACGTCTATTTAATAGAGAGATATTCTCTTTTTCAATTTCTTGACGTATTGATGTATTTTTTGGGCAGCAAGAATGTTTTTTTGAGTCGTGAGTGTCTGTAGCACAATAGCGCGCAAACGTACGTTGGACAGCTCAACGCGAAATATTCATTTTTTAAGCAATTTAAACTTGAAAATATCCTTCTTCGTGATAAACAAATATTCTCTCACGTTAAATTATTGATATTTCTTATCTTTTAATCATTTTATCGCTGAACATTGAAAAAAAAGTCCTTTATAGACATAGACTAAGATTTAAAAAAAATATAGATATACCGTTATTTCTTAATATAAATATGTGTGTACGCTAAGGAACCTCAGTTTTGTTAGAAAAAAACACATTAATTTTAAATGCATGTACATTAATCACTTTATCAAGATATATACTTTAAGGAATTTTTTGCCTATTTTCCAGAAATGTCTGTATATATTTTTTTAATTTTTTTAAATCACTCCTGAAATATAGTTATGTATGTATATGTTCAACAAATTGTGGTTGTTAAGACAAATTTAAATATCTAAAATAGTTGCGATATGTATACAACTTCAAAAGTTATTTTGATTTATTTAACATGCCTCATACTTTCTGCCCCTACTGTATTTATAGTAGTTAAGTCACAACCGGTTGCATATTTGTTTAATTTATATAAAATTACTTGTATTCCAAACACTATTCATACATATAACAATTATATTTACAAATCCTTAATCTACTTCTATCATTCATTCAATACATAATGTATTCAATTATCGTCAAACATAAATCATAGACCAATCAAGCCAAACAATTTAACGAAACTCCACCAAGACTTGAATTTATTCAATTTTTCGACTACACTAGGCTTTTTGATATTGTTATTTTAAGCCATGAATTATTGGTATGCAAATTTTAGCCATGAATAATTGGTATGCACCCATTCTTATGGGTGATTTTAATTTTGATATGTGTTCTTCAAATCCCTCACTACCAATAAGAAATTTTAAAAATCTATTAATTTCTTCTGCTCTCTATTCAATTCCTTATAATCCAACTCGATTAGCAGCTCTTCTTGATCTTATTATTATTCCTGAGGTTAATAGATCAAGGATAATGATGTTCGGTCAGTCTGCACTGCCTGGTATTGCTGATCATGATCTTGTGTATATGTCATATAATTACAGACTACCAAAGCCACCAAATAATTTTCACTTGGTTCGAGATATGTCAGTACTGAATTTTGAATTACTCCACCAGACCATCTTACAACTACCGTGGGATCAAATCTATCATATTCTTGATTGTGATTCCCAAGTTAAATTCATCTCTGAATTAGTATTACATCTTTATGATATGTGTGTACCGTTGAAATGTAAATTGATTTCTAAAGACACTTCTACCCCTTGGATGAATCAACAAATTTTGTATTGGATTTCTATTCGTGATAAGGCCTATAGAATCTGGATACTCAGCCGTAATAACAGAGACTTAATTATATTTCGTAAATTTCGTAATAAAGTTACTGATCTCATTCGCAAAGCCAAAGAAAATTATTTCTCGAATTGTCTCAATAAGAGTAATCAAAATGTGTGGAAAACTCTACGTTTACTGAATCTCTATGAGTCTACGTCAGTTAGTTCAGATTCCAAATATTCTGCTGATGATTTCAACGAATATTTTACAACTTTAAAAACGTCTCCCGTTGTTCTTCCACTACCATATGGTAATATTGATAATCCCAGCGCTTTTAATTTTATTCATGTTACGGAGTCTGATGTGTATTATGCAGCATGCTCCATTTCGAGTAATGCGATCGGTTCTGATAATATAAGCCTTAAATTTTTGTTGATCATCCTTCCATATATATTGCCCTATATTACTTATGTTTATAACTCGTGTATTACTAAATGTGTTTTTCCATATGATTGGAAACATTCGACTGTGTTACCAATACCGAAAACTAAAGAACCTTCTTCGATTGGTAATTATCGTCCAATAAGCATTTCACCAGTTTTATCGAAAGTTTTTGAAGTACTGCTTAAGAATCAAATGGAAAGTTACATCGAGGATAATAATTTATTATATGATTTTCAATCAGGATTTCGTAAAAACTATAGTACTTCTACTGCGCTTTCTAAAATAGTATTTGACATTGGTAGTAAACTCAATGAATCTAAATTTTCTATATTAATCCTACTAGATTTTACGCATGCTTTTGATTCAATTGATCATGAGTGCCTGGTGCAAAAATTATGGCTTTACTTTGGATTTTCACCATTTGCTGTCCGATTCCTAGTTTCTTATTTGGCTGATCGACGTCAAAGTGTACGTATTGGAGATAACATTTCGTTTCCTCTTCCGCTATCTTCTGGTGTACCTCAGGGGTCAATCTTGGGGCCATTGTTATTTGCTTTGTATATTAATGATTTACCTGATCACATTAACTTTTGCTCACTTCATTTATATGCTGATGACGGTCAAATGTACCATTCTGCACAACTTAAGGCTATTAATGGTGCATTTGATCAAATCAATGAAGATTTGGCCTCTGTTGCTAGGTGGTCTAGCTCAAATGGACTCTCACTTAATGCTATTAAAACACAGTGTATTTTTATATACAAGCGTCGCCTTGACATTGTGTTACCTCCATTGTTCTTAAACGGTGTCCAACTTCAATTTACTGACACTGTGAAGAATCTTGGTGTAACTTTTAATAATACTCTCACATGGTCTGATCACATAAATCAAGTTTGTCGTAAAGTAAATTTTTCTCTACATTGCTTGCGTCAATTTCAACACTTTGTTTCTTTAAATATACGCTTGCTGTTTATCAAAGCTCTAATTGTACCACTCTTTACATATTGTGATGTTCTGTTTTACAATTCCGACTTTGATTCTAAAAGATCGCTGCAAGTCGCATTTAACAATTGTACACGTTATGTCCATAAACTTAAGCGGTATGATCATGTCTCGAATTATGCTACGCAAATACTCGGTTGCAAGTTCTTTTCTTATTTACAGTACCGTATGTGTTGCTTTTTATTTAAGATCTTGCATGTCCATCATCCGTCTTATTTATCTTCTTTGTTACAGTTTGGTTCTTCCTTGCGCACACGTAGACTTCAGTCTCTTAGTAGCAGATACTCGTGCAAACAATTTTCAGACTCTATTTTCGTTCATGGTATTAACATCTACAATAATCTTCCTGAACATATAAAATGCTCAAATACTCTTGGCATATTTAAAAGAAACTGCTTTAGCCATTTTGTCAAATCAAGCCATTGAATTATTGAATAATTAAATTTTTTATTTCAATCATACATTTTTGTACATTTTTTTTTTTTTTTTTCATTTTTTATCATTTTCAAACCACTATCCATCTTTATTATTAAGTACATATATTGTTGTTTGGTAGAATTTACTGAATATTTCAATTTATAAATATATAAGTATTATTATTGTTGTGAATATCAGCATTTTATGTCAGTATTAAGTAATTATTATGTCTCATTTCAATAATTGTATTGTCCTTTCCTCAATGTTAATTACTTGTTAATTACTTTTAAATGTATATCACTCGGTACAGACTTTGAGAAGGCTTGCCTTAACTGTATCGTTTTATAATGATAATAATAATAAATAATAATAAAAAAATAATAAATTAGAAATTTTAAATTAATAAAAATGATCGATATAATTAGATATTTTTTTTGCGTTAACTAACAATATAAATATTTTTGCTCAAGAAATAGAATAAAGAATTTATGTTAATTGATTTATTTATATGTATGTAAAAATAAATTTATATTGGAAAGCAACAAATAGTGAGATCTTTCTACGTTTAAATAAAATAAATGTTATTTTGTACAAGGTCGGTCGTAAGATAAAATTTAAATGTTTGAAGCTGTAAGAAGCCGATGTAATAATTGTGAGGAAAAATAATTTATAAGAAACGTGTGGTATTTGTCTTTAATTTGAATAAAAATTAATTCTACTTAGTAGTGAGTTTATGTAATAAAAAACAGTTAACGATAATGCATTGGTTAGTCCTGAAAATGAAGTGTGTTCATTTCCATTAAAACCTTTGATTTATAGCTAACTGTAAAGCTATACCACTTTTTCTTGAATAATTTTAGGAAAAATAAAGTTGCAGAATTATTATGATTCTTGCACAAACATCTTATATTCGACCAACAAAACACATGTGGGTTATCAACATCTATACCGTTTCCATTCAAGTTTGTTTCCTAAGGCCATGGTGTATAAAAAAAAATTTAACAATTCTAAAAGTTTAAATAACTTTATTTAGCATACAATTCATTCATGCATCTCTTCATCTAATACTGTTCCCACATATGGCATGGTGCACACAAAAGTACTTTAAAATGTCTTAATTTTGTGCAACGCATAATTAATACAACAATTAACGCATAATTAAAATAATTTAATCCGCATGGAGGGATCAGCTTTTATTGATTTAATTTTTTTTATTTTTGATCCACGTGTGTCTCCAGTTCCTGATATTAGCATATGAGTTAACGTGAGACATCACATACCACTGGCAATAGTAGTGAGATATCACTATCCAAGGTGATATCTTAAGGGTGCTGGCGGATGAACTGTATTCAGTCAACGGTAGCACCCTCAATCTAAGCAATGGCATACTCTTAGATGGTGGCACCCTGTTGCTTTCTCGAAGAAACGAGCCTTCATATAACTATATATCTGGGCTTTAATCGTTTAGGAAGATAATGCGACACATAATAAAGGATTATGCCACTAGCTGGATTATTGGCAACCCCATTTTAGTTTTGTTCCTGCAAATTTTTTAAACAAATTTGCTTTCCATCTCTTATTTTATTTTTATTTTCTCTATCCTATCATGAAATATTGGCCTATGTCATATCTTATATGTGATAGGATTTATCGTTTAGTTGTCCATTATTTAACAAAAAATATAAAAAAAAGAAAAGAGAAAGATTTGCGTCCATTAACATTCTTTGAACGCATGTTGTTGTGGAACCTTGGTCTTAAAAGGTGTTTATGTGTTGTGACACATATTGTAATGCCTACAACATAACACATTTTATTAAAAAAAAACTCATAGAATACTGAATTGATTGGTAACTCAAACCCCCGCCCGAGGAGACGCTACCATAAATATTAAAGAGGACCTAAAAGTGGGGTACTGAAATCTGAATTTTGGCGTGTTAAGTTAAAGCATCGCTTTTTTGTTCCAAAGATATGAAATGTATTTAAGGCTAAGTATTGAGAGCAAAATCACGAATGGGTTGGCCTGAGGTTAACAAATAACATCCGAAAAAAAATTAATCGTTAAAATTAAAAATCAGAAAATGTATTCTATAGCTAAGAAACAAAGCAGAGTTTTATCTGGACGTGAAAAAGGACCATATTGTCGAATCGGCACGAAGAACGTGCGCAGTTTGAGTCTAGAAACAGAGACTGAAAGGTATAGATTAGATGAGATTGCTCTGCAAGAAATAAGACAACCAACAATCGACAAATAAGATCTGGGTCACTCTCTATAGTGTAGTGGTCATACTTTCGAAAAGAATTTGGACCTTGTACTGCAAGCTTTGATAAAACTGATCCCAGTCAATAAGAAATTCTAAAACCATCAAAAAGAAATGCATCAACGCTCTACTTGGAACTGAAAGAGGTTATGAAATCAAAACCAACTCTCGAAATCATTTTAATATTTTGCTAGTAATAACACATTAATATTGCATATCTCGAACAGACTATTAATGTCAATTTGTATGTACCTTCAAAGGTATAGTAGAATTAGGTACCTTCAAAGGTATAGTAGAGACAAAAAGTAAAATAGAGATGTATTATTTATTTTGGGATAAATTTGTTTTGAAAACAATTACATTAGTTAAATTTCTACTCCTAGTGCGTAGTGCGTACCATTTGTTTGTTGCGACATTTGATTACATAGGCGTCGTTATTTTTATTATAATTATTTTTAATTATCAAAATTTTATTATACTGCCTACAAAATCAATTATATTTGGTTTTCGATTATAATTGGTTGAATTTCAATAGTAATTTATTAATTTTATGCGTTTTTTTTGTCCATTTCAATGGGACCCCAATAGTTTTTTTTAAATATTTTAATCTGAGACATTGAAAATACGCAGATGCGCATATGATTATGCGCAGAACGACCAATTTTCGTGTTCGCTGGTAAAAAAGTTCTACTATATATGCCTTTGATAACAATACCTAAACGAATAAACAAAACATTATTAATTAAATCAACAATAAAGAAAATATTTATACTTATCATATTATTCGTAAAGCCATTGAATATTTGCAGTGTTCTGCATCTGTAAATAAAATATTTTAATTTAGTTATAAATTTAGGCTAAATATAATGTTTATTACCTTTTTTGTTTTGTAATCTAATGTCGAGTTCTTTTTGTCCAGAGCGAAAAAGTGATTTTTTTTTCATAAAAAGAACATGAAAAATATGGAGGGGCTGAAATCTCACAGCTCTGAGATATCAAGACTTCGGTCTGGGTTAAGGATTTGTATATAGTATTCGGCAAAATACTTTTATCAGGACATGGTTTTTAGTTTTGGGCAGCGATGTATATCAAACATAACTCTTTGTTAAAGTATAAGTATTTTTTATCTCTGTTTATAAATTTATTACAAAACTAACACGAAACATCAATACGTTGCCGGAAAATTATAATCAAAATTCCAAAAATATTGTTAAATTAAATAAAATCAAACTTTTTCAAAATTCCAAAAATATTCCAAAAATTAGAATAAAATCAAATATTTAAATTTTTTCTAAATTTCAATAATATTTCAAAAATTCTTAAAAATTCAAATTTTCGCCAAAATTCTAAAAATATTGCAAAAATTATTACAAAATCAAAAGTTGAAAATTTTTTCAAAATTCCAAAAATTATAATAAAATCAAAAATTAAAAATTTTTCAAAATTCTAAAAATATTTCAAAAATTCTTACAAAATCAAAAATTAAAACTTTTGCCGAAATTCTAAAAATATTGCAAAAATTATTCCAAATTCAAAAATACAAAGTTTTTCAAATTTCCAAAAATATTTCAAAAACTATAACAAATTCAAAAATTTCCATGTCCAATTTCATTCTAAATTACAGTTACGTCATAAAAACAGCTACATTTTATTTCCAAAAAATTGGCTAAAAAATAAATGAAATCATTTTCTGACACACTTGATATTATTTTTTGGCAAACTTATAATGCCATAATTCTCTATAATAATAATAAAATATCATGTCATACAAACTATTTATTTTATTTTTTTCTATAAAAGTTGGGTAAAAAATAAATAAAAACCTTTCTTTTGACACACTTGACAACATTTTTTGACAAACTTATAATGCCATAATTCTGAATAATAATAATAAAATTTCATTTCAAACAAACAATTTTATTTTTTTCCAAAAAATTGGGTAAAAAAATAAATAAAAATCTTTCTTTTGACACACTTGACAACATTTTTTTGACAAACTTATAATGCCATAATTCTCAATAATAATAATAAAACTTCATTTCAAACAAACAATTAATTTTATTTTTTTCCAAAAAATTAGGTAAAAAAATAAATAAAAATCTTTCTTTTGACACACTTGACAACATTTTTTAGACAAACTTATAATGCAATAATCTAGTTTTGATCTCACATACCAATCCCGACCATCAAGATTTCTCCAAATTCAATGTTCCTACTCGTAATCACTTAAAATGAACGTTTTTTAAGCCAAAAATGTGAAAATTTGTTATTTTTGACACACATAATGATTTATTGACACACTTCCGGTACAGTTATCGAACACAACGTCCTTTCGGACCTGTACCTTGTGAATACCTATTTTTAGAAAAAAAAATTTTGAAATCCCTCCAGCCGTTTTCTCTGCAGCGTAGGTAATGATGGACGGACGGCCGACATACAGACATACATTTTTTTTTTGCTTTTTTAGAATCAGTAGGTCCTAAAACGTCGAGAAATGCCCAAAAAAGTGGGGGGTAAGAATTTCACTTTTGGCTCATGAATGTAATACTTAGGTCTTTCAGACCGAAGTAAAATATGGTCCAGTTTTGTAGTTGTATTTGTGAACTGTCATTGAATATTTTTGTAATTAATTGTATTCAATTAATTAGTTTGTTTTTAATTTTTAATTAAAAACACGATTTAGACAATATTTTATTTAAAAAGTAACTATTTCACTATTAAAAAAAAACTAAGTAAATGGCGTTTTGTTTGTTTACTAATTTTGACAGATTTTTTTAAATGTATTTGTATTCTTTATTGTATTTTATATTTTGCTCTAGCTAAAAATCTAGATTCAAACAAATATTTTTCGGGCAAAAAAAATCACTTTTTTTGGTTAAATAGAACACGTAATGTCAAAAAAAATTGATCTCAGATCAAAAAGGAGCGTATTAGAGCAATTTTTTTGGCCAAAAGAATTCGACATAAAAATACTAAACAAAATATTTTGTTTACATCACATATCGTCACTGTTATGCCAGAGTCACAATGTGCAAACTTTCAAGTTTTTTACTATTATGATAATATGGCCGAATTATAATTTTCGAAGAGTGAGGACGAAGTAGATATTACACAGTATACATTTTGAATAAAAAATTTGCTGGAATAGTAAAAAATAACAAAAAAACTGAATTTTAGTAGCGTTTGCAAACTTTAAAATGCAATTATCTCAAAACTACAATTTTGCACATTCGTGTTTCTGGCATAACAATGACGATATGTCAATTGACATTTACTAATTGCCCAACAGAAAAGTTGATACATAAATAAAACATAGAATTAATAGAATAAAATTAATGGTTAAAGATAGATGGTAGCTTAATTAAATTAAAAGTTTTTTTTTATTGTTCAAATAAATTAAAATTGTTTGTAATGCTATCATTAATTTTCGAGCCTGGCGAGTTAATAAACAAAATATTTATACCGTGAATTATAATTTTTTTTAATAAAAAAACAATACTCAGTGAATTTTATTGTTATTTTTTAATTAATTACCTTGGATATTGTACCCGGACATTCTCATATCATTTAATATATTATTGATCTTTGCTGTGAAAAAGGACGCGCAACAACGATTGGAATAATTTGGTTTTTGGAACAAACTATAAAAGGCGGCAAAACCAAAAAATGGACAATGTTTCGTTTCAAATGCGGAAAAAATGACAATATTAAAGATAAAGATAATGTAGTTGATGATCGTCGTGCCACGATATCTGTCTCAAAAACTGGTGTTCTTGAGAACACTTCTTTTTCAGCAACTCTGAAGAATCAAATGGCAAATAGAGTAAACTTATTTAAATTTTTATCGGCTGTAACATCCAATGTTACTTTAGCACAAATTCCAACATTATTCTTCAGAAACGAATTGTTCTGCTAATTTATCAACTACCTTTAGTGGTGCTAAAATAAACAAAAAAAATAAATATGCAACACCTAAAAAATTATATCAGCCTAAGCTCAAAAAAGAAGCATTTATGTAAGAAGTGAACGTTAATAGAATGTCATCCAAAGACGGTGAATTCCAAAGATTTTTGTTATCTACTTGTTTTTTATCGTATGTCTTACATGGTTTCACCCATGGTTTCTTACATGGTTTCTTACATGGTTTCACCCATCGGTTATACCGATGTGATAGAAATATGATTCAATTAGCAGTGAATTAGTGGATACATGTACAATTACTGACTAATCGATGTTACAGATTTCGCGTAGTTCTAATTCTAAAAACATTAAAGAACGCTGTAGTAACCCAACAGACATAAATCCTGTTGTACGAATAGAAAAAGTAAACAAAAATGTTTACCAGAAGTGACAAACCGGAAGTTGGAATGCAGAACGGTTACAAATCATACTCTAAGCTAATATACCAAGTTTAATCATAATCAGTAACCAGGAACTAATGTTTCAAATAAACAGGTGTTTAGAAGACCCCACCATTTAAGTTAACCCAATATCGTCCAAAAACTAATTAGTTCTTTTTTATTTAAATCTACATCTTTTGTCAAAGTTTCATTAAAATTGATTAATGAACGAAGTTTGCATGCTACCAATAAAGTGTGAAAAGTCAGCAGTTGTATGGTGCACCCCTACCACTTTGATCAATGTGTTCCAAAAGTTGATCATTATCTTCTCACACTAATTGAAACCTTTTTTTCAAAATTTTATTATAATCATTTCATTATTGTGGGCTGTAAAAATTGCAAAAAAAAATTTGTTACCGGAAGTAAAAAACCGGAAATTGGGATGCAGAACTGTTGTGAACCGTACTAAATACTTATGTACCAAGTTTCATCCAATTGGATTAACAGGTGCAGAAGTTATTGAGCTTTCAAAAATACATGCTCGTTTGTCCAATTTTGAAATGAATCCAGATCTTCCATTTTCTATTTAACCTGGATCGTATACTAAACTTTTATCAAGATCATATGCGTTTTTGTCAGTCAACCACCCACAGACATACTTTTTTTGGCTATTTAGATAGAGCTCCAAAACAAAGGATAAAATAAAATTTGTGGCGTATGTAATATTATTTTTTCGATAGATTACATTACTTCACACAATTGAACATTGTGGTGGAATAAAAAATTATCGTCGAATTCTTCTGTCATCGCCTACAGCAAAAAAGTCTATACTTTAATGCGTAGCTCAGTTATGTTGTATATTAATTAATATATAGTTAAAAAACAGTTCAGAGAAAAGGTTCCCGTCCGTTTGAGTGAGTAGTAGTTTAAAATAATTGGGATTATGTTTGTTTGGGGACCGTTGTAATTTTAGGTAAACAAGATTTCAGGTAGACTCATCTTTAAGGTAGGCAGATAGGAGACTACTACTGTGTTGGAGCTATCCATCATCATGTATTTTAAAATTTAGAAAGCGTTTATATGCAACGCTCTCATGAACGTATGCACATTATACATGCACACTGATGAAGTTTAAAAACTGATTCAATCCCAAATTTCAGATTAAGTGTTTCGTCGGAGGGATAGTCTTCAGACGCTTATTTTTCTGTAAAAAATGGCATAGGCATTTATCAGGCTCGAGATAATGTTATATCACTGAAAAAAAATTAATGCAATAACAACCTCTTCTCGAAGTTAGCAGTTTGTTATTCAAACAAAGAAAAAATACTTGCAAACAATTTCACGGTGATTGTAACATCTACAGGTAAACATTTTCAACAACAGTAGTTGAATAAAGTTAATAACAATTTGGATGGGTTTTTTGTGAACAATTAATAACAATATTTCCATGAAAAAATTTACTTTGGCCTTATATCATGAGTTTTTTCATTTTTAAATAGAAGTACATATTAGAAATTAATTGAACTATATTTAATTTTCACCTAAATATTACATGCGGTTGTCTCAACTACATCGTTCTGTAGTTGAACAGAATCAGCTGTTATATCAGTACAGAATACAGTTGTTGAATCAATTTCGGAGGTCGATTCGCAATATTCTCTCTCGCGGCGAGGTTGAGACAACTGCATTTCGATTGAAAATAGAACGTGTTTTTTAAAGTGATTCTGTATCAAACATCGCTATAGATCAAGAGAATAAATTAAAATAACAAGATTTTGTCATTACAAAACAATGCAGAACGCGTAATAGTTGGAGAGTCAATGCGTAATAGTTGGGGCATCATCCATAAACCCTATCTATAGTAGGATATATAAAAGTCGAATTTACACCACTTTAAAGCCGAGCTAAGGTTATGTTTTTTTGGACATTCGTTACTACATCTCATCAATTAAATCAAAAGCAAGCTTATTTTAAATAATTTACAATATTTAATTATCAACCAATAAGAGTTAGTTTTTCTTAAACATGAACAAACAAAAGAAACTAACATTTTTATTTTACGATTAAAACTTTATTTAAAACTATAAACCCAATTGAATAAAAATAAATCTAAACTATTTTTGTGAATCTTGCGGTTATTTCATTTTAATAGAACGTATAAACTAGAAAGTAAAAACAATACAAGAATCACAGAATAAGCAATACGTATATAATTCAATTAGAATTAGAAATCATACGGCTTGTATGTTATTTTTATCCGCTATTTTCATTAGCTTAAAAAAATCAATTTTTTAAAAACGTATACAAGCTCATTCCATAAATCTTCCATTTTATAAGTTAAAACTAATAAAAAACTTATAAAGTTTCAGTAAAGATGTGTTGGTCGTTCGTTATTCAGAACTACATAAACCCTTAGATTATAAAATCTACAGGATAAGTAATATTTTATATGTTTTGTGTATGTACAATAAAAACTATAAAAAAAATTGAAGCTATCTTTTAAATTCAAATTTTATATTAAAAATAATTTCTACAAAATAAACACAAAAAGTCCAAGCGGCACGTATATCCGCTAGAAATGGGTAGATTTCGAGATCAGACAGTTTTGTGTGTCAGTAGAATCTGATGTATCAGATTAGTTTAAACAACACAAACTAATTTCAAACAGATATCGGACAAATTTTAAAAAGAAAATTAGCTACATATAAGCAAAACTATATCTATCCAATTTTGCAACAAACAAATATCAAATCTACCACAGAACACGTGTGTGATAATTTGACACAAACCTACGCTATATCATATGTCGTCCAATTACTGCAAAATATCAAAATAGTTTATTTCTTAGAAAAAAAATTTATTTCTTCTATTCAAACCTTTTTATTTTTTTTTCATTGACTGTTATAAGGTTTTTGGAAATTGTAGTTATGGATTGTTGCAAACTTTTTTGTTGAAGCCAACAAGTCAAAAACCTCTAACTGCAGAGGTTTATATTTATAAGAAACGGATTAAAATGTTTCCAAAGATTCTAAATTTATGAAGTTTTTAAAAATATTAGAATCTAAACGGCCGTTATAACGGATTAAAAAAACGAATTTTTTTTCTAGTATAAAGCCTCTAGTTATTTAACCATGTGTCAGATTTTTCTGATTTACGAACTTGCCCAAGATATTTATAAAACACACATGTTTACGGAAGGTTTTTTGATCTGGCTCCACAAATGCGACCGTGAGAGTGCCGGTTGATTCAAACGCATTTTGTGTTTTACAAGCTTTTTTGTTGGAGTCGCTCACTCAGAAATCTCCAACTGCAGAGGTCTTTTTTTTTAAAGAAACTAATTTAAAGGGTTACAACGATTCTAAATTTACAAAGTTTTTAAAAATATTAGAATCTAAACGGCCGTTATAACGGATCTAAAAAACAGAGTTTTTTTCTAGTATAAAGCCTCTAGCTTCTTAACCATGTGTCGGATTTGGCTGATTTACGAACTTGTCCAAGATATTAATAAAACGCACATTTTTAAAAAAGTTTTTTTGATCTGGCTTTACAAATGCGACCTTGAGAGTGCCGGTTGTTTCAAAAAAAAATTTTTTTTTGCAAACTTTTTTGTTGGAGCCGCTCACTCAGGAACCTCTAACTGCAGAGATCTATTTTTAAAACATTGATAAAAAAGATTCCAAAAAATCTAAATTTGTTAACTTTTTAAAAATATTAGTATCCAAACGGCCGTTATAACGATTTTAAAAAATCCATTTTTTTTTAGAAAAAAGCCTCTAGTTCCTTAACCACGTGTCGGATGTTGCTGATTCACGAACTCGTCCGAGATATTAATAAAACACACATGTACAGATAAAGTATCGAATCAGTATCGATTCAGTATCATCAGTATCGAATTTAATAGTTGTTTGTTAATTGTTCGAGTGATTTCTCAATCGGTCATTTTGTGATTTATATCAGATTTTGTCATCGTCATCGTTCATGTTTAATTGTTAAATTTCAGTTGTTGTTGCTGTCCATTTTTAATTCTTCGAGAACACAAGAACCAATATATTCATAGTTGCTTGAATTAGTTTTGATTGTTACTTACGAAGTGTTAAGAATTGTTAAGTAATTAAATATTTAATCGTAGCTATTAAATAATGGCAATTGTTCAAGGATTATTAATATGTTAATTATAAACTGTGAAAACCTAAATCATACAGTGTTTTTTGGATGGTTGATGAGTTTCTCCGCCACGTTTGAAGCTGTTTACAACTCACGGTCAGTATATGTTTGTATCATTGTAATCCAATGTTGTTCATAATTGCAGTTTTCGTCTCTATGATAATCGTAAAACGTCAATATCCTGTTGCATTACTGGAGCAATCATTATTGTAAAATATCGTTTGCTGAGGCGTCGTCGATTTACTGCTAGTCATCGTTAGTGCTTTTATTAATTGTCATCGAATGTTACTATATTGTATCAGTTGTGATTCATCATCGTCATCGTTTATTGGATCCATCAAAATATTAATATACTCTTCGCTTATTGAATAGTCGTCGTTAGTGCTTTATTAATTGTCATCGAAGATTACTATATTGTACCATTTATGAATACTCATCGTCATTATTTATTGGATTCATCAAAATAGTAATATACTGTTCATTACTGAATAGTCACCGTTATTGCTGTACTGATTGTCATCGAAGGTTATTATATTGTATCATCGCTTTACTGGTTGTCATCGAAGATTATTATATTGTATCATATATGAATGCTCATCGTTATCATTTATTGGAGTTACCGAAATAGTAATATACTGTTCGTTATTGAATAGTCGCCGTTATCGCTTTCCTGGTTTCATCGAAAATATTGATATATTAGTCATTCAGTGAGCGTTTTCGTAGTCAAAAAAATTATTTGAACCTTATGATCTAAGGTGATAAAGATGAAATTTCTAAATCAATTATAAAAAAAACGTGACGCGGTTTCTCGTCCAACACCCCATCCCAATGTGTACAACGAGCGTAAAAAAGAATAACTTCAAAATATATTATTATTCTTCTATTGCCAGAAAGAAGTATGTAACTGCAAAATAATATATATTTGATTTTAATTTCATTCTAAATTAAAACAAAACCAGAAACAGTAAATTAGCAAACAATATCCATTTCACTTTAAATTTAGTTTAAATGAAAACAAAACCAAAGCGTACATGATAAAATTTTAGTAAGGATCAAATTTTCAGGTTTAATATTATCAGTTTTATTTAAATCAAAATGCTTTTGAGAAAAATAAAATAAATCCGATCGGCAAATATGTAAAATACAAAACATCTACATAAGTATGTTATTTCGTAGGCATGTTTGGTCAAGATACGAAGAAACCTTAATGATATTTGAATTTTTAGGCGCTACTGTGTCTTTTTCATACAAATACTATCACGTTAAATTCGCACACTACTTTATGTTTAAAAAAAAACTTCAACTTAAAACAATATTACTTATCCTGTGTATTTTATAATCTAAGAATAAACCAGAAAAAATTGTTATTTAATTGAAATTAATTAAATGCAAAGCAGGGTGACGGCGAACTGGAGGTTTTGGGACATCAGAAGTTTGCTTAAATTGACATTTATTTATTTAAAACTAGAAAATTTTATTGTTTAATTTTTTAATTACAACTTGAATGTGAACAACAGTCAGAAATAGCTTTGCAAATCAGCATGATCCAACTTTGGTGTACAGTGTATGAGCCATATTTCTTAATTTGGACATATTATTCCAAAGCATAAGCCAAATTGTAATAGGCTGCTGACTGAATGAAATAGAGCATAGTTTGGATTGGATTTTTCTCAAAGTTTTATTTAAAATAATTAAAAATATGGAGGGGCTGAAATCTCATAGCTCTGAGATATTAAGACTTCGGTCTAGGTTCCAAAAATTCTTAAAAATTCAAACTTTTCCAAAATTCTAAAAATATTGCAAAAATTCAAAATTCCAAAAACTATAATAAAATAAAAATATTCCAAAAACTCTTACAAAATCAAAACTTCAAACTTTTTTCAAAATTCTAAAAACATATATAAAATTCAAAAACTCTATTTTTTTAAAAATTCTAAAAGTATTGCAAAAATTAAAACAAAATCAAAAATTGAAACTTTTTTCAAAAAAAATTACAAAAATTTCCAAAAATTCTTACAAAATCAAAGATTAAAACTTTTTCCAAAATTCTAAAAATATTGCAAAAATTATTACAAAATCAAAAATACAAACTTTTTTCAAAATTCCAAAAGTATTTAAAAAACTATAACAAATTCAAAAATGTCCATGTCCAATTTCATTTGCAATTACATATACGTCATAAAAACAGCTACATTTTTTTCCCAAAAATTGGCTAAAAAAAGAAATGAAATCATTTTTGACATTACTTTTTTGACAAACTTACAATGCCATAATTCTCAATAATAATAATAAAATTTCATTTCAAACAAATTTATTAATTTTATTTTTTTCCAAAAAATTGGGTAAAAAAATAAATAAAAATCTTTCTTTTGACACACTTGACAACATTTTTTTGACAAACTTATAATGCCATAATTCTCAATAATAATAAAATAAAATTTATTTCAAACATATAATTAATTTTATTTTTTTTCCAAAAAATTGAGTTAAAAAATAAATAAAAATCTTTCTTTTGACACACTTGACAACATTTTTTTGACAAACTTATAATGCAATAATCTAGTTTTTGATCTCACATACCAATCAATCCCTACCATCAAGATTTCTCCAAATTTAATGTTCCTACTCGTAATCACTTAAAATGAACGTTTTTTAGGCCAAAAATATGAAAATTTGCTATTTTTGACACACATAATGATTTTTTTGACACACTTCCGGTACAGTTATCGAACCAAGCGTCCTTTCGGATCCCTTGAGTATACCTATTTTTAGAAAAAAAAATTTTTGAAATCCCTCCAGCGGTTTTCTCTGCAGCGTAGGTAATGTAGGTAATGACGGCCGAACGGACGGCCGGCTGGCAGACAGACATACATTTTTTTTTTGCTTTTTTAGAATCAGTAGGCCCTAAAACGTCGAGAAATGCCAAAAAAGTGGGGTAAGAATTTCACTTTTGGCTCATGAATGTAATACTTAGGTCTTTCAGACCGAAATAAATTAATGTAATAAATTTGTTTAAAAATACTGCTACGATTCTTACAGAATTTGATTTGTAAATAACGCTTAAAAGCATTAATTTCATAACAAAATACCAAACAACGTATGTAACAGTATAAAAATGATTTTGAAAGAAAAAAAGTTAAAAAGAATTGAACGTTATGGTATAAAATGTTTATGAAAAAGAAATTTTAAGGTTGAACCGACACTTCTAGAAAACAACCTGACTAGCAATTTGTTCAGGTATGCCCTATTATGATCCGGGCCGGATCAGGATGTAATAAGGTAAATCTTAATAGGGCATTTGCATCCGGTCCCTATCAGAAATCACACATGATTTCACTACTAGGGCGTTTTTGAAGTTTTTTTCCATATAAAAAATTGGATTTTTATATATGTATATTTTTTTTAATTGAAAGCTTGATGAGAAGTTTTTCCTTAAAGAAACGGTGAAAATCGGGAAGGTTTGATACGGCAACGGGAAATTTATTTTTTAAAGTCTAGCATTACTGATGCACACATAAAAAAATTTTTGGAAGACAAATCTGACCGCCAATACGTTTTTTGAAACAAAAGATCAACAACCGATCGAAACACACCGACCTACATCGTACAAATGAAATGCTTAGTCCGAATCAAAAGTCACGGGGGTATACAATTCACAAAGGTTTAAAAAACATTCATCAACACTACAACACGCATGGTACAACACGCAACACTACAACACGCAAAAAATTCCCGCCCTCCCTAAAACTTTTTCTGTGTGCGCCCCTGCTTGGCAGATTTAAATTTTGACAAAATTAATTCAAAATAATGTTGTTTTTAAATAAAGTACTCTAGTCACTACCATCGACATATGAGTTTTTTTAAATTTTACTAAACTTCTTGCGTCTGTAAAATTGTTCAAATTGTTTTATACATCAAGTTCGAAACAAATAGAGACTAATACATATATACATTTACATAAAACGACATTAATCTACGAACTGTGTAGTGCAAAATTATACAAAAAATGCGATGTTACTTAAAAGCTCTTTCACTTGTCAAAAGCTCATCACACTTTTCTAAACTGTGTTAGGAATGTTGGTTTTATCCATTCTTAAATTCTTACTTGAGACACCATTTTATTTTTCATTGTATTTAAACTTATTAATTTTTCTATCATTCCGAACTCTAAGTTTTTCAATCGATCAGGTTCGGAAACGGAAACCACCAAACCTCGGAAACCAAACGAAAAACACCATAGAAAGACCGCTATTAATCAAAATTATACAAAAACCGCGCGGTGTAAATTTCGAAAATAATTATTTGATGAATACCGAGTTGGCTCGGTAAAAAATTTATATTCTTTATAGCCTTACAGCGCATCAAACAAACAAACGTAAACAACTTTATTCATTAATAACCACGCCATTTTGTGTAGACATGTTAGTTTCATACACATCTTAAATTTCAGGCACATAGGGCTTATAATTTATGAGATACTCGATAAAATGGAAAAATTCATGTATTCTCAAAAACATGCAGCATATCAGTCAGAAATAACTTCAAACCATTAAAAGCAGGATTCTGAGAGCTAAACAGCCTGTAGGGTTAATAGTGCGCAGCACCCGGAAACTATCGAAATTGACCGAAAATAAATTTAAAGAAAGTTCAGGACTAGATCGAGCGTACTATATAATTAGCAATAAAACATCCGTTTGGCTTAGAAACATGAAACATTCACCAAGGCTATTTTGTTTGGACTAAAAAGCATTCAATCCGTTATAGGCAGTTCCGTTCCTTTTAGATTCGTAAACCTCGATTTGTGTTCAAAAATTCGAACTATAAATTAAATAAATAAAAGTAACATTTGCATAACATTTTAAACAAAGGTTGCACAGCGTCCCGATTTTGGTGGAATTGTTCCGACTAGTGAAGAAAAGTCCCGCGTTCGAATTAGTAGTCTAATTAAAAAATTATTTGTGCAGATTTGTTTAACTCATTTCCGTCAAATAATCGGCAGCCGATTAATCGGTATCGACCGATAAAAAAGCCGATTAATCGGTAACGGTAATCGGCAAGATTGCTTATCGGTGCAACCCTATTTTTAACTATTTCAATTTAGAATTTTTATTTCTAAATAGCATGGATTGGAACACAGTCTTAAAGTAATTTCAAGTCTGTACTAGCCATTTCTACGTCACAGGTGTTTTGAATAATTTTTGGAAAGAATATTTTTATGCTGGCCAATATAAGAAATAATTCTGAAGATTTATCGAAAGTTACTCTAATAGTTAAGATCAAACTATCGGATTTGCAGAAAAATCCTGATAAGAATGTTTAGTTTTGTTAAAAATTAATACATTCAAATAACATCTAGAAATTAAATAGTTTTTGTTATAAATTGAATCGGTCATTTCAAAAACCTCTTAAGTCACATGTTTTTCCAA